>CM053764.1:91421090-91454647 GCA_028658305.1 Pachyuromys duprasi
GTAGTACAGCTTGAGGTCAGGGATGGAGATACCTCCAGATGATCTGTTGTTGTAGAGGATTGTTTTGGAGATTCTGGGTTTTTTGTTTCTCCATATGAAGTTGAGTATTTTTCTTTCAAGGTCTGTGAAGAATTGTGTAGGTATTTTGATGGGGATTGCATTGAATCTGTAGATTGCTTTTGGCAATATGGTCATTTTCACTATGTTAATCCTACCAATCCATGAGCACGGGAGGTCTTTCCATATTCTAAATCTTCTTCAATTTCTTTCTTCAGAGAAGAAGTTTGAAGTTGAAAACTTAAGTTGAAGTTTTTTTCATATAGGCCTCTCACTTGCTTGGTTAGAGTCACTCCAAGGTACTTTGACTGTGGCTTTATAGAAAGAGTTCGGTAATTTTCCTCCTATTTCTATTTTGTGGAACACTTTAGAGAGAATTGGTGTTAGGACTTCTTTGAAGGTCTGGTAGAATCCTGCACTAAAACCATCTGGCCCAGGGCTTTTTTTCGTAGGGAGGCTGTTGATGACTGCTTCTATTTCCTTGGGGGATATAGGTCTGTTCAATTTTCCTATCTGATCTTGGCTTAATTTAGGTAGGTGGAATCTCTCAAAAAAATTGTCCATTTCATTGAGATTTTCAAATTTTGTGGCATATAGGCTTTGGTAGTACGACCTAATGATTGTTTGGATTTCCTCAGTGTCTGTAGTTATGTCCCCGTTTTCATTTCTGATTTTGCTAATTTGGACAGTTTCTCTCTGCCTTTTTGTTAGTTTGGCTAGGGGCTTGTCTATCTTGTTGATTTTCTCAAAGAACCAGCTCTTGGTTTCATTGATTCTTTGAATAGTTTAATTTTTTCTAATTGATTGATTTTTAGCCCTGAGTTTGATTATTTCCAACTGTCTGCTCCTCTTGGGTATATCTGCTTCTTTTTTTTCTAGGGCTTTCAGTTGGGCCATTAAGTTGCTTGTATGAGATGTTTCAAATTTCTTCTTGAAGGCACTCTGTGCTATGAACTTTCCTCTTGGCACTGCCTTCATTGTGTCCCATAAGGTTGGGTATGTAGTGCTTTCATTTTCAATGAATTGTAAGAAGTCTTTATTTTCTTTCTTAATTTCTTCCTAACCAAGCTGTCCTTGAATAGCAAGTTGTTCAGTTTCTATATGTGTGCAGGCCTTGTGCTGTTTCTGTTGTTTTTGAGGTCCAGCTTTAGACCATACTGGTCAGATAGGATACAGGGGGTGGTTGCAGGTGGTTTTGCGAAGTGTGCGCCTGCTGGATGCAGGCTCGTCTGGAACAGTACCTGGGGCCTTCTCAGTCTGGCCTGGAGACTGTGTGACCCAGTCTGGAATGGAGGCTGTTGGCGCCCAGGGCAGCTGCTCGTTCAGTTCAGGGCTATTGGCCGCAGGTAACCCTGGGGAATAACTGGATGTCCCTAGGATTTTCCCACTTGATTTCCTCATCATAGGAATTCCCCTCACCTGACAATTACAAATGCTGGTGTTTTAGGTCCCAGAGTTCAGTCTCCTGGTCACTGTGCTGTCCCTGCTCTCTTACTCCTCAGACATAGTGTCCTTCATGGCAGCCATCTTGGGTCTCCCATGTTGCAAATCCCCAGCTTGCCTCAGTTTCCCTCACAGCACCCAAGCAGCAGAGGTGGTGCTCAGAGCACTTCACCAGGAACCACGCGAGCCTGCTCAAAGAAGGAACTCTAAATCTGGCAATTTTCAACTGCCCCAACAAAGTTGTTTCTTTTTTCACAATATTCCTCAAAAGATAACTGAAATGGAATGACTATTATTCAAACTGATGTTTGAAATACATCAGTTTTATCCCAACCATAAAGATTTAGAGACAAGAAAATTTTTCTAGGGAAGATCTGGGTACCATTTACACACAAGTACACAGTTGCTTGAACAAGTTAGGCATATGCAAGCACTTTCTGAGTATCAAACCATCAATGAGAGAATAATGAAATAGCCAGAACCTGGAAACATCTCAGATGTCCCTCAATGGAGGAATGGATACAGAAATTGTGGTACATTTATACAATGGAATACTACTCAGCAATTAAGAACAAGGAAATCATGAAATTTGCAGGCAAATGGTGGGATCTATAAAAGATCATCCTGAGTGAGGTATCCCAGAAGCAGAAAGACACACATGGTATATACTCACTTATAAGTGGATACTAGACCTAAAAGATAGGATAAGCATAATAAAATCTGTACACCTAAAGAAGCTAATCAATAAGGAGGATCTGGGGTAAGATGATCAATCCTCATTTAGAAAGACAAATGGGATGGACATTCGAAGTAGGAGAAAACAAGTAACAGGACAGGAGCCTACCACAGAGGGCCTCTGAAAGGCTCTACCTAGCAGTGTATCAACGCAGATCCTGAGACTCATAACCAAACTTGGTCAGAGTGCAGGGAATCATATGAAAGAAGAGGGAGTTAGCAAGACCTAGAAAGGACAGGAGTTCCACATGAACAAATATATCTGGGCACTGGGGTCTTTTCTGAGACTGTTTTTTCAACCAAGGACCATTCATGGATATAACCTAGAACCCTGGCTCAGTAGCCCATGGAAACTCAGTATCCAAGTGGCTACTCTAGTAAGGGGTACAGGGTCTGTCTCTGACATGAACTCAGTGGCTGGCTCTTTGACCTCCCCCCTGAGTGAGGAGCAGCCTTGCTAGGCTACAGAGGAGGACATTGCAGCCAGTCCTGATGAGACCTGATAAGCTAGGGTCAGGTGAAAGAGGAGGAGGACCTCCCCTATCAGTGGACTTAGAGAGGAGCAGGGAGGAGATGAGGGAAAAAGGGTGGGATTGGGAGGGAATGAGAGGGAGGTATAGCTGGGATACAAAATAAATAAACTAATTAATATAAAAAATAAAAAGTTAATTTAAAAAGAATAATGAAAGAAACCATATTTCATATGACTCTATACTTAAGCATCTACAGCAGGCTTCTAATTGATCTCCCTCAATCTTCTTTATTCCTTCTAACCTATTTTCCACATTATAAATTGGAGAGATTTAGAAAATTTTAAGATTATTGTTTATTGTGTGTATTATATTGTGTTGTGTGTATAAGGTATATGTGTGTGAGATACATGCACATGTGTAAATAGGTTCTTGTGCCCAAGTGAACAGATGCATCAGCTTGCCAAAGAAGGATTCCAGGTGTCTTCCTTTGTGTTTCCCACCTCATTGCCCTGAGACAGACTTTTTCACTGTCTGAGCAATACTCGCTGGCTAGCACGCTCCTTAACTCAAATTGTCTCCTTTTACCAATGTTGGATTTACAGAAATGAGTGCTTTTTAAGAAAGTAGTGGTGTTTCAAACTCAGGTCCTCATGTTTGAAGAGCAGGTGCTCTGATCCACTGAGCCATCTCCCCAGTCCAACATCCATACAAAAATGAAAATTAATCACAACATTCCTTCTTTTTGCATTTCAATTGCTTCCTGTTGCACTTTGAAAAAAAACACTAAAATCCTCTATAGATCCTCTAGGCAACGTATATTCTTTGCTTAGCATGCCTTGCTTTCTCTGCTTTTTCCTCTGTGCCTCCATATGACAGCTTTATTTCAGCAGGCATGTTTTGTTTCATATGACCACATTTCCTACTGTGCATCAGGTTCTTTAGTTTATTCCTTTCTTTGTGTTTATGCTTTCTCAGCTTTCAACTCTCAAGCATAACTTCCTAAGCAAATAGCCAAATCAGGTAAATGTTCCCTTTTCATATCATTTTTTTCACCTTAAGGTATGTATGCTAGATGAAAGCCTATCTCATAGGACATGATTCCTATGGAGAGCAAATACCATGAGCACATTTAATTGTTTATGCATATGATACACTATAGGTACTTATTGGATTGTTATACTAATTACACAGTTATAAATGAATAAATGATGACTGAACAAAGCTAATATCTATTACATCATTTCTAGTAGGAAAATTGATATGATTCAAAGCACAGCAAAGGGCCAATATATATATATATATTGTCACAATATATATTTTATATATTGTCACAATAATATATATATATATATTATATTGTGACTCATATATACATATGAGTCTGACAATGCAAGGCAGACTGAAAATGCAATGCTACATAGTAGGAGGGATGTATTTATATATTTACTACAGTTATTAATGATAATATATCTTCCTTACAAGATACAAAGAACTTGATTTTACTCTATGATCAGAGCCTGCTTTTTACTCCCAAGTTTGTATAATTTCAACTGGAAATCTTTTTCTGTTGAAACATTACAGGTTTTAACTCCTATGTGTCATTTAGAATTTTTTTGTTTTTATCTTGATGTTTAATTTAATTAGCAGATTATTATGGGTTGCGTTACTGAGGCTTCTTGACCAACAGAGTTTAGCTTATAGCAGTGAGAGCAACAGGTTAAAGAGACAGGAGGAAGTTAGATGTTTCTCTTTTGTCCTCATCTCTGTGAATTCTGAATGGATCTGTTCTCCTGAACTACCATAGCTTTCCAGGCTCCTCTACAACTCTCATGTCAGGTAATCTCTCCAACCCCTCCCGGTTCTTTTAGACCAGAGAGAACCCATTGTTTCTAGTTGACAGTGACTGGGCACTGCATTGGCTTTCATAGCGTCCTTATACAGTGAACACAGCATTGTCAACAGTGTCATTAAACACTCTCCACATTACTCAAATTGATGGACCATGTGTTCCTTGCCAGAAGTCTGCCATAGTCACTCCCATTGTCCTTGGAATAAGAGGATAAGGTCAATTCTGTCTAATCCCTGCAATTGTCCAGTGACATGCACAGAACGTAATATTTCAGTGCATTTTAAATGGTCATAAATAAAACCCTGTATAAAGTCAGTAGTTGCTGTCAGGTACAACCTCAAGGCTGACACATAGCTAGCCATTTGCAATGTAAAGTATTTAATTTATTGAATGCTTACTGAAGTAAAGTGTCTTTGGTTAGCCAAGGTGGTCTCATGAATAGCATGAATCGATTGGCCTTTTCAGGAGCACTAAAAATATCTTCATAACTAGCCCGTCTCAAGTTCCTGAAATCTTCAGCAGAAACAATTACCTGCTATTATTAAGTTCCCAGACAGTACTAGACAATAAATGAGGCAGACACTTTGCAATCAGTGTCTCCTAGAGACACAATCTTATTTTGCCACTGAAGGAACACTGGAAAATCTAACAACTTGATGGAATGAAGCCAGCAATGATTAAAAAAATGGCCTGTCCACTTTCATAAGTTCTATCCAGTGTTTGTGTGCTTATGTCATGGTTTGCTACAACTTTTACATTTGAATCCACATATTTTCTAAAGAGGGTACAATCATTTTGTTCATTAGCAGATGTAAATGTGGCAGATAGACAGATGACAGACACATGGATAGATAGATACATAGATAGATAGAATTTTAATACAGGTATTCTGAGTTCTTGAACACATTGTGGTAGAATGAAACATAAAATGCAAAACATCGATACTAGTTTGCAGGAGTCTGATTTCTAGAACCATCCAAAGAGACATGGATGTACTTTGGTCTCTTTTTGTTATCTCAAAATATGCTGACTTTTGCATATGCACCCTTTGTCAGAGTGCAGGGAAACATATGAAAGAAGGAGGAGTTAGTATGACCAGGAGAGGTCAGGAACTCCGCAAGAACCAAATATATCAGGGCACAGGGGTCTTTTATGATACTGTCTCTCCAACCAAGGATCATGTATGGTTATAACCTAGAACCCCTGCTTGTATGTAGCAAATGGTAGCTCAATACCCAACTGGGTATACTAGTAAAGGGAACAGGGACTATTTCGGACATGAACTCAATGGCTGGCTCTTCGACCTCCTCCCCCTCCTCCCTCGAGGGAGGAGCAGCCTTGCTAGGCCACAGAAGAGGACATTGCAGCCAGTCCTGAAGAGACCTGATAAGCTAGAGTTAGATGGAAGGGGAGGAGGTCCTCCCCTATCAGTGGACTTGGAAAAGTGCAGGGAGGAGATGAGGGAGGGAAGGGGGGGATAGGGAGGGAATGCAGGAATGCTATGACTAGGATACAAAGTACATAACCTGTGATTAATATAAAATAAAAGTGAAAAAATGCTTTTGGAATTTATAAAGGTGAGGCTTACTTTGAACTCCTGTTTTACCTGCCTCTCTCTTCTATGTGCTGGAATCACAAAAGTGCAACATCATTCTCCATGGGAAACATTTAAAAAATGTCTTGTCTCCTGTGTTCTCATTTTAATTTACAAATATTTTACTATTGCTAAAACTGCTACAAAATAAAATTTTCTTAACAAAACATTACTTATTGGAAGAATGGTACAAATTAAAATAAGAAAATATATATCACACTAAATGTCAAAAAAGCTAGCCTATCCTAAATAGGAGGATTTATGGAACTTCATTCTGTTTCCTAAGCTGTAAGATGTTTGTTTTTACATTTGTGATTGAAGTGAGAGGTCTTGTTCTCATGCGAAAGACAACAAAAAATAAAATTTCAATTTTTTATCAAAATGAACACATTCCAAAATTGCAGCTAATTACCAATTCTGTTTTGTTTTCATTCCCATTGTCATTAACTAGTGGAATCAGAATGTGAACCTGTGCATAACCTCTAAATCATGTTTTATCCTTCATAGTATTTATATGGAAGAACTCAGAAAAAGCTAAATTGTTCTTCAACTCACTTTGTACTCTGTGAAAGAAGGAATGAATATTTAGCTTATGTGCTTATTTTGGAGATCAATGTAACCTAAGTAAAAAACAGTAAAGCTGAGGTCTGGACTGTGATGGATGTTCAATGTTGGGTGAATCTAAAATGTAGAAGTGTGGCAGACTGTAGACTGGATCAATAAATACTCTTTCCAGATGCTTTCATTACTGTGAGGCATTGACAAAAATCCTACTTGTCAGTTGTCCAAGCCCCATTCTTTTTTTTTCAAAATTTTCATTTTACATTTATTAGAATCTATGTTGATGAAATAATCATAAGCAAATACATATATATATATATGTTTGAAATTTACACACAGCAAAATTCAAGATAAATTGACAGTCATTTAAACAACACAAATATATATTGTTGAATACATATATGTAATATGTATATGTATTACTCAGAAATAATTGTGTGAGATGTTTCCCTTACATATGATATAAAAAATAAAAATAAGCTATACCAAAAAGGAAAGTTATATACAATAGTAGTTGTAAAGTCGTTTTGGTTGTTATTTTTTAAAATGTAATTTATTTATTTTTATATCAATCACAGGTTAGGTACTTTGCATCCCAGGTGTAGCCCCTTCCCTCATTCCCTCCCACTCTCCCCATCCCTCCCTCATCTCCTCTCCGCCCCCTCCAAGTCCACCAACAGGGGAGGACCTCCTCCCCTTCCATCAGACCCCAGTTCATCTTCTCTCCTCAGGGTTGGCTGCAATGTCCTTCCCTGGGATCTAGCCAGGCTGTTACTCCCTGGCGTGTATGGGGGAGGGACAAAGAGTCAGCCATCGAGTTCATGACTGAAACAGTCCTTGTTCCCCTCACTAGGGTCTTCAATTGGACACTGAGCTACCATGGGCCACATCTGAGCGGGGGTTCCAGGCCATATCCATACGTGGTCCTTCCAAGCCCCATTCTTTTTGTAACTTTCTTAACCAAGTGCAAGGAGCAAATATGTTTGTATGTTGCTTCTATGGCTAGATTTTAATGGCAATGTGGCTTTGACCAAATTCATTCTTTTAGAGCTTCCATTCTTTTTTTTTTTAACATTTTTATTTTATATTAATCACAGGTTATGTACTTTGTATCCCAGCCGTAGCCTCCTCCCGCATTCCCTCCCTGTCCTCCCCATCTGTCCCTCATCTCCTCTCTGCCCTTTCCAAGTCCACGGATAGGGGAGGACCTCCTCCCTCTCCATCTAACTTTAGCTTATCAGGTCTCTTCAGGAATCGTTGCAAAGTCCTCTTCTGTGGCCTAGCAAGGCTGCTCCTCCCTTGGGGGCTGGGGCAGGGGATCGAAGAGCCAGCCATTGAGTTCATGTCTGAAATAGTCCCTGTTCCCCTTACTAGGGTACCCATTTGGATATTGAGCTACCATCCTAGAGCTTCCATTCTTGAGAAGACAACATCAAAGCAATGAGAAGCAATGAGGAAACACCACCAGAAGGTCTGAAGCTCAGTTCATACCAAATTTCCAGTTATTAATTACGTGAGATATTTGAAAACAAAAATTCCCATCTCACCCAATCCTTCCATGAACTGCAGCCCCAGATGACATGTCTGTCAACTGCCATAAAGAGCTGCTCAACTAAACTTATTTATTCTCCCAGAGAAAAGAGACTATGCTAAAAACACTGACTCCTATTTCAGGGTTTTAAGCTTTGGGAAAGTTTGCTGTAACAGTCAGTAGGTAACAAGTCTGTGTTCCATTGCCAATTAAGCTCCATGTGAAAACTGAAGTAATGCCAATCCAGATTCCAAGAACAACAGAATAAGCTACCATTCATAGAACCCAGTTTCTCCTCTATATGATCAAACAGAAGATGATATGTACTTTTATCTAAGTTTACCTAGTATAAGGGATCAGAATATTATTCTTATTAAATTATTCATATTTTGAGCATTTGATATGTTTAAAGAGCTTGAATACTATTGTTTTTGACATTGGAAAGTGAGTAAAGTTTTATTACTTCTACAGTATATAATACAGTATGATTTTCAAAATATGTATGTCAATATTAATGAAACAATTATTATATGGAGACAGTTAACCAATTACTTGGTATACCTTCAGTCCATATATTAAAGTTATCAAAATGTTAGAATTCTTTTCACTAAGCTATAAGAAATGAGTAGATAAATTGAGAATAGATTAGTGTATAAGCCCACTAAGAGATATTTAATATTTAAAAGATATTATGAAAAAAGAAGTCATAATATAGATGATTTTGAGATGACATTATTTATAATTAAAAATATTCACAATGTACATATTGGACAAAGGACTTATATACAGGACACTAATTTCATAACTAAAATAATGAAAAGACAAAATCTGGCTATTTATGGTCAAAATGTAACAGTTTCTTTACAATAAACAAAATGGTATAAAACTAAAGTATGCAAGAAAACAAGCTCACTATTCATAGTCACTAAGATAATGCAAATTAAAACTACAAAAGGATATCATTACACATCTGCCAGAATGACTAAACTTAAAGCTTGATCATGTCAGAAGTTGGCAATGAGATGAAGCTACTAGAAATCTCACATGACACTATTGGGACTAGGAAATGGAATGGCCACTTTGGAAAATTGTTTGGCAGTTCTTCATGAAGTTAAATAAATAGCATATGATATAGCAAGTTCACTTGTAGTTTTCACATAGGAGAAATAATAATGTTTCCACAAACAGATATCTAGGTAATATTCATGACAGCTTGATTTCTAGTAGCCCCAGAAAGGCGTGGAGAGAGTCTCATACAGCACCGATGATTAAGTAGAGATTTCCTATGGTGACTTCTGTGACTCGGGAATGCAAAGCAACAAGTTACTGAAGCACTCAAGAGAAATGAATGTCAGAAATATTTTTTCTAAGCAAACACAGCCATGAAAGGGGAGCAGATATATACAATTTCATTTTATGAAGCTCTGAAAATGCCAAAATAATCTGGAGTGACTGGAGATTAGATGATTGGGTGGATGAAGTACTGGGCTATTTTGGCTGAGATAAGGAATAAGGAGAATTTTGTGATATAATAGAAACATTTTATTTTGATTGTCTTTGTGGTTTTTCCATATCATACATTTGTTAAAATTCAAACTCTCTAATAAGTACACTGTGTTCGAGCCTATACAATTTATACATTAATAAACTTTTGTTTTTTCCCCATTTATTTTTTATATTAATCACAGGTTATGTACTTTGTATCTTAGGTGTAGCTCCCTCCCTCATTCCCTCCCAGTCCCCCCATTCCTCCCTCATCTCCTCTCTGCCCCTTTCCAAGTCCACTGATAGGGGAGGATCTTCTTCCCTTCCATCTGACCTAGCTTATCAGGTCTCTTCTGGACTGGCTGTAATATCCTTTTCTGTGGCCTAGCAAGGCTGTTCCTTCCTCGGGGGCATGTGTGTGTGTGTGTGTGTGTGTGTGTGTGTGTGTGTGTGTGAAAGAGCCAACCATTGAGTTCATGTTAGTTCATGTCAGATCAATAAACTTTTTAAGAGGAAGAAAGAAAGGCTCCTCCCCAAAGCCAAAGCCCTAAAACTGAGCTCAAAGTCACAGAAAGGCATGCATTTGTGCAATCTCTTCAGATTGCAGAAGAAAAAGCAATGACTCAAGCACAGACTCCAGACCACAGATCAGTCTACCAAACTCAGTAGGTGCCAAAGGTGGAAAACAGATCCATCCTTTCCTCTGCAATTACTTCTCCTACCCTACCCTAACTCTGAACCACATCTGCTTAGGACTAGACAACAAGGAGGGCCCTAGGGAAGATTCTTAATCCTCATTCAGAACAGAAAGCAGGATAGACATCAGAAATAGGAGAAGACAAGGAACAGGATAGGAGCTTTCCACAAGGACCTCTGAAAGACTACCCACCAGGGTATACAAGGAGATACTGAGATTCATAGCTAAACTCTGGGCAGAGTGCTGAAAACCTTATGGAAGAAAACGGAGACAGAAAGACCTTGAGGGGACAGGAACTCCACAAGGAAAACAGCAGAGCCAAACAAAACAAAACAAAACAAATCCAAAACAACAACAACAAAAAAACAAAAGCCCTGTGCCCAGGGAGTCCTGCAGAGCCCTTGCATGGAAAGGACCTAAACCACCTGTTCAGAGGAAGCCCATAGGCTTCTCAGTTTCCAAGTGGGTACCCCAGTGAGGGGTACAGGGGCTGTCTCTGACAGGAACTCAGTAGCCAGCTCTTTGGTGGGGGTGCAGCTTTGCCAGGCCACAGAGGAAGATGATGCACCCAGCCTTGATGAGACCTGATAGGCTAGGGTCAGATAGAAGGGGAGGAGGTCGTCGCCTATATGGGGACTGGAGAGAGGGCATAGGAAGAGAAAAGGGATAGTGGGTGGGACTGGGAGGAGACAGGGAGGGGGATGCAGCAGGATACAAAGTGAATAAATTGTTATAAATAAATAAATACATTAAAAAACAAAAACAAAACCTCCGCTTAAACTGCATAATTAGCATTCTCTCACATCACAGGGCTGCTGGGGTCGTGCATCTAGCCATGGCGTAGTCAGATAGTGGAGTCCTACTTAACCTCCCAGGAGAAATAATGTCTACTCTTGCTATCAGTGTTGATCCAAATTGTTCTTTGATGTTTCCTCTTACAAACTTAATTCTCTTTATTATTTTTATGTATTAAAATTTACTTACTTTGTATCCAATCTGTAGCTCCTTCCCTCCTAATCTTACCCTCTCTCCACTGATCCCAGTGGTCCTCCTCCCCTTCTATTTGACCCTAGCAAGTCCCACCAGGACTGGCTGCAATTGTCTTCCTCTGTGGCTTGGTAAGGCTTTCCCCACCCCCCTGCTCAGGGGGAGGTGATCACAGAGCCAACCACTGAGTTCATGTCAGAGACAGCCCCTGTTCCCCTTACTAGGGCACCCACTTGAAGACTGAGCTGCCATGGGCTACCTCTGTGCAGGGGTTCTAGATAAACATACTAAAAACTATACACCTAAAGAAGCTAAACAATAAGGAGGACCCTGGGTAAGATGCTCAATCCTCATTCAGAAAGGCACATGGGATGGATATCCGAAGAGGGAGAAAATAGGGAACATGACAGAAGCCTACCACAGAGGGCTTCTGAAAGACTGATCAAGGTATCTAAGTAGATGCTGAAACTTATAGCCAAACTTTGGGCAGAGTGCAAAGAATGCTGCAAACTTAATTCTTACTCATGTTAGCAGTCACTGGCACTGAGCTTGACTTCAACAATTTGGCCTCAGTTTAACTATATTTCATGCTACACTTATACTATGCCATTTCCTGAAAATGTGTGGAGCTATCAATTCCAGATTGGAATAAGATTTATGCACAATCAAATAAATGACCTCAATATTAATTTTTATTAAAATGATTTAATTTGTAGATTGAATCAATCTTCACTTTCTAATCATATCCCTGAAGTATATAGAGATATTAAAATTGATAAGAAAATCTCCCTTATTTATGGCAGAAGAAGGGGGCAATAAAACAAAATTTGAAATATACCACACTACCCTGTTCCTTTGCTAAGTAATTCCTTTAGGGTTTTGTTAGAGCCAATCTGACCTGTGAGAAAGTACTCCAATTGGCAACTAGCTCTAGCTCACTATGCAGAGGGAATACAAAACAGAAGTTTGGGTCACTTTTCATCCTTTTATCACCTAAGTATTGTGTGTAACTAGGAATTGAGACCAAGACATATATATCAGTTTACAGCCTTATTTGTCTACAGAATCTCAACACTACTCTACCAACACAGCATCAAAAAGAATATTGGCAGTCCTTTACAGTACTGGATACAAAGTGACCAACTATCAAGAAAAAGTACTAAGACATACCAAAAGGCAAAAAAAAAAAAAATACCCCTACACATTAAAGGTACAAATTAAATATCACCAGGGCTTTGGTTTATTCCCTCCTTCTTCTGCCATAAATGAGGGAGATTTTCTTATCAATTTTGATATCTCTATAAACTTCAGGGAGGTGATTAGAAAGTGAAGATTGATTCAATCTATAAATTAAACTATTTTAATAATATATAATATCGAGGTAATTTATTAAAGTCTCACTAACATGGCTTCCTAAACATGAACTGAACAAGACTGACACCAATAGATATGTCAAAGTACATAAGAAAAAGTCCATGAGGTCTCAACCTTATACAAAGAACCACAGGCAACCAAAGAAAGCTAAGAAAAGAAGAATCTTCCCTCAGGGAAGAGTACACCAAGTGGTTATCCAATACCAAATAAGTTATCCCTGAAAACACATAGAAGCTACACTATGCAGGTTTGGCAAATTATATTTAAGAATATATATGTATATACATATACACATATGTATGTAATAACAAATTCAAATGAACAAATACGTATTTTGTTATAGAAATAACTCCTACAATTTAGATGGAAGCAAAAAAGATATCAGTGCAAGCTTAGGGAAAACAAGAACAACTCTTGAAAGTATTGATGATAGCAATATCTAAATATAATACTGGCATAAAGAGCAGACACACAGACTGATGTTAGAGTAACATAGAGGGCCTAGATATGAGCCCAGGCATCTGAGGCTATATCACCCCTGACGAAGGATCTAAGGATGCATAGTGGGAAAAGCTAATGTTTTCAATAATTGATACCTGAAAAACAGAAAAATCAAATGTGGAAAGAATTAAGTTGGTCACTTTCTTCTACTACATGCAAAAATCAAGTCACTTTGGACTGCAGAGGTTAATGTAAGACTTAAAAATTTTAGAAGACAATATAGGAGAAAATATTGGCATTCAATTGGGTTATGAAGCCAAAGCACAGCCAGTAAAGCAGAGGTAGAGTAACAGATGTCTATCAGACCACGAAGTTTCACAGTAAGAAGATACTTGAGGATACAAAAGCAACAGCCAGATCAGGAAAGGTGGCACATGTCATAAATCCCAATACTGAAGAAGCACAGGCAGACAGCTCTTTGTGAGTTCAAGACAGTCTTCTCTACACAGTGAGTTCCAGCACAGCAAGAGCTGTGTAGAGAGACCCTGTCAAAGAAAAAAAAGAGGCAAAAATCTAAATTCTAGATGATATTAGGTGGGAAGGGTTAATATCCTAAACATGCAAATACTTGGCATAATACAAACAACAAAATAAAGTTGACAACAAACTCATTAAAATAGGCACCTGAACTCCCATTGGTTTTCCCCAAAACAAGAAAGAGGACACGGGGTAAGATGATCAATCTTTACTTAGAAAGACAAATGGGATGGACATTGGATGTAGGAGAAAACAAGTAACAGGACAGGAGCCTACCACAGAGGGCCTCTGAAAGACTCTACCTAGCAGCATATCAATGCAGATGTTGAGACTCCTAACCAAACCTTTGGTAGAGTGCAGGGAATCATATGAAAGAAGGGGGAGTTAGTATGACTGGGAGAGGACAGGAGTTCCACAAGGACAAAATATATCAGTGCACAGGGGTCCTCTATAAGACTGTTTCTCCAACTAAAGACCATGTATAGATATAACTTAGAACCCCTGCTTGGATGTAGCCCATGACAACTCAGTATACAAGTGGGTACCTTAGTAAGGTAAACAGGGATTGTCTCTGACATGAACTCAATGGCAGGCTCTCTGACTTCCTTCCCCTCCCCCGAGTGAGGAGCAGCCTTGCTAGGCCCCAGAGGAGGATATTGTAGCCAGTCCTGATGGGACCTGATAAGCTAGGGTCAGATGGAAGGGGAGAAGGACCTCTCCTATCAGTGGACTCAGAGAAGGGCAGAGAGGAGATGAGGGAGGGAGGATGGGATTGGGAGCGAACGAAGGAGGGGCAGTAGCTGGGATACAAAGTAAATAAACTAACAAAAAATATGCAAATATCAGTTATTGGATAGGTGTTGGAAATCATTTATTTTCAATGAGATGAAATCAAAATGGCAATGATGTATCACATTTGTTAGGGTAGGTTTACAGACTTGGAAGTCTCGTTCTTTTTTGGGAGGAGGTTTAAATTGGGAGCAACTGTGCAAAATGTGGTAGAAGTTGCTTAGTTTTCTCTCTTTTTTCTTTTGATCATTGGAAGGGATATAGTCTAGAGATTTGTATTAGTCATTTTTAATTTTAATTCTATTTTTATTAATTAGTTTATTCACTTTGTATCCACCCTGTAGCTCTCTCCCCCCTCCCCTCCCAACCCCACAATCCCCTCCCCACTCCCCCTTCTCCACCCATGCCCCTTCCCCAGTCCACTGATGGGGGCAATCTTCCTTTCCTTCCTCCTCTGTGGCTTGGCAAGGCTTTGCCTCATTTGGGGTGGGGGGTCAAAGAGCTAGACACTAAGTTTTTACTTCACCATTCTTAATGGAAAAAAAGCACACAACTGATGTTTATTGCCACAGTAAAGTTCATAGCTTCCAACCTGAACTGGGTTTTGAGCAGGGCTTGGTATTTTTCCCACACTGATGTACTTCTAACAGTCCTTATTGCACACAAAACACTTAACCTCTTTTTATCAACCCAAGTCCCTTTGCTGGTGGGAAATGGACTTTCATTGTAATTGTTTAATACTTTTCCTTTTCATATCTATGCAAAGTCTTTCTACTGGTTCTTACAAAACATCTCACTTTTGCCTCTTCCTCTCAAGATTCTTCTTGACCACCACAAGTGGAGTTGAACACTTTCTTCTTTCGCACATAGCATCCTTTGAAAGCCTTTCTATAGTACCATAATTGACAATAGTTTTCTACCTGTCTGTGCACTTGCAGAAGCTAACTACTGAGGAAAGTACTAACTGTGTTTCATTCAGCTTTGCATCTCTAGAATTGAAACTGTGCACTGGTTGGTGTATACGGAAAACTACAGTAGCAAGATGCCCCTTTTGTTAGCTGATAAGCTTTCATTAGGGAAACCACATCTAATCCATTTACAAATGGTTTTGTGGGTTATTTTTTAGAGTTGTGTCCTATTTTTCCTTCCATGTTTTGGTCACTTCAGTTTTGGTTAATCATGTCTTTTTTTAGAATTATAAATTCTGAGAGAGAAGAGGTTTCATTCTTTTACAGTTGGAAAGGCAGGGTGATGCTTTTCTGATGCGGCTACTGGTTTTCTTTTTCTTTTCTTTTTTTTTTTTTTTGACTATGAGAAGTATGGATTTAACAGAAGAAAAATAAAGAAATTGCAATAAATAAATATCTGGGATCAATATCAAGATGCAAAGCATGTGGATAATTCCATCTTCTTTTAAGAAACAAAAATCCCAAACCTCATGAATGAAACATTCTATTCTCAGAGGAGTCAAAGGACAAGTGGGACATGGAGTTCTGGAAATTTCACTAGCCTCAGACACTGTTCAGAAAGAAGAGAGGAAGAGTGATGAACCTCTGTGTTATCTTTCTACTTGGAGCCCTTAGGAGTATTAGGAGTGAGTGAAATTAATTTGTAGATATGTTACTTTTCATATTTTCAACACCTTATGGATTAATCAACAGCTACTATTATAGCAGTATTCCAAAACACTGTACATCGACTATAGTAATCATATTAGGCAATAGAGCTCTTGAACTTTTTCTCCTGTATAATTAAAAATTTGTAACTTTTGAGTAAATAAGAGACATTGAAAAGACCAATCACTCTAGGGGAGAATAACTGTTCTAATGTAATAGAAACTGAGAGTGCAGTTTTGAGTTAAAGAAAATAAACATTACAATGTAATGAACATAATAGAATAGAGTAGGAAAAAATGAAAAAAATCAAAAATAATTGGTAATGGGTGTGGGAAGACGGCTCAATGAGTAGAGTGTTTTCTGTGCAAGCATGAGGACATGAACTTCTATTTCTAACATCTTTGTTAAATCATGGGGAGGGGCTTGGGTATTGACCTTGGCCATTCTGATGTGAAATGAAATCTCAGGGAAGTTTTAATTTCCATTTCCCTGATGGCTAAGGATGTTGAACATTAAAAAACAACAGCAACAACAACTGGCTTCTCAGCCATTTGTGTTTTATCTTTTGATAACTGTCTGCTTAGTTCTGTAACCAATGTTTCATTTGGTTATTTTTTAGTGTGTGTGTGGTTTTCGTTCTTCATGTATTTTAGATATTAACCGTAATTCAGACTTATACAATTAGTAACTATCTTTTCCCACTCTGTAAACCGCTGCTTTGCTCAACTGATGGTGCTCTTTGGCATACAGAAGCTTCATGAGGTTCCATTTATTAACTCTTGATCTTAGCACATGTGCTATCAGTGGGTGTTCTGTTCAGAAAGAAATCGTTCCTGTGCCAATGAATTCAAGCCTATTTCCTGATTTGTTTTTTATAAGATTCAGGTTATCTGGCCTGATGCTGAAGACCTTTATTCATTTAGAGTTGAGTCTTGTGTAGAGTGATAAATGTGGATCTATTTGCATTCTTCTACATGCAGATATTCAGTTTGACCAGCACCATTTGCTTAAGATACTGACTTTTCTTCATTTATTTTTGCTTACTTATAAAAAAATCAGGTCTTCAATTCTACTCCACTGCTCAATGTGTCTGTTTTTATTCTAGTATAATGCTTCTTTTATTACTATAGTTTCATTTATTCAACTTGAAATCTGGGATAGTGATATCCCCAGCAGTTTTTTCATTATTTCGGATTGTTTTAGCTATCACGAGCTTTTGTGTTTCTATATGAAGTTGAAGATTATTTTTCAATTTCTATGAAGAATTGTGTTGGAATTTTGATGGGGATGACATTGAATCTATAGATTGCTCCTGGCAGGATGACCATTTTTACTATATTAATCCTGCTGATGCATGAGCACACAAGGCATTTTCATTTTCTGATGCCTATATAGCAAGTGATAGTACATGCTGGTGAAGACCCAAAGTAAGAATAACACTTACTCATTGCTGGTAGGACTGAAAACTGGAACAGATGCTAAGAAAATAATTTTGAATGTTTCCTCATAATCTGAAAATTGATCTACTACAATATCCAGCTGTTCCAACCTTGAACATATGCTCAAATGACCCTACATCTTACGGTAAAGAGTATTGCATGGTCACCCATGTTTATTGATTCTATATTTATAATAGCTAGGAAATGGTAACAGATTAGCTGTTCATAAACTGTTTATGGATAATGAATATGTGCTACATTTACAAAAGAAAATATTCAGCTCTTAAGAAAAATGAAATTAATAAATTTGCAGGTAAATGGATGGAACTGAAAACAGACAACAAGAGTGAGGCAACTGAGACCTTAGCTGTTAAGCTTTAGATATATATGTCTCTATCCAAACAACCACAGAGGTTAATTAGCTTATAAGGAGGCAGTGGGGAAGAGAGGATGTTTCATGTAATGAAAAAAAGTATATAGTATTTTTTAAAACTTAAGTTGAAACAATGATAGGAGGATTAAATGGGGAAGGGAATGGAAGGGCAAGAAGGTACTTCTACACAATGGAATACTACTCAGCAATTAAAAACAAGGAAATTATGAATTTTGCAGGCAAATAGTGGGACCTAGAAAAGGTCATCCTTAGTGAGGTATCCCGGAAGCAGAAAGACACACATGGTATATACTCACTTATAATTGGATACTAGACCTATAAGATAGGATAAACATACTGAAATCTATACACCTAAAGAAGCTAATTAAGAAAGAGGACCTGTGGTAAGATGATCAATCCTCACATAGAAAGACAAATGGGATGGATATTGGAAATAAGAGAAAACAAGTAACAAGACAGGATCCTACAACAGAGGGCCTCTGAAAGACTCTTCCTAGCAGTGTATCAAAACAGATGCTGTGACTCATAACCAAACCTTGGACAGAATGCAGGGAATCATATGAAAGAAGGCAGAGTTAGTATAACCTGGTGAGACAGGAACTCCACAAGGACCAAATATATCTGGCCCCAGGGGTCTTTTCTGAGGCTGTTTCTCCAACCAAAGAGCATATATGGATATAACCTAGAACCCTTGCCCAGATATAGCCCATCACATCTCAGTATCCAAGTGGTTACCCTAGTTAGGGGAACAGGGACTGTCTCTGACATGAACTCAATGGCTGCCTCTTTGCCCCCCCCCCCAAGGAAGAGCAGCCTTGCTAGGCCACAGAAGAGGACATTGTAGCCAGCCCTGAAGAGATCTGATAAGCTAGGATCAGATGGAAGGGGAGGAGGACCTCCCCCATCAGTGGACTGAGAGAGGGGCAGAGAGGAGGTGAGGGAGGGATTGGGAGGGAATGGGGGAGGGGGCTATAGCTGGGATACAAAGTAAATAAACTATAATTAATATAAAAATAATAAATAAAAGAAAGAAAAAAGAGGGAATATGAGAAGGAACAACTGATACTAAAGGCCCTTAGACAAGGTATAAGGAAACATACAACTGCAGAAGAATATGAACCTCTGTCTGTCTGTCTGTCTGTCTGTCTGTCTCTCTCTCTATCTATAAATGAACGTACTTTAAAAGACTTGTCATATAACTGAGAATACAGTGCTCCAGCTACACATCTTATGCCATCAAGTTTAACCTCCAGTTCCAGGAATAGATTACATCTTGCTCAGTCATTGCCCAGAAGGGTCAAATAAACCTCTCTCCCAAACATCATAGTCTTATAGCCTACGCTGTTGGTCATGCTCCATAACCTGATATTGAAAAAAAGCCGTTTGCACATGTTGTTGAGCATGGAGAAACTAAGCTGCTGGGCAACTAAAAGTTTTGTTCCTGCTGACTGATATTCAAGGTGCTGAAAGGCACTCTGCTTACTACTGGAGGAGAAAAGTAATCATCAATATCATCTAATTACAAACCGTATCCAACAATAGCAACCTGCCTGCAAGATATGCTGTGCAATAATGGTATAAATATTATAGGAGTATACAGCCACTTGATGATTGCATTTTAGGTCCACACAAGATACAAACCATATCTTCAGATAGGCCAAAATGACCAAGAACGTGAACTTAGATAGGTCATTGGCTTAGTGAAAGTCTTAATACTATTATTTAGCTAAAGGGATAAAGAAACAAAATGACACCTAACTGCTGAGTGAGAAGATCATCACTCACCCTTCATCACAGATGCTTCTTGCAGTATGTGGTAACTAACAAAGAGGTCTGCAACTGAACAATATACAGTGAATGGGGAGTGTTCTGGAAAGGAATCCACAAACTGTAGTTTAGTTTCAGTTGCATTATTTGCCCACAGTATTGCATAATGTTAAAGAGACAGTTGGTTATATAAGTTTGAGGATCTAGAAAGCAGTCTTTGAAAGATGGAATAATTAAAGTCCTTTGATTTAACACAGAGAATCAAATAAGACATGAGAAAAAAATCACTGTGTTGGTTTTATGTTGCTTTTTGATGGTTGAATTCTGGTTATAAACGTTTTCACAGCAAGTTGTTTGTCATGGGCTGAAAAGCTTCTTTCTTATATTTACCTCCAGTGCCCTTATTGACTGAATTAGACAAGATGAGTTTCTTTACATAAAGTCAAAATTATTTGCTTCAAGAAAAGGAAATATATTATATCTGTTATATATAACTGTTAGAATTTATTTTCAAGAGACTTTTAAACTTTTCCCTTAACCTTAACGCTTGGATATGGTAAAAAAAAACACCAGTGAGTCCTTCCCTACAGCTCTGTTGACTTTACACCCATAATGCCAACTGTTCCTTTGTGGCAGTTTTCTTCATTGACTACTTATGTATTTATGCATGTGTGTATGTATTTATTTATTACTGGTTTGTTTTTGTATTTTTCCTGAAATAAAAATCTTTTAAAATCTAAGCTTTCTCCTTCATATCTATTTATAGTGTTTCTTGACAGCTCTAGGGGATTACTGGCAGCTTTGTAAAATAAATGGTTCACATGTAGCAGTAGTTTTAGAAACACTGCCTTAAGTAAATAGTTGTAAAAGCTTAAAACTTTTAAGAAGATGAAATTATTGTGTTTAAAAATATACAGAATTGGGGAGTAAGATGGTTCAGAGGGTAAATGTCCTTGCTGCCAAGTCTGATAATGTGACTGTGACCCCTGGAATATGCACGGTGAAAGAGAGAATCAAATCCCCTAAACACACACACACACACACACACACACACACACACACACACACACACACACACGTGGGCAGAGCATAATAAATAATTGCAATAATAAGAGACTGTGGTAAAAAAATAGTCTAAAATCTATATCTATATTAGAAAGAAATTTGTATTCAAAAATACTTTTGGCATTTATCGTACATACTGCTAGGATATGATTCTACTTATCTTTAAAATGGAAGAACTTTATGTGTCCCATTAGCAGGCACCCATTTTATGAGGTGCTTTGTACTAGGTGCTCTGTCACCTTGGTTGAGTGCTTTTTTGATTCTGATTCTTCAATTCATTCTTCTGTACATAAAACAATTCATTGCTTTCTTTTTTTTCCGAGCATGAAATTCTTATAGGACTGAATGAAACAGATACTTGCATCTTCTATTTTGAAGTGCTTTAAAATATCATGGTTTCTCAGGCATGTTGAAATTCTTTTAATTAAATTCTTTTTTTATTAATTACAGTATATTCACTTTGTATCCCAGCTGTAACCCCACTCCCTTTTGCCTGAAAATTTCATGATTTCCTTGTTTTTAATTGCTGAGTAGTCCATTTTGTAAATGTACCACAATTTCTGTATCCCTTCCTCCATTGAGGGACATCTAAGTTCTAGCTATTATGAACAAAGTTGCTATGAACATGGTTGAGCAAATGTCTTTGGTGTATACTTGAGCATATTTTGGATATATGCGTAGGAGTGGTATAGCTGGATCATGAGGTAGCACTATTCCTAATGGTCTGAGAAAGCCCCAGATAGATTTCCAAAGTGGTACAAGTTTACATTCCCATCAACAATAGAGGTTCCCCCCTTTCCACATCCTCTCTAGCATGTATTGTCACTTGGGTTTTTGATCTTAGTCATTCTGATGGCTGTCAAGTGAAATCTCTGGGTCCTTTTGATTTGTATTTCCTTGATGACCAAGAAAATTGAACATTTCTTTAAGCATTTCTCTGAAGTTCAATATTCCTCTATTGAGAATTCTCTGTTTATTTCTGTAGCCCATTTTTTTCTGTACCTCATTTTTTAAATTGGATTATTTGATTTGCTGCTTTTTAAATTCTTGAGTTCTTTATATATTCTGGATATTAGCCCTCTGTCAGATGTAGGGTTGGTGAAGATCCTTTCCCAGTCTATAGAATGTCCTTTTGTTCTGATGAGAGTGTGTTTTGCTTTACAGAAACTTTTCAGTTTCATGAGGTCCCATTTATTTATTGTTGTTCATAGAGCCTGTGTTGTTGGTGTTCTGTTCAGGAAGTTGTTTCCTGTGCCAATGAGTTCAAGGCTTTTCCCCACTTTTTTTCTAACAGATTTAGTGTGTCTGGTTTTATGTTGAAGTCTTTGATAATAGACACCTACAAATTCCTTCCTTTCATGGAATTAGTTAAGATGTTCTCTATATTGTAAGTGGAAGGAAAAGACACCTTAACTCTAAGGAAACAATAACCATGACCTGAAACAGTAATGTATATTCCTGAAAGTCCTACAGAGCATTTTTTGATGTGTTTACACTATCTATTCTGAGACTTGGCTTCTAGCCTACTCATGGCAAGTGCTTAACACAGTCGTGTCTATTTATATAGCATCAATTCTCCTTGAGTAAAATTTGATTATCATTCTAAGCATTTCAGTACAAACCAAATTAAAATTCCTCAGTAATTTACCATCACATGACATCTCAACCTGGTATAAATGACTGCAAATATGTAGCCAACTTTAAGTTCAGTTTTATCTCCATACACTTGACTTCATTCAGTATATGTGACATTAGACTGAGCTACTCATTACAGTTTTAGATCATCTGTTATCTTTGCTATGGCTCAAGTGTATCCAGTTATTTCCTGATGCAGCATACATTTCTCTCCTTCTGTATTGGTAAATTATTTTCAGCTCAAATGTTCACGACCATATAAAAGTCTATAGTTTTCCAGAGAAGCAATATAAATTCTTCTCTAATGGTTAGGAATCTTGCAAGTCACAAAATCTTATGAGTAAATAAAATCTTAAGGAAACCTAATTCTGCGTCCCCATTCATACCTCAGTGGTGATTGATTCAGGATGAATTTCATCAATTAACAAATATAACCAACTGATCTTGCTTACTTATTTGGATTCTCAGCTGGGATAAATGAATGTATACTTTGCATATTCTGTTGAACCTTCAGTAAACTTTCAAGGAATATTGACATGGTCTCAAAGCAAACACGGAAGAGTAAAACAGAGAGACAGAATACATATGTGTGTTTTCTTTGAATCAATTTTATCTTTGTTCTTTTAGGCAAAAATGCCAGTCTAAACAGAATATATGATAACACAATAAATATAGAAAGACATGAAAGACCCCACTCTGTGAAAATCTTCCCTTATAATGTAACTAGTTATTGTGGGGGGGTTCCAAACTAAAACAAAGTCTCTTATGTTAGAGAATCCTTCTAATTCTCAAGGAGTAAATCTGAAGGTGTGACCTAACTTTTAGGAAATTCTCAAAACTTATTCTATGAATGATTACAACTTCTCACTGCGTACATGGACAGCGATTTCAAAATGATTGGCTCATATGCTTTTTGATACAGGCATATCTAATGGGAACAGTGAAACTCATGAAGCCAACACAGATCTTTGACAAAGTGCCAGCAAAACTGAGCTGAGTAATGCAATCGTTATGGTGAGGTCTCTCACTTTTTGGCCTTGATCTCCATGTGTTCCGTGTTTGGATGGCTTTTATTATTTGAATAACTTGGTGATATTGGATTGACAGAAATTTTCTTATTAATCATTCATGCCTTCTCCCTGGAATAGTGCTTCTAAGCTTTCCCAGGAATGTCCTGACTATACTAATCATCAGTGAGATATTATTATCTGGCCTACTTGAAGGTCTTCCTTATGATATGGATGTAGGTTGTGACACAAGTAAATATGCCAGAGCCCTCCTTAAGAAGCTCTGACTCAAAGATAATTTTAGCATCCCTGCCCCTGCACTTACTCAAAAATATCATAATCAGAACAAAACAAAATTAAAAAGGTAAGCAATATTGGTAGGCTAGAGAAGCTGGCAGCAGATCAATTTAAAAGCTTCTTCAAAATACTGATGGACAATATATGGTATAGACAAATGATAAAACAATAAAGTATTACGACTTCTCTTTTGTAGAAAAAGTAAGTTCATACAGAGCCACTGTGGTATCATATGACAAAGGAACAAAAAATACCATGATTAGAGTTATAAATTAATTCTACAAATATGTAAAACATAAACATCATACTATGGCATAAATTGAATAATAACTACAAAAACTTTGGCCTGAAGCCTTTCCTTGGGCCCAATGACAACCTTCAGTCTGAGTATTAAAAATTGATAATAAACTGCTTGGGACATGACAATCTGCCCAGGCTGGCTTGGAGAAGTTCATTCTGTCTAGTGGCCTTGAAACTGCAAGAGCAACTAGCCTGAAAGCAAGCTGTCATGCTTTAGCAAAATATGCCCTTGAAACTGCAATATTGTTTAAAGTAGGGTTGTGGGGTTGGTGAAGAAAAATAATTGTAAAAGATAATTCTGTTCTGTCATGGATTATCAATGATGACTACATTTAAGGCCAAGTAGAAGTTAAACTACCTCTTCAGGAACAAAAATGATTTGATCTGTGTTTTGGAACAACATGCATCTATCCCTACCTAGTAAATTCTGTATTAATAAAGACATGCCCAGAGTGCCAGTCAGTCAGGTTGTAAAACTCCTCCCAATCCTTGTCTTTGACTCATTCCCCCCCTCTTGCTCTTGCATCCACCTTTCTTCAGGCCCTGACCTCATCCAGGGCTGGACCCCAGCAGTTTTTACTGTGACATTTTTTCCCCTACTTCTTTAGCTTAAACACGAAAACAACAACACTGGAATATCAGATCATCTTTTTTGGTAAGGCCAAGAGTTGATTACATCTATATATGTATTTTACCTATCAGGCTTGGTCCAAATCCTGTCTACTTTGTAACCTGGCATCTCTACAGAAACAACTTTACTCTACCTAACTCCTTTTGCATTTAATGTAAGTGCACACAACGATACCTGCAGTTGTATCTTGTTCTCTGGGTATTACGCAAGATTATAATCCGTACTTAATCATCAAAAACTTTCACTTCTAATTTTCTGTTGTTGTTGTTAACATCCTCAAAGTACTT
The DNA here is from genome assembly GCA_028658305.1 of Pachyuromys duprasi. NCBI lineage: Eukaryota > Metazoa > Chordata > Mammalia > Rodentia > Muridae > Pachyuromys > Pachyuromys duprasi. The sequence goes on from CM053764.1 coordinate 91,446,082, forward strand.
AGCATGTTATAGAAAACATGCTTGTGCTGTTAACTGGCCAAATCACTGATTCTTCAGAGATGTACTTGTTATAAATACATGGGAAGGATTCTCTGTGGGTTTATTGAAGGTAGAGTTCTGTGTTGTCGGGCATGTAAAAGAGAGGAAATGTATCAGACAAACCAATGAAGGAAGTTGTGTATATGAGTCAAATGCTTTCTGTTTCAGTAGTGTGTCTACCAAATAATAGTTTCCATTCAAGTCATGAGCTGATTTTTGAAAGAGAGATTGACATGTGACAATTGGGAGATCTAACACTTTGGAGAAATAGTAGAGGAGAAACTTACAAGTATTAATTCCTTGTTTTAGTTGTAAAGTCTGTATGTACTAGAAGCTGATCTTCCTCAGACATTAAGTTATCTAGTGAATCTCCCTCTACTCTAGGAGGGTCTCTAGAGATGGCAGAGAGCCATAAGGAGAATAGTCATTAATCAATAGGGACATAGCAAAAGTCAAAATGTAAAATAAGAAGATGTGGAGCAAAATATTTTGTCAATGTCTTGAAGCTAAACCATGTTGGGGGAATTGAGGTATCCATAACAAAGACCACATTGGAGGAGGGGCACAAGGGGAGAATAGGGAAGCTGGGAGGGACTGGGAGGAGACAAGGGGGGGCTACAGCCAGGATACAAAGTGAATAAATTGTAAAAATAAATAAATAAATAAATAAATAAATAAATAAAGAAAGAAAGAAAGAAAGAAAGAAAATAGAGACCACATTTACCTCATGTGGGTGTCTCTAATTCTTATACATAGACATATCTCGATTCCTGTTTCATTTGTTTTTACATTACATAAAATAAACTATATATGTGTGTGTATGTGTTTGTATGTATGGATTTAAATGAAAGTGAGGAACTTTCATAGAAGTACTTAAAAGCATCCAGCTTTGATTCACTCTTTTACAATATTTCAGTTTTAAATGAGACACTTCAGTACTGTATAAAAATAGTAAGCCAATTTCCTAACTGAAAATAAAATTTAAAAGCAAAATGTCCTCAAATTATATTTCGGATAAATTAGGATTAGCTTCATCTTGAAAGTCTTTAAAAATGCTAACAAATTGTGAAGATATTTTGATTTAATGCCATTAAATGATTTTTAAGGTACTCAAAGTATTTTCATATTAATATAAAACTTAGTGTTAGAAAAGTATAATGGGTGCTAATATTTTTCTTCATTTACATGTGTAGGAAAACTAAATTTTTGAATCAGCAGGCAACTTCTGAATTAATAACACCACTCCCAAGGATATCCTATAGTCATATCAGGTTTGGATATATCTGAAATAACTACAAGAACTTTGGACACTGCAATTGAAGGACTCTGATCCAAGGGGATTATAATGCACAGATCTCTTTGAATTATGTAAGGTGTAGAAAAAAAAACTATAGAAAGCAAGATAAAAACCTTTCTAATTTATAAAGACCAAGTAAATAAGACTCCATTAATCCTTGGAGTAGAAATGGTGAGTAAGGAGCCTTTGAGATAATTAATTTTATCCTGCCAATGTTCTGTTATTGTAACTAAAACTATTTTTTTTCTGAGTACTGCAAGCAACTAGAGAATTACACTGGATGCTTTTATTCTTCTCTCATAGTATTCAACGAATAGCCAAAAGGAAAAAAAAATAGTTTTATTTCTATCAAAAACAAAAATCTCTTCAGTGATTCAAAATATTGTGTTGGAAATCACTTAGAAAATTCATGCATCTTGCTTTTGAAATTATGAAACATGATGTGTGTATTTAATAGGCACAGAGACACATTCCTTCATAAATTCAGCACCTGAGCTGATGCTAAATAGGCGTGCCATTTCAGTGGTGAGGAAGGCAGGCAGCTCACAGAAAGAATCCCTCCTGGCTATTTTGTAAGCCTAATACAATTCTCTATGTTTTCTTGACATTTGCCTTTGACACCCGAACCAGTTTCCTGTCTTGTTTAGGATCCCCTTGGAGTCAACCGACAGGAAGAATGAAGGGAAAAATGAATCCAGCTGTTAGACTCTGGCCAATAAAGATGACCTACATTCCTACATTCAATTGTTAGACCTGTAAACCTGGAGACACATAACTTGTGCACAAGAGAGAGATTTTTAAGAGACTTTGGGAACAGTTTCTTTTTTTTTCTATTAAATTGAAATAAGTTATCTTGGGAGGGAGGGCGGGGGGGGGAGAGAGGAGAGAGAGAAATGAGAGAGGAGAAAGAGAGAGGAAAGAGAGAGAAACAGGAGAGAGAGGTGAGAGGGTTGAGAGCGCTTTAGAAATAAAGCATAAACTCCCTCCTGCACATTTAGATTCTCAAGTCTGCAGGTAAACAAGGCAGCAGGGAACATTTTCACACAGTGTGAGAAAAGAGGCAAGCCAGGGGATCTCACCACTTGTTACAGCACTTGACATTAATTAAACCCATTTTAAACAAAGAAGGCACTGGGATATTTTTTCTATTGTATGCAATATTTACATTAATTATGCCAAACGCTAATTTTTTTCTTTTGTTTTTTAGCTAAGTCATTTGTACGTTTAATAAATTGGTTCCTTTCGGGGACTAACAGGATATGTTAGCAAAGGCTTTTGGCATGGCTTTTCTTTATGCATGTAAAATTAAAATGCCTGCTGGAGAAGCCTTCCTTTCCATATTGCATACTGCTTCTCTCTTGTTTTTTCCCTTGTGGAATCATTAGTGAGTGAATTGCCTCTGCAGCACTCAGGGATAAGGAGACAGCTTTTTGGTTCTCACATCTTGTGGCCTAGAATGGTTTTCTTGGGGACAAAACTCTTACCAAAGGATAGTTCCTGCTTCCTATTGGCCTCCTGTATCTGTTGATTTCCAAAGCTAGTGATTTTGAACCTACGGTGATGAGATGATAAAGAATACCCTTTTCAGAACTCACTTCTTCATGCTCCTTCACGCTCCAGCCAGGCTTCTCTTTCAGGAACTTACATCTGACTTGGTTCTTCTCCCTAGGGGTCCTTTGCACAGGAATCTAGAGGGCTATTCCTTGGGCACTTATGTTTTCTCACAGTTCCACGGGGCCTTTAATTATACATTTTTGGGTGCCATTGTTTGATCAACTCTTTCTCCTATTAGAATATAAACCTCTGAGGGATGTATGTCAGTTTTAGTTTCTTGGTATATCCCTGGGTCTCTCATGGATCTTAGAGAGACTGACAGAGGAAAATAAATCAACATGATCAGAATAAATTGAATGCAAATAATTGAACAAATAAATAAACAAACTGTCTTCTGTGCTTTTTACTATTTTCTCTTTAGATGGCTCATTGATGATGGGCAGTAAAACCTCGCATGTTAGGGCTGCCATGGCCTTGGCTTTGATCCTGACAGCTCAGTAGCTCTCCCATCTATCTTTTTGTTAGCTGAATCCAGCAATGAAAACAGGAAAATTGTAGCTGGAGGAATTTTTGTCCCAAGAGTAGAACAGAGCAATGCATAACATAGTGGGGTAAGTTTAGAGCTCAGAGACAATAGTCTAAAAGTCTAATACTTGACACTGGAGGCATGAGACAGAATGAAGCCTCTTCTTAAATCAGCTCCCAGGAATAATGCAGAATTTTGGTAAACATATATCAATGAAAAACAAAAAACAAAACAAAAGGAACAGGACTGCTTCCAGGTTTGCTGGAGGAGAAGGTTTATTATATCTATGTGGGAAGGCAGAGACAGAGACAGAGACACAGGTGAGAGTTCAGTATATAGCACCCTGAGTCAGGCCATGTGGGGCAAGGGGAAGAAGAAGAGAAGGGGAGTGACCATTCACAGTAGCCTGGAGGCCCATAGGCACAGGAGTAACCAGACTGAATTATTTAAGAAATAGCTGCTCAGACCCCTGGGCTGGAGAATTCAGGGTATGGGGTGGTGTGGGCTAGCCGGGAGGGTCTTGTAACAGGTAGGGGCAGAAGGAACTCTAACAAACTCATTCTATGAAGTTGCAGTCAGTGTGACAGCTAAACCATACAAAGACCCAACAAAGAAAGAAAATGTCAAAGCAATTTCCCTTATGAATTCATGCAAAAATATTCAATAAGATACAACTCAAATTTAAGAACACATCAAACACATCATCAAGTAAGCTTGATCAAGTAAGCTTCATCCCAGAGAATGCAGGGATAGTTCAACATACAAAAATCCATCAATGTAATCCATCATATAAACAACTCAAATTTAAAAAAAATCACATGATTATCTCATTAGATGCAGAAAAAAATTTTTCACAAAAATCCAACACTCCTTCATAATGAAAGTCTTGGAGAGATCAGGGATACAAGGCCCATAAGTAAACTATATATAGCAAGCCAATAGCCAAAATCAAACTAAATGGAGAGAAACTCAAAGCAATCCCACTAAAATCAGGGCCAAGACAGCATAGTGGATTTTTAAATTTAGATTCCACATACGAGAAAAACAAAGCAGTAGGGGACTGGAAGGAGAGATATGGGAAGGCACGAGTAGGTAACAAGAGTGAACACAATTAAAGTACTTTAGACATAGGTAAAATCAATATCAATGATGCTCACTATTTCATTGAGTTAATAAAGCTTAATAATTTCTTAGCATATGTTTCAAGTTATGGTTTCATGTAGGTCAGTCTTGCCTTTAACATTCTGTATAGTTTTCAATGACAGTGACCTCCTGATTCCCATAGTCTGACTACCTTGAGTGTTAAGATTATAGGAATATGCACCATATCCAATTATGCAGTGTTGAGTTTTTTTTAATTCTCTAAAAAGCTCTTTTAATTTATTTTTTAATTAATTTATTTATTTTTATATTAATCTCAGGTTATGTACTTTTTATCCCAGCCATAGCACCCTCCCCCATTCCCTCCCACTCCCCCCTCATTTCCACCCATTCTCCACACCCCTCCCTCATCTTCTTCCTGGCCCCCTCCAAGTCCACTGATAGGGGAGGACCTCCAACCCTTCCATCTAAACCTAGCTTATCATGTCTCTTCAGGGCTGGCTACAATGTCCTCTTCTGGGATCTAGCTAGGCTGTTACTCCCGGGTGTGTGTTGGGGAGGGTCAAAGAGCCAGCCATTGAGTTCACGACAGAAATAGTACCTGTTCCCTTTACTAGGGTACCCAGTTGGATACTGAGCTACCATGGGCCACATCCGAGCAGGGGTTCTAGGTTATATCAACACATGGTCCTTGCTTGGAGAAACAGTCTCATAAAAGACCCCTGTGCCCTGATCTATTTGGACTTTGTGGAGCTCTTGTCCTCACCAAGTCTTACTAACTCTGCCTTTTTTCACATGCTTCCCTGAACTCTGCTGAGGCTTGGTTGTGAGTCTTAATATCTGCTTTGATACATTGCTAGTTAGAGTCTTACAGAGGCCCTCTGTGGTAGGCTCCTGTCCTGTTGCTTGTTTTCTCCTACATTCAATGTCCATCCCATTTGTCCCTCTAAGCAAGGATTGATCATCCCATCCTGGGTCCTCCTTCTTTTTTATCTTGCCTACGTGTATAGATTTCAGCATGTCCATCCTATCTTATAGGTCGAAATAAGTGAGTATATACCATGTGTTTCCCTCTGCTTTTGGGATACCTCACTCAGGGTGATCATTTCCAGGTTCCACCATTTGCCAGCAAATTTCATGATTTCTTCCTTTTTGATTGCTGAGTAGTATTCCATTGTATAAAAGTACCATAATTCCTGTATCCATTCTTCGACTGAGGAACATCTGGGTTGTTTCCAGGTTCTGGCTATTGTGAATAAAGCTGCTACAAACATGGTTGAGCAAATGTCCTTGTTGTATACTTGAGCATCTTTTGGATATATGCCTAAGAGTGGTATAGCTGAGTCTTGAGCAATCACTATTCCTAATTGTGTAAGAAAGCACCAAATTGATTTCCAGGGTGGTTGTACAAGATTGCATTCCCACAATCAGTGAAGGAGGGTTCCCCTTTCTCCAGACCTCTCCAGCATGTGTTGTCATTTGAGTTTTTGATCTTAGCCATTCTGATAGGTGTAAGGAAATATCTCAGGGTCGTTTTGATTTGCATCTCCCTGATGGCTAAGGACATTGAGCATTTCTTTAAGTGTTTTCTGCCATTCTATAATCCTGTAAAGAGAGTTCTCTTTTGAGCTCCATACCCCATTTTTTAATTGGATTACTTGATTTCTTGCTTTTTAACTTCTTGAGTTGTTTATACATACTGAAAAATAGCCCTCTGTCAGATGTAGGATTGGTAAAGATCCTTTTGCAGTCTGTGGGCTGTTGTTTTGTTTTGATGATAGTGTCTTTTGCTTTACAGAAGCTTTTCAGTTTCATGAGGTCCCATTTACTTATTGTTGATCTTAGAGGCTGTGGTGTTGGTGTTCTGTTCATGAGGTAGTCTCCTGTCCCAATGAGTTCTAGGCTCTTTCCCACCTTTTCTTCTAACTGGTTTAGTGGGTCTGGTTTTATATTGAGGTCTTTGATCCACTTGGACTTTAGTTTTGTGCAGGGTGATATATATGGATCTATTTTAATTTTTCTGCATATTGATATGCATTTGGACCAACACTATTTGTTGAGGATGCTGTCTTTTTTTCATTGAATGGTTTTGGCTTCTTTATCAAAACCAAGTTTCCATAGGTATGTGGGTTTATTTCTCGGTCTTCTATTCGGTTCCATTGATCCACTATTCTGTTTCTATACCAATACCATATAGTTTTTATTACTATTGCTCTGTAGTACAGCTTGAGGTCAGGGACAGAGATACCTCCAGATGATTGGTTGTTGTACAGGATCATTTTGGAGATTCTGGGTTTTTTGTTTATCCATAAGAAGTAGAGAATTTTTCTTTCAAGTTCTGTGAAGAATTGTGTTGGTATTTTGATGGGAATTGCCTTGAATCTGTAGATTGCTTTTGGCAGAATAGCCATTTTCACTATGTTAATCTTCCCAATCCATGAGCATGGGAGGTCTTTTCATCTTCTGAAACCTTCTTCAATTTCTTTCTTCAGAGATTTGAAGTAATTTTTCAAACAGGTCTTTCACTTGCTTTGTTAGAGTCACTCAAAGGTACTTTATGCTATTAGTGGCTATTGTGAAGGGTGTTGTTTCCCTAATTTCTTTCTCAGCCCTTTTGTCTTTGGTGTACAGGAGGGCTTCTGATTTTTTTGAGTTGATTTTGTATAAAGCCACTTTGCTGAAGGTGTTCATCAGTTTAAGGGGTTCTCTGATTGAATTTTTGGGGTCACTCATGTATATTATCATATCATCTGCAAATAGTGATACTTTGACTTCTTCTTTTCCAATTTGTTTCCCTTTGATCTTCTTTAGTTGTCTTATCGCTCTAGCTAGGACTTCAAGTACTATGTTGAAGAGATATGGAGACAATGGGCAGCCTTGCCTTGTCCCTGATTTCAGTGGGATTGATTTGAGTTTCTCTCCATTGAGTTTGATTTTGACTATAGGCTTGCTGTATATTGCCTTTACTATATTTAGGTATGTGCTTTGTATCCCTGATCTCTCCAAGACTTTAGACATGAATGGATGTTGGATTTTGTCAAATGCTTTTTCGGCATCTAGGGAGATGATCATGTGATTTTTCTCCTTCAGTTTGTTTATATGGTGGATCACATTGATGGATTTCCATATATTGAACCACCCTTGCATGCCTGGGATGAAGCCTACTTGGTCATGGTGGATGAAATCTTTTATGTGTTCTTAGATCCGGTTTGCAAGTATTTTATTGAGTATTTTTACATCAATGTTCATAAGAGAGATAGGTCTGAAGTTCTCTTTTTTTGTTGGATCTTTGTGTGGTTTTAGGTATCAAGGTGACTGTGGCTTCATAGAAAGAGTTCGGTAATTTTCCCTCTATCTATTTTGTGGAATAGTTTAGAGAGAATTGGTGTTAGGACTTCTTTGAAGGTCTGGTAGAATTCTGCACTAAAACCATCTGGCCCAGGGTTTTTTTCATAGGGAGGCTGTTGATGACTGCTTCCATTTCCTTGAGGGATATAGGTCTATTCAGTATTTCTACCTGATCTTGACTCAATTTAGGTAGATGGAATCTCTCAAGAAAATTGTCCATTTCATTGAGATTTTCACATTTTGTGGCATATAGGCTTTGGTAGTAAGACCTAATGATTGTTTGGATTTCCTCAGTGTCTGTAGTTTTGTCCCCCTTTTCATTTCTGTTTTGCTGATTTGGATAGTTTTTCTCTGCCTTTTTGTTAGTTTGGCTAGGGGCTTGTCTATCTTGTTGATTTTCTCAAGAACCAGCTCTTGGTTTCATTGATTCTTTGAATAGTTTTATTTGTTTCCAATTGATTGATTTCAGCCCTGAGTTTGATTATTTCCAGCCATCTACTAGTCTTGAGTGTTTTTGCTTCTTATTTTTCTAGGGCTTTCAGTTGGGCCATTAAGTTGCTTGTATGAGATGTTTCAAATTTCTTCTTGAAGGCACTTAGTGCTATGAACTTTCCTCTTAGCACTGCCTTCATCGTGTCCTGTAAGTTTGGGTATGTTGAGCTTTCATGTTATTTGAATTACAGGAAGTCTTTAATTTCTTT
>CM053764.1:91455147-91479638 GCA_028658305.1 Pachyuromys duprasi
CGCCTGATGAGTTACAGCCAATCAGAGGCTGACACATCCTAAGCGGAGGATAGTTTTCTATATAAGGGCTGGGTTTCTGCCGCTCAGGGTCTCCGTCTCTACTCGTTGTAAGCTTATGCTCTCCCTCTCAAGATGCATTAAAGCTTTACTGCAGAAGGATCCTATGTGTGCCGCGTCGTTCTTGCTGGCGAGATGGTAATGCGCGCTACAGTTAAAGTCTCCCACTATTAGGGTGTTGGGATCAATGTGTGATTTCAGTTTTAATATTGTTTGATTTACATATGTAGGTGGTCTTGTATTTGTAGCATAGATGTTCAAAACTGTGATGTCCTCCTGTTGGAATTTTCTTTGATGAGAAGGAAGTGCCCCTCCTCATCTTTCTTGATTAGTTTTGGTCAAAAGTTTATTTTATTAGATACTAGGATTGCTACCCCCTCTTGTTTTCTGGGTCCATTTGCTTAGAAAATATTTTTCCAGCCCTTTACTCTGAGGTAGTGTTTATCTTTGTTGCATAGGTGTGTTTCTTGGATGTAGCAGAATGTTGGATTCTGTTTCCGCAGCCATTCTGCTAGTCTGTGTCTTTTTATTGGAGAGTTGAGTCCATTTATGTTGATAGATACTAGTGACCAATGACTGTTAGTTCCTTTCATTGTGGAGTTGGTGGTCTTACTCTGATTCATTGCTATTTTGTTGTTGTTGTTTGGAAATTATCTCTATCCTATATTTTCTTTGGTTTAGTTGTTTTTGTTGGACTGAAGTTTTCCATCTAGTACCTTCCATAGGGCTGGGTTGTTATGTAGATATTGCTTAAATTTTGTTTTATCATGAAAAATTTTATTTTCTCCATCTCTGTTGATTGAAATCTTTGCTGGGTATAGTAGTCTTGGTTGGCATCTGTGTTCCCCTAAAGACTGCATGACTTCTGCCCAGGCCCTTCTGGCTTTAATAGTTTCTGATGAGAAGTCTGGTGTGAGTCTGATTGGTCTACCTTCATATGTTACTTGACCCTTTTCCCTTGCTGCCTTTAATATTTTTTTCTTTGTTTTGTAGGTTTAGTGTTTTGACTATGATGTGATATGAGGTATTTCTTTTCTGGTTTAGTCTATTTGGTGTTCTGTAGGCTTCTTGTATGTTTATGGACATTTCTTTTTTTAAGTCGGGTAAATTTTCTTCTATGATTTTCTTAAAAATATTTTCCGGACCTTGGAGCCTGGAGTCTTCTTTTTCATCTATTCCAATTATTCTTAGGTTTCATCTTTTCATGGCATCCTTGATTTCTTGGATATTTTGTGTTTGGGACTTTTCTGATTTTATTTTTTCCTTGAATGAGGAATCCATTACAGCCAGCGTATCTTCAGCTCCCGAGATTCTCTCTTCCATCTCTTGTATTCTATTGGTGATGCTTACCTCCATGGTTCCTGATCTTTTCTCTAAGTCCTCCAGTTCCTGGTTTTTCTCTGTTTGTATTTTCTTTATAGATCCTAATTCTGTTTTCATGCTGTGTACCATATCCTTCATCTGATTGAATGTGGCTCATATTTTTTTTGTTTCCTTTTTATTTATCTTTAATTATTCCTCTACGTGGGCGGTTATATTCTTCTGAATTTCTTTGAGGGCCTTATTCATTTCCTCTTTTTGTTCCTCTAGTAACTGCATAAGCATAGCTTTAACACCATTTTCCTGTGTCTCTGCTGAATTAAAATCTCCTTTGCTTTTGAGTGTTTCTGGTGGTTCCATGGTGTCCTGATTTTTGTTGGGTGAGTTCTTCCATGTACCTTTGGCCATTGCTTATATATAATCTTTGCTGTTTGTTCCTTCAGTCTGAACTTCGGACAGGAACAGTCTTACTCTGGTGTCTGTATTATTCTTCAGGAAGATCAGTGAGGACCAGCAGATTGAGAGTGTGTGTTGTAGCTTCAATTGTTCCCAAGGAAGAAAAATCTGCTGGCGCAGAATCGTAAGCATGTTTGTTTGTCAGTGTGTGTGCACGCGCACGCGTGCAGACGCGGGTGCAGGGATGTTTTCTTGAAGGGGGGATCTAGGATGTGTAGCTGCTTGGGATATATGGTTGGGAGCAATTCCAGTTGGGGATGTGGATGTTAGTGCAGTTAGCAAGTGCAGATTTTGGGTAAATGCACCTGTGCAGGTTTCCTGAATACCCGGTGGTCTACAGCCTGTGGTGGGGTCAGCAGGCTAGACTCTGAGGTCTGTGGCTGACACTGTGGGTGGGACATGTATTTTGTTGTGGACTCTCTGAGCCTGGCCCTGAATTCTGTGCTGGAAGCTGGAAGCCCTGCAAGCTGCACTCTGATTCCTGAGTTGGGAAGCTCTCTCCTTCCTCAGCTGCTACCACCTCAGACAAGGCTGTGTGGGAGTGCTGAGATCTGTGCTTGGAGCATGCAGCACTGTGCTCCTTTCAAGTTGCTGTGTGCACTGCAGGCTGCCTCCTCTGCTTCAGTGTTGGTTGGGGTACCTCTGCTGCTGCCTTCCTGCTGGCTGCAGTATCTCCCCTGCTTCCTCTGCTGCAGGCTTGGGTATGTCTTCTGCTGCTTTCCCCCATTATAGGGAAGTGCCCGGGAATGGATTTCCCAGGAGATGTCCATGGAGATGTCTGCAGTTGATCTGTGTCCTATTGGACTCAGATCAGGTTTTGTCTCCCTTTTCCCCGGGCTACTCATATGGTTGTTTTGGGTTCCACAGCCCCTTGGTTCACCAATTCAGAGTCTTTCCCTGTAGGGTTTCTCCTGACAGAGTAACCCAGGCTCTGGTGATCTGGGTCACACAGATCTGTCTGTGATGAGTAGTTGGTGAGCAGCAGGTCTCTGGGCTGGCAGCGCGAGCACTTGCCATCTACAGGATCTTTTCCAGGGAGATCCTAGGTACCCTAACTCAGTTCCTGTTTGCTTCTTTCCCTGTGTGGTTTTCTCCCGACAGGGAAAGCCAGGCTCTCATGTCCTGGAGCGCACAGTTCTTCTGTGGGGAGAGCTGGGCTTGCAACAAGTCTCAGTGCTTGTGGGTGGAGCCTAGTTCAGAGCTGGCAGCCTGTGCCTGCCATTCTGAGGGACCTTTTCCTGGGGAAGGTTGGGTGACCTGGGTCAGTCCTGTTTCCTTCCTTCCCTGTGGGATTTTTTGTGAGTGGGATTCCCAGTCCCTGGGTGTTGTTGTTGTTGTTTGTTTGTTTGTTTTTGTTTTTGTGTGTGTGTGCCCACAGTTCAGACTGGGAAGTTGATCAGGACATGCAAGTATGTGACTCGCCTCTGGTGACTGAGTGCCTGCACAACTGGGGATCTCTTCCTGGTTCTGGCTGGTGTCCTAGGAATGGACCGGGCTGGTTCCCCCACCTTAGGGTTTCTTCTCACCTGAAAAACAGGATCGCTGTTGTTTTAGGTCCCAGAGTTCAGGCTCTCGGTTGCTGTACTGAAAATGTTGTTCTGCAGCTCAGAAGCAGTGTCCTCCTGGAGCCGCCATCTTGTCCCGCCCCCGCAGTGTTGAGTTTTGAGCACAGAGCATCAGGCATGCTGCAAAAGCATTAAACAAATCGAGCCATGTCCATGGCCCAATATCTTTTTACAATTACAATATCTTTTTATAATTGAAACTTTATTGTAAAGCACTTGCAAACAAAAAACATTATGTGGTATGATTAGCTGACCCCTGTACGTTGCAATGATTTGTGTACATCAAGAACTATCATTCTGTAGTGGTGGGGCTTGACAGTGGATTTTACACTTTCACTACAAGTTATACTTTTATGCACTTGTAATCACTCTTAAGTGTAAGAAATTCAAAGCTACCAAAATGAACAATAGTACATAAGTATGATAGGTGGAGGATATATTAACATATGTAAAGAATTCTAGGGACAATATATATTAATTGAGTTTGTATGAAGCAAGGAAAACGGAGACATATTTAAGACAGGTGGTTTTCACTCTTGGTATTAGACTTTAATGTATGTTTGGGATTAGAAAGTCATCAAGGAAAGCGAAAACTTTTTAGAAGAAGAAAAGCTAGCATTCTTGTTAGAGTTAGACCAAGCTTAGATAGGAAAGCCGGAAAGTCATGTGTCTTCAGTTTAATTTTGTATAACCCTTCTTTGAACTGAAGAAACCACATGTGGAGGATTTGCTTTGGAGTAGGATTATCAACTGTGCCTTAATTAATCCTTTTTCTAATCATAATCTCTTGCACTGGGTAAGTACATCATGAAATACAAAATAAAAATTAAAAAAATAAAAACAGAGCATAAGACAAAACAGTATGTACAAAGATAATATTTAAGGCCCAAAAAAGAAAGCCAAGGAGAAGACATGATTATTTGTCCTCAAAGTAAGATCAGGTGTCAGAAGGTGCAAAGCACTGTGGTGCACTGTCCATGCCCCTCTCCCAAACCGTGGCCCTCATATCTTCAGATTCCAAGAAAGCTGGCTACTGATTCCTTCATAGGAGTGCTTTTCTGAAGGCAGCTATATAGGGTCATCTTTTGAGGGTGGGTATTCTGCAATCACTGAGTAATTAATGTACAAAGTAAGTTACAGGTTCCTGACTTTGTGAGAGAACAACTGTAAAAAGCATTTCTGGAGACAGTGGAATCTGCTGAGAATTATCTATCTAGAGCACACTGTGGTTTGGTTTACTTCTGTGGGTCACTTCTCCCATGGCTTTTTCTTAGTTTTTTGTTTGTTTGATTGCTTGTTTGTTTGGATTTTTTTTTATTTTTTTTTATGAAATAACTTCCTTCCTAGAAACTCACTTACAAGATATAGATTATGAAGTAATTACACAATGATGGTGTAAAAAACACTGAAAAAATGAGAAAAATGGAAAGACTCAGAAAACTGAAAAGAGGCTGTAAAGAAATGTTTAATACAAGAAGAGCAACAAAACCAAAAATATTTGGGCACAGGGGTCTTTTCTGAGACTAATACTCCAACCAAATACCATTCATAGAGATAAGCTAGAACCTCTGCACAGATGTAGCCCATGACAGCACAGTGTCCAAGTGGGTTCCCTAGTAAGTGGAACAGGGGCTGTCTCTTTGATCACCTACCCCAAGTGGTGAACAGCCTTACCAGGCCACAGAGGAAGATGATGCAGCCAGTCCTGATGAGACCTGATAGGCTAGGGTCAGACAGAATGGGAGGAGGACCTTGCCTATCAGTGGACTGGGGGAGGGGCAGAGGAGGAGAAGCAGGAGGGAGAATGGGATTGGGAGGGGGATGAAGGAGGGGACTGCAGTTGGGATATATATATTGTAATTTAAGAAAACGAAAGGGGGAATAAAAAAATTAAGGCAAACAGTTTGAAGGCAAACAGTCAGAGTGAATAATTATTTCATGTATAAGTTTGCCATGGAAGGCCACAAAAGAGTTCTCTAAACTTCTTGTGGTTAAATGATACAACCATGAGCTTGTTGTGTCAACAAGTTATTTAAATACGTAATCTGGATTATATTTCACTGGAGTAGTTCTAAATATATAAATGCCTCACTACAGATTACCTTTTTCAACTCTGTTATCTGAGATAGAAATAGAGATATAGAAAGACTGGGTCTAGAGCTAGCCTAACCTATTATTTACTTATTTTCAATTTATTGGATACCATTGTACTCAAGGAAAATTCAGCTTTAGTGACTTGTGCTCTGACATCTATTTTTCTTGGTTTAGTGATTCTGTCTTTATGTGATGATTTGATGTGGAAATTACTAACAGTGTAAAAACATCTAAATATATTACATGTATCTTAGTAAGGAATATGAATAGTGGATCCAAAAGGGTCATTAAAAGTAATAAAACTAGAATAAGTCTTCTGAAATACAGTCACAATTCAACTGTCACATTGTTTAGACATCACTCATTTTATGTTATAAATCTCTATAAAAATTATTCTCAAAATAGTTTTGAAATTTCTCAACTATAACTCACTTGTGTCTTGTGAAAAAGTCTTTGTGGCTGGGTCATAGCATCAGACAGCAGAATATTTCCTCCTTTCCTCTGATAATATCTTGGAGCCCAAAGTGATTCTTCCTTTGAGGTCAAGCTGCTGCTCTCTTCAAAGCCCCTATTTAAAGGCAATGCTGCTGGTGCTGATGCTCATGAAATTGCCTTTGCCTGTGATGGCTGTGTGGGATCTGTCACAACACCCATGCCTATACACAGAGTACTATCCTTGGCAGCTATAGGAGCCACTGGACTAATGCTAGATGGCTACTGCAAGGCTGATGTTTTGTTAGAGTCTCTCTTCTAAAACTCAAAAAATGAGCTCAGGAAAACCAGGGTAAGACAATTCCAAAGATTTTCCTTAGTTGTACTGAAAATAGTCATCCTACATTTACAAGAAGCCTCCCCAGCCTTTTATTATTGTCTTGTGATTAGGGGAGTTTGGTAGTAGTTATGACTATGGTTTTAAACTCAATACTCCTGTTGACCAGCTCTCTGTGTTAAGATGTGGGTTTAAAGTCTCTGGGCAAGGGAGATGGCCCAGAAAGAAAATCAGCGCTGTACTGAGGATCTAAGTTTGAATCTCTGGAACCACATAAAGCTAGATGTGGTATCAGGAATCTCAATCCCATAGTTCATACAGGAAGAATTGAGGCAAAGACAGGTGATTTTCAGAAGCTGAAGGGCCAGCTCACTGGGGTATTCGGTGGCAAACAGTAGACAGCCTCTCAAACAAAGTGAAAGACAAGGTCTGACATCTGAATTTGTCCTTGTACTACATACATACAAGTACCTGAACACATGACTGGAACAAGTACAAATATGCACACATAACACAATGATGATTTTAAAGGTCTCTCCAAGATGCCAAGGCCCCAACATCTATTTGTTAAAAGGGCATAATAATAGCTGTAAAAATTACATGGAGGATTTAAAATAATTTATTAGAATAGGCTGTTTCCTGTACCTACAGATTTAGTTAATGGCTAAAATAACACATAGAAAAGGAAGAATAGCAAAGTTTTGCCAAGACTATCAATTATTGCTTCAATTAGATGGTAGAAATTACATGATTTTAATAATATTCTTCTCTCATATAATACATCCTGACCAGAGTTTCTTATCATCCCTCTCCTCCAAGTCTCTCCCTCCCCACAAAACCTCTTCTCTCCCTCAGAGGTACTAGTCCTCTATTTCTCTTCAGAAAAGGGCAGGCCTCTCAGGTGTATCAACCAAACATAGCATATCCAGTTTCAATAAGACTGGGCATGTCCTGTCATCTTAAGGTTGGATAAGACAATACAGTAGAAAGAAAAGTGTCGCATAAATAGGCAAAAGAGTCAGACAGTCCTAGT
This sequence comes from Pachyuromys duprasi, assembly GCA_028658305.1. Classification (NCBI taxonomy): domain Eukaryota; kingdom Metazoa; phylum Chordata; class Mammalia; order Rodentia; family Muridae; genus Pachyuromys; species Pachyuromys duprasi. Next base: position 91,462,442 of record CM053764.1, read on the forward strand.
TCCCACTGTTAGGAGTCGACTAGAAGGCCAATCTATACAACCAAAGCGTATTTACAGAGGGCTTAGGTCAGACCCATGCAGGCTCAGTTTCTGTGAGTCTCTATGAGCCCAGTTTAGTTGACATTATGGACTTTCTTGTAGTGTTCTTGGCTATTTTGGCCGCTCAGTTTCTGTGAGTATCTATGAACCCAGTTTAGTTGACACTGTGGACTTTCTTGTAGTGTTCTTGGCTATTTTGGCTTCTACAGTCCGTCCTTCCTGTCTTCAGCAGGATTCCCTGAGTTTCACCTAATGTTTGCCTATGGGTCCCTGCATCTGCTACTTTCAGTTGCTGAAGGAAGCCTCTTTGATGATGATTATGCTAAGCTCTGGTCTATGGGTATAGCAGAGTATCATTAGGAATTAAGGAAGTTACCTACAAATAACTAGAATAAGAACTGTGCTCACCAAAAGCAAATTGGAATTTTTATGTTCTTCTCTGCATCTTTATTGAATATATATATATATATATATATATATATATTATATTTTTACAGAGCTTTTGAAATGAGGACATTGCTGCATGCTCCCTGTTTTGTTCCAATGGGTAGCTTTTAATAAATCCTACATTTGCTTTGCTAATCATGCTTTGCATCATGTTTCTGCTTTGCTGAGAACCCTGTGTTTGGCTCTCTGCTGAAGCAGCCTGAGCTCAAGGTAACTACCAGGTATCTTAGTACAACCAACCATAGGCCTTCCAAGTTTGAGGGTAAACCTGGAACCAGAGAGTTGAAATGAAACCCCTGGTACACATGCAAGATCTTCTGCTGGAGGGAGAAAAGCGATGTAATTCTATTTCAATTAAAAGCATATTTAAAGAAGAACAAATGCAAAATATTACTTTAAAAAAAGAGTAGGACCCCTTTGGGGGAATACTGCCATTTTTCTAGCAAACCGAAATGATGTAACTTGGTATGCTACTTATTTTTTGTCTCCAATAAAAATCTGCCTGTTGTTTGGAAGAATCCACACAATTAGTGGAACTCTCTCCTCTGAGAGGAGGTGCTCCATGAACCCCTATAGGAAGGGTTTGTGGTGAGAATGATTATTTCCTCTCCAGCTGGCATTCTAGACACTCCCTCCCTCCTGTAGACTCAGTTTCTCAGCTGTATGTAATTCTTTCCACGGATATGTTTTTGCAGAAGGTGGCAGAGTGCGTATAGGGTGAAAGGTTGATCAAGGGGAGATGCCATGAATGCAACTGTGGGAAGTTGTTACCTGTGCTGCAGTGAGAAGTTTCGGCGATGCGGGCTTTTAGGGTCACCCAATATGCCTTTAAATAACTACTCACTCATGTTTCTGTAAGCTGGCTGAATAAATTAATTGGTTCAGCAAGCTAGACCAGTCTGTCCCACCACAGTGGCAATAATGTAGGCTGCACCCACCAGAAAGGAAGGCAAAGCTAGTCGTAGTACTAGAAAAAAAAAAAAAAAGAAAGAAAAACTTCACTGTATTGAGTGCATGAATCACAGGTGTGGACTAGATATTGATAATGCACCAATTTATTTCCTACTAAACAAAAGTGCTTGGAGGTAATGGAGTGTTTTTTGTCTTAAAAGCATTTCATAAAGATTGACTAATTTATCATTATTTACAAGCCAATTAATTTTCAGAACCTTGGGTAGGAATTGTAATTATGCCAAGCCTGGCAGATGGGGGGAAAGAAACTGGGGAAAGAATCAAAAGAGAATTGTAAATTTGATAGTGTTGAATTAAGTGGATATTTATTGTTCAATTTAAATAACATAAAACAACACTGTAGTGGATTAGTTTTTGCAAAGGCACCATTCAAATAATGTTGGATCTTCTCACATTCATTTACTTCCTTATTCTTGCATTCATTTGTTCAGTTCATCCTTTTAAAATTAGTTTTGAGAATTGTGCAGATCGTGAATATACAAACCTAGATAATACACATTAGTAGTTCTTTTTATCCTCATTAATGATTTTATTTATTTACTTTACCTCTTGATCAAAGCGTCTCCTCCTTCACCTCCTTCTAGTGTGTCCCAGACACCTCCTCTCTATCCATTCCCCTCTCTCTTTTTCCTCACAGAAAGGGAGGCCTTCCGTGGATATCAACCTGCCTTGACATTTCAAATTGCATTAGGTCTAGCTGCATCTTTTATTTAGGCTAGGCAAAGCAGACCACTTAGGGGAAAGGGATCCAAAGGCAGGAAACAGAGTCAGAGACAGCCCATGCTCCAGTTGTTAGGGGACCCTCATGAAGGCCATGCTGCACATTTGTTACATATATGTAGGAAGCATAGGCTCATCCCATGTATGATGCTCTTTGGTTGGCGATTCCATCTCTGTGAGCCCTTATGCTGCCAGGTTAGCAGATTCTGTAGTTTTTCTGGTGGTGTCCTTTCAGATCACAGTTATGCTCCGCTCCTGTCTGCAAATACAGCAGAATATTATCAATAGTGTCAGTGCTTGGCTCTCTCTCATGAGTTGGGTCTTAAACTGAGACAGCCAATGGCTGGCTATTCCCTCAATTTCTGCTCCATCATTATCCCTGCATCTCTTGTAGGAAGGAAAACTTTTGGACCAAATGTTTTGTGGATGGGTTGGAGTCCCCATCCTTCCCTTGGATGTCTTGTCTGGTTATAGGAAGTAGCCATTTCACATTCCCTTCTTGTGAGTAGTCTTAGCTAGGGTCACCCTTATAGATTCCTGGGAGTTTTCCTTGACCTAGATCTCCAGCTTGTCCCAGACATGCTTCCATCCCCTCTATCTATTTCCTCATCAGTAGTTCTTAAATCCTTTATTCCCTCTGGCTCTTAAACTCTTACTTCCTTCAGTTTTGCAGGGTTCCCTGAGCACTGAAGGGAAGGATTTGATGAAGACATCAAATCCTGTTTAGGGGTGAGTGTTCCAAGGTCTCTAACTCTCTGCATAATGTCTGCCTGTGGGTCTCTGTATTTGTTTCTGTCTTCCATCACACACACACACACACACCACACACACACACACACACACACACACACACGTATGCATGTTTTAAGAATAGTAGTATTTGATATTACTCTGGTAACTTGGGATGTCTAGTGTCAATTTCTTGGTCACCCAGTGTCAGGTATGGGTTCAATCTCATAGAATATTGAGTGAGCTGTTAAAAGGACTTCTGTAGGGGAATCAAATAATCACATTTATGTTGATTTTAATTTATAAATTTTGATTTATTCATTTTCCTTCCTGATAATAGCCCCCGCTCTCATCTAATCAAGGTTCTACTCTCCCTCCCTTAGCCCACCCCTCTCCATTAGCCCTCAGAACGGGGGAGCCCTCTTCTCCTACCAACTGACCCCAGTCTATCAAGTCTCATTAGGACTGGCTGCATCCTCTTCCTCTGTGGCCTGGGAAGGCTTCTCTGCCTGGTTAAGTGATCAAAGAGCAGACAACAGAGTCCATGTCAGAGATATCTTCCGCTACCCTACTAGGGTACCCACAGGGAAAATGAGTTGCCTATGGGTTATATCTGAGCAGGGGCCTACATCCTCTCCATGCATGGTCCTTGTTTGGTACCAAACAGGGAACATCAGTTTCAGCAGGCCCCCATGAGCCCAGATTTGTTTGCTCTGTTGGTCTTCTTGTGTAGCTCCTGTTCCCTCTGGGTCCTCACTCTTCCATAAGATTCCCTGTACTCTGTCCAAAACTTGGCTGTGAGTCTCAGCATCTGCTTTGATCTGTAGAACAGAATCTTCCAGAGGAAACCTAAGGAAGGCTCCCATCCTGTTCCTCCTCTTCAGCTGCTTCAGGTGTCTATTCTATTTGCCCTTCTGAATGAGAATTCTATTTGCCCATCCTCCCTAGGGTTCTCCTTGTTACTTAGTTTCTTTAGGTCTGTGGATTGTAATATGGTTATCTTGTATTATATTACTAATATCTGTTCATAAGTTGAGCATATACTGTGCTTGTCTGTGTGGGTCTAGTTTTCCCCAGTATTATCTTTTCCAGATCCACTCATTTGCCTGAAAATTTCATGATGTCTTTGCTTTCAATAGCTGAATAGTATTACATTATGTAGATGTATGACAGTTTCTTTATCTACTCTTCATTTGAGGGACATCGGGTTGTTTCCAGTTTCTGGCTATTGCAAATAAAGTGGCCATGAACATAGTAGAGCAAGTGTCCTTGTTGTCCTTTTGGGTATATACCCAGGAGTGGTAGAGCAAGGCCCTGAAGTAGAGCTGTTCCCAATTAAACACATTTATGTTTTAAAGCTAGAGATGTAGTAGAATATTGGAGTGCTTGTCTAGCATATACAGGCCCCAGATTTGACCTCCAGCATTGAAAAAAGTTTATAGTTTAAAAATACTTCAGTATAATTATGGAGGATGGATTTGGAGATGGGCAACAAAGACTGGAAGTAGAGACTACAGCATGTTTTTTAGGACAGTTAAGGAAATTTTGAGGAAGAATGTTTGAGATTGACTTAAAGAGAGAGGAGGTAATGGGCAGTTTTTAGGATTACTCCATAGCTTCAGACCAGAAGATAAAGCAGTTTTGAAAGAGGAGAACATCCCATTCATACTTAGCATCTCTGGAGAAACAATTCACTGTTTATGATTTAGCTGAATGTTTGAATTGTGCATGGAAAAGTTAGTGGCTCACAATGAGTCAAAATTATACTGTGAGGTAAAAAGGATAAGATTTCTGTTGGGTTGCCAAGACCATAACCAGCAAAACATCTGGTTGGCAGGTAAGGCACAGAAATAAACCAGGCTGGCACATGCCTTTAATCTTTGCAGTGGGGAGGCAGACACAGGTCGATCTCTGAGTTTGAGGCCACTACAGAGTGAGTTCCAGGACAGCCAAGGTTATAAAGAGAAATTCTGTCTTGAAAAACCAAACCAAAACATCCAACCAATCAAACAAACAAACAAACAAACAACACAGAAGTAATGGCTCTAATTATAATAAACAATGGAGGAAAATGTGACTGTTAGAATTTTTTCAATATTTCAAAAGAAGAATTGTTAATATTTTGTGACTGCTTAGCTATGGTTAACAGGGGACTTAAAGATGAAATTAGTACTAAATAAAATTAGGAGAAAATTGGAGTTCATTGTGCACTGTTACACTTGTTAATTGGACAGATTGATATATGGGATATGGTAAGATTACGTATAAACCCAATGACACGCAGATGACAGTAGATATTCCTACCAGAAAATGAAGACTCACTGGGTGCTAGAAGCTACTGCAATGGAACTCAGACATGAGCCTGAGTATCCTCTGAGCTGGCCCAGCCCTTACTCTTGCTGTGGTTTGAGAATGAGAAACTGCGTTAACCTTAGTTGTTGCAGTGACCACTTAATTATCGATTTATTGGAGGGCATTGCTATATTCAAAGCTGTAAGCTCTGCTTCCACATATCTGTTTCTGGCTGATTAAGTAAAAGAAAACCGCAGTATACTAATCAAGAATGTAAAAATTTTGAAACTGAATCACTTCTTTTACAGAGAAGAACAGCAACTCAAAGTTCTTTTCTTTTGTATTTCATCAGCAGCAGTGACTGAATAACTGTCTCAATAAAGATCTGTGAGTTTAGATGAATACTGCAGGGCTAAATGTTGCCTCAAACCTACAGGGATAAACTTTAGATCATTTCTTGTTTTTTCTCTTTCAAGTTAAAGGATGGCTAGAAAGAGCTACCTATGCTGAAGTCTTTTGGAGTATATGAATGTAAGAACACAAATGCAGTTCTGAGCACTTCTAATTTAGTTTTTAGTTATGCTTTCCCTAATTCCAAGTCGAAAGCTTTATTCCCACAGAGACTGAAAATGATAAGATATGCTGCCAGGATATCCTGACTGCTAATGAAGCTTAAGGACATCAGCTGTACGAAAGGCTATTTTATTGTTACCTTGTGTTTTATTTACTTATATTTAGAAGAGTAATCTTAGTTTCACTCTAAAGCAGTGAAACACAGTGGAAAGACACATTGGTTCTTTAGGTTTTCTCCTAATAAAAATCTTCACCAATGAATTCCAATTATTCGTCTCAGACCATTTTGAGAGAAATGAAAGCCTGTGTCATGATGTCTCTTTCAAAAGAAGATTCTACCAGTTTATTTCAGACCAAATTAGAGCATTTGGACCTAGATGTTCTGTGCTGCTATAACTTCAGCTATTTCACACAACTGACCGGTGTGGTCAATTGACTCAGTTAATTAAAATAAATTACTGTCGTTTTCTGTCAGGAATGTCTATGAATCAGCTATGCAAGAGTTTTCTATTACTCATGCAATTGTTACCTACTTATTCTCTGCAGACTTGTTGACCTGACATTGCAATTGGAGTTCTATCCCCTAATCAGGACTATGGTTCCCTATCTATATTTTCCCCTTTGTGGAGTAAAGTGAAGTTGCTAAGGCAACTTGCTCCATTTCATATGGAAGGACTTGATTCTTCTTCTTTTTCTTCTTAGTTTTTGTATGTAGTTCAGCACAAACCTTAATCTCATGAGAAAAATAAGGAAACACTACTCATTTCTTCTGATAGTATGTGCTGCTTTCACCCAAATATGCCCATTTGTACATTACCTGGTGCTTGACATTCTTAACAGTACCAGTGTTGTAGCTGGAAATTTGTGTTGCAGGTGTTTTCCACATTTCCCTGCAGACATCCTCACTGGCTGATAACCAATGCCCACTCTAGCATTAAGCATTAATGCATTGTTATTCTTAATAACTTTGATGTATTGTCAGTGACTGTCAAGTAGATAAAATAATGGTGAAGATTATTTAATATACAATATCATGCTGCTGGTTATGTCTTTGAGCTCTGACTGGTTAATCTTACAGTTATGAATTTAAAATGCAGATATTAAAGCTTGGAAGAAGATGGGTAATGCTTGTTACTATGCAGATGCTGATCAAACTTGTAGTATTATGTTTTGCATATTAACAAATCATAAGAATAAAATTTATAGAATATTATCCTGGTATTTGCTGATTAGAAACAAATATTTTAGTTGAAATGTTTTTGTTTTCCTGGGCATAAGCTGATATGAGCTATAAAGATAATGGGAAAGATAAACTTGACTTTTTGATATTTTTAAGCTTTTTGTCTGTGCCATGAGAGTAGCCTTACCAGGCCACAGAGGAAGACAATGCAGCCAGTCCTGATGAGACCTGATAGGCTAGGGTCAGAGGGAAGGGGAGGAGGACCTCCTCTATCAGTGGACTTGGGGAAGGGTATGGGAGAAGATAAGGGAGGGAAGGTGGGATTAGGAGGAGATGAAGGAGCTGGGACACAAGTGAATAAACTGTAATTAATAAAATAAATTAATTAAAAAAGAAAATTCCAATTTTTAAAATTTATTACAATTTGCTCACTTTTTTTTTTCAAATTTAAAGATGGCTAATTTCCTTCTCTTAGGGTCAGTGGAAGAACCTTGTGAAATGTAAAATTGCTGAAATTTTGCCCATATTTTTTTGTGGAAGTGGTTTTCTGCTTTGTCTAACTTTGTATCTATTCTCAAAGCTGTTCAGTAGTTGAGAATGACTAAACTAGTTATATAATCTATTCCATATACATGGAATGACTCCATCTTGTTCTAATTAAACATCTATATAGCAATCTATTTAGCTTGAACAACTATTATTAGAATTTTGTTGGATAACATGGTGTTAAATAACTCACTGTCTACCTTTCCAGTTTTATCTGCCATTTCTTATAAACATACCATTCTATTTAGAGCATTTACTATAAAAGTCTCATGAATTTTTTGATTTTATACAGAAATATATCATACACTTATGTTAATGACTCTATTCATATCCATTTCAGCTTTATGATTTTTATTTTATTTAGTTTTTTCCTTTTTGCTTAAAAACATTTTTCACGCAGTATATTTTGACTAGAGTTTAACTCCTCCCCTAACATCACAGACACTTGCCACCTCCCTACCTACCCAACTTTATATCCTTATCTACACTCTTGCTTTAAAAAAGCAAAACAAAACGACAACAACAACAACAAAGACAAAGAAAGAAAAATCTTACAAGAACTGAAATCAAAACAAATAATGAAAAGACTAGTAAGACAAAAACAAAAGACAAAACAAGACAAAATGAAATAAAAGTTGTACAAAAAATATTGTTGAGATTGTTTTGTGTTGGCCACCTACTCTTGGGCCTGCCTGATAGTGTTGTTGATTTACCAAGTGAGACTCCATCAGAGAAAACTGAACTTTCCTCTTAATTCCATATCAGTTTTAGATAGATTTTTTTTTTTTTTAGGGGTAGGAGCCAATGTCTGCTTCTCCCTCTCAGTCATGGTAAGCTGGCTGGCTTGAACCTGTGCAAGACTTGGTACAACCATAGTCTCCATGAATTTCGATATGTATCAGTCTTGTTTTGTTTGGAAGACAGTGTTTCCTTGGACTCATCTCTCACCACTAACTCTTACAATCTTTCTACCTTCTCTACTGCATAGAAGCTTCAGACTTGAGGGAAGAATTTGATGAAAAATTCCTGTTCATATCTGAGTGCTTCAAAATATCTCACTCTCTGCACATTGTCCAGTTGTTGTTCTATTTATTAATTTCTATATAACAAGAAAAATCTTCTCTAATGTGAGTAGAGTCAGGTACAGATTTATGGCGACTCTAGCAGTATGTTGTCAGGAGTCATTTTATTGCTATTTTCCTTTAATAGAAAAATAATATTAGTTTTTTCCATAGGCTGATGATCTAGTTAAGCTCAGGTTCTTTGTAACTCTAATAGTACTAGGTATGGGTTTAATCTCATGTAATAGGCCTAAATCTCATTAGAAAGAAGTTGGTTATGCCCTTATCATTTGTGCCACTATCGTGGCAGTATATCTTGCAAACTGTTGCTATTGTAGGTTCCATGGTTTGCAGCATCAAACAGTATAAATAATGCCATGTCTAGTGTCCAGAATCAAACTACAATTTTCTGGGTTCCTTAAAGGAGCTTGAGTCACTTCTCTGTCTCCACCCACTGCAATACACACAGCTTACCTTCTAGGCTCTGACTGGCTCCATTCCACTGTTGCTACTTTTCTTGATGGTCATTCCATTGGCATCTCCAAAATCTGGGATCTTCTGTTGCAACTGGTTTGCACTTTAGCCAATAGCCCTTATAGACTCTTTTCCTTTTGCCAAGTCTCAGCTTCTCTGCATGACCCTTCAATCCTGGGCCTTCAATGGCCGCTGAGGCTGAACCTTACCCAATGGTCTCTCTTAGCCTCTCACAGTGCCTTGACTGGTTCATGCTTTCAAACGTAGTACCAATTGTGTGATCCTTACAGTATCAAAATTACCAGTCAGTGTGAGGCACAACCTTGACTGTCCTGGAACACATCTGTGTAGTGACCAGGAGGAAATTCTTCCCAAAAGGTTTCACCTCTATGATGCTGGTTTTTTTCTTCTTCTTTTTTTAAATCACAGCTGATTCTTCAACCCCAGCTGACTAGAATCCATTGTCTCAGCAAAGCTTTTGCTTTTAGTGGTTCTGTTCTATAATCACAGAAAATTTTCAGGTCCAGTTCACCAAGAAAATAAGTCAGGATAGGAATTCAAGCAGGTGAGAAACCTGGAGGTAAAAGCTGATGCAGAGGTCTTAGGGGAACATTGTTTACTGGTTTGTTCCTCAAAAGTAGGCTTGCCTAGCCAACATTGTTTTTTTTTTTTTTTCCAGAATCCAAGGCCACTAGTCCAAGAAAAACACATCAATGGGCTCGTCCTTCCACCATTAATCACTAATTAGTAAATGCCTTACAGACTTTTCTTCAGCCTGTTTTTATGGAGGCCTTTTCCCAATTGAAGTTTCCTATTTTCAGATAACTCTAGGTTGTGTCAAGTTGACATAAGACTAGCTAGCATAACATTTAAGGGAAAACATTCAATATTTGTCTCTTTGTGTCTTTATTACATCAGTTAATAATTTTATTTCTGGTGCCATTCATTTACTTATGAATTTCATGACTTCATTTCTTAAAGAGTTGGTTAATATTCACTTGTATAAATGTACTACATTTTCATTATCTACCCATAAGTTGATGGACATAGAGTTTATTTCCAATTTCTCACTATTAAGAATAGAGTAGCAGTTAAAATAGGTGATCAAGAATTTCTTTAGTAGGATGTGAAGTCCTTCGGGTACAATGCCCAAGAGTAGTACAGCTGAATCTTGAGGGAGATCTATTCCCATCTTTCTGAGGAACCATCACACTGATTTCCTTAATGGCTGTATAAGTTTGCAGTCCCATTAAAATTAGTAAATGTGCCTTTTTCTGCACAGCCTTGTCAGGATGAGCTGTCATTTATTTTATTGATCTTCGACATCCTGACTAGGTAAGATGAAATTTGAAAATAGCTTTAATTTGCATTTTCATGATGGCTGAGGATGTTGAACATTAAAAAAAAAATACAAACCATTTCTTAGCCATTCACAATTCATCTTTTGAGAACTGTCTGATTAGATGTGTACCCCGTTTTATAATTAGGTCATTTGCTTTGTTTATCTTCAGGTTTTAAAATTCTTTATATATATTTAGATGTGATCCTTATATAAGATATATAATTGATAGCAACCCTTCCCCAACCTGTAGGCTCCCATTTTGGTGGAATGATGGCATCTGTTTCTATGCAGAAGTTTTCAGTTTCATGGAGTCCCATTTTATTAACTTTTGGCTAGTGGTGTTCTGATCAGAATGTCCATTCCTGGGCAAATAAGTTCAAGCCAATTATCCACTTTCTCTTCTATAAGATTCAGGGTATCTGCTCTTATATTGAAGTTTTTGATCCATTTGAAGTTAAATTTTGTGCATGGTAATTGATTATTCTATGTACAGCCATTCAGCTTGAATATAATATCTTTTCTCTATTTTTAGTTTGTTTGTCAAAAATCAGGTGTCCGTAGGTATGTGGACTTATGCCTGGCCCTTCACTTTCACTATGTTGACCAATATGTGTATGTTTTATGCCAATACTGTTCTGTTTTTATTATTGTAACTCTGTAGTACTTTAAATCTAAGATGGTGATTTACTTGATTCACATCAAGTTCAGCACCGCAAATTTTAGAAAACAAAAAAGTTATATTGTAGGTAAAGCAACACCCAAATATTTGACTTTATTTTCAGAAACCCTTTACACTAATAACTTTTCTTTTATTGCTGGGGTTTAACCCAGGTCCTTGCCCATGCTGGGAATGTGCTTATTACTGAGATATATCCCAAGCAATAAGAATCATATCAAAATAAATATTTCACAGAGGTTTATGTATATAGAATAATTAATAAAGATAACCACAAAATTGGCATTAAGATGTGAGTGCTGGACAACTAGGTAAGTGTCCTCTTAAGTTCAGTAATTTGATTTAACATAGTATTCTTATTAGTCATGTTAGTATTTCAGTACTACACATATCTTTTGCCTTAAAGAAAATGCATTCTTAAGGCTCAGATTCTCTATGTTGTGACAGTTGAAAATTTAAAGGTAGAGCCCGGTGTTGTAGCACACACTTTTGATCCAGAACTTTGGAGGCAGAGAGAGGTGGATCTCTGAGTTGAATGTAGCTATTCCAGGTCAGCCACACCTACATAGTGAGATCCTGTCACAAACAAACAAACAGCCACATACAAATGTAAAAATGAAATCCAGAATACAATAGCCTATTGTGAATACCAAACTAGTAATAGGCCAGATGTGGCAGTATATACTTATAACCTTATCACTCAAGCATAGGAGGCAGGAGGTATGTCAGTTCAAAGTATATGTAGGATATGCAGCAATGGTAAACTCTGCTATAAAGATGCAGTTGCTTCCTATGTTTTGCTTGGAAGGAGACTATATATTTGAATATGGATACAATATTTTGTTCAAAATAAATTATGCTAAATATGTTGTGAGATTTGGTGGTGACTTCTTCTGGCAGGCTTGCCTGAGAGCAAATATAAGGATGCAGTTGGTCTAAGTTTTGATTGCCAGATACTGTGACAAAACACTAGAGCTACAAATAGAGTGGGTTCTCACATTGAGAGAGGAAATTGACAGGTACTTACTTCATTGTGATAAGTTTGTTTTTAGTTTCTTGTGTAGAAAACCAAAATAGATAGATATAGGTGATAGATAGATAGATAGATAGATAGATAGATAGATAGATAGATAGATAAATAAATAATTAAGCCCCACAATAATTTTGCTAGTTTGGTTGAGATCTACTTGTAAAGGTTCTGTCTCTACATTTCCTGGGCTCCTCTGCTCTCTACCAAGTTCAAGTTCATCCTTGTCCTTTGACATCTGGCAACATTTGCTTTTGTATTATTCACAGACATTTATTATTTATAGGCTTTTGCCATCAGTTATCTTTCCACAGGCATTTGCCATTTCCCCAATTAGACTGTAAATTCTTAAAAGAAAGTACCCTTTTATCTTTCTCTGAAAGCTGTATGACAGTTAAGTTTTTGTCATATTGCAGTTAATGAAAAAAAAAGTGAGGATAAAAAGCTGCCTTGTACTTTCAAAAAGTTATCAATTTTGCAGAATCAATCTACATAGGGCAATCTTTTTTTTTTCCTCTCCAAATCAAGTGCTGGAACAAGTGAGGCATTACATAGCACAGGAAAAAAAGATTACAGGCTTAGATTTATATTCTGAGTTTTAATTCTAGCTATATTGCTGGCTCTCTTTTGGACCCAAGCTTATTGGATTCTCCTCTGCCATCTCATTTATAAAATTGGGTTATTGCTATCTGCCTTTTATTTCAAAAGAGCTTCCTCACATTAATGCTGACCAGTAATGAAGAGAGTGTAATACCTTAAAAGAAGAAAGGAAGATGAATGTCAAGAAGCCCAAGAAGGCACAGCAAGGATTTAGCATAGATGATCACCTGGAGTCTCAGCAACTTACAGATTTCATAATTTTATCACTTGAAATGATAAACATCAAACTCTCAGCAAATACTGGCAGGAGTTGTAAATCAAAGGCCAATCTTTTGTCCAGCACTGCGATAAAGGACATTCGAGCACTCTTTGGTCTGGTAAGCCACACTGGTATAAAGACAGCAGTCGTAAAACCACATACAGTTTAGGGGACAGTACCAATTGACCTCTCTGGCTGATAGTAGCTTCCCCTATAGAATAAGAGCATCAGAGTGGTGACCTTCAACAACCCTTACATGTCTGAGGTTTTATACTCTCTCAGTTCCTCACTCCTTTCTGTTAAAGAAATGAGGCAAACCTAATTTTGTCCTTCCTGGGTGGAAAGGCAGTTGTGGCTCAGAGGTTAGAGTAGATAAATTTCTAGCAGTTCTGCCAACCACCTGGGACTGTGTTGTTAGATGGAAACCTGCTGCCCTGCTCTTGGGATCCCTCAAGAGCAGCTTGCTCTAACCTGGCATGGTGGCTCATGCCTTTAATCTCAGCACTCCTCAGAAGAGGAGGCAGAGGAAGATCTCACTACAGCCTATTCCAGACTAAATAGTGCTACGTTGAGACCTTATCTTGAGATAAAATAAAGTAGATTGATAGGCTTTTGTGAGACTCTCACAGAACTTACTTGTCACGTGACTTTGAGTTGGGAGAATTACAACATAGCTGTGGAAAGTGAAAAGAGCAAAAATGACTGAAATGCCTTGAATAAGATAATATCCAAGAACACTTAGGGTGTGTAACTAAGCACACTGGTCCATGAAGTAGTAGATCCTGGCCCCCTCTCTCCTCTTCTCCCAATCCCACCCACACAGCCCCCTTCATCGACAGCCCCTCTCCTTCTCAGAAGTGTGTGCATGTATGTGTGTGCGCGCACATGCAATATTCTAAAAAGTATAAGCAATAAGAAAGAAGGAATGAATTTGAGAAAGATTCAGGGGGCCAAACATGTGCCCTGAGGGGTGGAAATGTATGAAATTCTCAAAATATTTAAATAAAAAGGCTAAAAATTAAAAGAGCAGTTTATCCATCTCTGCATCAAATGAAGAGTTGCATGGGAACACTGCTAGAGTTCCTGATTGCATGACATCAGTATTCTTTCTTTAATTTTTTAATTTTAATTTTTTATTATTAATTATATTTTATTAACTCTGTATCCCAGGTGAATCCCACTCCCTCATTCCCTCCCAATCCCACCCTCCCTCCCTCCCTTGTCTACTCCCTGCCCCTTTCCAAGTCCACTGATAGGGGAGGACCTCCTCCCCTTTCATCTGGCCCTGGTTTATCAGGTCTCTTCAGGACTGGCTGCAAAGTACTCTGTGGCCCAGGAGGGCTGCTCCTCCCTTGCAGGGTGGGGAAGTCAAAGAGTCCGCCATTGAGTTCATGTCAGAACTAGTCCCTATTTCCCTTACTAGGGTACCCACTTGAATACCGAGCTACCATGGGCTACAGGCAAGCAGAGGTTCTAGGCTATATCCACCCATGGTCCTTGGTTGGAGAAACAGTCTTATATAGGACCCCTGTGCCCAGATATATTTGGTCCTTGTGGATCTCCTATCCTCTCCAGATCATATTAACTCCCCCTTCTTTCATATGATTCCCTGCCCTCTGCCTTGGTTTGGTTATGAGTCTCAGTTTCTGCTTTGATCACTGCTAGGTAAAGTCTTTCAGGGGCTCTCTGTGGTAGGCTCCTGCTCTGTTGCTTGTATGACATCAGTATTCTGGAAGAAGTTTGTGTTTATTTTTGCCCATCATAATGGGTAGAGATGGTGCTATTCTAGATTAAAGTCCCTTCCTTTAAGTTTATACTTAAAAAATAAAAACAGGTGCATAAGCCAATGACAATAAAACAAATGTGACAAACCAAAAACAAAACAAAGAGCACATAAAGCAGAAAAAAAAATCTCTTTTCCTTTTTCTCTTTTTAATGCTTCCTATCATCTAACAGTTTAATTCTCTGTCCTTCTTTCTGTCTGTATCTATCTCTATCTCTGTCTCTCAATCTCTCTGTTGTTGTATAGCTTATGCTGGTCTTGAAAACTTGATTTCCTCCTGCCCTGGCTTCTCCACATCTGGGTGATTGCAGGTGCAGACAACCATTTTTGGTCCCTTTAACATTTTTTTAAATTTCTTTATTTTTATATCAATCACAGGTTAGGTACTTTGCATCCCAGGTGTAGCCCCCTCCCTCATTTCCTCCTACCCTCCCTATCCCTCCCTCATCTCCTCCCCGCCCCCTTAAACTCCACCAACAGGGGAGGACCTCCTCCCCTTCCATCCAACCCCAGCTCATCCTGTCTCCTCAGGGCTGGCTGCAATGTCCTCCCCTGGGATTTAGCCAGGCTGTTACTCCCTGGCATGTATGGGGGAGGGTCAAAGAGTCAGCCATCAAGTTCATGACTGAAACAGTCCCTGTTTCCCTGAATAGGGTCTTCAGTTCGACACTGAGCTATCATGGGCCACATCTGAGCGGGGGTTCTAGGCCATATCTGTATACGGTCCTTGGTTGGAGAAACTGTCCCATAGAAGACCTCTGTGCCCTGCTCAGTTTGGTCTTTTTGGAGCTCTTGTTCTCCCCAAGTCTTACTAACTTCCCCTATTATTATTATTATTACTTCCCGCCCTCTGCCAAAGGCTTGATTGTGAGTCTTAATATCTGCTGTCATACATTGCTGTATTGATTCTTTCAGAGGTCCTCTTTGGTATGCTCCTGTCGTTGCCCACAACTGTGTCCTTTAATTTAAATGGTCACAAATATCTTAATTATTTATTTTGATATTATTTAATAATAATAATACACTTTGTGTATATTTATGGTTTGTAAATGTGAGGGTGTGTTTATGTCACCGAATGCATGTAGAGGTCAGAGGACAACTTTGTGAAATTGGTTCTCTAGTTCGATGTTTATTTGGCATCTTGAGATTGAATTCAGGTGGCCAGGGTTGCATGCCACATAACTCTTTTTATTTTTAGCACACATATAAAAATGTTCACAGAAGGAAAAATCTTATGAAATAAGAAGATGTTAATGGTGAGTCTTAGATTTGCAATTAATTATTCATTGAATTTTTAAAGTTGAAGCAATTAAATTTTGTATAATTATTTTCAAGTCTGATAGCTTTCAAGATATTCCATACAAACTAAGACTTTCTAAAGAGCAGTTTATACTTAAATGGGCAAATGTTAAGAAAGCTTCCCTGAATTAAAAAAAAAAATTAGTAAAACAATTTTATATGTGGTTTTAATTATATCAGACTCATTAACTGGAATGAAATAGTATGAACATTCATGATATAATAAGGGCTGTCAGTATAGCACAGTGGTAGAGCCATTATCCAACATCTCACATGCATAAGATTTTGTATTCCATCCCCAGTATCCAGAAAAATATAAGACATATAACATAACTCCCATGCTTTTCCAATGCACCTCAGATTGTGTCTTGGTAGAGATAGTAAATTAATATTTTCTAAAAGAGCTACATATAAAAGTATTGTGTGGGCTAATTTTTATGGAACATTTTTATGATAAGAACATATCTCTGAGCCATTATATACTAGATACAGTTGGACAAAGGACATTAAAAACTTAGTAGTGTGTTGAATTGCTAATTTATTGATTCTAGAAACACTCAGAGGTACACTGTCTTCTTTCTTGCACCCACAGGCACAAATTCCATCTCAGAGGACAAAAAAAGTGAAGGAGGGAATCAAGATTGTTTGTTTTAGGGACTTGAGAGATGGCTTAGCAGATAAGAGCTATTTTCCTCTTTTCTCAGGACTGATCCAAATCAGGCAGCTCACAACCACCTGTAGCTTAATTTAGGGTAGCCAGCCTCCTCCTTTGACCTCTGAGGGTACTGGCATGTTTACACACACATGCACACACACACACACACACACAAACACACATATAAACAAATATTGTTTTAAAAGTTTATTTTACAAGTATAGTGCTGACTTAAGTTTTCTTTTTTTTTAAATAAATTTATTTATTTGTATATCAATCATAGGTTAGGTTTTTTGCATCCCATGCGTATTCCGCTCCCTCCCTCCCTCCCACCCTCATCTCCTCCCTGCACCCTCCAAGTCCACCAACGGGGGAGGATCTCCTCCCCTTCTATCTGACCCCAGATCATCTTGTCTCCTCAGGGCTGGCTGCAATGTCCTCCCCCTGGATCTAGCCAGGCTGTTACTCCCTGGCATGTATGGGGGAGGGTCAAAGAGTCAGCCACCAAGCTCAAGAAGGAAAT
>CM053764.1:91479738-91499845 GCA_028658305.1 Pachyuromys duprasi
TTCCCTTACTAGGGTCTTCAGTTCACCAATGAGTTATCATGGGCAACATCTGAGCAGGGGTTCTAGGCCATATCCATACATGGTCCCTGGTTGGAGAAACTGTCCCATATAAGACCCTTGTGCCCTGCTCAGTTTGATCTTTGTGGAGCTCTTGTTCTCCCCAAGTCTTACTAACTTCCCCTATATTTATTATTACTTCTAGCCCTCTGCCAAGGGCTTAAGTTTTTTTTTGACAGCGTCTTTCTTTGTAATTCAGGCTTGCCTCAAGTTCATTACTGCCCTTCCTCAGCCTCTGAAGTGCTGAAGTGCTGCGACTAGTATTACAGATATGCTTCATATTGTTCAACCAAAGAAAAAAAATCAGAGATGTGTTAGGTAGTCAGTTTTCTTTATATATCTTTTCCAATGTAGAAAAATGTGTACACCACTTTCCAAAGAAGCATTTGTCAAAATAAAGTGTGGTACATCTATTTGATGACTGGATATTTTTTCCAAAAAATATTTTTTAAAAAATATATTTATCCTAAAGGGCACATGAACTAGTTAAGAGTATTTAAAGTTATAGTTATTTTAGGTCATAAATAAAATAATAATCAATGAGATAATTGTATAAGTATAAATTATGATCTTTACTACCTGATAATTCCTATATATTTTAAGGGAGAATTAATTTCAAAATATTTTTAAAAATATGCCTTGATTAATAGGAGATAAAATGTTCACATACAGAAGTAATTAATGTCTTCTAATGCAGTGGGTGTATAATATATGCATGCATGTAGATCAGGGGATGCTAATAATGTGACATTAGTTGTAAACAATACTCTTATAAATATTAATGATCTATACTCAGAAGATAAGCTGTAATTCTTTGGATTATTTGCCATTTTAATAAATTATAATGACACTCTATATCAGATAATGATTATATGTAAAGCATAATTAAATTTTATCACTTGTTGAACTCAGATATACTTCCTTAAAGTAATTTTAAACATCATTATTACTTTATTACCTTTACAAACTTTATCTTTTTTATTAATGTTCTTGTTTACAAACTGGCTACATACATGCAGAAAAAGGCATATGTAATAGTGGAAAATAACTTTTGATGGTAGGATAGGACTTTTTAGCTAATAAATTTTTCAAGTCTAGTTACACTTGAAAATACTAGAACGTTCATACATATTTGGAAGGGGTTTTCTTTATTTTAATTAAATTTTTATTTTTATATTAATTACAGTATATTTGCTTTGTATCCCAGCTGTAGCCCCTTCCTTCCTCCCCTCCTAACCTCACCGTTCCTGCTTTATCTCCTCCTATGCCCCTCTTCAAGTCCATGGATAGGGGAGGTCTTCCTCCCCTTCCCTCTGAGCCTACCCTATCAGGTCTCATTAGGAGTGGCTGCATTGTCTTCCTCTGTGGCCTGGTAAGGCTTCTCCCCCATCAGGAGGGGCATGTGATCAAAGAGCCAGCCACTTAGTTCAGGTCAGAGACATACCCTGTTCCCCATACTAGGGTACCCACTTAGATACTGAGCTGCCATGGGATACATCTGAGCAGGGGTTCTAGGTTATATCCTTGGTTGGAGTATCAGTCTCAGAAAAGACCCCTGTACCCAGATATTTTTGGTTCTGCAGCTCTGCTTGTACAGCTCCTGTCCTCTCCAGGTCTTGCTATCTCCTCTTTCTTTCCTAAGATTCCCTGCATGCTACCAAAGTTTGTTTATGTGTCTCATTATCTGATTATATATAATGCTGGGTAGTCTTTCAGAGGCCCTCCATGGTAGGCTCCTGTCCTGTTTCCTGTTTTCTCCTTCTTCCAATGTCTATCCTATTTGCCTTTCAGAGTAAGGATTGATCCCCTTACCCAGGGTCTGCCTTCTAGCTTGCCTTCTTTAGGTGTACCGATTTTTGTAGGTTTATCCTATATTATATGTCTAGTATCCACTTATAAGTGAGTATATACGGTGTGTGTCTTTCTGTTTCTGGGATACCTCACTCAGCATGATCTTTTTTAGTTCCAACCATTTGCCTGGGAAAGGATCTTCACCAACCCTCTGACAGAGGGCTAATATCCAGAATTTATAAAGAACTAAAGAAGTGAAAAGGCAACAAATCAAGCAATCTGATTAAAAAATGAGGTACAGAGCTAAACAGAATTCTCTGTAGAGGAATATAGAACGACAAAGAAACACTTAAAGAAGTGCTCAACGTCTTTAGTCATCAGGGAGATGCAAATCAAAATAACCCTGAGATTTCACCTTACACCCATCAGAATGGCTAAGATCAAAAACTCAAGTGACAACGCATGCTGGAGAGGTTATAGAGAAAGAGGAACCCTCCTCCATTGCTGGTGGGAAGGTAAACTTGTACAGCTCTTTTGGAAATCAATTTGGCGCTTTCTTAGACAATTAGGAATAGTGCTTCCTCAACCAGCTCTACCACTTCTAGGCATATATCCAAAATATGCTCAAGTACACAGTAAGGACATTTGTTTAACCATGTTTGTAGCAGCTTTATTCATAACAGCCAGAACCTGGAAACAACCCATATATCCCTCAGTTGAGGAACGGATACAGGAATTGTGGTACCTTTACACACTAGAATACTACTCAGCAATTAAAACAAGGAAATCATGAAATTTGCAGGAAGGGGTTTTCTTAAAGTAAGTTTGCTTTGCCAGGAAAATTACATCTCTTAATTAATTTTGTTTGTGCATAGCTTCTTTTTTTTCTAACTGCTAGAAAATGTGTCTAAATTATTTTTTATTTATTGATTTAAATACTCTTGGCAACACTTCCAATCCTGTGTGATGGATAGTCAATGATAAATTATCTTGGGGGGAATGCAGGCAGGGAGACAGAGAGAGAGAGAGAGAGAGAGAGAGAGAGAGAGAGAGAGAGAGAGAGAGAGAGATTTCTAGAGTCTAGAAATGACAATATTCACAAAGTACATTCCCCTGTGTGGAGGTGCCTATTTGTGCATATCTGTGTGGAAGCCTGTGTTTGTTGAGTGGCCTCCTTAGTCACTCTCAGGGTGTTGGGATGGGACTCTTGAGGGTTCCATAGCTCAATAATTCTGACCAGTCTTGCTAGACAACTTGCCTTGAGAAATGCCTGTCCCTCCCAAGTGTTGGAGTGGGTGACGCCATATGGGCTCCGCTTTCATCTAGGTTCTTACAGATTTGCACTTCAGTTGTCATGCTAGTGTGGCAGTTTATCCATGGGCTATTTACCATGCTTTAATTGTTTGTTTGTTTGTTTTTGTTTGAAACCCAGCAGATTATATGGGTTTAAAAACTAATCAACCAACACAAAGTAAATGGTTCCAAAGTCCTTTCAGTTGTAGATTAAATATACATTTCTTTGTTTATTATTTTATTTTAGGATAATTACTTGTTGCTTTTTCTAGGCATTGACAGCCAGTGCCATCCACAGAAGTGCAGCGTGTTTGCAATAACTGTTTCTCACC
This sequence comes from Pachyuromys duprasi, assembly GCA_028658305.1. Classification (NCBI taxonomy): domain Eukaryota; kingdom Metazoa; phylum Chordata; class Mammalia; order Rodentia; family Muridae; genus Pachyuromys; species Pachyuromys duprasi. Next base: position 91,483,212 of record CM053764.1, read on the forward strand.
TCTGTTGGTTGGTATACAGAAACCTGAGCTGTATGTAGACCTGGCTTAAGTAGTCAGCTGATGGTCACTATGTTTTTAATCAGTAAGAGATTATTTCCTTCTTGTGATCTCTAGACTTTAAAGATCATGTAAATGTAAGAGTATCTATGGTCCCTATCATCTCTGCTAGAGGCATCAACCCAGATACAGAGCCAGAGGGTAGTAGGAAAGTATTGAACAATGGAGAAGAAATCCTTTGAGTTTCTTTGAGGACCTGGAGTCAACAGAGGCTAGACGTACTGCAAATCTTGGACTGTTTTGTTCCATGAACTAAGCCAAACCCAAATGAAACTTCAGTAGAACAAACAAACTTGGCTGCAGTTGGACTTAATTTTTTTATATACACAGTTCTGGGTGGTGTAGGTACGTTTTTGAACACCAGGAGATGGAAAGTAAATGTTATGTGTTCAACAATATTTGTGGAGTTTCAACCATGTTCTAGGCATTATTTAAAATTCCTGTTTTAATTAATTACTAATTAGGTAAGTAGAACATTAAAAATTTCCCTGTCCTTTTGAAACCTCTATTTTGGTTGGGATAGATTTCCAATAAAACATAATCATAATAAATGAGTAAATTCCATTTCATCTAAGAAGATGAGGATTGCTACATTTTTTTTTTGAGCAGGATAGTCAGGCAAGGAACCATGGGATGCTGAAGTGAAAATGACTGAAAATTTGTGAAGAGAAGCATGATCCATTTCACTGAAAGAATGAGGAAGATGGCAGAGAATTCTAGACAGTGCCTAACCAATGTCAATCTGGCACTCTTCCTTCTATAACCAAGGAAATGCAGCAAGATAAAGTGGTAACAGAGGACACAGGAGAGACAGTCTTCATAGCTCATGAGGAAAAAGCAAATAAGAAAACCCTTTTCGGAAACTGTTGGGGTAGAAGGAATAACTGGTGACTATGGAAGAAAAAGGGCAGAGTTGCTTTCTAAGTGGTGAGAAACTGTGATCTGGTGAGAAAACAGCGTGCTGTTCAGGAGTTAGAGAAGTTTTGGGTACAGAAAAGCTAGGCTCCTGTAGAGAGGTGGCAATCACAGGTGGTCAGCACAGACAGGAAGGAAGAAATGATGGTTGAAGGATATACAGAACAAAGGAGGAAAATGAGCTTCTGTGAATTCAGGCAAATGAGTGCGGTGATTTGATTAAGACGCTCCCCATACTCTAGGACATCTAAATACTTGGTTCACAGTTGGTGACAGTATTTGGATAGATTTAGGAGGTGTGGCCTTGCTAAAGGCTATATGCCACTGGGCCTTTGAGGTTTCAAAAGTCTCACGTCATTTTCAGTGAGCTCTTTCCGTTTTCTGTTTGAGGTTCCAGATGTGAGCTCTCAGCCTTCTATGATTCCATCGTGATAAACTATTTTTTCATTATTTGAGACAGCTGTACAGGTGAAGGCATAGGTGAAGGCAGGAATTTGAATTTATTCAAACGTATTTATCTGCTTCTCATGGCTACAGTTTAGTATCTAAGGCAAGCTATTTCTTTTTAAACAGATTTTGCCTTGGGCTTATTTGTAAAAACAGCATAGGACACCGGTCATCTGTAAATAGTGTGTAGGTAGGTGTGTCACACCAGTCTGTCTGTCTTCACAATGCCAGAAGCCTTTCCAATGGGGCCTCACAGGGGCCTGTGTACCTTTGGGAGCCTGAGCTGGGGCTGAAGCCTGGGCCTTAGCCGGAGCGGCGAACTCTGCCTTGGTTGGAACCTGGGCTTTGGTTGGCAGAGCCTACGACCATTGGCCATGTAGTTTCCAATCCCCTTCCCAAGCTTGGGGTGAGTGATGAAAGCCAGATGGCTGAGTTAGCAGCTGGGCTGCTTTGGCAACTTGGGCCTATCGGCCGCAGGCTTCACAAGGGCCTTGATGGCCTCTGCTTGTGCACTCATGCCTTTGCGTTGTTTGCCTGCATCTTCCTTAGGCCTTTCTTGTTGTGCTTCTTGGCAAAGCGCATGTTCCTCAGGAACTTGAGGTCGACCCCCTTAAGAGATTCATATCTTTGTGACCGGGCTATCTTGATGCCATTTCTGTGCCATTTGCGGGACTGTTTGTGTGTGGTGTGGTTCTTGGACTTGGCCATGTCTGTACAGTAACCCGCGGCTCCCTCAGTGCAGGGACCGGAAGAAAAAGTTACTTTATTTAACACATAGATTTTGAACCGTAAGTACCAAGATCTTGCTGTCCAGTGGTTTAACCTCTGGAGAGGACAAACAGCATTACACCACGGCCAAAATTGCTACTTAGGGAGTATCACCTTGCAAAACAAGTGTCTTGTGCAAGGCATGGCATTTTTAACAATTCACTGTGAGAATTACTTTAATCCTACTTGAGAAAGACCAAGAGCCCTATTTTGATCTTGCTTCTTCCTTTTCTTAGAATCACCACCCTGGGAACCTGAATTCCAAACACGCACCGTTAGGGTACTCTCAAAAGCATCGATGCCATAGCATGATGGTTTGCGGCTTGTTAGGAAAATGAGAAAGTTGATATCGGAAGAGACTACTACAAAATTTGAGAACTTCAAACCAAGTAAGAGTTTGCTGGAGTTTGTACGGAATTGAGTAAATGGTGAGATCAGAGGTCTAGAAAGTACTGGTGGTCCCTTAGGAGTACATGGCAAAGGTACTCGGTGGAGGCCAGGTGCAGTGGGATTATGGACTAGGTACAAGTGTTTCTAATTGTAAGGTCTTGAATATGACCATTATGGAGTGAGGGAGTGCTGAGGGAAAAATAAAGGGGGTAGGTATCTGCCGGCCAGGGTGAGAACCCTCTCCAGGATCAGCAAGATTCATTTTGCTTAGACCTTGGGTGATCTTGGAAAAGGCGTTCATTTAAAGTAAAGCATCCAAACAGATGAGTTTATAGTTTCTGAGAAGACATTGGCTCTGCATGTATCACTTACTGTTTTTTTTTTATGCTCTTTTAAGCTGAGAACAGTTTTAACTGACATACAAGAAGCCAGTTGCTCCTACTGAAATGGGATTCCTTCTCACCTCCTTTCATGCCACTTATCACTCTAAAATCCAGAATTAGCTCCTAAAGCCTCTTTTATCCTTTAAGACCCAGAGAGTAAGAGTCAAGAAGTGGTTAAAGCATTACTTGGGTCCCACAGGCAGAATTAATCACTTCTCCATTCGCTTGTTTATGTGTTTCTAAATTCCAAATTATAAATTCTAAGGGTTGACTCCATCTCACATGTAATCTTTGCTAGTGTCTCATTGTGGTGTTTAGGGGATGATAAAGGCTCCAGAACTGGTTGAGACAATGACTGAATGGACACAAGCCAAGTGGAATGAACTCCCCACAAATCTGATATTATATAGGGCAGCCTGGAGAAAGCCTTGCAAAAGCCCTTGCACGATTAGTTATCAAAAGGCAAGTGGACTCTGACTTCATAGATGTATATCAGAGAGAACTTGGGAAGAAGACTACTTCAAAAGATGGAAACTGTACCACTGAGGTTTGCTTCTGAAGTGTGGCAACTCCGGTCTGTCCCTGGGGCCTTGGGGGCTGGCTGTGATGAAATACCAATGCAGAACTTAACCAAGGGCATTTCTGAACATGGAACTCTTTTTTTTTTTTTTTTAGCACGGTGGTTAGTATAAAGGCAACAGCAGTGTAGAACTCTCACTGGGATACTATTAAAAGCTAGCTATTAGCAGGCAAGAAAAATGCGTTCTAACACATGTTGGAGGAACTAGAGCAGGGGATGTTTCATCTGAGAGTTCCCAGCTTACAAAGACACAGATAAAAAGTACTTTAGGACAGGTGCCTCAAGTCTAGGTTTGCACACAGAGCGCTTTGCTGGCCCAACTCTATTTAGAGGCTGTTCAATGCTATCACACTGTGAACAGGGGACTCTAACCATTTAAAAGTTTTTATTTTATTTGTCATGATTGTGTTGTGTATCTGCTTGTGCATGGTCATAGTGTGCATCTGGAGAACAGATGACAATCCTCAGGAGTTGATTCTGGCCTTTCAGTGTGGGTTTCTCAGGCATATGTGGCTAGTCCCTTTTCCCACTGGGCTGTCTCTGATTTGCTCCTGTGTTTTTGTATAGGTATATAACTTATTATGGGACTATAACAACTGAGAAATTCAGTAAGAATTGGGTTCCTAAGCCTAGCCTACTAGTTTCTTTCTAGTAACAAAGCTAGCTGCTCACTGACTGCCCTGTTTTTTCATTTGTCATTAATGAGGGCTTAATTTTTGTATGGCTTTGCAGTATTTCCAATTGATCGCTTGCAGCTACTTTAGGTTTTGTCAGTTTTATTCCATTCGTTTGATGCTCAATTTAGACATTATTTTCTCCTCAAAGAGAAGATTTTATTTTTCTCTATTTCAATGAAAAGACTGATTTTTTACTTTTATTGTCAAAATAAAAACAATTACCCATTGCATACAGTACAGAAATGCCCTAGCATGGCTTCTGAACCTGTCAATAAGTTTTTTTAAATTAAATTTTTAATCTCATCCAGAGAGAGTAGACCTTTACCAGCAATTGTAGAAGAATGACAAATTTGAACCAGTAACCAGAGAAAAACCCCACCAATACAATATAAATTGTTATGGTTTTAAGCTGTGTATGCATGCTGGAATAAAAGAAGACATTCAGTATAATTATGAGAGCCCTAAAATTCCACTTTTCTGGAAAAATTGCTTCCTCCCCAGCTGCCACTTCTTACCACATTCAATTTTGTTTTAAAATTGGTTAATTTTTCTTAGTTCACGGTATCTGTACTGGTAGACTTCTCTAGTCTACCATTTTCAAAACACTTTGACTTGCTAATACCATATATTTTCTGATCAACTTCAGGACACACAGAATTATATCATATAGTCATGGGAGGAGATCTCATTTTGTCACAAACACTCTTCTCTTTGCTTAGAGAAGCAAGCTTACCATAAGCATGGTAACACAAAGAAGAGATAGGAAAGTAACAAAACATAACCTCACTCATAGCTTTTCTAACTCTGGCCTGAATCGGTTGAAGCTAATTTTCGCAGCATGACCCAGGCTGTCATTTGATCCACAGCCCTGAGTAACTGAGGAATTATAAATGCACTCTCCGGAGTACAGCTTCAGCTTACACTGCATTTTAACAGAGTCAGTTTTTCTCCTACTTAATCATCCTCCAGTCCAGATGCCATTCAGTTCCCAAGAAATAGAATAACAAATCACTAGCAGCCACATTTTATGAGAGAATAATGCATCTCACCATTAATGACAGCTTTGTGAAAACATCCCAGAGTCTTTAAGGATATCATTTATACTAAGACATAGTAAAACTAATAAGAATTATTCTCAGATATTAATAAAGAACATATGAATCTTGAAAAGGAGTACTATCATATTAATATCTTTCTCCAAATCCAATAGAAAATCAACCAGGCAATGAAATGAATGCATGTCATTTCTGTCCACCCATCCCTCCACCTCTGACACACACACACACACACACACACACACACACACACACACAATCAGAATCATTTATGTAACAAAAATATGAAGAAATGGTTATCTTTCTGTTTGGGTAAGTTATTAGTAATACTCAAGAAAAATGTACTCAGAAGCTAAAACAAATTCGTTTCTCACAGCTCTGAAGGCTGGAAGTTCAATATGTCCTAGGACCACTTTCCATAGCTTGGAAACAAAGGTCTCAGATGGTATTTTGAGTCACTGTCTCTGGAGTCATCCTCTCTTTTCATAGTAAGTTACTGCTTCATGCTGAAGATCCAAATTTAAAAGTTCTGTCTCCAAACACAGTCACATTATGAGGTCCTGGAGGCAAATCCTTGAGTCTATGAATTCTTGGGGGGAAACATTTCAGTCCTTAATATTGGCTGTTTAAAGTGGCCAGTAAATCAGAAGCTTCTTCAAAGCACTTTGAAACATCACATTGCAACATAACACTGCAATATGTTGACACAACTCTGCCAAAGTGTTCAGTGATTGACTAAGCCTTAGAAAGGCATGACCTTTCTCCAACCCACAGTTACTTTGCATGAGAAATGAAGTTCTTTATTTCTGAAGAAAAGTTCATTATAATTTATTACCTCAAAATGTGGCCAGAGAACTCCCATCTGAGGGTATGAAGGGGACTGTTAACACACATTTGCCTTCTGACAGAAAGAACTAGAAGGACAAAAGGAGCTATTATTCTATAAAGTGTGACTTGTGGTCTTTGATCCAGGCTAAACCATCACCCAGAGACAGAATAGGACATTGTGGTAGGATGCCGAGATGAACAGAGGAGGAGCCACTTTCTAAGACTCAAAATTGCACAATTGCATGACTTTCACGTTTAATTTCAATCACACCAATTAAAAAAGTGATTTTGGTGGGGTGGGAGGGGCATAACATCATTCTGTAGTCAAGCACACATCATCTCATACTTTTCTATATCGAACAGCATTAAAAATTCATTTGTTTTATGTGCATGGGTGTTTTTCTTGCATTCATGTATATACACCACATGTATGCCTGGTGCTTGGGAATGTCAGAAGAGGGCATTGAATCCCTGGATCTGGAGTTATGGATGGTTATGAATCACCTTGTGGGTGATGGGAATGTAACCTGTGTTTTCTGCAAGAGCAACAGGTGCTCCTGACAGCTAAACAATCTCTTCAGCCCCTCAATAGCATTTTCAACTTTATATTTTATGCCTCTGATAACTTTCTGTATTCAACAAGTAGGAAGAGAATATAAAGATTTTGTATATATTATTTGCATGTGCTCAAGTTAGGATTAAATACCTCAACAAATACTGAGTGTCAATGCCAGACCCTAGGTTAGTAATTATAGTTACAGATTTGTGGTGCTTTAGGAAATATCAACCTTGCCCTTAAAGACTAACTGTAAAAGTTTTAAAAACTTCTATATTTACACCTGTGGGAGGTTGTTCAGTATTTTACAGTATATTTTGTAGGAGTGTCAAATTGATAAAATTGCAGAAGCCAATGAAATTGAGTCTATCTTAAAGAGTTTATGCAGAGACACAATTAAAATTGACAATAAAATTGCAATCATGTGAAATAATAATTTTCATCATTTTATTTTATAAAAAATATCATACTTGTTTAAGTTCTTTCGGGATGTGAGGATATTTATGGCATCAACTTACATTTCTAGAATGCTCACTTTTTATAGAGTTACTCCAAAATTAGTCCATTGGCCACTCTACTACAAATCAATACTTTTTTTACCTGGTTAATATTCGTTCAAGTTTATCTTAGAGAAATGTTTTTTCTTCTTGGGGGTAGTGGCACAATCCCTCATAGAACAAGCCAACAAATCGTCTTAAATGCATGCTAGCCCCTTGGTTGACTGAAAAAATTGGGAAGAACAAAGAACATCTAACTTTATAGAAGATGCAGTTCTTTTTCCTCATTAAAAAACACGAAGTAGAATCATTTGGAGAGAATAGTTAATATATAATTAATTGGATGCATGTATAACTTTCACTATTTTTGTTTTTTGAAATGGTCTTTCTACATAGCTCCATCCCGGAATTCAGTATGAGGGTGAACTAGGTTGGCCTCGAACTCACAGAAATTCAGAAATCTGTCTGCCTCTTCATTCCACGAGTTGGGACTAAAGGCACGCCCCACCACAATGGCCCTATAATTCCAAATTAATTTCATCTTTATCCTTTTTATTCCTCCTTCAGTTTAAGTAAGCTCTTTGCTAAAACTTCTGTAAAGGCACGCAGAGTTCTTGCTTCCCAGCAGATGGCGATATTCAGTGAGTGACAGCTCTTCTCAAGCGGAGTGGTCCCATTTTTCAGCCTCCATTACACTTTGCATGCTTTGCAACACAGCTATAAAATTATGCTAGAAACAGACTAAATGCTTGAAGTATATTGAACAAATCTGACAGGGTTCATAAAGCTTTGTTTACATGTGTAAATGAATGTATTTGTAGAGCCTCCTATGAAAAGGGGCGTGTAAAGGAATAGATTTTTATTCTTCAATTTCCCAGAGTTTGTTAAAAAAAAAAATCAACATGCAGTTTGTGAAGATTAAGCTGAAAGCCTCCCTACAGTTTATTTTAAAGGTACATTGCTTTCACATTTGCTTTGACAGCACAAATCCATACAAGAAATGAAAAAAATACATTGTGGTTAATGTAAAAGTCATGTACTTTCCTTTTAGGGAGGCGGGGGGGGGGGCGATAACACCGAATGACATTAATAAAAGAGCAATAAAATAAATATTATAAAACTACACAGTAGCGATTTGATTAGAAATTGATCTTAGAAGGTTTGACCCACTTTCCTGTGAATTAAATACAACCCCCTGGTGGCATTCAGAGCACATGCTGCCCCTTTAGAAACACAATTATCTGTTTTTAAACCTTTAACGCAGTTTTCCTAAAGCACTAATGTTTTGAACTGTGTCTTTTAACAAACTGCTGTTTTAGACAATAGTATGTAGTCGGTACAGGTAAAAGAGAAATAAATTAGGAAAAATAGAGATTATCTGAAAGTGCATTATAAAAATTCTTCTTAATAAGAAACATTAATGAGCCTCTGGGAGGATTCTTGTATGTAAGACTGCCCACGTTTGGGGACAGATGAGTTAATTATTGCACAGGTTCAAGTGGAAAAATATGCTATTGCTTGTTGGCTTCCCAGTTGAACACAAGCATCCTGAGACTGACTTTGGAAGTCTGCTGCTTGCCCCTTCAGAGGCTCATGAGTTGGAATTCATTACTTGATTTTTTATCAACACACCAAAAAGAGACCCACCTCTTTGAGATGTACTCCTTAGCCAAACCCCAGAGGTGGATGTATAAAAACACAATGCCAATTTGATTCATTCACAATGAGTTCAGTCGTCACAGGGTCATACACCTCGCTTCCTACAGGCAGAACTACTTGAAAGGCTATGGTATAATTAAAATGATTCTTGGTGATTATGTATTTTAAGACATTATTTAAATCAGACATAGTTCTAACCTTGGTTTTTTAAAAATAGCAATCATTGTGAAATTTCATGAATATTGGGAAAGTGAAAATCAGAAAATAAATGTAATTATGTGGCTTCTTTTATTCTCAAACCAGAACAACACTATCAAATATCAATTAGCAGTAAGATGGGTATATTGTTGCACATCCATTTTTTAAATTATGAAAAGTACAAGTATCAACATAGGGGAGCTGGAGAGATAGCTTAGCTGTTAAGAGCACTGACTGCTCCTCCAGAGACCTAGGTTCAGTTCCCAGCATCCACATGGCAGGTCACAAGTGTTTGACACCCTCACATAGGCATGCACACAAGCAAAGCACTGATGCACATAAAATAAAAATAAATACATTGAAAAAGAAAAGAAATATCAAAACAGTTCAGATAACACTACACTTAGAGATGGTGAATAGCATGAGTCACAAAGGCTTCACATGATTTTTTTCCTTAAAAGAAAAGCATGAAAACTCCATCAATTTTGTAATGCATTTTTGAGCATAAAAGCTTACTGTGTAGGTACTGTGAGGAAAGCAGTAATTGTTACAAACCTAACGGGTGTTGATATTTCTAGAGAGAAGTACATGATACACTTCTGATCATGGTTTTCATTGTTAACCTGGCCAGGGTTATGTGGGGACCTCCTAAATTATATATTTTACTTTGTGTTTTTTTTTTGTGTGTGTGTGCATTGGCTTGCTATAAGACTTTTGACAAAACAAATAATAGTTTCTTTTATTCTAGCCTAATTTATATTTCATGAAATCACATTTCTTAATATAATATTGATGGCAAAGTAGATTGTTATATAAGTAAACACACACACACACACACACACACACACATACACACAGGGGCTTAATACATAAGCATAGTTCCCTTCTCCCTCAGCTGAGGAGGCCTAGAAAGATTGACACGTCAACAGCATTAAACTCACTTGACACAAGTAGCTTTTTCTCTAATATAATTTTCAATTGATAGCAACGAGGGCACTTTGGAGAAATGACAAATTCTGAACTTTGTTGGGGATCTTGTATTGCTAGACAGTAAGGGACTGCCCCAAAAGAAAAATCACACACACACACACACACACACAAGCATCTGAGAAGGAGAAGGGCTGTCAGGGCAGGACTAGGGGAAGAAAAGGAAGGGGACTGGGATCAGGCTATAAAGTGATAAATAAAATTAGATGAAAAATCTTAACATGATTCATTTTTGTCTTGGGGAACAACATGTTATATACACTCAACATTATGCACATAGAAACATATTTTGGATTTCATGATACACCTTAATGTTGCCTGGACCTCTGATTTCTCTCTGGCACATACCTTTTGCTTTATTTGCTTTTTTCCATTACTGTTTTTAAAGCTTTAATTTACAGATTTTTTCCATAATTTACAAGGTATGTTTGAAATCAGAATTGCTACAGAAAATTTGGATTACAAGGGTTTATCCCTTCACCAGTTCTTTGGCACATCAATAATAAAGATTAGTCAATTGACAGTTATCTCATTTTTTAAATTTCTGTTTTGCTTTTATTGAGAATAGTTTTATTCTCGTGTAATATATCTTGATTACGGGGTCCCCTCCCTCTGCTCCTCCCAGCTTTCATCCTACCTCCCATCCAGTTCACCCCGTTCTTTCCTTTATTACGAAACAAACGGGCTTGTAAGGAATAGTCATAAAATAAAATGACATGAGACAAAACGAATACATCAGAATAGGATAAAACAGAATGGGAAAGCCTAATAAAGGGGAAAAACTCATAGACTTATTTGTTTGCACTCCCAGAAATCTCATTAAAAAAAAACCAAAAATACACTGTACTGGGAGCTTTAATATGTATCCAAAGAATCTCTAGGGTAAAAGGAGAGAAAACATAAACAAAATATTTAAAATAAAAACATGATAAAAACCCTTGACATGACATTACGAGACAAGGATCCTTCAAAGACACTGTTGAGTTCATTTTCTGTTGTCATCTACAGCTGGGCAAGTAACCTTCTCTTAGGAGTAGTTTGTATCCCAAGTGAGACTCCCTTGGTTTTCCATTGAAGAATGCTTCTGGGTTATGGATAAGGCATGCATCCACTTCTTTTTTCAGCTCTATGACCCAATCTGTTGCAAACTCTTGCATTCCCTGTGCCTGCTGCTTCAGGCTCTGTGAGCTCATATGTATGTTGATCCTGTTGATTTAGAGGACCTTGTTTCCTTGGTGTCTTCTATCTCTTGCACTATTGTTGCCTCCTCTTCTGCACTGTTCTATGAGTAGAGGGTTTGTTTGAGACATCCTTCTTAGGTCTGAGTGTTCCAAAGTCTCTCACTCTGCATACTATCTGTCTGTATTTGTTTTCATCTGCTGAAGGAGAAAGCTTGTCTGATGATGGCTGAGTAAGGCACTGATATATGAATATAGAAGATTGTCATAAGAGTCATTTTATTGTTAAGTTATTTTAGGATCATAGTAGTTTTTGGTTTTACCCTAGATTCCTGGGCTACCTAGTTTAAGGTTCTTGGTCATCAAGACAGTGTTGAGTATGGGATCCACCTCCTAGAGTGTGCTTAAGTCAAATCAGATAATGGTTGGTTACTCCACAAGCTTTGTGCCACCATTGTGCTAGCATATCATGCAGGAAGGACTCCATTGTAAGTTGAAGGGTTTGTGGCTGGTTTGGTGCTTATATTTCTCCTTTGGTAGCATGCAGAATACCTTCCTGTTTCAAAGATGTCTAGCACATAGGGGTGAAGGCTCTATGTAGGCACTAGCTTGACTTCTCTGTGTCCAGTGAGTTGTGTCGGTGTTGTCCTCAGCAATGGGGATGTTTGAGGGTTCCCATGATACCCTTTTGGGCAAAGCCTCAACTAGATATAACACAATTCTAGTACTGGAAGCTTCATTTGGTGGTAAGAGATGGACAGTTGGACTTCTGTATCTTCATTATTTCGCAATTCCAATTAAATTACCTTCATATATATATATATATATATATATATATATATATATATATATATATTTCAGGGAACTTCTACTGTATTAGGTTTTCATACTACCCCTCAAATGGCCCTTAACTTTGGCTGTCAGTTAGAAGGGTCCTAAAGATTTTGATAGTCAGTAGAAACAACTACAAGCAGCCAAAGCCAAAATATTTTAAGTGGAACCAACGAATGAGCATAAAGTAGTACTTGATGATAGCCCAAACTATGAAAGAAATATCTTTAACACTATTATATAATGACTAACTAAATAAACAAATTTATGGCATACATACATATATTACAAATAATTTTTGTGTGTTACATTCCTGAGAAGATAGAACAGTGCTAAAGCCCCCTTTAGTAAAACTGTTCCACCCACATGGTCCCTCAGCTATGTTGTCCAATTAATTTTAAGTCCTACGGATTGTGTAACTGAAATGTTGTAAGAGAATATCACTTTTTTTCTCTATTCTTCTCTCCCATATACCAATAAGTCCTGTCTATTATGACAGAAACCACCAAGAGAGTTCTATTTTGTAGACATTACACAAAGTTTGCTTGACCACTGCAAAACCTGTCACTGTCACCTTAATGACTCGGAGTCTGAGGAGCTGTCACAGCTATACAGAGCCTGAGAATGGATAACAGCTTAATAGAATGTGCTACTCTGAATGAATTACTGGAGTGGCATCAGGGGACAGCTGCTGAAGTCGGAGTAAATAACGAATGATAGCGAGTGATGATGTATGAGCATTGGATCATTGATTGTCGTAAATGCCCCATGCTAATGTAGAGTGTTAATAATTGGGGAATCTGGGACTTGAGATTATGGGATGTCTTTTCATTACCTTTGCATTTTTTTGCAGTTCTGAAACTATTCTAAAATAATTTTATTTTAAAATAACCAAAATCATTGCATATTTTCTTTTTTTCAACTATCTAAAAATTAATGATTTTCATTTCTGTGGGTACACATGAAAAGTGATTTACATAATGGACACATTTTTTACCAAAAGGTAATGTGTTTTTTCTGTATTTATTACTTGTTTTTTTACTGTTTTATTTACAGTAAGAAATTATTGTATAATTATGAAGTCTAATACAAAGTGTTACGCTGTATTAGACTTTGATCAGTTATGGTGAAGTCAAGGTGAAACTTCACCTACACAGTTGATAACCAGTTACTCTTACTTATAAGGAAAATTAAACATTCTCATTCCAGTACAGACAAAGTGGTATGAAAACGTTATTCTTGTTAGATTCCGAGAGTGAGCCTGATTGGCAAGATAGATTTATCCATGATACTGAGGTTGAGAAAGCCAGCTCAGCATATTTTCAGAAGGCCAGAATGGTTGGGGAAAGTATATGCTCAACATGCCTGAATAAAGTATCAGATCCAAAGTCAATTTATCTTACTTGTTGGTAAGTTTCATGTGCTTGTGTAAAGCATCTCTGATCAAGTTTCCAAATGCTGATCAATTAATATGTGCCTCATTAAGCCACTATTAGCTGAGTGGAAGATGTGCCTGAGCCAGGGGATCACAGTTTACCATTAGGTGTGATTGCAGGGACCAAAACACTTTAAGAAAAAAAAATGTATCTGTGAAGGACATTGAGAATATTTTTACATGGAAAGGGGGACAGGCTACACAAGAGACTAAGTATACAAAGCCACAAGTTCCACACTGACTTGGTCAAAGTGGCTTCAAATTCTTTAGGCACAAGAACAGCTTTTCATTGTTCATTTTTTAATGGTCAGACTATAGCTGAGTCTTGAACTTATTTCAGGTTAACAGTATTGAACATGGCCGCAGAAACAAAGATTTGAGAAAAAGGAGAGCAAAAATGAAAACTCGGTACATAATATTACACTAGGAAAGGGTGATGTGCTTGGTTTGAAGGGAAACCAAGCAGTTTTTTTTATTCGTGAGGTGTTTAAGAGTTGTCTTGAAGAAGCGTTTGGGTTATCTTGTATTGTCTTAGGTAGATCAAAGTAACAATAGGTTAACATCACAGGCAAGCACATAATGCAGTATTGTAAGTAGGCTAGTTTTAATAAAGCTTTTCAGTGACAGGTCACTTTACAGAATGAGGAGATCCTTCTCATTACAAATTTCTAACAGAGTCCAAACAATTTCTCAAACAATTGACTTAGCTTGAGAAACAGAACCAGTGCTTAACATGGAAGTTAACTCAAATGATTAAGGGGCTTCAGGAGTGCTGATGAAACAGTTCCACTTCCAGGCAGAAGAGCTGATAAACAGAAAAGTTAGTGTTTCATTTAAGTCCAAAAACAAGGAAAATATAATTGTAATAGCTGGAAAGACGACAGCCAGTCTTCTTTTATTCCTGCCTCTAACTAAAAAAGATAACTTCCATATAGGGAGTATCCTCTGCTTTATCCAGTCTACCACGTGTTAATCCCATACAGAACACTCACAGAAACTTTCAGCATAATGCCTGACCAATCATTTAGGTATGCTAGTCAAGATACACACCATTGGACATGGAAGTCTAGGGGCAACAGACAAGAATCCTCAGGCACCTAAATTGGCCTACAGCGAAGGTAGATAGAGTGGATCACAATGAAAATGATACAAAGGTTGGAGATGGTGTTGGGATCTAGCTATCTTTTACCCGAACCCCTTCCATTAACACCTTATCCGAGTTTGATTTAGCAAAAGGTGTTAGACAAACTTTGTTCTTCTGGGACAAAACATCTGATACAAACAACTTGAATCGGGAAAAATAAACATTATTCATGTGCCAGGGGCCTTTCCTGGCCTGTTGTTGACAGGGTTCTTTCTGGAGAGGAGATAAGGAGGTAGTGAAGGGAGGGAGGAGTGAGTCAGGGGATGTGATCAGGGGAACCAGATTGCTTCATTATTTATTCAGATTTACCAGAACAAAAAGACACTAAGGATTATCCAAAAACCACAAATTATGTGTTTGAGTTTTCATTACATGTCCAGTGTTACAGGTTCAGTCACACTAAAAAATACACACAGAACAGATTTTATTTTTATTAAAGCCTTATAACTCCAATTTGAAGAATCTGAAGTATGTTTCTTCTAAAACAAACATATCTTTAATATGACAGTCTACTTTGAGGCTGGCAGTGTTTTCAGTTTTAAAACACTCCAAACAAACAAAATATTTGTACCAGTCTTTTTATGAATGGTGAAGACTAATACTTAACTTCTTATAATATATCATTTCATCATCTACACTATAAAGTAGAAAAAGCTTATTTAAAAAAAATCTATCTTATTTACTGAGTTCTATTCCTCCAGGAGTGTATCATGTATTCCCTCTATCTTTGAATTACATTTTCAGAGAGCTCTAAGCATATAATAAAAGGAGCTCTTGAATCTGTAGCCTATTCTCCTGGCCAGTCAGAGTTTGTAAGTTGTCTCTGTTTACCCTGCACCAATTACAATGTTCGAGTTTGTGTTGGGGCAGATAGCCCATGAAGATTTATGGAGTAATGGCCTCATCTAGCTATTTCTTGTCTGTGCTTAATTATCTCTGGGGCAGAAGGAAGACTTCCAATTGTGTCAAAATACAGTTAATTACAGGACTTTCTTAAAATGTCTCTGGGTAATTTTTGGTTCACAGGTTTTGTCTGTGGGTTGTTGATTCCCTCCTTCCACTAATTCTGCCTGGGTAGGAGATGGTCACTTAAGTCTTCATGTCCCCTCCCCCACACTGATGTTAGGAGTCTCAGCATGAACCATATTCATACCTTTCTAGGAGCCTACCCTGCAAGAGGCCTCCAGATTGACAAAGAGATGTCCCTCCCCAGTTTCCCTTCTCTTTCCAACCCTCTCACCTCCCACCCCTGTTCTTCCCACATCTGATTTGCACCCTTGTTTCCCTCCCAATTCTGTCTCCTGCCAAGTTCCCTCTCTTCATCTACTTCTGCTGTTTAAACTTCTGAATGACATTCAGGCATCCTCCCCTGCGCAACTCCTTGTTACTTAGCTTCTTTGGGTCTGTGGATTATAGTATGAGTTTCCTGTACTCTAAGTCTAATATCTACTTATAAGTGGGTATATTCCATGTGTGTCTTTCTGGGTCTGGGTTACCATACTTAGGATGATCTTTTCCAGTTCTATCCATTTGCCTGAAAATATCATGGTTTCTTTCTTTTAAATAGCTGAGTAGTATTCCAGTGTCTCCTTGTACCATGATTTCTGTATCCATTCTTCTGCTGAGGGATATCTAGGTTGATCATCTCTCCCTGGCAGGGCTGCCTTGCCTGGCCTCAGTGGATGAAGATGTGCATAGTCCTGGTGTGACTTGATATGCTGGGGAAGCTTAATATGGGGGGAGGAGGCTATCTCCTTTTCTGGGAGGAAAGGGAGAAAAGACAGGTTAGAAATGGAGGTGGGGGACCTGGGAGGAGGGGAGGGAGGGGGCGCCCTCTGATGTAACATAAAAGAACTAATATAATTTTTTTATTAAATTTATTTATTTTTATCTCAATCAAAGATTAGGTATTTTGAATCCCAGGTATAGCCCCCTCCCTCATCTCCCTCCTCCCCGCCCCCTCCAAGTCCACCAACAGGGGAGGAACTCCTTCCCTTCCATCCAACCCCAGCTTATCCTGTCTCCTCAGTGCTGGCTGCAATGTCCTCC
>CM053764.1:91500345-91549148 GCA_028658305.1 Pachyuromys duprasi
AGAAAACAGGGAACATGACAGGAGCCTATCACAGAGGGCCTCTGAAAGACTCCACCCAGCAGGGTATCAAAGCATATGCTGAGATTCATAACCAAACTTTGGGAATAGTGCAGGGAACCTTATGAACGAAGGGGGAGATAGTAAGACCTGGAGGAAGCAGGAGCTCCATAAGGGGAGCAACAGAACCAAAATATCTGGGCACAGGTGTTGTTTCTGAGACTGACACTCCAAAGAAAGACCATGCATAGAGATAACTTAGAACCCTTGCACAGAAATAGCGCAAGGCAGCTCAATGTCCAAGAGGGTTCCCCAATAATAGGACCAGGAGCCATCTCTGACATGAACTCATGGGCTGGCTCTTTGATCACCTCTCCCTGAGTGGGGAGCAGCCTTGCCAGTCCACAGAGGAGGATGGAGAAGCCATTCCTGATGAGACCTGATGAACTGTGGTCAGATGTAAGGGGAGGAGGATCTCCCTTGTCATTGAACTGGGGGAGGGGCATGGGAGAGGAGGAGGGAGAGAGGGTGGGATTGGGAAGGGGTTGGGGGAGGGAGCTACAGAGTGGGATACAGAGTGAATGGACTCTAATTAATAAAAATTAAAAAATAAAAATATATTAAAAATCACTGTCTTTCTTATAATTGTATTAGAACTTACAGCTTTAATACACACACACACACACAACTTGACCATGGGAAACTCAAGAATAGCTAAATATTGAAGTGTAACTTAAAGAGTAAGGGATAATAAAAGTAGATTATACTGTGATCTGTGAAGGGAAAATATATCAGCACTAATTCTCCAGATTCGTTCAAGTCTTCCTACTCTTCTTCCTTTACCTTTCATTCTTTCTTTCTGTATCCTGGAAAAGTAGAACCGATTGCCTCTTGTATGGTATTGTTTTCATAAGGTTTCTGTAACTAAATACTCCAGATGGGATGGGTTGAATAGCATAAATTTGTTTTCCCAGAGTTCTGGACTCTAGAAGTCTAAGACCAGTGTGTGGGCATTTTTGCTTTATCATAGCCACCTCCCTTTCAGACATCCACATGTATTTTTCTTCAGCTATTGTATTATTATTATTGTTTTTAATTTGTGAATTATGTTTTTTAATTTGTGGATTCTTTTTTTTTCAATATCTTTTTTTCTAACTCTATTCAGATCCACCCACAGCGCTCCACCTCCCCACAAATTACTGTTCTCTCTCTCTTTTTTCTTTACATAACCCATCAACTCCAATTGTGCTCACCATGTATTCCTGGGCATGGGGCTACTCCTCCAACCCCTCTGTCACATTTTTTATCAGCTTTATTTCTCATAGATATATCCTGAAATTTTCTTAATAACTGAGAGCCCTAAATTAATCTTAAGACCAATATAACAAACTGACTTTGAACCTTTTTATTTAACTATGGCACTGAACTTTTTTTTTTTTTTACTACTGTACTCAAACTGAATGTCAGCATCTTTCCTGCCTTTGATGTCCCATCTAGGCATTTCCATCTCACCTGCTTCCCACTCACCTCTTACTCAGGTGCCCATCTTTTTGAGTCTTTCCTCTCTTTGTACAACCACTCTGCTTTGTTTCATTGATTTCATAATGTAGTTTTCTGGGCACATTTTACATCTGAAATTGTGACGCTTCAAGTATGTGATGGTTCCTTAGGTGGCAGGATTTGCTTTTCTAGTCTATAAACTGGCAATATTAAATCAATATTTTAAGTCCATTAAGTGCAATATTGTCACATCAAGTGATTTACAAGTTCCTATTTGTGAACCAGGCCCCCTTTTACCTATTTCTCTGCTACTTCTCAGGGCCATACTATCATCATTTTGAGAGCATATCATTTTAAGAGTGCTACAGTGTTCTCTTCTGATACTAATATTGCTCTTACAAACTGCCTGGGCTGTGCGCCAGCCTCAGCTATCCACATTATCGCCAACATGTCAAGTGAAAATAAGTGTGTTTTAAGCATGTTTAATAGATTTTTAAACATTTTTGTTGCCTAGATATTAAAGCCTTCAGTATTCATTATTTGTTTATATGTCAATGCAACTCAAATTTTCATTTCCTCTGGACGTCCCCCCCCACTATGATGCCATGATGTATAGAATCTAGATTCTTTACAGTGTTTCAAAATGGCCTTGTGCAGCAGCATCCTATGCCCACTCTTCCTTCGCTGCATAATGATTAATTTACCTCCCAGCTTTCAATTTAGATGTTAGTCTTTCTAAGAAGTTCCTTTGACCTCCCCAAGTCTGGGTTAAAAATCCGTGTATAACATTTCAGAATTCCCCAGTCAGCATTTACCACTGAATTGCTTATATTTTCTGTAGAACAAGATAAATTATGTACTTACTAGCATGATTTGTGTTTCTTCTGCTTCATTTCCCTTCTTTCAGTAAGAAAGGCATAGTCTTTGCCTTGGGACATTTGTGTAAGGCTAAAAGAGGATATCATTTGCAAAACAAATTTATTGAAAAGATTAAGACAGCAATACCTTCAGGATAGGTTTGGAAATGAAAAAAAAATTTCCTGTGTTGCTGCCACAGGAAGTAAGAACTTGTTCCTATTCCCTGCAAACATTTAAAAAAAAACTAGTAAGAAACTGGTTAAGCTGAACCATGGGAGCCACATTCTAGACTCAGGCTCCCCAGCACCATCTAGGATTTTAGGCCCCTAAGGATGATAGATATGAATTCGTGCCCAGTGGGCTGGTAGACCATGTGGACTGAACTGTAAAAATGCAATAGTTCACAGGAGGGAAACCTCTGGAAATGAGGTGGTGATGAAATACTGTGGCTGCTATTGTGTTTTCTTGCCAAACTCTTGAGGGATGAACTATGAAAAAAATGTTTAGATAGGTTTAATCGCAGTTAATAAGCACCATTATGTTGGCTGGTTCATTTAGGGAACACGCTCATGAACATAGCATGTTGTCCTTTGAATATAAAGCATCTTTTCTCTTTCATCCCCTAAACTTCATTCCTTGTAGGGCCCCTTCCTCTCTCTTGACTTTCCTTTCTTTTCATCTCAAAGGATTTTATAATTCTACTTATAATTTTTATAATCTCTGAGTTGAAAATACTTTTAAAAAGGAGATAAATAAATTTTTCTGGTTCTCTATTACCAGAACAGAGCAGGCAGAAATTATTAAATGATGAATAAGAGCAGCAGCAATAGACATGGTAAAGTGGTTTAGAGAAAGAGCACTAGACCGCATCTACATAAAAAGATCTACAGACAACTGAGGAATGCTAACAACAGAAGAACTGGACTTTCCAATGGAAGAGAATATAAATTGATTATCCAATACCAAATCATTGACCCTGAAAACATGCGTACAAGTAACATTATAAATACTGAACAGGTTATATTTAGGAATGCAAATGTATATACATATGTTTGTCTAATGATAATCCATAAAAAGGTCACAAATTTAAAAGAAAGTAAGAAAGAGCTTATGAGAAGGATGAGAAGGAAGAAAGGAAAAGGGGAATGATATAACTATATTAGAATATATTATATATATTCTATTAAAAATAAAAGTAATTAAAACTTCGCTTACATTCCATAGTTTTTGTACCTTTGAATATCATATAAGAAACCTATTATACGTTTTCAGAATTCCCAATTTTTTCAATCTTAAGTGGCATTTATAACACTAAGAGATAAAGGGTTGTTAATAAACACAGTAACAAATGGATGTCTGATTGGCATGAGGCATTATCCTGTACAGGCCATATTTGTGTATCCTTCGTGTGTAGCATTGACACACAGTGCCTCTTCTACACAGCACAAGAGTGTCTGAAGAGGCCGAATCAGAGTAAGGCCATTTTACAGACTGAATTTTTTAGTATATATATTCTATATGAAAACGGATTGAACTTTTGAGCCAGCGGGTAGAAGGGAACTCTGCCAAATACAACAGTAAAAACCCCCAGTTTAGTGCACAGTTCCATCTCTTCCATCTGCATTCATGACACGTTAACAGTATTTAAAGGTAAACGAGGCACTTTGTGGCAACCCCAGCCGTCATTATGAACATATTGCACACATTTTCTAGAATGAAAACGTGTAACTTGTAACCTGCTTTTATTTTTAAAGCTGAAACACTTGATGCTACTGGTAAACTCCACTTAAGTTTATAACCTGTGTCACAGTAAGGAATGGTGATGCTATTTAATTCAACTACCCTTTTATAATTATGGAAAAAATGTGCAAGAGGAATTACAGAGGACTTGGGATGTTTGGGTCCCAACTGTCAGCCTTCTTAAAGGTGTGAATGATGGTTTTGATTTTAAATGTTTCAGTGTTTTTGAGAAGTCTTGCGTACATTTTATGGTGTAGTCATTGGAAATGGAAAAATGGGAATATATATATATATATATATATATATATAACTCCCCTTACTTTATTTCATTACCTTCCCCATAGAATTTGAAAAGAATTGCTATGACTAAAAGGTTTTTGAGTCCTAATTAAAACTTTATAACAATATTCATGATTAGCCTGAAATGCATTCTATAGATAACCTCTCCCATGTTTCTGGAATGCTTTCTTAGACTTTTTGGATGTGCAGCAGCTTACATGTCTGAAATGACTTGAACCCATTTATTTTTTTTTAATAATGTGAGTTTTGGGACCAGCAGATCATTCAGTCATCAGGTAAAGCCATTTGTCATGGGTCCTGACAACTAGAGCTGAATTACTACATCCTCCATGGTAGGAGAGAAACAACCACTGCAGGTTGTCCTCAGAACTCAATGCACCCCCACATTGAATAGATATATGTGTATATTTTTTAAGATGTGAGCTTCTGCTTGTCTTCTTGTGATTGGTAGAGATTTTTACTCCCTGAGCATGGCAAAATTAAAAAGTCTCCCTGGGAACACAAAAACCCATGCAGGTTCAATTTTTTTTTCTTTCATTATGGATAAGCAAATTGATTTCTTCCTGTTAATCATGATTTTATTTTAATCTTCTTCATTATTTGTTAGCTAACACATGAGAGGAAATAAGCAGTTCCGTCGCCTGGACCACCGTTTTACAGCCTGGTGAAGTACCTACATCTTTGAAGATAAAAATATTATCAACTAGAAGATCCTAAGGTTGCAATGAGACAAAGTAAAAGCTCTGATTAGGTGATCTCCTGTGGAGCCACACACGCTATTTGCATTTAAATTCTTTGTAACTTGATTTAGTTAGCTTTGCTTCATTCTGTTTACTATTCCTAAAATTTATCCTTTTAGTTTTTACAACTATAAATGAATCAGCTATAAATCCAATAAGCCCTAATAGATTTTCAAACACACTTATTTTGTTTATCTTTCTTTCTTTCACTTCCCTCTGTTTCCTTTCCTCCTCATCCTCAGTTAAACCCTACTGCTGTTTTTCCTCTCCTTCCTTAGCACCCAGGTCTACTATTCTGCCTCTCTAGAGTTCCATGTGCCCTCTTTCTACATTCATGATTTCTGTGGTTACTGCATGTGATACATTCAAATCTAAGTATTTTGATTTAAGATCTAGGAATGATATGTCTATATATGTAATGATTATTATATCCCGGTTTTGGTTTCTAGAATTTGTATCACAAATTAATTTAGTGTTATATAAATATGAAGTTTTTTCAGCATATATCAATAACATTTGTTTTGGATTTGCACGTTTAAAAAATAAAATTGCTGCAAACATCTTTAAATATACAGCTCTGCAATGGTAAATTTTTCATACCGTTTTACATGCAGACTCAAGAACTTTCCAACTCTATGACTTCTTGAAAGTCCTTTCTAAATGGCCACTGAATATAGAAGTCCTGTGATTCCTCACCCCCAAAGAGTCAATTTTTAAACTCTATAGAGATTTATGGTATGAGGATAATTACAAATTCAAAAATATCTGAGAAAAACAG
Source organism: Pachyuromys duprasi (assembly GCA_028658305.1). Lineage (NCBI taxonomy): Eukaryota > Metazoa > Chordata > Mammalia > Rodentia > Muridae > Pachyuromys > Pachyuromys duprasi. The sequence continues at coordinate 91,506,259 of CM053764.1, forward strand.
AGAAATGTTCCATATTTTAAGAAAATTCATACATTTTTCCATTAATTATAAAAGTTCAAGTAACTTGGATTTCTCTTTGTGTAAAGGAACTAATGATTTTCTAATTTTATGAGTTACTGACATTTTTATGTGGGTTGTCATAAGGTTGTCAGAGACCTAAATTTACTGAACCCAGAAGAAAACCTAATAAAAAATGACAGATTTGTGAAAGCATAATCATAGTGAGTCATTATTTTATATTCATAAATCTGCATTTCTATAGAACATGAATTTTTAATTATATGTAGCCTTTCTTAAAGAAGACATTAGTGCAATGGTGAGTACAGAGCTGTCTACAAGAAAGAAGCAATAAAAATCTATAGAAATAAATAGAAGAAGCAGCTTTTTAAAAACAGAAGGATAATCATCTTCTTCTGGGGCCTGAAATCTGAAAGGTAGGGAGGTTAGGCACTATCCAAGCTCCAAAAATAAGACCAGAGAGGATCCTGTATAGCGGGTGTAAACTAAAGTGTATGTATCCTGCTTTTGTCTCAATAGGGCCAACAGTATAAAACACTCATTGCTAGAAAACTGTTACGTGCCAGGGAAGTCTGTGTTGGCCACATTTAAGGTTTAGAGATGATAAGGTTATAAGAAAAGAGATGATATTTTCTAATTTATTATTTTATCATTTATATTTATATCCTTTATATTGTGTTATTGTTTGCTCAATGTTTGTTTGTTTGTTTAAGGACTTCCTGTAGGGTGGCCTGTAATTGCCTATGCAGCCTCAGTTTCTTTATTGTTACTATTATTAATCACAATTTATTCACTTTGTATCCCTGCTGTAGCCACCTCCCTCATCTCCTCCCAGTCCCAGGATCCCTCCCTCTTCTCCCCCATGTTCCTCTCCAAGTCCACTGATAGGGGAGGACCTCCTCTGATACTATTTGACCCTAGCCTTTCAGTTTTCATCGGGTATGGCTGCATTGTCTTGGTCTGAGGCCTGGAAAGGTTGACCCCACACGAGAAGGAAGTAATCAAAGAGTCAGACACTGAGTCCATGTCACAGACAACCCCTGCTCTCCTTACTAGGGAACCCACATGGAGACTGAACTGTCTATGGTCTGCATCTGAGCAGGGGTCTAGGTCCTCTCCACACACAGTCCTTGGTTGGTACATTAGTCTCTGCAGGTGCCTCTGGGACAAGATTTTTTTGGTTCTGTTGGTCTCCTTGTGGAGACCTATCCCCTCCAGGTCTTTCTATCTTCTCATCTTCCATAGATTCCCTGAACTCTTTCCAAAGTTGGGCTATGAGTCTCAGCATCAGCTTTGATACCCTGCTGGGTAGAGTCTTTCAGAAGCCCTCTGTGAAAGGCTCCTGTCCTGTTCCCTGTCTTCTCCTACTTCCAATGTTTATCCTGTTCACCATTCTGAATGAGGATTAAACCTCTTCCCTAGGGTCCTCCTTGTTGTTTAGCTTCTTTAGGACTATAGATTTTAGTGTGTTTATCCTATATTATATGGCTAATATCGATTAATGAGTTTATACCATGTGTCTTTCTGCTTTTGGGTGATATCACTCAGGATGATCTTTTCTAGTTCACTCCATTTTCCTGAAAATTTCATGATTTCCTTATTTTTAATTGCTAAATAGTATTCCATTGTGTAAATGTACCACAATTTCTGTATCCATTCTTCAGTTGACATCTGGGTCTGTTTCGAATTGAAGACCAAGGAATACACCCACATACCTACGGCTACTTGATTTTTGACAAAGAAGCCAAAACCACAGAATGTAAAAAATATAGCACCTTCAACAAATGGTGTTGGTCTAAATGGATGTCTATATGTAGAAAAAATTAAATTGATCCATATTCATCACCCGGCACAAAACTCAAGTCCAAGTGATCAAATACCTCAATGTAAAAACAGACACACTAAACATGTTAGAGGAAAAAGTGGGGAGGAGCCTTGAACTTATTGGCACTGGAGATAACTTCCTGAACAGAACACCAGCAACATAGGCTCTAACATCAACAAACAATAAATGGGACCTCATGAAACTGAAAAGCTCTGTAAAGCAAAGGACACTGTCCTCAAACAAAATGACAGCCTACAGAGTGGGAAAAGAGCCTCACCAACCCTATATCTGACAGAGGGCTAATATCCAGAATACATAAATAACTCAAGAAGTTAAACATCAACAAACCAAGCAATCCAATTAAAAAATGGGATATGGAGCTAAACAGAGAATTCTCAATAGAGGAATACTGAGTGGCAGAAAAACAGTTACAGAAATGCTCAATGTTCTTAGTCATCAGGGAAATGCAAGTCAAAATGACCCTGAGATTTCACCTTACACCCAGAAGAATGGCTAAGATAAAAAAAAAAATTAAGTGCCAATACACGCTGGAGAGGATGTAGAGAAAGGGGACCTTTCTCCCTTACTGGTGGGAATGTAAACTTGTACTTAGGAAATCAATCTGGCACTTTCTCAGACCAATAGGAATCATGCTACCTCAAGACCCAACTATGCCACTCCTGGACATCTATCTGGAAGATGCTCAACCATACAGCAAGGGCATTTGCTCAACTATGTTCATAGCAGCTTTATTTTTAGTAGCCGTAATCTAGCCTAGATTTCTTAAACTGTTGATGCTCCTACCTCTGCCTCCTGCTGGCATTACACACATGTTGCAGCTTTGGTTTCAGCAGTTGTAGTGATTGGCTAGAAATGAAGATCCACCCAGAGAGAGCAAGCGTGAAGTTGTGGCACCACAGTCGCTGAAATGAAGTGAAAACCTAACTAGAAGGAAAGGGTTAAAGGGGGAGTGGAGATTAAGTGCACCTCAAAAGAGATAAAAGTAGATCTTAATCACTTGACAGGGTCAGTAGGCAGAAGAATGTGGGATGATTCCTGGGCCCTTAGGCATTTGTAATAGCAGACTAGCCTCTAGTCTGTAACGTTATGTAATCTCCAGGAAGATCAAAAGATGAAATGAACTGCATATGCAAATCTTTCTGGAAAATGTTGGAATACACCTAGAACAGACAAAACTTAGTTTTCTTTGATATATATGAAACATTCATATATATTAAGAAACATTGACAAAGTCACTGCAACTATGTAAGTTTTGTTTACAGCAACTGTCTGAAAGAAAAATGAAGTGCAGAGACTTCTGATTATATGAAATGGATCATTAGAAAGGGTTTGGGCTAGAGTGTCATTGTCATTATTTACATTGTTTGTGTAAGAAAAAACAACTTGTTGAACAATTTATTAAGTGCTAACTTAGATGTTTCTGTTTGTGAGAATAGAACAATTTAAGGCATATTACTTTTTAACACAAGAATTTCTCAATCCACACGTGGGTATAACACATATGCTTCCTAAGTGTGTATACAGTGGCATCAGCTGTCTCAAGCTCCTCCTACCATGACTTTCCCACCATGACCAATGTCCCTTTCAACCGTAATAAAAAAAAAAACACCTTACCTTCCTCCATATGTTCTGTCATAGCAACAAGAGAAGTCATTAATACACAAATGGAGGAATGTTGTAATGAGTTTAGAGGTCAGCCTGGGCTAGACCGGGCCAGCCTGAATTACAGTATGAGACTCTGTCTCAGAAAAACAAAACAGAACAAAAACTAAAGAAACAACAATATAAAGAAACCCACATATGATTTGAAATTACAAAGATAATTTTATTTGCATAACTAAATGTGACCTACATTTCAGACAGGTATTTATACTTAGGTAATTCAGTCTTCAATAAAGTTTTCCTTCATATTTGCATGAAAGAATCCATATTCTCTATTACATGCCCAACTAGAAATCCAGAGTTCTTGCAATAGTTCCAAAGAGTCACATTGCCAATCGCCTTTAACAGGTGCCGTTTTTATTTTTGCCTCTGTATTACCCAATTTCATAGCCATTCCTTCTGTTTTAGAGATTTGTTTATTAATGTCCCACTTTTGGGTACCAAGATCTCTATTAATGCATGTGAGTTTCCATGATATCATACCATAAATTTGATGGCTTAAACAACCCAAATTTATTCCACACATCTTTACAAATCAACATCTAGCCAATATAGTTTTAGAATAGTCTTAATTTGCAAATATCCTAGCATGGTTTGTAGAGCTGCTGAACTCTCTGAGGCCTCACACTGATCAGGGCCCACCCTTAAAAACTCAGTACTTCCTTACTCAGACACAGTCCTTTTAATGGGTAAATCTCTAGACAGTACACTTTATGGGAGCGCAGTGATACTTCCTGGAAAATCGTATGTTGCATCCTTTGTTAAGGATTTGACCACTAATGTGCAGGTGGTTTCTATATGCATGAGCAAGACTGCATTCTTCAGTTTTCACAAAACAACAAAGCAATTCTTTAGAGCAGATTTCACAGCTGACTGATGAACAAGCCATATTCAACAACTTTAAAGTGAGTGTTAGTTAGGATTCTCTTTAAAGTCCTTTGATTTCTTCTGATAAATGGAATTCACTTTTGCATAGATTTTCCTATATATTTCTGTCCTCTCATGGAGGTCATTTCTACTTCTAACATTTTTTATTTTCTTCCTTCTGATCTCTCTGTGTTCTCCATTACTGGGTTTCAAAGCCTTAGGTTGAAGCCCACATGTACTGCCTCTCTTTAAATTTTTCTCAGTGTCCAATTTTAGTCATCATTAAAAATATTGAAGTACAATATACATACAGTCAAGTGCACATATCTTAAAAGTGCATCTCATTGAGCTGTGATAAAAGGAAAAGATCTGTATTAACACAAGGTAAGTACAAATACAGAATATGTCTGTTCTCTAGAAGAAGACATGATGGCCTACTTCCACTTCTTTCTCTTTCCCCACTTCAGCACTGTCACTGTGATTTTAACATTGTAGATGTTTGGCTTGATTAAGTTTTAATCTTTTGTCAGTGTTGCCACTATGAATTCTGTTTTGTCTAGATTGCCTGATCAGATTTTAATTTATTTATTTTTCACTATTTTGGTTTGGTGTGTATGCTCTATATGTGTGTATTACAGAGTATGTGCTGAAGTCACAGGGCAACTTTGTGGACTTGGTTCTCTCTTTGAACCCTTAGGTGAGTTCTGTGAATCAAACTCAGGTCTCCAGGGCTGTGTAGCAAACACTGTCACATACTGACTCTGGAGCTCTGGCTCAGATACAGGATGATTCTCTGTCTTCTCTACTGTGGCATATACTTTATTTAGTAACATACAGTCATGGGTATTTGTGCCTGTCTTACCTTGGAGTTGTAATGAGTTGTTCATGTTTCCAGTTCTCTTGGCCATATATTTGTGTGTCTTTGTGAAGTTTTTTTGTGCATATTTTTAGCCTGCTAATTTAAACAAGGAGTATCCAGAAGTTGACGATGTATTTTCCAGTCTCTTGTGATTAATTACTGTTTTGTTTTTCAATAGCATATATTTATGTCTTTGTTTCTTTTGTAAATTTAATTACCAATTGTGTACTTTTTTTTATTTCAATTGTGAAATAAATCCCAATTATTGAGTGTAACAATTGACTTAAAATTTTAAATCAATAGGCACTATTTTGTTGTTTGGATACATTTTTTAATCCTTAAAATTATTGGTAACTTAAAAAATGTTATTGTTTGTGAATTTCACATTATGCACCAGAGTTCTGCTCATCTCCCCATCCTCTCATATCTGTCCTTTGCCCTTGCAACCTCTCTCCTAAATAAAAATTACACAAACAAACAGAAAAAAAAAAAGGATGGACAACATCTCATCAAGGAAGCCGTAGTATGTCAGTGTGCCCCACAGCGTATCCACACATCTTCTGTCCTCTGTCCACACATCTTCACTTGCAAATGTTCATTGCAATGAGTCTTTGGTCTGGTTTCTGTGACACCATCAATATCAGTTCTTCATTAGCCCCCTTCTTGGTTATCCTGTTGTCCTGTGTCACTGAGTTCCTCAATATTTGCATCAGCACAACTGGCCCTTTTAATGCATCCCATCCATTAGCAGATGGTATCAATTTAGGGGTAGGCCAATTCAAATCTCTGGATCTGGTCCTGGGTAGTAGCTGTGGTGTCTCCTTCTTATGTGCACCACCAGGATGAGCTTCTCAGCACTGCTCCAGCTAGGCCGCCCAATGTCTCCATCAACAGGAGGTAGGTCGGCTCCCCTGCTCTCATGCCCTCCAAACTGACTCACGTGCACCCACACAGACAGAACCAGCTCCACTCTGCTGCCCAGTCTCCTGCTCTTCCAAGTGTTTCAGCCTTTGATAGTTTGGGCCAGCTGCTCTCCTGCTCTCACACCTTTGGAGGATGGCTCACCTGATCCCCTCTACTAGGGTCAGCTTTCTTTTGGGCTCAGACAAGGTGCAGGACCTGCTTTTCCACACTTATATCCTTGGGCTGGTTCACCGACAACCTGGCCACCACGGCCACCTCCATTGTGCTGTCTGGGTAAGCACAGAGCCTGCTCTCCTGAATGCTCTTCAGAGCACCATAGTAAGTGAGGGCCAGAGCCAGTGCTGCACAGCCCCTGGACATCCATGTGGTTCCTGGAAGCTGTCCATGACCAGGGACATCCCACTGTTCTCTAGTGATAAAATATGAGCCACTGACATGGACCCCTGGTGACAGCTCAAGCTGGGACCTCGCTGCGGCCTCACGTGGTAGGGCTGGCTGCTCACAACAGGTTACCCCTCTCTCCATCCACAAGTCTCCAGTTTCATCTCTCTTCATTATGCTCAAGCTTAACTTCTCTGTCTCTTCTCTCTGACCGCCACATGCTAACACACTGTGGTGGCTCTTACTGCCTGCTAGTTACATAGCTGGCAGGCCCTAGATGATATTCTCCGCACTGTGTGGTGCAGCTGCAGGCCACTGTCTACAGAACACCTGTGCTATGTGCTGGAGGGCAGGTCTGTGGTTGGCATGGTGGTCTGTAAGTCTCTGTCTTTCTGTGCTGCCTGGTGGTAGGCGGAGCTCTGTGTGTCTATGGCCTACCCTTGCATCCGGGCGGGGGATGGGAGGGCAGGTCTGGGGACATCTCTCCCAGTGCACAGGACATGGCATGGTGGAACACAGGTCTCTGTCTTCCTCTTCCCGCTCTGCACTGCCCGAATCTTATTTTTATGTGTCCTATGCATAAAACATCTTTGGCTGCCATGCCTGGCATCAAGCTATGATGAACAAAAGACTGTCATCTTCTCTGCTCCTGACTAATGTAAGAACAACATATACGAATTAATATAAGACACAACTTTTTTCTTTGCCCATTGCCTGGGGTGGAAGTGTTGGGGAGAGGGATGGGAACTATTCTTTATTTTACTTTTTAATAGTCTTGCTATGACCCTTTTACATGTATTTGTTGTATCAGATACACATTGAATTTCATTCTCCAAGTGAGACCATTTAATGATATCTTAAGCATTAATTGACCGTCCTCATAATGTGTGAGTTCCCAAGGCTCTGTACTCTCCTTCAATACTTGTCATTGTCAAAATTTTTACTTTCAAGACCTCATTTGGATTTTACTGTCTTGTGTCCTATGACTACTGGGGTAGACTAAAGATTTTATAATGTTATATATCTTCTTAAAGCCATTCATGAAATTACAATTCATATATTTTGCTTATACTCTGATGGATTTTTTTCTTTTTGTCAAATTCCTTAATGTATGACAGATAAAAATCATTTCAAAACCATGTATGTATTTATTATTTTACTCCTTGCCTAGTGATTTTATCTCAGCAGAGTTTTGCTTTCATAGCCTCCTTTGTTCATTTTAATAAACATATTGCCATTATGATATTGTATAAGAAATCTTTGCTTACTTTAGGGTTATATAGATATTAGTCTGTGAAATATTTCTGTCTCATATTTAATATTAATTATATATTTTACTCCTTTTGACAAAGGACTGTGACATATTGTGGAAGGTACAGCCTCCACAAAGACTTTCTTCATGTACCACAAAGTAGCTTTTGCTGGCTGATAGTTTCTGTACTGGTAGAGTATATGGTTCTTCTGTTTTCCACTGATTACTGTCATTTCATTTAGCCCTAGGCCATGCCTATCCTATGTGCCGTGGGTCTTACCCAGGACCTGCTACATGCTTGCCTAGTCAAAGTTATTCCGCGGTCTTAATTAGAAGAGTTCTACAATATAATAGTATAATAAACTCAAAGAAACTTCATGAGTAATTGTTCTTTTTCAGGACTACTTGACTTAGACAGTAACATTTTGATTTGAATGGCAGAATGCTACAAGTCTTTCAGACATTTAAATTCAGTATTTGTACAGGATGGGTCAATGAATGTATTTATAATCTTGAATTATCCATTCTTCATTAGATATGTTACCTTATTTATAATGATCTTCAATTTTTTTATGTAGTCTTCTCTAGATTTTATTGGTGATGATATGCTAACATTTCCTTAGAATTGTTCCCTACCTGTTTATATTCATACATGTTAGTACATATTACTAGTAGAAAATATTAGTAAAGTTTTATTTAATTTTGAAGCATAATTATTTTCTTTTTTTAAAAGATGGATAACTTTTATGAAGTCAGAATGTTGCTAATAAGAAGGTTGCAAAATGTGTGCTTATCACAAGGCCACACTGTCAGTGCTGTAGGCTTGTTCTTTGTTTATTTGTACAATGACATGATTTTGTACTTCTTTATTATGTTAATTTGGTAAATAAGATGACAACTTAAAATGATTAACTAAATTTACAGAATAAAAATAAATATAACTTGAACATGTTATATTGTTCTTTTGTATTTTTTATTTTATTTGTATTATTGTTGGTTTTCTTTGCTCCTATTTTGTTAAGGAGTTTTAGACAGACATTCTTGAGGGATATTAGTGAATAATTTTCTTTCTTTTAATATTCTTTTCAGTCTTGGTATCAATGGTGCATTAACTTCCTCACATAAGCTGCAGAATAAGATTTTTAGTTCAAACATTTTTCAGTTTTAATTATAATTTTATCTAGACACATTATTTATAAGTAAACTCTTTAATATTTATACGGATGGAAGTTGACTGTAGTTTAATTACAGTAAGCCAACAGAATGGTAGTGTGCTTCCATTTTGAGATTCTCTTTGAAACTATTAACTTTAGAGTTACTTATTTGTATATGGTTCATGCTAAATAATCATATATACACAAGCAGGTTATTAGAGCAGTTTTTATATGTCACTGTAATTAATTTTGTTAATTATTGGCTTCAAATTTCCTAGTTTTCCTATTTGTTATATGTTAAAATTATTGTACTGGAAGTGTTTACCAGTTAATTTGGTTATTTGCTTTATATACTTGTAATAATATTATTTTCATATACTTAAAACTGATTCATTCATTATTAATTAATATGTTTTAAACCAGTAATAATTTTTGCCTTAATAAACACTTTAATATTTGAATATCCCCATTGCTTTTTCATGCCAATTTTATTCTTCTTTAATGTTTCTATTTCTATGAACACACACAGGTATGTAAATATATTTAAATCTAATGGGATGTATATGTAATATAGTATATATTGCAATATACACTTGGAATGTACTTAAATTTACTGACATAAGCTTTTCCTCTAAATGTTCATTTATTTCTATATCTTTGTCTTTTCCTGTGATATAAGTTCCTTTTAGAACTTTCATTACACCGTTATAATGATAACGTATTCTGAAAGTTTGTCTTTTTTGTTTAAAATACTGTCTGATACTCATTTTGAAATATGTTTTTTTCTCTGAATAGAAAGTTGAACTTGTTTTCTTTCAGTACTATTACGAATGATCCTAAGTATTGTGCTTATACTTACTCATTTTGCAGTTTTAGCAATTAGTCTCATATTTGCTACTTTGAAGCTAACTTTTTCTATGTAAAGTTTAAATATTTTCTTTGTCATGTATTTTCAGCAACTTTACTATTATATATTTGAGAAGACCAAATGGCATCTACTCTAAAATTAATGTCTACTGTCAATGCAAAACTAGCTTAAATGGAATAAATTATATGAGTGACCGTGGCCACAAGTATTTGAGTGACATGACCATATATATGAGTGAATGCAGATTTAGGTTAATTATTCCATTATTAACATTCCATTTTCCAGTGTAAAGAATTTTTATAGTAATATAATAAAGAATATGATAAATCAAACCACTTAAATGCTTCAAATATATTGGTGCTGTTGATGAAAAAAATTAAAGTCCCTCAAACCAAAAACAACCAACCAACCAACCAATCACTGCTCACCCTTAAAGGAATTAAAGAGAGTTTATTTTAGAGCCATTTTGAGGAACCATGTCTAAGGAACACATATTTATGTTGCCCCAAATTTCATTTACATGAAATTTTATAGTTTTATATAACAAAGAAAGTTATAGATTAAGACGAGTTTAAAAATATGTTGGTGGGTATGCCAAGAAGATATTACAGAAAGATGGGGGAGCTTTTCAATAGTCTTCAATTGCTACTGACATTCATTGCTTTTGGGATGGCAGAAGCTATGTTTGAATAGACTTCAAAAAGGTTTGCCAGCATGTGTGTTCTAGGCAAGGAATGGCTATCCAGGGCTATAAAGCAAGCCCAAGATATGGTAATTAGTCTTTTCATCTGCAACATTCTGATGTGCCCAATTAACTGTAGTTTTAATCAGTAACTCAGTCTTTGTAGACAATTTTTTGTTGTTTTTGTAGAAATCCTCATTTGCAGAGACAACATCAGCGAGGTGGGAGGTAGACAAATGGGGAAATCAGTTGTCACTCTCAGATTTTATCTAGAGTCAATTTAGGTTTGGATTACCAGAAGCTAGGTGGCTTTCTATCAGTAAAATTTAAAGTTGTTTATAGTCACAAGGTTGTTAGGGCAGACATTGGAATAAGCAGACTTCTCCATGTTTTTTTCTGGGGACTTGATCCCTAGGCACTTCCCCATATCCACATCCCTAATCCGTCTTTAGAGGAGGCAGAGGAGGGGGCCATCAGAATCCTCCACAAGACCATACCATCTGTGCCCCAGTGCCAGCGGTGGTTCCTACCAAAGAAACCCCAGCTCAGGATCTGGGACTGAGAATACCCAACACTTTCAGGCACTCCCCCGAGACCAATGGCATAAGCCTGCCCTGGCAGAGCAGAAGGATAGAGAGGCACACTGCAGTTATCATCACAGACCACAGGGCTCGGGCTCCAGTGCAGCTGGCTGCTCCTAGCAAGGAAACCCTGCCTCGGGATCTGGGACTGAGGCACTCAACCCTTCCTGACACTTCCACTGGACCAGCCACAATAAGTTCTAGCACTGGAGGCCCCTGGTAGAGAAACCCTGGATCTGGGACTGAGGACACTCAATTCAACCCTTTCTGGTACTCCCATAGGACTAGCCACCATAAGCCTTCCCTAGCAGAGGAGAAGGACAGAGAGGAGGTCTGCGGATTCCATCACAGACCACAGTGTCTGGGCCCCGGCCTTGGGATCTGGAACAGAGGAGATTCAGTCCCTACCCCACCCCACCCCAACCCCCACTCCGGCACTCCCCATAATCATTCCCTGGTGGAAGCGAAGGATACAGAAGAGGCATGCAGAGTCTATCACAGACCACACTGCCCAGAACCCAGCATGGGCTGCACCCAGCACAGTACACAGTGGAGGTGGACATCAAGAGCTGCTGCTACAGTACCATTGAGCCGACTGTTAGCCTACACCCACATTTGCCCCAGCAGGATCAAATCTGAGAGTAGTGAACAAGTGGAACCCCTGTGCTTTCAACGGGTCCTGCAAGGAAGTGAGTGTGCCTTCAAGGGAGTGTTTGCAGAGCCCCAGATCCAGGGCCCCTCTACACAAGCCAGCAGACAACAGATCCCTACCACCCACACCCCTAGTGTGGGCATCATAGGGATTCTTGGGACAGTGATCCAAACACTGAAGGCTCTGCTCTGCAGGTCTACCAGTGAATTCCTGGCAAACAATTCCTGGATCCCAGACAGATCTGCATATCAGTAGCCTGTAGGCCACTTCAATAGTCAGGGAAGTGCATACATGCTGCACCCACTAAAAGTGCCTTCGAATAGTGCCAGCATCACATTCCTCACTTAGGTAAAGCTGAAACAACAACGCATACTTCCAAACCAGTGAACCTCTCATCTTCCTGAAAAACAGAAACCAGGAAAACAAGGTCCTAGTCTGAAGTACAGACTCCAGGGAATAAACAGTAAGGGTTAAAGATAAGCAGATGGCCAGAGGCTGACATGAGAATACACCCAACAAAAATCAGGACATCATGGCTTCACCAGCAACCCCCCAAGTCAATGGACACTTCAATTCACTAGGAACACAAGAAAATAACTTTAAAACTAAGCTTTTTCCAGATATTAGAGGCCCTTAAAGAAGAAACGAACAAATCTCTCAGAGAAATGGCCACACCAATTGAGTTAAACAAGGAGGAAATGAACAAAGCTCTCAAAGAAATAACCATACAAATGTAGGCAAATAAAGAAATGAACAAAGCTCACAAAGAAATAACCATACAAATGTAGGCAAATAAAGAAATGAACAAAGCTCACAAAGAAATACAGGCAAATACAGTCAAACAAGTAGAGGGACAATTAGCGACATATAGAGAGGAAACAAACCAAAAAATAGAAGCCATCATTGAAAAGCAAGACTCCACATTCAAACAGATGAAGGAAATGGTGCAAGACATGAAAACAGAATTAGAATCAATAAGGAATACACAAACAGAGAAAAACCTGGAGGTAGAGAACATAGAGAAAAGATCAGGAACTACAAAGGAAAGCATCACCAACAGAATAGAAGACATAGAAGGGAGAATCTCAGGTGCTGAAGATACACTTGCTGAAATTGATACGTCTCTCAAAGAAAAAATAAAATCAGAAAAGTTCCAAACACAAAACATTCAAGAAATCAAGGACACCATGAAAAGACAAAATCTAAGAATAACAGGAGTAGATGAAAAAGAAGACACAAGACTCCAAGATCCAGAAAATATTTTCAAGAAAATCATAGAAGAAAAATTTCCCAACTTGAAGAAAGAGATGTCCATAACTTATAAGAGGCCTACAGAACAACAAATAGACTAGACCAGAAAAGAAATTCTTTGTGTCATATCATGGTCAAAACACTGAACCTACAGAACAAAGAAAAAAATATTAAAAGCAGCAAGAGAAAAGGGCCAAGTAACATATGAAGGTAGACCTATCAGAATCACAACAGATTTCTCAACAGAAACTATGAAAGCCAGAAGGTCTTAGGCAGATGTCATGAAGACCTTAGGGACTATAGATGCCAACCCATACTACTATAACCAGCAAAAGTTTCAATCAACACAGACCAAAAATTCAAAGTATTCCATGACAAAACCAAATTCAAACAATATCTACACAGCAAACCAGCCCTACAGAAGTTACTAGAAGGAAAATTCCAACCCAACAAAAACAACTCCATCCAAGGAAACATAAGACATAGATAACTACACAACAAAACATCAAAAGAATACAAGCAACGAAACACAGCAACACCACCAACCCCACATCAAAAGAAAATAACATTTGTTGGTCACTAGTATCTATGAACATCAATGGACTTAACTCTCCAATAAAAAGACACAGACTAACAGAATGTTTGCAGAAACAAGACTCAACCTTCTGTTGCATCCAAGAAATATCCTATGTAATAAAGATAAACACTATCTCAGAGTAAAGGGCTAGAAAAGTGTTTTTCAAGGAAATGGATCCAGAAAACAAGCTGGGGTAGCTATCCTAATATCCAATAAAATAAACTTTCAAACAAAATTAATCAAAAAAAAGATGAGAAGGGGGACTACATTCTCATCAGAGGAAAAATCCACCAAGAGGACACCACAATTCTGAATATATATGCCCCAACAAGAGCGCCTACATTTGTAAATGGAATATTATTAAAGCTTAAATCACACATTGATCCCAATACTTTAATGGTGGGAGACTTCAACACCTTTCTCTCACCAAGGGACAGATCAACGAGACAGAAATCAAATAGGGAAATAATAGCACTGACAGTTTCTAAATCAAATGGACCTAATAGATGTCTACAGAACTTTTCACCCTAGATCAAAAGAGTATATCTTCTTTTCAACACCTCATGGAACCTTCTCCAAACAGACCATATAGTTGGTCACAAAGCAAGCCTCACCAGATACAAGAAGATTTAAGTAATCCCCTGTAATCTATCTGACCACCATGGATTAAAGCTGGACCTCAACAGCAATGGAAATAACAAAAAGCCTAGATGCACATGAAAACTGAACAACTTGCTACTCAACGACAGCTGGGTTAAGGAAGAAATAAAGAAAGAAATTAAAGACTTCCTAGAATTCAATGAAAAGGAAGGTAAAACATACTCTAATTTATGGGACACAATGAAAGCAGTGCTCAGAGGAAATTTCATAGCCTTAAGTGTCTTCAGGAAGCAATTTGTAACATCACATACAAGCAACTTAATGGCCCAACTGGAAACCCTAGAAAAAAAAGAAGTAGACACACCCAAGAGGAGCAGATGGCTGGAAATAATCAAACTCAGCTGAAATCAAGCAATTAGAAACAAATAAAACTATTTAAAGAATCAATGAAACAAAGAGCTAGTTCTTTGAGAAAATCAACAAGATAGACAAACCCTTAGTCAAGCTAACTAAAAGACAGAGAGAAACTGTTGAAATCAGTAAAATTAGAAATGAAAAGGGGGACATAATTACAGACACTGAGGAAATTCAAACAATCATTAGGTCGTACTATAAAAACTTATGTGCCACAAAATTTGAAAATCTAAATGAAATGGACAATTTTCTTGATAGATTAGATCTACTAAAATCAAGTCAAGATCAGGTAGAAGATTGAATAGCCCTATATCCCCTAAGGAAATTGAAGCAGTCATCAATAATCTTCCCTCCAAAAAAGCCCTGGGTCAGATGATTTTAGTGCAGAATTCTACCAGACCTTCAAAGAAGTGTTAACTCCAATCCTCCTCAAACTATTCCACAAAATAGAAACTGAAGGAACGTTACCAAACTCATTCTATGAAGCCACAGTCACCTTGATATCTAAACCACACAAAGGCCCAACAGAAAAAGAGAACTACAGACCTATCTGTCTTATGAATGAACATTGATGCAAAAATACTCAGTAAAATTCTGGCAAACCGAATCCAAGAACACATAAAAGATATCATCCACCTTGACCAAGTAAGCTTCATCTCAGGCATGCAAGGGTGGTTCAATATATGGAAATCCATCAGTGTGATCCATCATATAAAAAAACTGAAGGAGAAAAACCACATGACCATCTCCTTAGATGCTGAAAAAGCATTTGACGAAATCCAACACTGTCCCGACCCTCGGGACCTAGTTATTCATGGGGGGGAAGGAGGACCAAGAACTGAAAGAGATGGGCGAGAGAAGGAATGGGCTCAAGCAAATGTACACTTGTCAAGAGCCAAATTTTATTGAGCAGAAGCAGGTTTTTTAAAGCTGGTTTTAGGTAGGGGTGGGCGTAGGCAGGTGAGTGAGGGTGGAAAGTTACAAAATCTTCTCGGCACAGGGCCTGGAACATTCTGTGGTCATGACAATGGTTACTCCTAAAAAGTCATGGTACAGTTCTCACATCTTTGCATCTGCCAAGCAGTTACTCCTTAAAAGTCATGATACAGTCCTCCAATGGTTACTCCTAAAAAGTCATGGTACAGTTCTCACATCTTTGCATCTGCCAAGCAGGATGTTGATCAGTCAGGTGCAGCAGGGTGGGCGCCAGGTGCAGCAGGGTGGGGAAAAGTCACAAGTTTCTCAGGGCCAGTTCCTAACACAACACCCATTCATGTTTAAAGTCTTGGAGAGATCAGGGATACAAGGCACATACCTGAACATAGTAAAGGCAATATACAGCAAGCCTGTAGCCAACATCAAACTCAATGGAGGGAAACTCAAATCAATCCCTGAAATCAGGTACAAGGCAATGCTGCCCACTCTCTCCATATCTCTACAATTTAGTAATTGAAGTCCTAGCTAGAGCATTAAGAAAAATAAAGGAAATCAAGGATATTCAGTTCAGAAAGGAAAAAGTCAAAGTATCACTGTTTGCAAATGATATGATAGTATACATGAGCGACCCCAAAAATTCAACCAGCAAACTCGTTCAGCTGATAAACACCTTCACCAAAGTGGCTGGGTAAAAATTTATCTCAAAAAAATGAGAAGCACTCCTGCATACCAAAGACAAAAGGGCTGTGAAAGAAATTAGGGAAACAATCCCCTTTACAATAGCCACTAATAACATACCTTGGTGTGACTCTAACCAAGCAAGTGAAAGACCTCTTTTGAAAAAACTTCAAATCTCTGAAGAAAGAAATTGAAGTAGATATCAGAAGATGCAAAGATCTCTCATGTTCATGGATCGGTAGGATTAACATAGTGAAAATGGCTATTCTGCCAAAAGCAATCTACAGATTTAATGCAATTCCCATCAAAATACCAGCACGATTCTTTATAGACCTTGAGAGAAAAATTATCAACTTCATATGGAGAAACAAAAAATCCCAGAATTTCCAAAACGATCCTGTACAACAACAGATTGTATGGAGGCATCTCCATCCCTGATCTCAAGCTGTACTACAGAGCAATAGTAGTAAAAATACTGCATGGTATTGGCATAGAAACAGAATAGTGGATCAATGGAACCAAATAGAAGACCCAGGATAAACCCACACACCTAAGAATACTTGACTTTTGACAAAGAAACTAAAACCATTCAATGTAAAAGAGACAGCATCTTAAACAAATGGTGCTGGTCCAAGTGGTTGTCTACATGCATAAAAATGAAAATATATCCATATTTATCAGCTTGCACAAAAGTAAAGTCCAAGCGGATCAAAGACCTCAACATAAAACCAGACACACTAAATCGGTTAGAAGAAAAAGTAGGAAAGAGCCTAGAACTCATTGGCGCAGGAGACAAGTTCCTGAACAGAACACCAACAGCACAGGCTCTAAGATCAACAATAAATGGGACCTCATGAAACTGAAAAGCTTCTGTAAACAGAAGGTATTGTTTTTAGAACAAAATGACAGCCTACAGACTGGGAAAGTATCTTCACCAACCCTATATCTGACAGAGGGCTGATATCCAGAATATATAAAGAACTCAAGAAGTTAAAAAGCAACAAAGCAAGCAATCTGATTAAAAAACAGGGTACAGAGCTAAATAGAGAATTTTCTGTAGAGGAATACCAAATGGCAGAGAAAGACTTAAAGAATTGCTCATTGTCCTTAGCCATCATAGAGATGCAAATTAAAACAGCCCTGAGACCCATCTGACACCCATCAGAATGGTTAAGATCAAAAACTCAAGTGACAACATGTGCTGGAGAGGTTGTGGAGAAAGAGGAACCCTCCTCCACTGCTGGTGGGAATGTTAACTTGTACAACCACTTTGGAAATCAATCTGGCACTTTCTCAGATAATTAGGAATAGAGTTTCTTCAAGATCCAGCTATACCACTCCTAGGCATATATCCAAAAGATGCCCAAGTACACAACAAGGACATTTGCTCAACCATATTTGTAGCGGCTTTATTCATAATAGTCAGAACCTGGAAACAACCCAGATGTCCCTCAGTTGAGGAATGGACACGGAAATTGTGGTACTTTTACACAATGGAATACTCTTCAGCAATTAAAAACCATGAAATGATGAACTTTGCAGGCAATGGTGGAACCTAGAAAAGATCATCGTGAGTCAGGTATCCCAGAAGCAGAAAGACAAATATGGTATATACTCACTTAAAAGTGAGTACTAGACCTATAAGATAGGATAAACATACTAAAATCTGTACACTGAAAGAAGATAAACAAGAAAGTGGACCCTGGGTAAGATGATCAATTCTCACTTCGAAGGGTAAATGGGGTGGATATTGGAAATAAGAGAAAACAAATAACAGGACAGGAGCCTACCACACAGGGCCGCTGAAAGACTCTACCTAGCAGTGGGTCAAAGCAAATGCTGAGTCTCATAACCAAACCTTGGACAGAGTGCAGGGAATCACATGAAAGAAGGGGGAGTTACTATGACCTGGAGAGGAGAGGAGCTCCACAAGGACCAAATATATCTGGGCCAAGGGGTCTTTTCTGAGACTGAGTCTCCAAACAAGGACCATGAATGGATGTAACCCTGACTAGATATAGCCCACCGCAGCTCAGTATCCAAGTGGGTTTCCTAGTTAGGGGAAGAGGGACTGTCTCAGACATGAACTCAATGGCTGGCTCTTTGACCCCCCCCCTCCAGCCCCGAGGGAGGAGCAGCTTTGCTAGTCTTCAGAAGAGAATATTGTAGCCAGCTCTGAAGAGAGCTGAAAAGCTAGGCTCAGATGGAAAGTGAGGAAGACTTCCCTCATAAATAGACTTAGAGAGGGGCAGGGAGGAGATGAGGGTGGGAGGGACGGATTGGGAGGGAATGAGGGAGGGGACTACTGTTGGGATACAAAGTAAATGAACTGCAATTAATATAAAAAATAATAAATAAAATACCAAAAAAAAAGACCTCTTAGAGAGGATGGCAATCTTGGTTTCTATCCTTTCCTTTGAAGAGGGAATATCAACAGTCTTTCTGTGAACTTTCTATTTCTTGTTGTTTTCTTCCTAGAATAGATTCAAGGCCTTCTGTGGGTCACTACAGGCTCTTGGCTTCATGAGGACACCGGCCATGCTATTCCCAGAGGAAATAATTACTCTCTAGTATGTTATTCCTCTTTCTCTCTTTTTGCATGTCTGTGTGTCTGTGTGTGCTTGTGTGTTCTGTATGTATTTTCTTAGAGGGAGCCTGTAGAAAATATGGTTTAATAACTTGTGATGTTTAGAATATTTTTAGTCATTCTAGTTAAATAATATTTCTTCATTTGCACCATAGGATTGCAATAACACACAAATTCAATATTTTTATTAGATTCTTATATGATTCTTAATATTTACTATATTTTGTGCCATCTTTATTCACTGAGTTTTCTCCTGGATATTTTAATTTAAATGATCTTTCATTTTGCTAAATTTCCCTTTATTAGTAAATATTTATGTATTAAAACTTTTCATGATATTTAATTTCAATATTTATGTTTTTAATTTTGTATTTATACGTCACTTTTTCTTATATATTATTATACTAGTTGGTTTTTGTCAGCTTGATACAAGCTAAAGTCATTTGGGAAGAGGGAACATCCTTTGAGAAGATGCCTCTATCACCTTGGTCTGTAGGAAAGTCTGTGAGGAATTTTTTAGATTAAAGATTGATGTGGGAGATTCTGGCCCAATGTGGAAGGTGGTGCTCTGTGCCGGTGGTGCTCACATTGGGAGACAGTTGTCTGAGTCCAGCCATTTCAGGAACAACTTCCATCTTAATAGCAGGGTAAAAATTGAGTTCATGTTTTCAGGCTCTGGAATTAAATTATATCCTGTTTCTTCAGGTGTTTCATGTTTGTCTGTTAACTGATAAAAAAAATGTAAGGAGAGAAATTGTCGATTATTTTAACTAAGGCACGCGTGTCATAAATGTAATGCCTGTCATGAATATGTACAGCTTCCACACTCCTTTGTTTCCTTGTCGTTCTCAATTCTAGGCCAGAAGTCCAAGAGGGGATCTGTCTGCAAAAGCTGAGTCAAGGTCCAGTCACCAACTTCCTTGCTCAGTCCCTTGGGTCAAAATATGATTGAACAATGAATGGTATAACTCACCTGCTCCCCCTTCCTTTGGGGTTCCATTCTTCAGGGTCTCAGATCTTGAGTCTGTGGTGAGGCCATGATCCATCCGTAGCAGCCTGAGTACAATAAGGTTGTGTCATCTGCTTAAACACTTACTAAGATGAATGTTCAGAGACAGTGGCATCTCCCGAGTCTGTGCTGTTGTCTTTGACTGGTCAGATTTTGCTGCTTAATTCAAATAAAGATCTTGCTTTGCTGGACTCTTGTGATTACTTGGGTTGTTTTGTTTTTCAGACCTCAATGCCTACAAATACAGGAATGATACTGAGCCAGAGCCTGGAGTGCAAGTTAGTATGTAAAGTTCTGATTTGTGTTCCTGTGACTCAGTTCTTGCTTTGAATTCCTGTCATGACATCCCTCAGGAATGGATGGTGACCCAGGGTAAATAGGCTAAATAAACCCATCCCTACCCAAGCTATTGTGGTCACAGAGATTTTTCACAACACTAGAAATCTAACTAATGTGGCTTTATAGCCTTTAGTACTTCACCGAAATAAAATGATATACTTTTATTTGTTGAGCATATTAAGTAAAATAATCATCTGGACAGTGGTGGTTCCCATGCTTTTTATCTCAGCACTCAGAAGGCAGAGGCAAGAGGAACTCTGTGAGGTCAAGGCCAATCTTGTCTATAGAATGGCTTTGAGGACAGCCAGTGCTTCAGTTAGGTTACAGCTTCTAACCGTTTGCTCTGGTTTTAATCTAAAATATACCTCATCAGCTCATGTGTTTGAACAGTTTGCCCAAAATTAGTAGCTTTATGATATGGTCTTGCTGAAGGAAGCTCATGACTAGAGTGGACCTTCACTGGTTTTTGCTTGTTTGTTGGTTTCTTTGTCAGCCCCTCTTTCTGTGCTTTCTCTTCTTCCTGGTTGTGTGGCCTCATGCTCCTGCTGCCATGGTTTTCTTTACATGATGAGCTGTGTTCTTCCAAACTGAAGCCAAAATAAACTTTCTTTTTAAAGTGCTTCCTAATAGGTATTTGATCAGAGGAGTACAAAAACTAAGTAAAGCACGGTTTAAATATAAAAGAATGATAATAACTGAGAAAGCTGTTTCAGTCACTGTTCTACTGGTGTGAAGAGACACCATGACTAAGGCAACTTTTATAAAACAAAGCATTAGATTGGTGTGTGCTTACAGCTTAAGCGGTTTAGTCCATTATCACCACAGTGGGGAGCAAGGAGGCATGCAAGACACTGCAGCAGTAGCTGGGGGAGGGGTGGGAGAGCAGCTTTTGAGACCTCAAAGCCAGTGACATACTTCCTCCAAATGATACCCCTTCTTATCTGTCTAATCTTTTCAAACAGTTCTACTCACCTACTCACTGGTGACAAAGCATTCAAATACATGAGCTTTTGTAGGCCACTTTTATTCAAACCACTCCACTCCCCTCCCTTACTCCCATAGTCTTGTAGCCATGTCACAGCGTAAAACGCATTTAGTCCAGTTTCCAAAATCCTCATAATCTGTCACAATTTCAAACCTGTTTTCAAAGTTCAAAGTCTCTTCTGAGATTCATGACAGTCTCTTTACTTTAACCCCTATGTAAAACAAAATAAAAAAGCAGATCATATACTGCCAACATACAATGACACTGAACAGACAACCATTCAAAAATGGAGGGAAAGGAACACAGAAAGGAAATATTGGACCAAAGTAAGAGTGAAAGCCACCAGAGCAAACTCTAAATTCTGCATCTCCATCTTTGATGCCAAAGTATTCTTCATATCTCCAGCTCCTTCCATCTTTCTTGACTACAACACACTTCTAGCTCTTAGGCTTTTCCCACAACTGGCCTTCAGCTTTCCTTGGCAGGAATCCCAGGACCCTAGAATCTTCATTATCTTGGGGTTAAAACAGAAATCCAGACTTCACCATTACAACCAGTGGCCTGTCTGATTCTCCATGTAGAGATGACCCTGGCAGATGCCTGGCCTTTGCCTCTTTCCTTAGCTACAGAGGGAGATTCTATAACCTCTTCCTTGTGTCCTTGACTCTAAGTCTAGAACTACATGGCTAGACTTACCAAGTCCTCCTGCTTAGTAGGGCTGATGCTTGGCTCCCTCTTTCAGACACCTTTGTTTCAGTTTTCAGGTGTTTATGGTTTCCTTCACTGATCAAGCTTTCCTTTAATTCCTTTTTTTTAACAAAATCATTTTTATTTTAATTTTTATTAATTACACTTTATTCACTTTGTATCCCCCCATAAATCCCTTCCTCCTCCCCTTCCAATCCCAACTTCCCTCCCCCTTCTCCATGTATGCACCTCTCCAAGTCCGCTGATAGGGGAGGTCTTCCTCTCCTTCCTTCTGATCCTAGTCTATCAGCTCTCATAAGGAATGGCTGCATTAGTTTCCTCTGTGGCCTGTTAAGGCTGCTCCCCCATTAGGATGAGGTGATCAAAGAGCAGGCCAATCAGTTCATGTCAGAAAGAGCCCCTATTCCCATTACTACACAACCTACTTGGACACTGAACTGCCATTGGCTACATATGTGTAAGGGTTCTCGGTTATCTCCAGCCATGCTACTTGGTTGGAGTATGTGTCTCAGGAAAGACCCCTGTGCTCAGATTTTTTGGTTCTGTTTCTCTCCTTGTGGAGCTCCTGTCCTCTTCCAATTTTACTATTTCCCACATCTTTCATAAGAGTCTATGCACTCTGCCCAACAGTTGGCCTTAAGTATCAGCATCTGCTTTGATAGTCTGCAGGGCAGAGCCTTTCAGAGGCCCTCTGTGGCAGGCTCCTGACTTGTCCCCTGTTTTCTCTTTCTTCTGATGTCCATCCTCTTTGTCTTTCAGGATGGGGATTGAGCATTTTAGCCAGAGTCCTCGCTCTTGATTAGTTTCTTTAGGTATACAGATTTTAGTAGGTTTATCCTATATTATATGTCTATATAAGTGAGTATATACCATGTGTGTCTTTCTCCTTCCGGGATACCTCACTCAGTATGATCTTTTCTAATTCCCACCATTTACCTGCAAATTTCATGATTTCCTTGTTTTTTATTGCTGAGTAGTATTCTATTGTGTAGATGTATCACAATTTCTGTATCCATTCCTCAGTTGAGCGGCATCTGGGTTGTTTCCAGCTTCTGGCTATTACACAAATAAAGCTGTTACAAACATGTTTGAGCAAGTGTCTTTACTGTGTACTTGAGCCTCTTTTGGATATATGCCTAGGAGTGGTATAGCTAGATCTTGAGGAAGTGCTATTCCTAGTTGTCTGAGAAATCGCCAGATTGATTTCCAGAGTGCTTGTACAAGTTTACATTCCCACCAGCAGTGGAGGAGGGTTCCTCTTTCTCCACAACCTCTCCAGCATGCGTTGTCACTTGAGTTTTTGATCTTGGCCATTCTGATGGGTGTGAGGTGAAATCTCAGTGTCATTTTGATTTGCATCTCCCTGATGGCTAATAATGTTGAGCATTTCTTTAAGTGTTTCTCTGCCATTCGATATTCCTCTATCTGGAGTTCTCTCTTTAGCTCTGTCCCCCATTTTTTAATTGCAATACTTGATTTGTTGCTTTTCAACTTCTGTAGTTCTTTATATAGACTGGATATTAGCCCCTTGTCAGATAGAGGGATGGTGAAGATCCGTTCCCAGTCTGTAGGCATTCGTTTCATTTTGTTGACAGTGTCCTTCGCTTTACGGAAGCTTTTCTTTAATGCCTTCCAACAAGTGGAAGCATAGCTGCAGGCGGTTTTGCCATGAGCTTACCTGTCCCTTTATGTCATTTAGCATCAGACTTTTCTTTACACTTTTTCTCTCCTTGAGTACTGAACTTATTAGCTGCATTACACTGCCTGGTGATTTTTTTCTCTTTAGCCTTCACATTTTATAGTTTCGTTTGTCTAGCTTGTTCCTTTTCTTTATACATCTTCATAAAGGTGATTATTAAAACCACATAACAAAGTTAGTACTACGCTGTCTTAAAATCACCTATGCCAACACCATTAATCAAAAATTCTTCAATTTAGCCTCAGTCAGATATTTTGTACAAAGAGGAAAATCATCCTCATTTTCACCAAAATATCATGAGAGTCTGTAGGCCACTTACTAATACTCTTTACCTATGAAATCTTTTGATCTGGACTGTCATAGTTTAAACTGTTCTCAATACCGCTGTCTTCCATGTTCCGACAATCATGGCTCATTAAGTTCTGCTTTAAGTGTTCCGTTGCTTTAATAATGTACATTCCCAAAGTTCACACATCACCAATAAGCAACATGGTCAGGCCTGTCACAGCAATACCCAACTTCCTTGTATCAAGTTCTGTCTTAGTCATAGTTCTGTTGTGAAGAGACACCATGACCAATAAAACTCTTACAAAACAAACCATTTAATTAGGATTTTCTTCTAGTTTCATACGTTTACATGATGGTAGGAATCATAGCATCATGGCATTTGAGAAGTAGCTGAGATTCCTACCATCGAAATGTCCTTTTCGATTTTACATAAAGTTGTGTTTGCCTCAATCTCACAACAGATAAGAATTTTTCACTGTATTCTCAAAAAGTAATTGATGTACAAGGAAAAACAACCTTTTCAAAAAGCATAATTAAATATTTTAAAAGAATATAGGTTTCTTTTAAAAAATAACTATTTCAGACTTTAATCATTAGTATCTTACATATATGATATATATTTTGCAATATATATGACACATACATGATACTAAATATTAAAGTTTTATACATTTATATATATGATGATCATCCAGGATGGTCCATATATCTCTTGATTATTATGAGCATTGCTGCAATAAACATGAATAAGCAAGTATCTCTGTGGTATGCTGACTGAGATTTCTTTGGACATATTCCCAGGTACAGTTAAATCATTTGGCAGTTATGAGTTTGCCTTTATGAGGAAAATCATGCTGATCTCCACAGTAGCTGCACAGTTTACTTTCCCGCCAATAATGCAAAGGATTCTTCCTCCTCATATTCTTGTCAATCTTTGTTCTTATTTGCTATTGTTGTGGTTTGAATAAGAATGGCTACCATATGGTCATTTACTTAAATGCTTAGTAGTCAGTGAGATAAACTCTTTGAAAGGATTCAAAGGATTCAGAGATGTGATCTTGCTGAAGAAAATGTGTTACTGAGAGTAAATTTTGAGGTTGTAAAGCCCATACCAGAATCAGTATCTCCTTCTTGGCCTGTGGATATTAATTAACTCTCAGCTACTTCTCAAATGCCATGATGCTATGATTCCTACCATCATGTAAACGTATGAAACTAGAAGAAATCCAATTTTTCTGCATGTATTGCCATTGGATTTTTTTAACCTACAGAATATTTCTTTGCCTTAGTTCCTGCTCCTGATTTGGCAGCAACATCTGGATACAAGGCAGCCTCAAATACTGGTTTTCGTTTCCAGCTTTTCTCCTCCTCTACCTGGTGTGCTTGTGTACTGTGACAGGGTTTTGTAGATATTCTCCATAGGGAGGTTGATCTCAGCAGCTTCCTCTGCTGGTGCTGGAGACCAGCCCAAGGGCTTTTTGTTTTGTTGCACAAAGCAGTTTCCCTCAGCCTCACACATGGCTCAGGGCTTTGCTTTTCATTCTGTGAAATTAATTAATGTATTCCACTAGAAAAGACAATCATTTCAGACTTTCACCTTTAGCAGCAGTAAAACCGTGTTATTTCAGGGTTTTCTTTCTGTCACCCTCTCCATCAAAGTGGAAAGAAGAAAAACACATATTCATTTTCTTTCCATTCATATGCTTTATGCCATCCCCATGAAAAGCAGAAAGAGCTCAGTGTAGCTTATTGTTTTTGTTTCTAATAGAACAGAAAATTTCTATCCTATCCTGCTAGTTTAATAGAAAGTGTAATGCATAATAAGAGTTGTACCATAATGTGTGCGTGTTTCCGATGCTGAAAGTGTGTAGTACTGTTTTTTATTTTAAGGTGTAGGATCTGAAGGTACTGGGCAACCCTCTATTACATATATATATATATATATATATATATATATATATATATATATATATCAGTATATATAGCCTCAGTACTTGAGGCTATTACTGATATATATATATATGACATATATATATATGACATATATATATATATATGTCAGTAATAGCTTCAAGTACTATTTTGTAATTCCAAAACCCCACACCTGGAGTTTACTTGATTACTTTTCAAAAAACACTGATAACTAGTAAAGACCTTCTTTATTGTACAATGAAAGAGAAGTCAATAAAGATTGTGTAATCTGATTAGCAAACATATTTGCCATGTGTTCAGTTAATCACTTAAGTGAGATATTACTTATACAAAATACATTTTCCTTAAGTTTGTTGTACAAAACACTATACTAATTTTGAAACTGTCATTTGCTTATATATCTAGATCACGCAAGGCACGTTAGTACTAAAGGAAAGACAAGTCAGCCTGTCTCTTCTGGTTCCTCCTGCCTTTTTTACTTTTTTTCCTCTTCCTTTTTATGTCTCTTCCTCTTTTTCTTTCATTGTTGCAGATTAACACAGAGCTTTGTCTTGCATGACTGAACTATATCTCCACTCTGTAAAGAGTTTCTTAACGTTTGGGTGGGTTAATTCAGAATTTTATATAACTATGTCAGATTAACTTAATAGTTTAATCTTGTTTGTAAGGCTGCTTTAGACAGGAATATATATATATACATATATATATATATATATATATATATATACTTTTGTAAGCTATTGAGAAGAGTACAGACGAAAGTCATGACAAGAGCAAATTTAAGCCAATTGTCTGCACAAAATTTACTGATGTTCTACATACAGGTTGCTAGGCACACTATAATGCAATCAACTACAAGAAAGTTATTTCAAACCCGCTCACAATCCAATTCATTTGTTATGTTAAAGTCTTCAAATCAGAATTTGGATGCGTTGACAGGCTTAGGGGTAAAATTATGGTGTTCTATCATTTCTTAGTGAACTGAAGAAAATTCTAAAACATGACAGCTTTTAAATGACACAGTATACCACTTAAGCTTAGGCTTGGATATGTTAAGTCAGTTATTAAAGCTTGATTTATGATAAGTATGCCTCCCTTTATGCCCAAATTATCTTATATTGTGCTTCAGTTTCCTTTCTCCTGTGAGATTCAAGTTCACATTTAAGTGACAAGAGCAATAGGACATGAGAGGAAGCAGCAGAGGGGGTACTGTGACTTGGCTGAGCACTGAGCTGAGCTGTGCAGGGTTGCTTGCGACTCAGATCTGAAGCACGAAGACGCTCCAAGTTCAAATGAGGGAAAAATTAGATGATTTTAATATTCTTCCTAGTGTTGGTGTTGTGATCCCAAGCTCTTCTCTCCGCTTGAAATATCCTTCTCAATGATATGCCACCCACTCAAAATTTCAAAGGAGCTTTTTTTTTTTTTCTGTATATGCTATCATGATGCAGCTCCTCCAAGTTACATAAAGGGGAAGAGAAGGCATTTCCTGTTAAAAATCTTATTTGGCTACGTTTAGCCTCATATGTAGGGAAAATAAACAATAAGAAGTGGTTTCCAAAAATATTTTATCTATTTCACTTAACTGAAACTAGTAGTAAATGTAGCCAATTCAGGCAAATTCGGTATTGTTAGTCTCATTTATTTCCATAAAACAACATTTTAGGCAATTATAGCTGTGTATTGAGTGTCACCATCAGGAGATTAGGACTATAATATATAGAATATTATATGGAGTAGGGAGCTATCCATACAAGTTGTTACCTTTATATAGTCAAATCACTTTCATTCATTGAACATATTTTATTTTATTGTGTTTTAAATAGTGTGTGTGTGTGTGTGTGTGTGGTTCAAGATGCATGGTGCTTTCTGTCTAACATGGTCCAGGTCTCCCGGTGCCCTCTCTCCTACATAAGTGAGGGTCGCAGATCCATTCCAGCAATCAGAACTCTGATCACTCATGTTCACCTGCCTGTATTCTGAAGCTAGTATCCCAACCACAATTCACGGGGCCCAGAGGCAAGCCAGCCCAGGGCTCAATGCCATGGTGCTTTCTGCTTACCTGAATGTGGGGAGAGCAGGACCACACACTCCTTCCTAAGGGCAGTGTCTGGATGTCAGGCAGCACCTCAATCCTAACCAAATATTCTTCTGATCCCTGTGTTGAGACCAGCTGGACAATACAATTTTACAGGGTCCTAGATCCAAGAGAGTGGAGCCAAGCCAAATCTCAGTGCCAGGAACTCAGCACCTGCTAGGCCAGCAAGTGGATGCATGGCGGAAAATGAATCCATAACACCAGCACCCATTTGCCCTCTTGTTGGGGTGGCTGAACCTGTAACATGAAAGTCCGCTTGTAATCTGCCTTATCTGTCTGACCCACCCGGACCACAGCCAGCGAAGAGGTCCTCCATCCTGTGGAGGCCTGAGTTGGGCCTGGCAACATTCAGCTTAAAGCCCACTCTCTGCTGACTCCTGGTCTACCTGATCCACCTGGGACAAGGACAGCAGAAGCAAGCAGTACTCAGGCTCTTACCCACATTGTCTGTCTGCCACCTGAGGCAGCCTGTGTAAGGCCCCGAGCAACATTCAACTTAGGGTGCTCTACCTATTCATGAACTCTCTGACCACCAGAGACCACCAGACCTACTAACACCAGAGACATCAAAATGGCAAGAGGTCTTTTTAAGAACACAAGCAACAAATCCCAGGGCCATTTGACATCATCAGAAAACAGTGGTCTTAACACAGCCTGGAAATAATATCACAGCTGAAGTACAAGAAAAGAAGACTTTAAATCTGAGGTTATGAAAATGATAGTGGCCTCAAAGGAGGAAAATAAATCCTTCCAAAGTATCTCAGGGAAATACAATCAAACAGGTGACATAATTGAACAAATCCCTTAAGGAAATTAAAGAAACACAGGAAAACATAAACAGGAGAAAGAAATGAATAAAACTATTCACCACCTAAAAATGGAACTAGAAGCAAAAAAAAAAAAACCCCACAATCTGGAGACAGACAACCTAGGAAAGGGGACACTAACTACAGATACAAGCATCACGAACAGAATACAAGAGATGGAAGAGAGACTCTCAGAGGTAGAAGGTATGACTGAAGAAATCAATACATCAGACAAAGAAAATTTTAAATCTAAGAAGTTCCTGACAAAGAATATCCAAGAAATCTGGGACACTATGAAAAGACCAAACATAAGAATAATAGGAATAGAAGAAAAAGACTCCCAGCTCCCTGGCCCAGAAAATATTTTCAAAAAAATCATAGAAGAAAATTTTCAAAACCTAAAGAAAATTATATCTATAAACATACAAGAAGCTTACAGTACACCAAATAGATTGGACCAGAAAAGAAAATCATCCTGCCACATAATAATCAAAACACTAAATGTACAGAACAAAGAGAGATTATTAAAAGCTGCAAAGGAAAAAATGCCAAGTCACATATAAAGGCAAACCTATCAGAATTACACCTGACTTCTGATCAGAAACTCTAAAAACCAGAAAGGCCTGGGCATGTGTCTCACAGATAGTAGGAGACCACAGAGGTCAGCCCTGACTACTATACCCAGCAAGACTTTTAATCACTGTAAAGGGAGAAAAATCACTGTAAAGGGAGAAAACAAGATATTTCATGAGAAAAACAAATTTAAACAGTACCTGTCTATAAATTTAGCCTTATATAAAATACTAGGTGGAAAACTGGAACCCAAGGAGGCCAACTATACCCAGGAAAAGACAGGTAATAAATAACCCCACATCAGCAAAACCAAAAATAGGAATCACACACATGCATTCTCTACCATTGCCAACACCATGAAGTAACAACAAGTGGTCATTAATATATTTCAACATCAGTGGCCTCAACTCCTTAGTAAAAAGAGACAGGCTAACAGAATGGATGCAAAGACAGTCCCTATCATTCTGCTGCATACAGTAAACACACCTCAGCAATAAAGATAGATATTGTCCTCTGTGGTAGACTTCTGTCCTGTTTCCTGTTTTCTCATTCTTCCAATGTCCATCCCATTTGTCACAGATGACCTCTGAAAGACTCTACCCAGCAATGTATCAAGGCAGATGCTGAGACTCATAACTAAACTTTGGGCAGAGTGTAGGGAATCCTATGAAAGAAGGGTGAAATAGTGGGACCTGAAGAGGATAGGAGCTCTACAAGGAGAGCAAGAGAACCAAAATATCTGGACAGGGGTCTTTTCTGAGACTGATACTCTAACCAAGGATCATTCATGGATGTAACCTAGAACCCCTGCTCAGATATAGCCTATGGCAGCTCATTATCCAAGTAGGTTCCCTAGTAAGGAGAACAGGGACTGTCTCTGACATGAACTCAGTGGCTGGCTCTTTGACACCCCCTCCCAAAGGGGGAGCAGCCTTGCCAGGCCACAGAGGACAATGCAGCCAGTCCTGAAGAGACTTGATAATCTAGTGTCAGATGGAAGGGGAGAAGGACCTCCCCTATCAGTGAACTTGGAGAGGGGAATGGGAGGAGATGAGAGAGAGAAGGTAGGGCAGGGAGGGAATGAAGGAGGGGCTACAGCTGGGATACAAAGTTAATAAACTGTAATTAATATAAAAATAAATATTTAATTAAAAAATAGACATTGCTTCAGGGTAAAGGGCTGGAAATATGTTTTACAAGCAAACAGATACAAGAAGCAAGCTGGAGGTTGCTTCAGGTTGTTGGAGGTTGTTTCTCATGGGAAAGTGGGAGGAAAGAAGAAAAAACCTGGAGGTGACAGGAGCTCCATAAGAAAACCAACAGAGCCTACTAACCAGGGCCAGAGAACGTCAATCAAGGACCATGCATGTACAGGACCCAGCCCCCTTACAGGGATGATGAGCTAAGGATTCATATGGGTCCTATAATAAGAGAAGTAGAGACTGCATTGGACATGTACTCACTTGCTAGTTTTTTTTTTTTTTAATCACTTCCCCTCCTGGCAAGACTGCCTTGCCAGGCCACAGGAGAAGAGACATGTTCAATCCTGATGCAACTTGATGAGGCGGGGGGGGGGGATGGGAAAGGGAGTTCCCCTTTTCTGAGGAATGGAGGAGGGAGAAAAGGGGAGAGAGAACGGGTGGGACTTGGAGGGGAGGAAGGATGGGACTACAACCAGGATGTAAGGTAAAAAAAAATAATAAATAAAAATTAAAAACTGTACTATATGTAAAATATATATAAAGAAAATTATTCCTCATGTATGAAGTTGAGATTAATATAATTACTGGCTTAACATTATGACAATGTGAGATTTTATATATAATTGACCACCAATGTAGAAACTTAATTCATATACTCCTCCCCCAATTTATTTACATACTTTTTTCCCTTCCCCAAATACAGATGCCTAATATGTTGGCAGAAATGTGAAGCATCTTGACAGGAACTGTAGGGAAAGGGAAAGCAAGCCAAAGCTACTTTCTCCCCAGCTATGCCTCCTCATCATTTGTTAGTCATTGGAAATTACAGCATGGGGTTGGAGTTGTAGAGGACAGAAAATTACTCTCATTCAAAAACTGCATGCTTTTCCTTAGAAATTGAAATGTGGGATTACAAGAAACTAAAATTCAGCAAAAGGAAATAATCATTAAAGTGTGAAGAAGCAGCTGTGAAATGGGAGAAAGAAATTGTTAACGATAAGTTTGACAATGAACTAATATTAGCATCTATAAAATATTAAAAAAATTAAACCTCAAAGTCTAATCATTCAATCAGTAAATGGGTTAAGAATCTGAACAGACATTCTCTGAAAGGAGAACTGTTTGCAAAAGTTTCCAACATCATTAGCTATCAAGGGAAATTGCTTTGAGCTTTTATCTAAGGCCTGTCAGAATGGCTTTATTGAGAAAACAGATGCCAATAAACACTAGTGAGGATTGGGGAAAGAGAAATCCTTATTCACTGTTTTTAGCAAGTGTGCAAAAACAGTTCAGAGATTCCTCAGCAAACTAAAAGTAGCGTTACCATATAAGACTTTTTGGTATGTATACAAAAGAATCCTCAGTCAAACTGCCGCATCCATGTTGACTAATACGATATTTGAAATAGCTAAGAAACAGAACCAGCCTTGAAGTGCATTAAGAGATATGGATAAAGAAAATTGCACTCCGTGTAATTTTATTCATATGCACTGAGTGAAATTATGTCATTTGCAGAGAAATGGATGGAAACAGAGTTTACCATTTTAAGCAAAATAAACCAGATTCAAGCGATGCTGTACCTTTTGCATTTCAGAAGCTACACTTAAAGAGCCATATTGCATATTGATACAGGATAGCTAGCAAGCTAGATGATCTGTAGATGATAGATTTTGTGTTTACTGAGTGAAAACAGAAAGAGTAAGAAGAGATCAGAGTAAGTAGGTGAAAAGAAGGCATGTGGCATGAAACCAGAAGGAGAGAGAATTTCAGGGGTGAAAAGGGACCATCAATATTCTGTCGGAGG
This sequence comes from Pachyuromys duprasi, assembly GCA_028658305.1. Classification (NCBI taxonomy): domain Eukaryota; kingdom Metazoa; phylum Chordata; class Mammalia; order Rodentia; family Muridae; genus Pachyuromys; species Pachyuromys duprasi. The sequence continues at coordinate 91,538,491 of CM053764.1, forward strand.
TTCTGTTGCTCTCCTTGTGGAGCTCCTGTACTCTCCACGTCTTACTCTCTCCCCCTTCTTTCATAAGATTACCTGCATTCTGCCCAAAGTTTGGTTATGAGTCTCAGCATCTTCTTTGATACCCTGCTGGGTAGAGTCTTTCAGAGGCCCTTGATGGCAGCCTCCTGTCCTGTTTCCTGTTTTCTCCTTCTTCCAATGTCCATCCCATTTGTCTTTCTGAGTGAGGATTGATTGTCTTACCCAGGGTCCTCCTTCTTGCTTAGCTTCTTTAGGTGTACAGATTTTAGTATGTTTATCCTATATCATATGTCTAATATCCACTTATAAATATGGGCACAGGGGTTTTTTCTGAAACTGGTATTCTAACCAAGGACCGTTTATGGACATAACCTAGAACCTCTGCTCAGATGTAGCCCATGGCAGCTCAGTATCCAAGCGGGTTACTTATTAAGGGGAAAAGGGTCTGTCTATGACATGAACTCAGTGGCTAGCTCTTGCCCCCCGAAGGGGGAGCAGCCTTGCCAGGCCACAGAGGAAGACAATGCAGCCAGTCCTGATGAGACCTGATAAGCTAGGTCCTCCCCTATTAGTGGACTTGGAAAGGGTCATAGGAGGAGATGAGGGAAGGAGGGTGGAATTGGGAGGGAATGAGAGAAGGGCCCACAGATAGGATAAAAATGAATGGATTGTAATTAATACAAAAGATTCTGTAGGAGGAATGGGGAGCGAAAGTGGGAGGTTGGATGAATTGCAAAGGATAATGGCCGGTTCATGCAAGTGTCACAATGAAACCCATTACTTTGAATGGTAGGAACATTTAAATTATAGTCTTTAGAAGTTTCAATAAATATCAACCTTGTTTATATTTTATTTATTTTAAACCATTTGATAAAAAAGAAGTAGGAGGATCATTAGGATGCTACTACAATTATTGTTTGAAGCAGGTTAGAAGACTAATCTCATGTAGTAAGAAAGACTTCCAAACCTTGAACATCAACACTAAAACTTCCCATATTAGCCATGCCTGGTGTTTCAAATCTGGTAGCACATCCTGTGATGGGGAGAAAGTCTTCAAAATACTGTAATAAGCACCCCCTTGTAACTGAGTGCTTCAAATGTCATAGAGAGGCCAGGAACAATGCTCAAAGATGTCTCTGAACATGGGATGAAGTTCCAGAGTGCAGCAGCAATATCCTACTTCAATATCAACTTCAGACCCATACAGATTTCAAATTCCAAAACACTATGGAGTATGACACAGACAGTAAGTGCAAATTCTTGTTTATTTGATTCGATAAGGTTCACACTCTCATACCCATGAGGTGAGTAGGCATGTAGGGATAAGTAAGTTGAGAAAACCAAAATAAGAAAAAAAATATATGTTCTCTCTCACTTGTGGATTGTATATTTTATAGGGATACACAAAGGTATGTGGCCATAGGCACAGATGCTCATTTAGACACATGCATGACATGAAAGGACAAGTGAAACTGGGGGAAGAGAGGGTCTTATTGAGAAAGGGAGGGGCAAAATATGAATGAATGAGATGAATGAGGTCACATGGTAGGTTACAGGAGGCATTCAGACGAAAGACCTTTGTGGAAGCCATAGCTACATACAGCAAACAGAAAATGTGGAAAATAAAAAGAAAGATAGGTTAATAGCTATGATCACTGAGCTTTTATATACAGCAGAAGCAGACAAGTCATCCTGACTCCAGGAGGAGACAGACTTGTGTAGTGGTCTAGCTATGTAGTTTTTTTTTTCCAGTATTGGAAAGAAATGACAGCATCCAAAGTACACGGTGTAATCATAATAAAGCAGGAAGCAATGGTAGTTAGTGGCCGGGACTATGCAATCTCTTCTCCCACATGAGCAGAATTTTTTCCCCTGTTCAAGGAAGGACATTGTACCTGTTTTTTTTTTTTTTAAATGAGCAAATAAAAATAAATGGCAAAAATTCCCTTGAACACCAAACTGGAAAACATTCATTTTTTTTCCTGGAATAATTACCTCACAAATGACCCCACTACAGTGTAATTTTAAAAATAGTCCCTCATTGAAGACAATTATTTGTTTAAAACCAACCTTGCTCTGAACAGGGCTTGCTATCAACATAACCCCACTGTATACTTGAGTAGCCCATGCCTTGTTTTACTTATGGAATTTGTTCTGACACATAAAAATGGTTATGGCACACAGTGAATTTCCACTCATTTGCAGGCTTTTCTAGTAAGGAATAATTTATGTGCCTGGTGATTTTAATTGCAAATTGTGCCCTTAGAACTTGTAGGGAAACTTTTTTTTTTTTTAGTAAAGTGTTGCAAGAGCATAGGCACCTATTATGTTGGTCACTAAAATATTTGTATTTAAATAATAACATATGAGATAAAAGCAAACGAAGGTCCCTGTTGAAATTTCCATTTGTCCCAACCATTCTTGTGGTTAGACAAGTTATAATAGAAATTTATATCCTTTAACTGAAAAAGAACCTGTTCTAGATGTGATAAATGACCAAGTGGCAAATTTTGGGTCACCTAAAACTATCTAGTTTATTCCAGTTGTGTTGGCATAGTAACAATAGAGATTATTTTTCTATAGATCTCTCTAAAGCTAGGATAATAAGTCACTTCATTATCTTATATGAAATTCGAGTTGATCAAGATTAATGTTTGGGTGTGCATGATGGTTCATAAGTAAGTAAATCTCTGGCTGCAAGAATAGCAAAATTACCCCATGTTAAGAACCCTGTTCTAATTCAAAGGAAGAAAGTGCTTTATGATAACTTCCTGAAAGTCCTTTTTAAAGCTATCTAATACTATTGTCATATTTTGTAGCATAGCCTCTAGGTGCAGAACTCCAGGGTGTGGTCAGATAGCCAAGCATTTGGAATTTTGGAGTAAAAATGAGTATTTAGCCTCCCCACCCCGAGGCATACATACACACACACATATGTTAAGAGCTAAGTGCTGCAGTAATTTATATCTCTGAGCCAGGTATGGTGCTGCACACTTATAATTGAAGCACTTTCAAGAAAGAGTCAGGAGAAACAGGAGTTGAGGTCAGGTATATAGTGAGTTCAAGGTCAAGATGAGAGACCCGACTCAGTACAACAACAACAACATCAAAACATCCCACAAATATATCTTGAAACAATGTCTTGAAAATATGGTCATTTATTTCAGTCCAAAGAGGAGAAAAAAAAATTACTTGCCTTAAGTTAAATTATCTGTTTCAATTTAGGTTCCGAAGATCTGCAATCATTTCTCTGATAATATGAATGAAATTTGCAGAAAATATACATCAGGCCACAGTGGACTGTCAGAAAATGCATTTCCAGTGGTATGTTTATAAAATAACATAGTTATTGACATGTCTGTGGTGTTTGTGTGTGTTTGTATGTGTGTTTCAGTTTATGTTGAGTTAAGAAGACAACTTATGGCATTCAGTTCTTTCTTCTTACCATCATGTGGTACCTGTGGAATAGAGTTCAAGTACATAGCCTTGGCTGCAAGTTTCTTTACTTGTTCTGGCATCTTGCTACCAGGGACTGGTAATTCCATCAGTCTGGGCTTGCTTTTATAAAGGCAAGGCAGCAAAGAGACTGAATCTGAGGGGCAAGGCATCTGCTAGATGCTGCTGTAGGTCAGAATAAAAGCAAAAGGAACAAAAGTGAAAGTGTGCAGCAGCAGGCCTGGATATGAAAGAGATTCATCGAAATTCTTCAAAAGCTCAGTGTTTCCAAAGTGGTGTAGGATGCTTTCTTTGAGTGGCTGGCAGGTGCATACATGAGTGTATGTCTGTAGTGATAACATGTGGGCATCCTCAGCTGTAACAATGACAACATTCTGGAGTGGCTTTTGTTTTTGTTTTTTTCTTCTTATGCTTATGCGACAGAGTCCTCTGATTTCTGGCTAGCTCAGAATTCTCTTTCTCGTCCATCCTGGCTTTGAACCTGCAATCTTTCTGCCTCAACCTCCAAGGGAATATAAGGCAATGCCACCTGCTTATAGTTCTGAAGGACTTTTGTTAAGAAATAGTAGGTATTCATTTTGTAGACATTGCAACGTGTCCTTAGATAAAGAATGTGTAACATGTGTTAAGATATTAAATCCTTATTCAAAAGGGCAAACAGGATGGACAACGAAAGTGGGAGAAGACAGGGAACAGGACAGGAGCCTTCCACAGAGGCCTCTGAAAGGCTCTGCCCTGCAGAGTATGGAGGCAGATGCTGAAACTCATTGCCAAACTTTGGGCAGAGTGCAGGGAATCTTATGGAAGAAGGGAGCAGTAGAAAGACCTGGAGGGGACAGGAGCTCCACATGGAGACCAATAGAGCCAAAAAACCAGGGCTCAGGGGGTCCTTCAGAGTCTGATGAATCAACCAAGGACCATCCATGGAGAGGACCTAGACCTCTTGCTCAGATGTAGACCATGGGCAGCTCAATCTCCAAGTGGTTTCCCTAGTAAGGGGAGCAGGGGCTGTCTCTGACATGGATTCAGTGACAGACTTTTTGATGGCCTCCACCTGGTAAGGTAATTAAGCCAGAGAGAAAGAGGATCCAGACTGTCATGATGAGACCTGATAGGCTAGGGTCAGATAGGTAGGGGAGGAGGACCTCTTCTATCAGAAGCTTGAGGAAGGGAGTGTGTAACCGAGAGGAGATGAAGGAGGGGGCTACAGCCAGGATACAAAGTGAATGAATTGTAATTAATAATAATAATAATAATAAAAAGAAAAATTAAAAATATCTTCATATAACTGAAAAGATAAGTTTTGACCTCCATATTACCAAACTGTTATAGTCCCTGTAATATAAGAAATATCACACTTCTGTTTCTAAATGTAAAGGATATCCAAATGTTCTGTGATTGATCGTTTCCTATAATTTGATTTATCTGGTAATATTACACATGTTCACAATGTAATTCAACCCTGACCAGTATCTCTTTCCAGAAATGCAAATATAATACCAGACATTTCAAGCCTATAAAAAGAAATCACCCCCTTCACTCTCTTTTCCTTAGCCATTATTATTGTTTGGTCACTTAATGTCTTGAAGATTTCTTCTTTGATGTATTCTTACATTTATTTTCCTTTTTGATAGAGCCATACTCTGCTTTAGGAGATGTGACTTTGGATTTTTCATTTATCTGTGAGGATATTTCAGTTATTGCCAACTCTTGGCTGTTGTGAATTCCCCAGTTGTGAACGCTGTGCGTATCTGAGTCGCTGTCTTCAGTCCTATGGGGATGTTCCTAGGGCTGGAATTGTTGGACAATGTTGTGATTGTGTGCTTATTCTTTTAATCATGACTAAATTGTTTTCTATAGTACGTACATCATTTTGCCACTCTGCTAAAAGAATGAGGAGTCTCAGTTTCTCCTGATCTTACCCAACACTTTCTTTTTCTGCTTCTTATTCTCCCAAATCCTTTTCTTACTCTTCCTCCTTTTCATTCTCTTCATTTTCTTGTCTTTCTTCCCTATTCCCTCTTTCTCTTTGCACCCCTCCTCTTCCCCTTTCCTCCTTCATCTTTTTGTAGTCTCTTTCCCCTCCTGCCCATCATTTCCTCTTCCATTTCTTCACCTCTCCCCTCCTCCTCTCAAGTAGCTGGCATTACCATGGGTCAACTCTATCAGGTCTGGATCAACAGAAAATCTCTACTTGCTTACCTGTGAACAGCCATATTATTCTTACCATCTATTGAAAGGACTGATTTATGCTCTTTCAAAGAGTTTCATACCTACCACAATCCAAAGACGGTGTACTCTAAATATTCATGCCTGGAAACTTGGTTCTCAGTGTAGTCATATTAAGTGGTAGAGCCTGGTGAGAAGTTACTATTTCTGAAATGCTATTGGAAAGATTTAAGGAGAAACACATTTCTTCTGCTTAAATGACCCAACCTACAGCAGCCTGAACTGATTAAGACAAAAATGAAGGGAATTAAATACCATTAATCTATCATTTATACCATTAATATATCATCTATCTCTCTACCTGTCTGTATGTTTGTCTATTTATCCATGTATCCCTCTACCATCTATTATATATATGTATGTTTTTTCCATATTTTCTTGGCTAAAGAAAATACTAAATTTATTATATATTCAGAATTTTCCACTTATGGATAAATGCACTTTTAGTTCTAATTTCATTTTGATTTAAAATTAATTTTACATAGCCCAGTTAATTATTTTCATAATATAACAAAGAAGAAATGAAAGGATTAAACATATTTTAAGAATTAAAACAATCCTTTAAACTCAAGGAAAAAATGCCCATGTTTAAATATTTGAATTCTGAACAAGGACTTATTGTGTGAAAGGTCAAGCTAGATGACTTTTTTGACCCCTTCCCATTCTACGTTCTGCAACTTAAGAAATTGTCACTGTGTTTAACTGTTTGGTAGGATCCAATTAGCCATCCTGTCAGGACCTTTGTGAACCCAGCAAAAATTATGCAAACTGGTAAGGAGCGTTAACAAGGAGTTGGGCAACTCCTTTATCTGGCATGAGTGAATTCATTTTAATAGGACCAGGGCAATGCAATTGCCCTAATTGCCCAAGTAATGTCATTTAAAGTTAATCAAGTGCATATGAACATATAAGGCACTGTACAGAAAATAAAGATGATGTAAACCGCTGGCTGATATTCACAGCAGACTAAATTTAGACTATCATTTTATGAGCTTATTGCTTAGTTTCTAGTACAACTAGAAATAAAGTGAAAATATTTAGACCTTTTAGTCAAATATGATTTTAGGACATCTATTTAAAAATACAATCTGTATTTTTCTTGATATATAAAATATGTGCATATAAAGTTATATATTACTATAAGCAACATATAATATATAACACAATTACATATTATACATACTTATATCATGCATACTTACATGGAAAATCATCAATTTCTTGAAAAAAAGATGTATGTATAAATTAATTTTTGGTTTGGGTTGTGAAAGTAACACTTGATTAGGAATATCAAAACATTATTCAGTTAAATGCTCAAACTTCATCTGAAATCAAGACCACACATAAGAACATACAGTATATTAATCATAGTTCTCTAGAACAAAGGTTCTCAACCTTCAGAATGCTTTGGCCCTTTAATATAGTTCCTTATGTTGTAGCATAACTTATCTGTTTAATTATAAGTGTAGTTTTACTTCTGTTATGAATCATAATATATATATATATATATATATTATTTAGTAGATTGGCTTATATGCATGCTTCAGATAATCTAACAATGGCTTTCTACCAAAGGAAAGTTCAAGAATCTAGTAGTTTTTCAATTCATGAGACTGAATGTCTCAGGCTTTAGTATATGTTGGAATACCGAGAAAGTAGGCTCTAATAGACTTGCTACTGAGAGCGAAGACAAGTGGGCAAAGAGGAAAAGCTTTCTTTTACTATGTCCTTTCTAGAGGTTAAACCCAGAAAGTATGGTCTAGATTGAAAGATCTCAAAAGATCTGTATTAAAGGTGGGTATTCCCACCTATAATTTAATTAAGAAAAATCTCTTATAGGTGTATCTAGATGTTTGGGTTTTAGTTAATTCTAAATGTGCAGTCATGTTGACAACCAAGAATAGCTATCACATAAAAAATACACTGAATTTTAGTATATTAAATTGTTATTATTAATATTTTTACTTAATCACTCAAGGAATAGGGAAAAGCTTTAGGATACCATTGTGGCTTCCAAATGAGATAATCAGGGAGTCAGTTTTTAAAATTTTATTAGTTACATAAAATCATCTATCTAATTATAATAAACTTAGTCTCACATGAACTTATTGTACTTAGATATCATTTTCGATGTTTATTTTTATTTTATGTGTGTGAGTATTTTGCCTCATCTCTGCAGTTCCCAGAGATGCTAGGAGTTACAAACAGTTGTGAGTTGTTATGTGCTGCAAACTGAACCCAGGTTCTCTGGGAGAACATTCAGTGCTCCTAGTAGTTTTAACCACTGAGTTATTTCTTCCCCTAAGTACACTATCTTCTAGGACTACCATAATCCTTTGGACACAATATGATATATAGCATAATATATATTTCAATGAAATTTAAATGCTCTTGTGAGTACAAATTTTGACGATTTCCTGAAGAATAACTTGTTTAATTGAATGTTGTAATTGCCACATATGCTAATGAAATCACTGCTTGAAATAAAAGAAGATGGAAGTGATTTCTCTTCACTCAATTGGACACAGATCAGTAATACTTGGAATGTAGACTTAGATTCCATGTAAGAACCTTAGGGATGGGAGAGGATCCAAGATGGCTGCCATGAGAGGACACTCTGTCTGAGGACTAGGTCAGCAGAAACAACGCAGCGACTAGGAGACTGAACTTTGGGACCTAAAACGCCAGAATTTGTGATTGCCAGGTGAGCGGAACTCCTACGATGAGAAAATCAAATGGGAAAACTCTAGGGACACCCAGTTATTCCCCGAAAAAATCTCCAGGTGACCGGCAGTGCACAGCTCTGATGGGAGCGAGTAGCTGCGCAAGGCAGTAGCAGCCGCCATACTAAACTGGACCACATAGTCTCTGGGGCAGACTGAGGACGAACTGGGCACCATTTTGTCTGACCTGCACACTGCGGGCACACGCTGCTCGAATCCGCCAGCAAAAACCTCAGTCCGCTGGCCAGCTTGGGAAGGTTTGGGGATCTGCTTCACCCAGCAGGTGTACAGCAGGCGCACTCCAATCGCCTCTGGAACCACCTCAGACTGAGAGGGACTGGGGAACTGTTTTGACCAGACTGCACACTGTGGTCGCACACTGATTGGGGTGCCAGCAACCACCTTGGTCCTTGTGTGTTTCCACGGGCCAGGGAAGGCCTCAGGCACCACTTCAAACAGGCCTACATACAGTGGGTGCACGCCTCTCGGCAATGCCTGCAACCGAACCAGACCCACTGTGTGTGCCCCAAATATCATCTCAGACTGTGGTTCACATCCCTGGCCCAGAAGGGAGTGCCAAGTCTTCAGTCCAGGGGAGAGCACTTAGCAGCAAGCCCAGGGTACAGCACAAAACTCCCAGCTGACATCACAAAAGACTGAGGAGCTAAACCTCCAGACCAGTGGGGTGACCAGCCTGCAGTGCTCACAGCTTCTAGCACAGAGCAGGAAGCCAGGCACACAGAGCCCACAACAGAGTTCAACTGTGACAACAACACACACTGAAAAACTACTGGAAATCCCTGATCTTCTTGAAGAATTCTCCTGACACAAGAGATTGACAGTTCCAGACTGAAGCTCAGCCCTAAAGCACAAACAGCTCCTTGATTATATATAAACAAATGCCCAGAAATGGGCAAAAGAACTCACCCAACAAAAATCAGGACACCATGGCCCCACCAGAAACACCGAAAAGCAGGGGAGATTTTAATTCAGCGGAGACACAGGATAATTATATTAAACCTTTGATTATGCAGATATTGGAGGAACAAAAAGAGAGACAAAAAGAGGAAATGAACAAGGCCCTCAAAGAAATGGAGAAGAATTTAACTGCCCACATAGAGGAACAATCAAAGATAAACAGAGAGGAAACAACTAAAATAGGAGACACAGTCAATCAGTTGAAGGAAAGAGTACAAAGCATGAAAACAGAATTAGAATCTATAAAGAAAACAAAAAGCTAGAAGAACCTGGAAATGGAGAACTTAGAGAAAAGATCAGGAATCACAAAGGTAAGCATCAACAATAGAATACAAGAGATGGAAGAGAGAATCTCGGGAGCTGAGGATACACTGGCTGAAATGGATTCCTCACTCAAGGAAAAAAGAAAATCATGAAAGTCGCAAACACAAAATATCCAAGAAATTAAGGATGCCATCAAAAGACAAAACCTAGGAATAATTGTAATAGATGAAAATGAAGACTCCAGGATCCAAGGACTAGAAAATATTTTTTAAGAAAATCATAGAAGAAAATTTTCCCAATTTAAAAAAAGAAATGTCCATAAACATACAAGAAGCCTACAGAACACCAAATAGACTAGACCAGAAAAGAAATACCTCTTGTCACATCATAGTCAAAACACTAAACCTACAAAACAAAGAGAAAATATTAAAGGCAGCAAGGGAAAAGGGTCAAGTAACATATGAAGGTAGACCAATCAGAATCACACCAGACTTCTCATCAGAAACTATGAAAGCCAGAAGGGCTTGGGCAGAAGTCATGCAGTCTTTAAGGGAACACAGATGCCAACCAAGACTACTACACCCAGCGAAGCTTTCAATCATCATAGATGGAGAAAACAAAATTTTCCATGACAAAACAAAATTCATGCAATACCTACATAGCAACCCAGCCCTACAGAAGGTAATAGAAGGAAAACTTCAGTCCAACGGAAACAACTACACCAAAGAAAATATAGGATACAGATAATGTCCCAATGACAACAACAACAACAACAACAACAACAACAACAACAAAAGCAATGAATCACAGTAAGACCACTAACTCCACAATAAAAGGAAATAACAGTCATTGTTCACTAGTATCTATCAACATCAATGGACTCAACTCTCCAATAAAAAGGCACAGTCTAACAGAATGGCTGCGGAAACAGGATCCTACATTCTGCTGCATCCAAGAAACACACCTATGCAGCAAAGATAAACACTACCT
>CM053764.1:91549648-91571965 GCA_028658305.1 Pachyuromys duprasi
AGACCCAGCTATACCACTCTTAGGCATATATCCAAAAAATGCTCAAGTACACAACAATGTCATTTGTTCAACTATGTTTGTGGCTGCTTTATTTGTAATAGCCAGAACCTGGAAACAATCCAGATGTCCCTCAGTTGAGGAATGGATACAGAAATATGGTATTTTTACGCAATGGAATACTACTCAGCAATTAAAAAGGAGGAAATCATGAAATTCGCAGGCAAATGGTGGGACCTGGAAAAGATCATCCTAAGTGAGGTATCCCAAAAGCAGAAAGAAACATATGGTATATACTTACTTATATAGACCTATAGGATAGGAAGGTCATGCTGAAATTTACACACCTAGGGAGGATATAGAGGAAGGAGGACCCAGGTTGGTATGATCAATGCTCGTTTGGATGAACAAATGGGATGGGCATTGAGTGGAGGAGAAAACAAGCAACAGGACAGGAGCATGCCAAGGAGGACCTCGGGGGGGTGGGGGTTAACATAGAGATGTATCTGAGCAGATAATAAGACTCGCGATCAAGCCTTTGGCAGAGGGCTAGAAGTGAAGATAGAAATGGAGGAGGTTGTTGAGACTTGGGGAGAACAAGAGCTCCACAAAGACCAAACTGAGCAGGGCACAGGGGTCTTGTATGAGACGGTTTCTACAATCAAGGACCATGTGTGGATGTGGCCTGGAACCCCCGGTCAGATGGGGTCCATGATAGCTCGGTGTCAGACGGAAGATGCTAGTGAGGGAAACAGGGACTCTTTCAGTCATGAACTTGATGGCTGACTCTTTGACTCTCCCCCATACATGCCTGGGAGTGACAGACTGGCTAGATCCCAGGGGAGGACATTGCAGCCAGCCCTGAGGAGACAGGATGAGCTGGGGTTGGATGGAAGGGGAGGAGGTCCTCCCCTGTTGGTGGACTTGGAGGGGGCAGGGAGGAGATGAGGGAGGGAGTGGGAGGGTGGGAAGGAATGAGTGAGGGGGCTACACTTGGGATGCAAAGTACCTAACCTCTGATTGATACAAAAATAAATAAATAAATTAAAAAAAAGAACCTTAGGGATGATTTTGAAAACCCAAACTTGAAGAAGTCTTTCCAGAAATTGAGAAATCTTTGAATTGTAGAAAATGTTCTATTCCCAAAAGGAAGGAACTAAAAGGCAAAATTCATCAAATATGAGATTTGTTCTTTGAGAAAACAAAAGTGTCTTTTGTCTACAATGCTTCAGGGCAGAAGTAGCCCCTACATATGTGGCACTGGTGTGAATGATAGGCTGTCTCTACAAGTGAAAGAGCTGAGATATCTAAAAAGAGGGGAGGCTGTTTCTAGAGATAGCACAGTGAAGGGATTTAAGTACCAGACTGGGAACTGGATTAGATATTCTTTCACATTTCTCCACACTCTGAGAATCTGTGTGACTGTGATGTTTAAGATTTGTAGATTATCCAGTACACAAGCAATTAATGAAAGCAAATGTTGAGACAAATAATTTTCTTAATCCACGTTCACATTAGTAAGTTAATGAGGTTATCACAATGCAGTCATTCCAGTGTAGTTTACTATGACCGTCTAACATTGACAGGTCAGTAAAAGAGTCAATGTCAATGCCTAAGTCACAGAGGCAGAGGAGGAGTGAAGACGGCAGGCACGCACTGTTCAGAAATGTGACACTGCTGGGCAGGGCAGTTGTAATTAGGTTGTTTTACAAAGAACTTGCCCAATTTTCATTTCAGCCTCTCCTCTGTCTTTTCCTTATTTTAACTTATGTACAGATCTCTTCTTATTTAAAGCCACTCATTTTCTATTTTCCCTTCCCTCTTAATTCACTGTTACTTGCTTTTTCATTTACTTTCTTTGTTTTTCCCTCGGTTATCCTTTAGTGTTGTGATCTTTCCATGATGATTTATTACTAAGTACTTTCTGAGATTTTACGATGGGTTCAGAATTCTACCAGTAATGTTTCGTGTAACAAAGAATGTAAATGATAAATGTTTTGTGCTTATTTATTTATGTTGATAGGGAAGACAGACATGAAATAAACAGAAAAACTGAATACTATTAGAAGATAATTATGAAGGTATAAGAAAATATTAAACATTTGAAATAAAAGCTAACAGTATAGTCAGATTTATTTGTGTCTGGAAAGGCTGATGGTGCTCAGGAGGAAGACCATAGTAATATTACTGAAATGAGGAGATTTAAGCCAAGACTTGATGGAAGAAAAAGACATATAACCAAGCAATTACCTATGGGAAAACAATGCCAGGAGAGAGACCTGGCAGGTTTAAGTCTTTGAGCTTGAGTATTTGAGGTATGATCCAACAGGGAAGCAATAGGCATTAGAGCTAAAGCAGTCTTGTTCGAAGTACAGGATGAAGAAATGAAGTTGAAGAAAGCAGTTCCATATGAAGGATTCAATATTTTCAAGACTTGACCTGAGTTATTCCTCAAGAAGTTTCTTGCTGCCTGCTTAAAAAAAGGTGGGTTTTTAAGTTTTTAAAAGTTTTATTAATTACAGTTTATTCACTTTGTATCCTCCTTGTAGCTCCTTCCCTCTGCCCCTCCCAGTCGCCCCCTTCCTTTCCCTTCTCCACCCACAGTGTACATGAAAAGAAATCTGATGATTTACCCAGTGAATTAAGAGACTAGGAAAACACCCAAACCACAAAACAGCAGACAAAAAGCAAACGAAGACAAAATTAAAATTTGATGCCTCACATTTTTTATTTATATTGCCCATCAATGTTGTTATTTAAAATCCAGTTATAGTGACATACCTGTAATCTCAATACTCTAAAAACAGGCAGAAGACTGTTGAATTTGAAACCATACTGGTAAGAGTGATCTTGTCTAAAAGAAATGATTTTTTCTCTTTTTATAAAATATTTCTTTTATTTTTTGAATTATAATAGAATTACATTTCACCCTTCTCTTTCCTCCCTTCAAATCCTGTCCCCATGCTGTCTTTCAGATTTATGGCTTTTTTATTAGTTTATGTTTCATATACACTTCGTGTCTCTCTCTCTCTCTCTCTGTCTCTCTCTCTCTGTCTCTCTCTCTCTCTCTCTCTCACACACACACACACTCACACACACACAAATTACTAGATGCATGAATAAAGCCTGCTTCATTTGTGTAACATTACTTGTATGCATGTTTTCAGGACCAATGACTTGGTATTAGATAACCAACTTCTGTGTTATTTCCTGGGGAAGACAATTTCTCCTGCTCTCATTACTTCCTGGTGGCTTGTAGGCTTTTGTGTAGGGCTGAGTCCTCTTGAGCTTTCCCCTGTCCACTTCAGCATGTTTGTTGTTGTTCTCCTTGTGCAGCTCATATTTCAGCAGTCCTGTTGGTGAGATTTTATGGGTGTAGCTTCTGAAATTTGTAGAAGACACATCTCATAGCAAAATCCCTGTTCCCCTGCTCTTACAATCTTCCCACTTCCTCTCTTGCAATGATCTCTTAGTCTTAGGTGTGGGAGTTTTACTGTAGATATATCCATTGGTACTGGGCTCTACAAATACGCGTTTTAATTGATTGTGGTTTTCTGTAGTAACATTTTGACTGTTGCCAAAAAAACAAAAACTAAAACAAAAACAAAACGGTTTTCTTGCTGAGGGGTGAGGACTAAAGGTGTCTTTATGTTGGTGTAAAGACAAATATTTCAATTGTAGTTAGGGATTATAGTTGGTCTAGTAAATTGGTGACTGTAAGTTCTCCTCCAAGATACATTACTTCATTAGCACATAGTAGTTAGGTTTCCAGTAATTGCCACATTGTCTTTATTGATGAGTAAGCAGTAAGTTCAGTTAGAGAGCTATTGGTTACCACCAAAGTATTTGTACGACTATTGCACAATGAAGAGTTACCTTGTCTTGATGGCAATTTCTGGAGTTCACAGGAAACTTAATTAGGTAGAACTGTTGGTTGTTTCTCTCCTTTGGAAGTTTGCATGGCATTTTTTGGTGCCATGAAAGATAGTCCTCAAGGAAGATGTTTTTTTGATCAATGTCAGCTCAGGGGCCTCTGAGCCTGGTGTCTGAAGTGAATGAAGTCTTTTCAGCACTAGAGAGTTACCTTTAACCTCTGGTGCAACTAAGGGCAATGGCAATATCTTGTAATATTTTGGGAGTCACATGATCAATTACGACAAGTAATTCAAAAGGGGGTTTCTCAGATCTCATGGTTTTTTTTGGGGGGGGGGTCTTTCGGCTTTTGAGGAAGCACTGTCAGTCTTAATGGGAAAGTTCACTTAAATCATCTCTCTCTATATATTCATATACAAACTTGTGTGTATTGTAGTTATTTTTCAGGTATTCTCATTGCTATTTTACTTTCCTCTTCTTTCTTCTACTTGGTATTTTCTCCCCTCTCTAATTAGAGCCTCACCCCCATTTTTCTCAATTTTCCATTAGATACTTGTACTCTGCTATCTCCCAACCTGGCAATGTTTCTTATAAACAAATCATATAATTAATGCTCTGTATTACGAAGTTTTGTGGGATTGCCTTCTTCCATAGGCTTTGTAATAAAAAATTAAATAATTAGGTATGCATTATATAGGTTTATCTTTAATTAATCCAATTTCATAGTTGCTCATTACTATGTTCTATATTTTATTTATTTATTTATTTATTTATTTATTTATTTGGTGGCAAATACAATGCTGTTTTATTTGGCCCCCCATAACATGTCCTAGGTATCATTGAGAAAAGATAAAGTCTGCAGGCCACAATTAGAGGTAATAGTTATGTTCTTTAAGTACTTTTATTATATTTAACATTGGTAGTTTTATTACCTAGTTCTTAAAATATATGCACTGCCAGCATGAAGTCTTGCCTTCATGGAAGCTCTGGACTAATGTTTTAGAAAAAAATAAAGTTACAAGAGACTTTCATTAAAAAATACATGTTTTCCTCTAGCATAATATACATATGTAATGTACTTTCACATGTAATTTGGCATTTCAATGTGTCTTGTTAAGATGAAATATTTTGTTTGAAATTTATAATCAAGTATCATTAATAAAGTGTTGTTGCTCTGGAAAAATACTTTTTATATCTTTTTTACTGTGTCACTGCAATGCATTTTTGCATTGATACAAGACAAATCTTGTGAGTGCTTGGGATGGGATATGTGCATCAATCTTCACAGAAGCAGATTTATACACTGATAGATCAGTAGTGACTCACTCTATCTTCATGAAGGTGGATCTTAAGCCCTTTGACATAAGAAGGCAAAGTTCTGATTAGTAATGTTGCACACATATTTTAAGTGGATGTGAACTAGGAATAACTCACATCTACTAACATACATTAATAGTAGCCTTTCCACTTATAAAAGTAGCACAGTTTTTGATGAAACTTTTGATTAACAGTAAATGGTAGCTGTGTTCCAGTTTCACTTGTACAAATGGTTTGTTAAGACAATACTTCCATTTTTGATAGCAGCTTAGATATGTGAAAAATTTACAGATAGAACAGATGAATGAAAATTTGACCCTTGAAAATTAGGAGCTTAATATTCTCCTGAATTTAAAGTGATACCTATACTGAATGGTGCTGATCTTCAAAAAGAAGAAAGCAAGGGACCCTTGATTTGGGAGCTTGTTTGTGCTGATCCTCAATATCACCAGCTCTTGATATGGTTTGCTACTTTTCCTATTCCTACTCATCCTGGGAGATGGATCTTCTCTTTCATTTACCTTAGACTATATTAATTATATAAGTTAGCCATTTCTGTGAAGAAGAGTGAGTTAGAAAATGACTAGGATATGTAGAATTTACATTTGGACAGAATAAATCTATGTAAACATAGAGTCCCAATCAAACCTAACTAATCATGGATAATTTGGTAAATCTTCAGAAGAGAACTTGCAATATGGAAATTTGCTGCTTATAGGGAAACATCATTAAACAAGCAAATACAATCTAGTCATACCTAACAGTATAAGATTATTTAGCATGAAAAGTTAGGAGTCATTAAAAAAAGACTAAAATCTACAGTGACCAATTACAGTTAAGAAACTACCATAAGGGCTGGAGAGATGGCTGAGTGGTTAAGAGTCTTTACTGTTCTTGTAAAGAATCCTAATTCAAATTTCAGCACAGAGGATTCAGTTCACAACTGCTTGTATCCAGGAGGACACTTCCTCTGGTATCCTCATTTATAGGCACTGGGAACATACTAATGTAGACATATACCCTAACATATAATTAAAAATATTAAATCATTTAAAATAAACAACAAAGTATAAGAGTTGTGTACAGAACAATGCTAATGTTGAGTTTAAATGTAAGATGTCCTTTTTTGTTATCTTAGATTTTTTTCCAATGGAAAAATGGAGAGGACCATGAGAAACTTGCTGCAGGCTGGATCTCATCTACATACATTTTAGATTAAGGTCTTATCTTCCTGCTCTAAACATCTCAGAGGTTACATCTTACAATTTTGAGTTGAGTTCTAAAGAAGTGATTAAACTTGTTCCCTGTTTTCTGCTTCTTCTGATCGACATCATCTTTGCCTTTCTGGTTAGGGATTGAGCATTTTCGCAAAAGTCCTCGCTCTTGATTAGTTTCTTTAGGTGTACAGATTTTAGTAGGTTTATTCTATATTACATGTCTATATGAGTGAGTATATACCATGTGTGTCTTTCTGCTTTTGGGATAGCTCACTCAGGATGATCTTTTCCAGTTCCCACCATATACCTGCAAATTTCATGATATCCTTGTTTTTTATTGCTGAGTAATATTCCATTGTGTAGGATAAAACAGGGAACAAGTCAGGAGCCTGCCACAGAGAGCCTCTGAAAGGCTCTGCCATGAAGACTATCAAAGCAGATGCTGTGTCTTATGGCCAACCTTTGGGCAGAGTGCAGGGAATCTTATGAAAGAAGTGGGAGACAGTAAGATCTGGAGAGGACAGGAACTCCACAACAAGAAGAACAGAACCAAAAAATCTGAGCATAGGGGTCTTTCGTGAGACTCCAACCAAGTACCATGCATGGAGATAACGTAGAACCCCCCTGCACAGACGTAGCCCATGGCAGTTCAGTGTCCACGTGGTTTTCATAGTAATGGGAACAGGGACTGTCTCTGACATGAACTGATTGGCCTGCTCTTTGATCACCTCCCCCTAAAGGGGTAGCAGCCTTACCAAGACACAGAGGAAGACAATGCAGTCACTCCTGGTGAGATGTAATAGACTAGGATCAGAAGGAAGGAAAAGACCTCCCCCATAAGTGGACTTGAGGAGGGCCATGTGTGCAGAAGGGGAAGGAAGGGAGGGTTTGGGAGGGGAGGAGGGAGGGAACTACGGGGGGATACAAAGTGAATAGTATGTAATTGATAAAGAATTAAAAAAAGAAATTATTAAAATTCAAATAATGCAACAAGTGATGGAGAACTGGAATGATAGGTTTGGAAAAGAGAAACGGGGTTAATTTGATGGCTTTAAAGTAAAAATGGTAAGCAGACTGCTGTTATTTCCTCAGAGTGTAAAATGATGAATGGAACTCAATGAATTTTCTCTATTAAATTAATAAAATGGGTTCATGGCTCAGATGTTAGGTTGGGTGGGATTTGTTAAATGTCAATTGCTTATTGGATGGGTTCTCAATATGTCTTCCATTTCTGTGATTCAGTTAGCAACCTTTCTCAAATCTCCAATGTAATACTGATTCTCTTTAGTTTTAAGAACATTATTTTGGATGAAATTAATTTCTATGCCTGTTACTTTAAAATTAAGTTTACATGAACTCAGTGGCCTGCTCTTTGATCACCTCCCCCTGAAGGGGGAACAGCCTTATCAGGTCACAGAGGAAGACAATGCAGCCAGTCCTGATGAGACCTGATAGTCTAGGGTCAGAGGGAAGGGGAGAAGCACTTCCCCATCAGTGGACTTGGGGAGGGGGCATGGGAGGAGATGAGGGAGAGAGGGTGAGGTTGGGAGAGGATGAGGGAATGGGTTACAGCTGGGATAGAAAGCGAATAAACTGTAATTAATTTAAAAAATAAAATTAAGTTTAGCAATACTGAGGATAAATTGTATTATTTTATAACCTTGGCACATTAATTTTCAGATTGAAGAATCAATCCTCTCATGAACTTTCACAAGACAACCGAAAGTCCTTTGGACTTATAAGAGGTTATGTTTGAAGTATAAATTATATACATTAATTGTTACAGGAAATGACTACATCTGTTTTTCTACCATTTACAAATGAAGAAAATGATTTGACCATGTAAAAGTTTTGAATGTCTATACCTGTTTTTCTGTCACCATGTATTCTATATGAGTGAATATTTTATAGAAGTAGGGATACAGGTATAAGTTATGCATATGCATTTATTTGAATGTAGGAAGAGGGTAGGATTATAGTGTATCTCATCAATCAACTATTTATCAGGAAATGCATTTGCAAGTCAGTTTTACACTCCTTTAAAGTCAAATACAGAAAGCAAGGACATACTGGAATTCTTAATAGGTAAAAGTCCATTTTTGAGCAATAGAAATGCAAAGGATGATTGAGTATCATCAAGTGAATTGATGCATCTGCTGTAGGCAGAGAGATTTTTGAAATACACCTTATTTCTTTAATACCTGCTTATTTTCTTCTTATTTGAAGACATAGGTTTTTATATTTAAGGAAAGATTTAGATAATGCAAATAATAAGCCTCTTGGGTTCAGGCATGATATATATTTAAAGACACTTTCATAGAGGCTTGAGGCTCAAGGAGGTACACAGCAGAAAAAGCCCCTTCTAGAAGATGGTAATCATTTTGTACATTTGCCTTGTGTGTTGTTTGTTTATTCGTAACAGAGTCTCACTGCACTGCCCAGGCTGCCTGGGATTTCCTGAGCTCAAGGGATCTTGTCACTGTAGCCCTTGAGCAGCTGAGGATAGGAGTGCATGACTGTGGCATTGTAAATAACCTTTTTATTAATTTTTATTTTTTATATTATTCACAGGTTATTTACTTTGTATCCCAGCCCTAGCCCCCCCCCCCACTCTTTCCCTCCCAACCCCACCCTTCCTCCCTCATCTCCTCCCTGCTCCTTTCTAAGTCCACTGCTAGGGGAGGTCCTCCTCCCTTTCCATCTGACCCTAGCTTATCAGGACTGGCTGCCATGTCCTCCTCTGTGACTTAGCAAGGCTCTTCCTCCCTTGGGGGGCAGGGGAGGTAGGTAACAAATGAGATGGACATGGGAAGTAAGAGAAAACAAGTAACTGTATAGGAGCCTACCACAGACAGCCTCTGAAAGACTCTAACAGTGTATCAAAGCAAATGCAGAGACAAACCTTCGGCAGAGTGCAAGGAATCATATGATAAAAGGGGGAGGTAATATGACTGGGAGAGGACAGAAGTTCCAAAAGGACCAAATATATCAGGGCACGGGGGTCCTCTATGAGACTGTTTCCACAACCAAGGACCATGTATGGATATGACCTAGAACCCCTACTTGGACATAGCCCATGGTAGCTCAGTATCCTAGTGGGTTTCCCTAATAAGGAGAACATGAACTATTTCTGACGTAAATAACTTTTACTGACAAATGAGATAAAAAGGCTGAGATATAGTGCTACATGTGAGTTGTATATAAGCCACTAAAATTTATTAGGGTTAAGATGCTTAAGTGGTGGAGAATGATTTCTTTGGAGACCTCACTTAACTAAAATAATTTTATTATAGAAAATTGTGGTCTCCAGATTTATTAATGTGTTAGTTTACAATTAAAAGCCAAATCTATTCACATAGGATAACTTCCTTTTTTCTCCCAGAATTTTCCTATATAACCCTGTATTGAACTCCGTATCTTCTCTCAGTGCTTTGAGTGCTTGAAGCTTTGACTTGTGCCATCATTCTTGGCATGTCACATAACTTATAAAGGGGCAAGATTTGTTTTTAACATCCCCCAGAAAGTAGGTCATTTTGAAAATGCATAAAAATAAAAGTAAGCTGAAGGGAATAAAAAAAAGAGAGTAAGTAACCATCATGTGTAATTACTAAGATTACAGATTTTGCAGGTTCAGTTAGCTATTTCCCCTCATTATTCTCTCCATCTCTGTCTGTCTCCCTCTTTTCCTTCCTCCATTTCTTCCTTTCTTTCTCCACACCTTTCTTTTTTCTTCATTCCTCTCATCTTCCCTCTTTTCTTCCTGTATACCAGTATTTACTAAAATTCACAGACATAATTATTGATGGTGTTAGAATTCACAACTTTATTTTTGAGAAGAAAGATGTATTTGGGAGGAACCATCTTTTGTATAGATTCTTAAACTATTGTAATTCTTGTGCAACTCTCATTTAACTAGATTTTATTCAATCATTAAAATATGCAGATGTTACAAAACAGTGCTATTTTTATAATTAGCCAACATATATAACCACAATACAATACATATTATTTGAGAGACATTACATAGACAACCAGCCTTTAGATAGCCCATTCCACATAACAGAGTCCTATTCTTCATAATGCTCTGGTGAGCACAGGCCATTGGACAGCAAAAGGCAAGACAATGAGATCCATCCATATGATCAGAAATATCAAGAGTCTCCAAATTTGCACGGATTAAGTTAGAATTTCTTGTACGGTGTATTATTTTTGCTAGATATGAAAGAATTGATGAGGGCTTCCCAGAAACTCGGGAGAGGACAAATCATGCACATGAGTTCCATTCTGAGAAACTATGTTGGTTTGGTGCTTCACTGGGATTGGTACAGACTTATTAAAATTCCAAGCATCATGAGACGGTAGCAGTCATCCTGTTTTCCCCTATTATTTGAAAGTGTATTAGGACATATTTAGTAGAGGTTTGTACTGTGGATGTGCAAGCCTTTCCTTTTAGCTACTGGATTTGAAAGTACAGTGGTCAATTAAATACAATGTATCTGATAGATTACTGGAAGGTTGGTAATGGCTTTAAGTAGGAAATAGCTATCATCCATGATCTAGGTCCTTCTTTCTTATTGTCCCCAGTTTATTGTTCCAATTTGCTTCCCCAACATAGACTATGCTCCCATTTAATCACGTAGTGCATGGATGGAATACATGAAAGTTACAGCTATTTTTTTCTTTTGAAAAGAAGACACCGAAATTGTAAAAAAAAACTTTTTCACCCAATCTGTAGTCCTAACATAGTCATGCAATTACACTTTACTGAAGGGGAGACAGGAGTATATAATTTCTAGCAGAGAGATTTTGCATCCAGATACATGGCAATGTTCTGGAAAAAGGAATGAACAGATTTTGAGAAAACCTACATGCTTATCACAGCTACTCAGCTACATTTCTTTCTTTTCTTTCTTTCTTTCTTTCTTTCTTTCTTTCTTTCTTTCTTTCTTTCTTTCTTTGTTTGTTTCTTTCTATCTTTGTTTCTTTCTTTCTCTTTCTTTCTTTCTTTCTTTCTTTCTTTCTTTCTTTCTTTCTTTCTTTCTTTCTTTCTTTCTTTCTTTTGCTACAATTTATTCACTTTGTAACTCAGCTGTAACCTCCTCCCTCATCCCCTCCTAATCTCACCCTCCCTCCTCTCCCCCCATGCCCCTCCTCAAGTCCACAGATAAGGGAGGCCCTCCTCTCCTTCCATCTGACCCTTGCCTATCAGATCTCATCAGGACTGGTTGCATTGTCTTCCTCTGTGGCCTGGTAGGGCTGCTTCCCCCTCAGGGGGAAGTAATAAAAGAGCCTGCCACTGAGTTCATGTCAGAGGCAGCCCTTGTTCCCCTTACTAAGGAACCCACTTTGGAGACTGAGCTGCCATGGGCTACATCTGTGTAGGGGTTCTAGGTTACCTCCATGCATGGTCCTTGGTTGGAGTATCTATCTCAGAATATACCTCAGTGCCGAGTTTTTTCATTCTGCTACTCTCCTTGTAGAGCTCCTGTCCCCTCCAGGTCTTTCTATCTCCCCCTTCTTTCATAAGATTCCCTACACTCTACCAAAGTTTGGCTATGAGTCTCAGCATTTGCTTTGATACTCTGCTGGGTAGAGTCCTTCAGAGTCCCTCTGTGGTGGCTCCTGTCCTGTCCCCTGTTTTTTTCTTCATTGTCCATCCTGTTTGCCCTTCTGAATGAGAATTGATCACGTTACCCAGGGTCCTCCTTCTTGCTAAGCCTCTTTAGGTTTACAGAGTTTTGTATGTTTATCCTGTATTGTATGTCTAATACCCACTTATAAATGAATATATACCATTTGTGTCTTTCTGTTTCTGGGGTACCTCTGCAGGATGATCTTTTCTAGTTCCCACCATTTGCCTGCAAATTTCATGATTTCCTTGTTTTTAATTGCTGAGTAGTATTCCATTGTATAAATGTACCACAATTTCTGTATCCATTCCTCAATTGAGGGACGACTGGGTTGTTTCCAGATTCTGGCTATTATGAATAAATCTGCTATGAGCATGGTTGAGCAAATGTGCTTGTTGGGTAATTGAACATATTTTGGATATATGCCTAGGACTGGTATAGCTGGATCTTGAGGTAGCATTATTCCTAATTTTCTGAGAAAGTGACTGATTTATTTCCCAAGTCATCACCATCTTGGGTACCAGCTGCTAAGTTTTGAAACATCATTATGAGTTTATGAAAATCTCATGCAACAGTCAGAAATATAGGTGATGGAATATGGTTGGGATATTAGTGTGAAAAGTGTCTCTCTTTTACTTCGAAAGCAGTGAAAGTGGTGCTATTTCCGGGTTGTGGTCACAGGAGTAGTGCAAATGGTGGCTCAGTCTCCAAGTGGATCTCCATTGAGGGGAGCAGGGGACTGCCTCTATCACGACCTTTGTTGCCTGCTTTTTGACTACAGAGGAAGAAGATCCAGTTGATGAGACTTAACAAGCAGTGAGCAGATGGGAATAGTGGAGAATGCCCCCTTTCAGTGGACTAGGAAGGGGATAGGGGGGAAGAGGAAAAGATGAGTTCAACATTGGATAAAGAAAATTTTAGTCACTGCACTAATTAAGTAAAACCCTAAAAATCCAGACTAATCCTCAAAGTACCTGTTCAATGTTGGCCTAGAGGGAAGAGACAGAACCAGACTGAATCCTAAGGAAAGCCCAAGGGTAATAGTTTGAAGAGAGGTTTAAGAGGTTTTCACTCATTTCCCCATTAAATGAAAACACCTTAAGTTCATCTCAACACAGCTTATCAAATACCATCTCACAGAAGAGGATATTTTCATTTACACTGATTTTTTGATATTTGCTACAAATATTTCCAAACCCAACTGTGAGTTACACCAATTTCATTGTTGCAAAGTGTCTGAAATATCAGATTTTCAGTGAATTACTGAAAAGAAGGATGCTGATGCACTTATTTTGAAGTTAACTTAACTCAATAGTGAAAGTTCAGCTGACAGTGTGTCTCATGAACTTAACAGTTTTTTCCATGTTCAGATTTCAAGGAAGTTGAAAGTTGGGAAATGCCCAACAGAGATACTGTTAATTTCGTCCATGAGATTAATTTGATGTGAGAAACTGGATAGAAGTTGGACTTGAGAGGACAGAGGAAAGATCCGAGGTAAAACATGAAGATTGCAAGTATAAGCACCCTTTTTAGAAGTTTGAATTTGGAAGGAAAAATAAGCAGGTACAAGGCAAAATGGTTTTGTGACTTCTTAAAAAATTTACAACAAGAAATTTGAGGATACTTTAAAGAAATGAAATGCTCTTTAGAGAGGAGATTAAAATGTAAAGTATTGATATTAACTGGCCAGAACACCATGGAGAAGAAGTGTGCTACAAACATGACCCAAATATAATCTAACAATCCATCTGGCCTTTAACAAAACATAGAGGAAAGGGAAATGTGATGGTACAGGGTTCTAAAAAGAATCCCTTCCATCACCACAATCACCTTTAATTTATTTCTACAACTAGAGGAGAAACTAATGTTATTTTCTCTATAAGAAAATTTTCCTATTGCCTAGTGTTTGTTAGTAAAAGATAGTTTTATTATTCGTTTTCAACCTAGCACATGAAGAAACAAGACAGACCCTGAAATAGCAAAAATAATGGAACCAAGTAACAAGCCTGTTGATCTGTGCCTAATTGAGAACAGAGACCTCACTTGATTTGATCCTGGGTCCTTAGGATGGTCCATTAACAGAGGCAGGGACTTATTTTCCTAGCACACAAGCAAGTCCAGTGTTGGCCAGAGAACAGACTAAGAGTTTCTTTACCTTAAATAGCTTTCCCAGTGCACAAGCGCTTGTGTTTCCCCTGTTGACAAAAGCACTGCCATTGTTAGAGTCTGGAAACACCAGTGTTAGTGGAGTGGGTGTTCCCTCTCCTCGTGGCTGATTGTAGGCTGGGAAACAGTTTTCTTAGTCACTCATGAGCCACAACTCACCTTTCATCTCCAAATGACTAGGCATTTTCCAGCTGTATACAAAACAAATGGTTCCTCTTCACGTATTCATGCTTGTGTGATAGCTTACTATTTCTGAATCATCTCTTTTGGGACAACTTTTGCTATTATTGGAATATATCACTTATTTCAAAGCAATTAAAATTTAAATTTCTAAGATTTTTTATTATTTTTATTTACAGTAACATGCTATTCTTTTATAAATATGATGTTCTGTATGCTATTTTTCTTGTGGATATTAATTTTAATGATTTAAATTTTTTCTATTTCTTCACTTAGTTCACGTGAATGCTCAGACATTCTCCAATTTTATATTGGTTGTTCTTATGAAATACTGTTACTGGGCTCTGACATATTAACAAACCAAGATTTGCCACTGACCCTAAATATAATAATATATGTGTACATATACATGTGCATGTACATATACATGTAACAATAATACTTACTGAAGAAGAGGTCAATAATTTGAGAGATAGTGAAGATAGACATAGAGGGAGTTGGTAAAAGAAGAACGGATAAAAATGATGTAATACAGTGTTCATGTACAAAATTCTTAGTTTTAAATAACAGACAATTTAATAATAAAGAACAGAAAAAAAAGAATTATTCACAATAGTTTTATAAGAAGAACAAAGAGCTCCAATATTTTACTCCATGTCCATGTTTGTGGTCCTAATATAAGACTTATGTATAAATAGAGAGTACACCTGTGTCCTGGTGGGGCTCAGCTTATCACCAGTGTCTCAGGGTCAATTATTTCTGCAAAGAGGTATGACCAATTTATCTACTCTGCATGGAATATCTTTCTAGAAGGCAAAATCCCTCTCTGACTGATAAGAGGCTGGTTAGCCTTTTCTTTCTCCCAATAACATATTCTTGGAGGAACTCTACTTTAGTAGAAGATGTTGTCTCAGTTGTCTGGTAGCCAAAGAACACAAATGCGTCTTTAGAATACTTTCATAATTCCAAATGTCTACGAGAGCTGTGGTTCTTTATAATATGTTCAGACATCACATCACTGAAATGTGACAGTTAGTGTGTGTTTCGATTTGCTGAGTAATGTCTTCTCACCTTTTGCCATCAAATCTCATGCTAATAATTTCAGTATGTCCTAATGTTAAAGAGTCAAGAAATGCAGGAATTATATTCTGTAAGAAATACTATTCATTCCTCTCCTTCCTTCTGATCCTAGACTCTCAGGTCTCATGAGGTGTATCTGCACTGTCTTCCTCTGTGGCTTGCTATCAGTGAACTTGGGGAGGGGAGGAGAGAAGGGGCCAAATGATACAAAGCGAATAAAGTATAATTAATAAAAATAAAAATAAAAAAGAAATACTATTCCTGTGGAAAGGAAGAACAATCTTTCTACTGTGACCTTACAAAATGACCTTTAGGAAATAACGGAAACTATGTATGAGTTCTCTTTTTATATCAAATATGGTCCTCTGAGAATTCTTTTACATGCTTACATTGGGAGGAGGATTCTGAAACACTATTGAAACACACTATCCAAAACACAGTACACTTCCATTTTGTGAAAATTGCTCAATTTCCAAATAAATTTCCTCTTATTTTCTATAACTTTTTGTTGTCTACAGCTATCACTCTGAATGCACATGATCTCATCACTTTAAATTTAAAATAATTTCCATCGTCATTTAAACAAGACTGTGCTGGTCTCTTGGTTCCTTTTCTAGGTATTTTTCTGTCTGGTTTCATCTTGTATTACAAGGGCTTCCTTGAACATTTCTTACCACTGGCACTGTCTTCAGGTGATGAATCCTTTCAGCTTTTGTATGTCTGAAAATATCTTTCTTGCAACTTTATTTTAGGACTCTATTTTCACTCAGATGAAGATTCTGGGTTACCACTATATTTTCTCTTTCACTCTGTTCTTTCAACATGTTGTACTCTTATTTTTTGGAATTGTTACCAATGAGAATATGTATTTAATTAATACTATTCTTATAAAGCAATTTTCTTTTTTTCTGAGTAGTTTTGAGATTCAAGAAATTGGATTATAATACAGAGTGGTGGAATAGTGTCTTCAGTTTTATATATTTATTTTTTGGCTAGGGGTTTGTTGAGATCTTCAGATTTGATCATGTAGATTAATTTTTATATTGGGGTCAGTAAAATCTAAAATCTCCTACTTGATGCCTGACGTGTGTGTGTGAAAGAAAGTATTGCTTATCAACTGTGAATGAAGGGATGGGCATACGTTAAATATTTGAAAGGACAAAAATATTTTCACTTTGAAAAATGTAAGGGGGTAAGCTGATATTAAAGGATAGTAATAATTTCAAATTTTGTTATGTTCTCACAAATTTCTTATGATAGGTGGAGAAAATGAAAGTATTCAAGTTGAGAAAGAAATTACTACATATGTTTCCCTAGGGCAAGAAATAAAGAAAAGTGGTTGAATAAAAAGAGAGATTTGAGGGATTTAAACAGTGACAGTATAGAATTATGGTAGGAATATGTATAGATTTATACCTTGGAGATAAGACAGAGTCGAGTTCAAAAGAGTTATATGGAAACCACCGTTTGTCTCTAAAGGAGAAATTGGAGAACATGAAAGGGCCATTCAATGCCTTTTGCAAGAACCCAGGACTGTGCATCCCAAGAAATGAAATATGTATTTTGGTTGCAGTTAGATATATCTGCAGAAAATAAAATGTATTCTGTCAAGACATTGTATTATCAGAACACGTGGTACCTGTGCCAAGCTTCTGTGTATGTTTTGCTGTAATTTTTTTTTTTAAATTGGCAGCTTAATGGCTTAAGTAAATCTATGAAGATGAAGAGGGCATCCAGTACTAAGCCAACTACTTGAAGTCTAGAAAAATCTGTTAAATTTCTTGGATCTCATCATTTGCTGAACTTTTTTTTTGACTAAGGAATATAAGGCAGCATTTCAGGGAATTCTTGTATACAAACAGTGGTTCTATCGCTACAGTCTTTGAATTGCCTTTGTTCTTTACTCAGAAGGAACTTTATTGGTAGTCAAAACCTCTGAAGAACGTGAGTAGTTTTAGCACCCTGGATTTCTGCCAGGAACCAAGGACAGGGAAAGGCAGCAGTTAGAATATATTAGATGACCCAGGAAGGACTCCATCTTTTTTTAAGGATGCTCTGAATTTTGTTCAATTCATGTTTCACTAATTACCTTAGGCTGGATTACCAATACATAGTAGAACTTTATTTTTCACAGGTATGGAGGCCAAGAAGTCTATATTTAAGTACTGAAAACCTTCATAGCTTGCCTGAAGATGGTGTCCTGTGGCTTTGTCCTCTAGAGAAGACGATTGCAAAGTCCTCATATGTTGTAAGGGGGAAAAAGACCAAATGTCTCTCCAAAAGTTGCTTTTTAAAAGGATAAAACCTTATTCATTACGGAAGGTATATTATTATTTAGTCATATCCCAAAAGGCCCCAGCTATTTAGGCTATCCTACTGGGTGCTAAGCTTCACTCTAGGCATTGGAGGCACATAAGGTTTGGAATCATAGCAACTCCATAGCCATGCTCAAGTTCTAAGGTTTTGTTTTATAACGCTGAGAATAAGTGATAGTTGACAATACAGTTTTACATGTTTAAGGGTTGTGAAACATCTTAGTTTCCAGAAAAGACAAGAAGGTATCCAGTTATTTGTTATTCATTTTGTATTAGCAGTAAATAACACAAGACAAAAAGGTGGTATATCCATGCATTAGAAACTGTGGAACCAGATTCTGTCTATTATGAATAGAGTTGCTACAAACATGGTTGAGTAAATGTCTTTGTTGCATAGTTGAGCATATTTCAGATATATGCTTAGGAGTGGCATAGCTGGATCTTGAGGTACCACTATTCCTAATTGTCTAAGAAAGCACCAGGTTGATTTCTAAAGTAGCTGTACTAGTTTATATTCCCACCAGCAATGGAGGAGGGTTCCCCTTTCTTCACATCGTCTACAACATGTGTTGTCATTTGAGTTTTTGATCTTAGACATTCTGATGGGTGTAAAGCAAAATCTCAGAGTTGTTTTGATTTACATTTCACTGATGACTAAGGATGTTGAACATTTCTTTAAGCGTTTCTCTGTCATTTGATGTATGTCTCTGAGAGTTCTCTGTTTAGCCCTGTACCCCATTATTTAGTTGGATTACTTGGTTTGCTGGTGTTTAACTTCTTAAGTTCCATATATATTCTGGACATTAGACCTCTGTCAGATGTAGGTTTGGTGAAGATCCTTTTGCGATCTGTAGGCTGTCACTTTGTTCTGATGCCTAGATATCCCTCAACAGAGAAATGGACACAGAAATTGTGGTACATTTACACAATGGAATACTACTAAGCTATTAAAAACAAAGAAATCATAAAATTTGCAGGCAAATGGTAGAAACTAGAAAATATCATTTTGAATGAGGTAACTCAGAAGCAGAAAGACACCCATCGCATATACTTATTCATAAGTGGTTATTAGATATATGAGATAAACATATGAAATTTATAGTCCCAAAGAAGCTAAACAACAAGAAAGAGCCTAGGAAAGATGCTCAATCCTTATTCAAAAGGGCATATGTAATAGACATTGGAAGCAGGTGAAGACAGGAGACAGGACAGTAGCTTACCACAGAGGGCCTCTGAATGACTCTGCTGATTGAGGAATTGAAGCAGAGGTTGAGACTCTTAGCCAAACTATGGGCAGAATGCAGGGAATTTTATGAAGGAAGGGACAGATAGAAAGACCTGTGGATGGGGGACAGGAGCTCCAAAAGGATACCAACAGAGTAAAAAAAAATAACTGTGCCCTGAGGACATTGAAGAGACTGATACCCCAACCAAAGACCATGCATGGAGAGGTCCTAAAACACATGCTCAGATATAGTCTACAGACTCAGTGTCCAAATGGGAGCAGGAGCTGTCTCTGGCATGCTCTCTGATCACCTTCACTGGGGAGGGGGGAGGGTGTATCCTTGCCAGGCCACAGAGGAAGACAATGCAACCTGTCCTGATGAGACCTGACAGGCTAGGGTCAGATAGAATGGAAGGAGGACCTCCCCTACCAGTAGACTAGGGAAGGGGTATGGGGAGAAGAGGGAGGGAGGGTGGGATATGAAGGAGATGAGGGAGAGGGCCACAGCCTGGATACAAATTGAATAAAGTATAAAAATAAAGAAAGAAATGAATGAATGAATGAATGAATGAATGAAAAGAAACTCTGGAACCAACACGTGCTATCACAAGTGGTCCATAGACTCCAGAAAGTACAAGAAAAGAAACCCTTTACCATGAAATTGTTCTTTTGAGGGAAGTAATAGAAACAGCTGTTGCCACATTTGTTACTAGAATTCAAGGAAAGTCTAAAAGTTGTAGATGTGATATGAGTGTCATTAATAAACAGATCATCTCGGGTGAGGAGGTTATCTATATAGTGTCACATTAATGGCCCTAGAGTAAGGAAGATGTTATGGTCTTTTCTGAGAAACTGTATGATACTCCATGGATTGCCTGGAAAGGGTGTATTATGTTCCTCTAGGTGGAGAAAACTTTATCTGTTGGACAGTTTTAAATAGACACTGGGTACAAAGGCGAAAACACTTCTTATTGAGTAGAGTAAGTCATTATAATAATATTGAGTATAGAGGACTTGGCTGAATGAACCACAGTATTAAAACCGCAGTAATCTCAGCATCAGTTTTGATCTACCGCTGAGAGGAGCCTCGCAGAGGACAGACATGGTATGCTCCTGTCTGTGAGAATTGCAGAATATCATTAATAGTGTCATGGGTTGGCTCTCTCCCATGGGGTGGATCTCAGGTTAGGCCAAACATTAGTTGGACATTCCCTCAAACTCTCCTCTGTCTTTATCCCTACATATCTTACAGGCAGAGTAAATTTCAGGTCAAAGTATTTGTGGCTGGGTTGGTTTTCCTCTCCCCCAACTAGGAGTCCTGCCTAGTTAGAGGATGTGCTCTTCAGACTCCATGACCCCTGCTACTAAGTGTCTAAACTAGAGTCACATCCATATCTTCCCAGAAGGAGGATATGTCACAGATATCCCCCCACCACCATGGTATCACTTTTCTCTCCATGCTTTCTGTCTTCCTTTCTCCTGTTCTCTCCAAGTCTGATCTGCACCCTCATTTCTCTCTGTGATTCCTTGGTAGGAGCATAGGGAGCATTGTGGGAAAGTGGGGGAAATGGTAGAAGGACCTGGAGGTGACAGGAGCTCCACAAGAAGACCAACAGAGCCCACTAACCAAGGCCCAGCAGGTCTTGTGGAGACTGAAGCACCAAGTAAGAAAAATGAATGGACTGGACCTAGGTCCCCTATACTTATGCAGCTTGGGCATCATGTGGGTTCCCTAGTAAAGGGAGTGGGGGCTGTCTCTGAGATGGAATGTATTGCCTGCTTTTTTATTTTTATTATTAGTTACATTTTATCAACTCTGTATCCCAGCTGTATCCCGCTCCCTCATTCCCTCCCATTTCTACGCTCACTCCTTCATCTACTCCCTGACCCTTTCCAATTCCACTGATAGGGGAGGACCTCCTCCCCTTTCATCTGACTATGTTTTATCAGGTATCTTCATGACTGGCTGCAAAGTCTTCCTCTGTGGCCTAGAAGGGCTGCTCCTCCTTTGCAGGGTGGGGAGGTCAAAGAGCCCACCATTGAATTCATGTCAGAAATAGTCCCTATTCCCCTTACTAGGGTGCCCACTTGGATACTGAGCTATCATGGGCTACATCTGAGCAGAGGTTCTAGGTTATTTGTAATAGCCAGAACCTGGAAGCAACCCAAATGTCCATCAACTGAGGAATGGATACAGAATTTGTGGTATTTTTACACAATGAAATACTACTCAGCAATTAAAAATGAGGATATCATGAAATTTGCAGGCAAATGGTGGGAGCTAGAAAATATCATTCTGAGTGAGCTATCCTAGAAGGAGAAAGACACACATGGTAAATACTCATTTATTTAGGCCTATAAGTTATGATAAACATCCTAAAATGTATACACCTAAAGAAGATAAACAAGAAAGAGGACCCGGGGTATTGCCTGCTTTTTGATCACTTCTCCTTGGCAGGGCTGCCTCACCAGGCCACAGCAGAAGGGGATTTGCTCAGTGCTGATGTGACTTGTTGATCTAGGGTGGCAGGTTCCCCTTTTCTGAGAAATAAGGGAGTGATGATGGGAGAAGAGGGAGGGAGAGTGGGACTGAGAGGAAAGGAGATAGGGGACTATGATTGGGATGTAAAATAAAGACATAAATAAATTAATTTTAATAAGTTGTAGTCATCTACAAGAAAGTGTTACTTATTGATTGAACTAGTTCACATTTCTTTTGATTTAAGAATAGGCAAATTTTGGCTATCAAATGGAGTAGCAATGAATTTCATTTTGCTTGGTTTCAGGTGTGCTTAAATCTTTTGAGTTGGATAAGTGGATAAGTACCACTTATCAAGATGTTGTACAGCTTTATCCTCAGAACCAAACCAACTCCATAATTCTTGAGATCTGCGTTGTCTACTCTCATAATGAGTTGATCCATCCATCAGCCTGTGGAAGGACAGGACTCCCAACTAGATAGAGGAGGCTGGGAAGATAATTAAATCATCACTTGTGTGTCCAGCTACTTCTTCCAACTATGTGTATCACAACTTACCCTACTTACACAAGATCCTCAGGAAATCGCTAGAAAGATTAGGATATTTTTCTCTGTGGCTGTAGTGAAGCTATCATTCATGCTCGGTGGAGACTTTCCAGTGCAGGTATGTTAGGGTCATACACATTCTGGTCAGTAACCACTCACTTGTGCTCTGAAAGTAAACCCAATAAAACCATTGGTTCTTGAGGATGTACAGTGGTAGAGCTGTAATCTGATTCTTATTGTTATTTTTTAGGTAGAAGGGTAGACATTATTTGATTCTCCTCTAGGTAAGATA
>CM053764.1:91572065-91587781 GCA_028658305.1 Pachyuromys duprasi
CGTCTCCTCCCTGCCCCTTTCCAAGTCCACTGATAGGGGAGGACCTCCTCCCCTTTCATCTGACCCTGGTTTATCAGGCATCTTCAGGACTGGCTGCAAAGTCCTCCTCTGTGGCCTAGCAGGGCTGTTCCTCTCTTGCAGGGTGGGGAGGTCAAAGAGCCCACCACTGAGTTCATATAAGAGAAGCATATTTTTAAAAAGGTACTTATTGTAAGCTTTTGAACTTCATAATAGAATAACTATGCCTAGTAGAAAGTATCTTAGAAAAACATTTAAAAATATTAGATACCTCTGACTAATAGAGACTATTTTAAGAAGATGCATTCTAGGACTATAGGAAATTTAGGGAAGATAAATTAAACCAAAGCATAGTTATTGACCTTAATTTTATATTGAGTTATTTTCTTAATGTTGTAGTCCTACAAAGTTTACATTTAGAAAGGGTTTCCTAACCTTGCTTTGCATATTAGGTAAACTTTAATCTTTAAAGCCCTAGTTTAATTCATTTGACTCATATTAACTATTTGAACTGGGATGCATGGAGTAGCATTCATCAAGTTGTTATATAGCTGTACTCCCAAAACCAAACTGCCTCCATTTTTATGAGATCATCAGTGGCTACTTTCAAGGTCATGATCAATTGATCCATCCATCAGCCTGGGGAGTGCTGCCATTCCCTAGCATAAGGAAAGAATAAAGCAATAATTTGAGGTCCAGTGAATCTTTGTGAATGAACACAGTTTAGCCAATCCTGAAATTAAATTAGAACCTTTTATATAGGCACAAAGAAGAATTGTACTTTTTATTCTTTTATTATATAAGTGATTTTCTATAAAATATTAATATAAAATTCACGTTTTTATTCGATTAAGTTGCACAATTTTATTGTAATTTAGTTACAAATTTTTCTATATTATATTATATATATTATATATAATATATTATATATATATCAAATAAAATGAATGCTGGAGAGATTGCCCAGCAGGTAATTGCATTTTCCATGCAACCCTGATGACCTATGCCTAATCCTTAAAACCCTGAAGGAAGATAACTAAGTCTGCAAGGTTGCCTTCTGAACTCCACATGCACCATATATACAGCAGGCACACACAATGATGATAAACTAAAAATTGCAATAATATGCTTTTATATATGATTTATATATAAAAGTTTGTGTGTGTCTGTGTTCTTCAACAAGCTAATACTAGCATTGCATTTGCTAGACCTTGTGTTTTTCTTATTATATCATGCTTAAACGCTTTTTTTCTACCTGTTTGGGTTTGTAGGAACCAACATGGTGGTTAGTCTTCTCTTACACATGCCTTTCCTTTTGTTTTCTTATTTCAGACTTAACTTCCTAAATCCTGGTCATTAGTGTCTATTTATGGCTTATATGAGTAAAAAGAGTAAGGCTTATGTGCCTCTTAGCAACTCTCCCTGCATGATCTCAATCCCTGTCATCCTTTTCCCTCAGAATGATTTTTTTTTTGAGAGGCTCGTGTTGGTGTACTTTTTATCTATTTTATCAGTTTCTTATGCCTCTGCCTCCCTTCTCCAAGCCTTATCCCTCCAAATAATTTTCAATACCCCAACACTAGGTAGGAGAGAAAGATGACTAGTAGGGAGAAGGGGCATAGCTGGTTAGAGTAGCCGAGTTTTTTTTGAAACAAGACAAATCTCAGTCTTTAGGATATTTAGAAGTCCAGCAAACTAGCAAGAGCAAACACAGCAGACGGGTGAATCAGCAAGGGCACAGGGGTCAGCAGCCTTCTTCTTTCTCAGAGTTTTTGGCTCTTTCGGTATTTATACACTGAGTCTTCAGAATTTTATTAACTGCTGCTGACAAAGACCACATCCCTTTCTGGGCCCCATGAGGCAATTATCGGCTATGGATAATCATATCTCCAGGTTAGTCAAATTTGTTCTTCTCTCTTTGGAAGTTTAACCTGACAAACTCCTGGTTATCTCTTGGTGGCCCTTGCTAGAATCTTCTTCTTTGAGAACTCCTACTCAACCTGTTGATAAAAGCTGATATTTGTATCTTAAAGAGTAGTAGTGGTTTTAGTTTGTTCTTTTCTCTCTTGACAGTTTAATTTGAAGAGAATTGATTTAATTTAATTCATATGTTAGTAGGTAACATTCCAGGCACATTGAACAAGAGATGTATAATCTGGAATGATGTCAGAAACCTCCTATATTCTCTTTAATTGCTTCTCTATTGCCATGAAGACAGCATGGCCAAGGCAAGTTATGGAAAAGATATTATGGTTTAAAGTATTAAAGGGTGAGTCCACGACCATCATTCTGGGGAGCATGGCAACACGCATGGTGCTAGAGCTGTAGCTGAAACTTGCATCCTAAGACAACAATCAACAGGCAGAGAGGAAGAGAGAGATCCATCTGGAGTGGTGTGGTATTTTGGAACTTCAAAGACAGTGTGACACACCAGGTTACACTCCGCCTCAAATAAGAGCACATCTCTTAATGCTTTCCAAACAGTTCCACCAGCTGGAGACCAAACAATCCAACATGTGAGCCAATATGTACCTACCTACATACATACACATACCACCGTGAGTGCTTTGTAAGGATCAGAATAAGGTCATTCCTTTCTTTTATTTTATGGATTTAAGATTTGTATTGTGTCACTAATCTACACAGACTGGACTCATAATACCTTACACAGTCCCAAGTGATCAGAAACAGTGACATTGAGGTACACATATAGAAAGGGCCACTGGTTTTGTGGTACGAGGCCTATTTCAGGGCCTTAGACAAGAGAGACTGTGTGAGAAGAGACCAAACACCCTTCTGTCAAATGGTTCTCCAGGATATAGTGAGTCGCAGAAGAGTTCACCTGTCCAAACTGCATCCTCTGAAACCTCAGCTTTCCAGGGTGGCACATAGATGTTGCATTCTGTGGGACTCTGTTACAGAAAAATTCTACTGCTCTTGATAGGGGCTGTGACTATTCAGAACTTCGGCAAGAAGCAGAGGATCACATGCTTCATTTACTCTGGCTCTCAGGAATCAGAAGATAACTACTTACCTCTTTCTGGCATCATAGCTAGGGAGTTTTATTTTATGGTGTGCTAACAGACTTGGGCTAGAGGATGGCCTGCTCTTTAAGATGGAGAGTCTGGACAGCACCCCACAGAGGCATTAGTCCACTGAAGCAACCCAAAAGGATTTCCAGCAGGCAGGGACCTCAGAATTGGCAAAGCACAGTTAGGGTTGTCAATTAACAAGCCATAAGTTATCAAAGAATATTGTTGAAAGATTCTCTGGAAAAGTGTATAATGAGACTCATTGCCAATGTGTTAACTGAAATAATTACATGGTGTTTTGTTTTATTTGATGAGTAGACTAGATAATATCAACAGACCTAAAAGAAAATCAGTGGAATAGAAGATAATATTGGAAAATTATATATGACATAAAGGTAATGTATCGACCTAATAAGAACTCTTGAAATACAACAATAAATTACCTCAAACAAAAGGAGCAAAATTGAGACATTTCTCCCCACTCGGAAGGCAAGAGGTGAAAAAGCAGAGACAAATGCTCAGTAAAGAAAGAAAAGATGCTCAATGGCACCCACCATTAGAGAAATGCAAATTAACAACACAATGAGATGAAACTTGTACCACCATCACATTCACTCCCCCAAACACACACACAAAGTAACAACTGCTAGTGAGGAAATGGAGA
Source organism: Pachyuromys duprasi (assembly GCA_028658305.1). NCBI lineage: Eukaryota > Metazoa > Chordata > Mammalia > Rodentia > Muridae > Pachyuromys > Pachyuromys duprasi. The sequence continues at coordinate 91,575,780 of CM053764.1, forward strand.
GATGGAAATAATATTAGTGAGAAAATAATTGACATAATGACAGTGATCTTTTCTCAAAATATTAAAACAGTTACCATATAATACAGAAATTTCCCTTCTTGGTGTATACCCAAAGGAACTGAAAGAAGAGTCTGGAAGAGAGAACTGCACATAGGTGTTATATTATAGTATTTCCATAGTAACTAAACTCTGGAAACAATTCAAGTGACTACCAAGAAATGGGCAGCTAAATTGTTGAACGTACAATTATATGACATATTCAATACTTTGCCCTCAAAGGGAAAGAAGTTATGACATATATTTCCACATGGATGAAAGATGGGGACATTGTACTAATTAAACAAGACAGTCACATGGGTCAAGCAACTGCAATGCCACAAACAAAGCTCATATTGTATAATTTTTTACTTACGTTTTTAGAGTATTCAGAACCATGGAGACAGAGGGAGTTGTCTGGAGTAAGATATGGGTGGTTGTTGGGAGTTAGGAGGGGCTAGAACACAAAGCATTGTTGCATGGTTGTAGATCACTCATTTTACAAGATGTAAATATTCTAAAAGCAACTGTGCCAAAGGTTGCATGACAGAAATGTGCTTCATATCCCTGAATTGTAGCTCTGGAACTGGTCATGGTGCTAAATGTTATGCACATTTTATTAGAACTCAAATTATAAGACAATGATAATGCAACTTCTACATAAAAACTAAGTGCATGTTTAGAAAATTTGAAAAAAATGTACTGTGGGTTTAATTCAATGAAGACTATGTTTGCTTGCTCCTCCTTGCTGGCTGTGAGACTCTCTTTCTCGAGATACAAACAGTTCAATACCGTGTTATTAAGAGGTGAAGTGGCATTATCAAATAGTCTTTGACAAGATCTCTTGTAGGTATGGGGAACTGCCTTTACTTAATAGAAGTGTTAGTGCTTTCTGGCATCATTTGTTGTGCTGTCTCGTTCCAAACAGACATAAAGGTCATTGCCATTATTTTCTGTTAAATCTTACAGAGTTTTCACTGAAGAATAAGTAAAATTCAACTTTTCTCAGGGTAGATCATTGGGGGTATCAAGTGAATGGGAAGTACTCATGCTGAGATCTTTAAGAAGAGGTTCATTTATTTCACCACAGAAGATAGAGAATGACATTGATTTTTTTCCTTAAGACTAGCGGAAACACAGGGAAACCAAATCAGAATGGAGAGACACTGTGAAGTCAGTGTACACTGGAATAGTATTGGAAGGGAAATACTTATTGTCTGTATGATATAGAAAAGAAACACACATGGAAAGCTATATGTGTGTCAGGATGACTTGGAAAACATTTATCCCTGAGAAAGTTGTAGTATTGAGTGAAGTCCAGAAAATGGAATGCAGCATTAGTTCCAATCTGCTGTTAGTGTAAGAGCAGAATGACCCAAAATGTCTTTGCACATTTTGTTGTCATTTCTTTTAGGATTCTTTTATTTACAAAAGTGACAATTGTTTTCTTTTTTTCTTCCCACTGTATTTTATTCAACGATGGGGAAGCAAATCTAAAACAATTTTGTTTGAGGAATTTAGAAAGGTTTCTAAACTGTCTTAAAAGCTCTAAAGATACTATCTTCCTTGTTTTGTAAAGAATGTCTAAGAGTATGGTTATTTACTGGGAGATGAGATATCACGTTTATTACACAAGCTGTCTTACTGAGGTCTTCAGCTTTTCACAAGATCAGTTACATGGCTTCATTAACTTTTGTAAAAATCCCTGTAAGTTGCAAATGCCTTTAAAAGTGAAGGTATCCAGACAGAGTTACACAGTGATGGATGGTGAAGAAGCAAAGAGGACTTCTTAAGCAACCTCAGACAACAAGGATAGGCATTCCCAATGAACATAACTCATCTTGCCCTTTGTGTTCGCAAAGCCCATGATGGTGTCACTTAGTCTGTTTAGAAAGACTCTGGGAATTGGGAATAACAAGCAAGAGCAGGAGATATAGGTCAACTTGACAAAGAAAATGGTATTCGCATTATTTTTCCCCCTAGACCCTCTCCTTTTGCTGTTTTATGGGATATCAGAATTTATAGAAGAGGATCTCAGCTACCCTTGTACTTAGTGAGAGGTAACTAGAGTGCTGCCTACTTTCAGGAAAAAAAAAAGTCATTTTCTTCTACTTAAAGGCTCGTTGTGGGAGCACAGATCTCGGTGCTTTCCCACTGTATCTGTAATAACGTTGGATGGTGTGCTATGCAGGTTAGGTGATGAGCTGAAGCATTGTGGGACTCTCCATTCCTTAGTGAAAACAAGAAAAATGGTAAAGGGAGGCACTTGTTCTAACAGAATATGATGAGTAAAATCCTGTTTGAAAAGCTCCTGCTATTTTTATTGGAATTCATTTTAGCTAATAATAGCTGTCATTCATTAAACATTGTCAGGGATTATTTTAGGAGCTTTACACATATTAACCCAAGCATCCGGAGCACAAACCCCAAGAGATGGGAGTTATCATTTTCCCCCCAATTTATAGTCAGAAATGAGTTGAAGGACGTTCTGTGTCTTGCCTGGGGCTTCCTGATGAGCTACTCAGAGAGTTTTGCCCCCAGGCTTGTGCTTTTTACTTCTGTGACAGATTTTTCTCTTGCTGTGAAGATGGTTTCCTTATATTGCTAAATCCCAGCACAGTGATGGGTGTTTCACAGGGCCTAAGCACAGTCTGAAAAAAAATCAGAGGCCTCCTCCAGATTCACAGCATGACCACAAGACTTAGGGCAGGCAGCAGGGAAGGTAACCAAGGGCCATCTTTACAATGGCAAATCAGAATCTACACTGGGAGCAGCAGCAGGTCTGTGATGGCTTGATGTTGGAAGGTTTTTTTTTTTAATTTTAATTTTTATCAATTATACTTTATTCACTTTGTATCCTCCCATAAACCCCTCCTCCCTCCCCTCCAATCCCACCTTCCCTTCCCTTTCTCCACACATGCCCCTCCCCAAGTCTACTGATAGGGGAGGTCTTCCTTTCCTTCTGATCCTAGTCTATCAGCTCTCATCAGGAGTGGCTGCATTGTCTTCCTCGGTGGCCTGGTAAGGCTGCTCCCCCATTAGGGTGAGGTGATCAAAGAGCAGGCCAATCAGTTCATGTCAGAGACAGTCTCTGTTCCCATTATTACGTAACCCACTTGGATATTGAACTTCCATAGGCTACATCTGTGCAGGGGTTCTAAGTTTTCTCCATGCATGGTACTTGGTTGGAGTATGGATCTCAGGAAAGACCCCTGTGCTCAGAATTTTTGGTTCTGTTGCTCCTCTTGTGGAGCTCCTGTCCTCTCCCTATCTTAACTATTTCCCACATCTTTCGTAAGATTCCATGCACTCTGCCCAACCGTTGGCCATAAGTCTCAGCATCTGCTTTGATATGGTGCAGGGCAGAGCCTTTCAGGGGCCCTCTGTGACAGGCTCCTAGCTCCTTTCCTGTTTTCTTCTTCTGATGTCAATCTGCTTTGCCTTTCTGGCTCTGGATTGAGCGTTGCAAGGTTTACTGGCCGCGAGTGCTGACAAGATCCCTGTGCAGGATTTCAATGGTACATCCACAGAGATGTGGATACATATGTGGGCAGGTAGGTCGATAGGTTGGTAGACCAAATCAGCAAGGTAATGTTGCAAAATAAATGTATTCGAGTGAAATTGACACAACTGGTAGTGTTCAGACATTTCCTGTTTTAAACACACTACTTAGTTATTCAGTTAGTATAAGTTCCACAACCCTATCCTTGGATCTTAAGAAACAGCCACTGAACAAGGCAATTAGGCGCCCTTGAGAGCCAGACTGACAAGGCAAGGCAGTGGTGGTTGAAGCAGCTTAGCCAGCTTGCTGATGTATGCAAATCAACAGAGGCTTGCTGCTCTCTGCCACCGCCAGGACTCTCTGGAATTGCTTAGATCTTTGCTGGATACACTTTCTGACCTGTTTCTTGTGTTCTGGGCTATTTCCTGAAACCCCACCCCCACCCTACCCCTGCCACTGAATCCCTCTCTTCTTTTTCTATTTTAGCGATTCCTCATAATTTCTGATCTTCAACTTATCAACGGGACCATCTTTTAAAAAATAGTTCTTAAACTATATATAGGATTTATGCTGAGAAAGGAGACACCAGTGTGTTTTCATTTGCCATCTCTGGTGTGAAAATCGATTTTGCCTGTGTTGAAAAATATTTTTTTTTTTTGAAAATGCTGCTTTGAAACTGTTCCGATCCAGAAATACATCTGTTGGAATTGATCAGCGTGTAGGTTTTCACCCCTTGAATTGGCCACAAAACTTTTTGGAAATTAAATTTAGATAAAATTGGTGCTAAAGTGCTGTAAAGAACACTTTGGAAAAAAGTAAAATGTGTCAATTACATGGCCCGGAATCCTGGCGGTGATGGCTTCCATAAACACAGCACATGGAGTCGCCTCATTCGTTTGCTAACTTTTCCTGATTGCTCAATAAATAGTTCTTCTGTGCCAAATATTTGCTGCAAATTCTTTAGGCACTCCCACCATGTTTTCTGATTATTTTCAGAAAACATTCTAAGTGAGCATGCAATCCCGCACAAAGAGACTTGATATGCTCAGAGTATTTCCTTAACTGCTCTCAGTCTCCTCGAATCTGCCTGAAGAGATTTGGTATTTGTTGCAACCTCCACCTTAGAGAAAAAAAAATAATGTTATGTGTAAATTAAAATGAAATTACCTTCAGGAAGGTAATACAATAAAAATTCTATATTTATAGATAGCTATGCCTGTCAGACCCACTAGAAGCTTCAACAGCCTTTGGTACAGGACACTTGCTCAAATCTTATTCTTCTCTAAGTTTCTTATCATACGTTTTCATTTTAAAGTTATAATACTATTACATCATTCCTCCCTTCATGTTTTTCCCTCCAGCTTCTTCCATACACTCCTTGCTCCCTTAAATTCATGTCTCTTCAAAGTGTTTCTAATTTTACGTTGACATTATGGTTATATTAATCTCTGAATTAATAACTTCTGTTTCTCTCACATGTATTTACTAGTGCGACTAAAAAAATACAGCACTAAGACCTAAAGAGTTTCTACTCTTATTTCCCACATGTATCAAAACTGCATTTGTGACTTTGTCAGTTTCAATATTCTGGCATCTGAGTTCTTGCCTACCTCAAGGAAAGAATTTCATTGATTAAAATGTTTTCTATATCATATTCCAGATTTGGAATCTGTATACAGAAAGTTGTATAACAGAAAAGTTGTATAAAAGTTATTTAGTAAGTGTATGCTTATAAAAACCATTTATGAAAGATATTACTATTACAGAAAATACATACTGCCATTCATATTGTCAGCTACACAAATAACAGAACAATGAATATACTTGTTTAGAACATTTTTTGATTAATTTGTTTGCTTATTACCATTTATTTACTTTACATCTTGTCTGTAGCCCGTCCCCTCTTCTCCTCCCACTCCCAACCACCCTCCTTCTTCTATCTGTATACCCCTTGCCTAGTCCCTTGATAGGGGAGGACCTCCTCCTCTTCTATTTGACCTTAGCCTATCAGGTCTCATCAGGACTGTTTGGATCCTCTTTTTCTGTGGTCTGGCATAGCTGAAACCCCCAAACAGAGGTTATCAAAGAGGTAGCCACTCAGTTCATGTCAGAAACAGCCCCTGTACCCCTTACTAGGGAACCTACTTGGAAACTGAGCAGCCTATGGGCTTCCTATGAGCAGGAGGTCTAGGTCCTCTGAATAGAATTTTATAAAATATATTTTTATTAGTCAGTTCTATATTGTGATTTAAGATAATATTTTGGTTTTATTTAATAATAACTTGTTTAAAAGGTGTTATAAAAACATTTCATGATTTCTAAAATATAATTTGGGGTTAATTTACTATCATTTTATTAATGGAATAGAAGGTGAATTTTATAAATTTTCTAATTTAGTATGTACTCATCTTAGTAATACTACACACTTCTAACAGCCAATTATCTTCTCTGAAAAGTAGAAAAGAATAAGATCCAATATGAATCACAAATATAGCATGTACAGTAATGCACAAATTTAAAAAATTATGAAGATAATCCATGTCTCTTGTGTGAATTCATAGTACAAAGAGGAAATTAGTAATTTACTAGAATACCTAGAAAATGACATTAATTCTCTGCCTTGTCAAGACAGGTTTAAAATTACACAAACTCCATTTTCAGCTAATTCTTAAATAATGTACTTTATGATTTTAAAAGGTACTGAAATGCATTAAGTTAGTCTACTTTAACTCAAGGTTTCAATCTAAATGTGATCTTAAATATATGTATTTTAGAATATTTATATTTGTTTAAAGATTATTGTTATATGCTTATTAGCTTATATTACTGTTGATAATACGATTAACTAAATGCTTGCTTTTTGTCAAATTTAAATTTAATTCATTTTCTTGATGATGAATCAAGTTGAGTTTCTTTTTTTAATTCATCATTTGAATTTATTTTTTAAATTTTAATTTTTAAATATTATTTACAGTTTATTAACTTTGTATTCCAGCTGTAGCCCACTCCTGCATTCCCTCCCAATCCCATCCTCCCTCCATCATCTCCTCCCTTCCTCTTTCAAAAATGCTTGCTTTTGAGAACAGAATTTCTAAGTTCTTTTGTGCTGAAATTGAGTTCCTTTCTCAAGATTTCTGTCTACATCATAGGGATTAGAGACAGGCTTTAGCAGAATGGAAGTCTTAGTCATTTGAGCAAAAGAGGACAGCGAATGAGTTGAGTTTTTGACTAAGGCTCTTGACCTCATGGTCTTAGGGAGATAATGTAAGATGAGCTCACTATGTTGTCTTCTTTAATGCTAAGAGAGTAAAGCTTCAAATCACACAACCTTCTCATTTTTGAATTGTCTTAGTCCTGGTTACTATTGCTGTCAAGAAAATACCATGAGCAGAGTACCTAGGGGAGGAAAAGGCTTATTTCAGCTTATACTTCCATATAACAATACAATACTGAAGAAAGTCAGCACAGATACTCAAACAGGGTAGGAACCTGGAGGCAGAAACTGATACAGAGACCTCAGAGGGGTGCTATTTACTGACATGCTTTCGTATAGAATTCAGGATCATCAGCCCGGGGATAAAACCATCACAATGGCCTGGACCCTGTCCCATCCATCACTCATCAAGCAAATGCCTTACAGCTGGATCTTATAGCGGCATCTACTCAACTGAGGTTCCTATCTTTCAGATAACTCCACCTTGTATTAAGTAGCCATAAAACTGGGCAGTGTCATGTATCCATTTGGTCAGGCCTACAGTTGTCAGTTTGCTCCCAGATACTGTGGAAGTGATAGATGGGGAGAAATGGCATAGTGAGATGGTAAATCAGAGCAGAGGAAACAGAAAGCTCTCTGGAGTTTCCCTACTCTGAGGGAACAGGAAGATGGATCCTGTATGCCACTACAGGCACCATGTGATGAAATGGAGCCTGGGATCTGCATGTATCAGTCAGGTGACGACAATATGAGCACTTTAGGAAAAAAATGAAATATGAAGCTACTCAGAGTCAGCAAGCAAAGCATGTTTGAGTTTTTTCAAGGGTATGGTAGCTTATGGGAAGCTGATTAAAGTTTACTCCTGGTTGAATAATAAATTTTGAATTCTCTGCTTCTTCTCAATGAGCCTGTGAACCTCAATGAGCCTCAATAAACTAAATGAGGGCAGCCAGTCACACCATAGAAATCCTCTGAAGGAGAAAGATTGCTTCCAATTCAGATGAGTCTTTGCAGAGAAGAGTTTGTATAGGGAAGGCAGGCAAGGAGCAAAACAAAAGACCTTGATCAAGTTCCAGATTCTTAAGTGAAAGATCTGTAAGTCTTAAAAACTAAAGTAAATAAAAAATTAAGAACCGGATTGTCTTGTTACTAAGGAAATATAGTACCCAGTGGAAAGTAGAAGAATTAGAAGGTTTCAACATACCTGGAAAAACAAACTTGCTGTTGGTTGGACATAAGGTTCATTTTACAAGAGGAAACTCATGCTTGGTACAGTAAACATGACCAAGAACCCAAGGATCATGAGTTGAGCCTACTACTATTATTGTGCTATGTGGATATAATACTAAACTGGTTTATTAATTTATATGTCTATACCTATAAATTAATGCAACTCTAAGACCTCATCAGAGTTTTATTTGTATAATGGCCATTGATTAACAGAAACTCAAAACTGAACAAACTGCAGACAGTAAGTGTTAATGGAATGTTCACCCACAAATGATAAATCTTTATCATTTTGCTCCTCCTGCCAATGCTTGGCATTGAAGAGTGATTATAAGAATCAGAGATTGGAGGACATGAAAAAAAGATAGTATCTTTAAGACATAACAGGCCTGCCGCACTCATGAATCATAGAAGCTGTGATTGTCTGCACAAAATCAAACCTTGAAACTTTCTAGCTTAAGTAGAAAGAACTAATGAGGTACTGCTCTTAACTGTAAGTTGATAGTGATGATTTTTGGGAAAGAGAGTGTCAGTTAAAAAAAGAGTTTTAATCTATTACATTCTCTGTTTCTCTGTCTCTCCCTGTCTCTTTTTCTCTTCTTCTGTCTCTGTGTGTGTGTATATATTTGCAATGTGAGTGCCATGGATTATTGATGCAGTTTATGATATGAGTTCTGTTTGATGGAGTAGACCTTAAATCCAATCAGAAAACTATTGGTTACTTTCATAACATACACACCACTACTGACTCATATCTTGCCAGGTGCATTTTTTATTTAGATCTCAAGGTTTATAACTGGGTAAGATGTTAAATTCACTGTGACTGCTTTTGCCTGCATGAGACATGGACAAGATCAAGACAGTCAAAATTGTAGCATGTCTGAATGGGGGCGGAGATAAAGTCCCATCCCCAAACAAAAGCTACTGACAGTTGTTGGCTAGAAGAGTGAAATTCAATATTACCACTAATGTGGCTCCTGGTAGCTTGCCCATATATTAATGAATGCATTTGTACTCTTGTACATGTTAAAAGCTGGACTCAATAAATGGGAAAAAAAGAGGGTATGAAGTTGGCAGGGAATGTGGTCGAAGAGTTTGAGAAGAGTTTTCAGGGGAAATGGAAGGATTATGTTATGGAGGAGGTCCTCCTTTATCAGTGGACTTGGAAAAGAGCAGGGAGGAGATGAAGGAGGGAATGAGTGAGCAGGATACAGCAGGGATATAAAGTTAATAAACTGTAACCATACTAAAAAAACTGAAAAAAAGAAAAAAATATGTAAAATTTCTCAAAAAAATAAAAGTAAGTAATTTAATACTACTCAGCTATTAAAAACAAGGAAATAATGAAATTGGCAGGCAACTGATAGGAAATAGAAAAGATCATTTTGAGTGGGGTGTCCCAGAAGCAGAAAGATATCCATGGTATATGCTTACTTATAACTCTAAGTGGTTATTAGACATATAATGTGAGATAAACATCCTGAAATCTATAGTCCCAATGAAGCTAAACAACAAGGAAGACCTTAGGGAAGATGCTCAATCCTCATTCAGAAGGGCAGACATGATAGACATTGGAAGCAGGAGAAGACAGGGAACAGGACAGGAGCCTACGACAGACAGCCTCTGAAAGACTCTACTGATTGAGGTATTGAAGCAGAGGCTGAGACGTATAACCATACTTTGAACAGAATACATGGAATTTTGTGAAGGAAGGGGGAGATAGAAAGACCTGGAGAGGACAGGAGCCCCAAAAGAGACCAACAGAGCCAAATAAACTGTATCCTGGGGTCCTTGCAGAGACTAATACCCCAACCAAGAATCATGCATGGAGACGTCCTAAAACCCCTGATCAGATTTAGCCCATAGACTCATTCTCCAAGTACGTTCCCTAGCAAAGGGATCAAGGGTTGTCTCTGACATGAATTCATTGTCAGGCTCTCTGACCACCTCCCCCTGGGTAGGTGCATCCTTGCCAGGCCACAGAGGAAGAAAATGCAGCCAGTCCTGATGAGACCTGATAGGCTAGGTCAGATAGAAGGGGAGTAGTTCCTCCCCGATTAGTAGACCAATAGAGGGGCATGAGGGAAAAAGAGGGAGGGGGACACAGCTAGGATATAAAGTGAGTAAACTGTAGTAAATAATAATAAGTAATAAAAATGCAAAAAATTTGACTTTTTTCAAGTCTCCTTGGACAATAGTTTATGAACAATTTACTCATCTTAACAAAAATCATCACTGTCGAGAGATCCAAGATGGCTGCCACGAGAGAACACTGTGTCTGAGCAGAAACAATGCAGCTACCAGGAGACTGAACTCTGGGACCTAAAACGCCAGCATTGTGAGTGCCAGGTGAGCGGAACTCCTATGGTGAGAAAATCAAGTGGGAAAACCCTAGGGACATCCAGTTATTACCTGGAGAAATTTCCCAGTGACCAGCAGCGCACAGCTCTGATCTGGACAAGCGGCCGGCTGGGTGCCCGCACCCGCCATTGTAGACTGGATCGCACAGTCTCGCGGGCAGTCTCTGGAGGAGCCGGGTGCCTTTTTCGCTGAATTGCGCCCTACGAACACACACTGCACCCAGGTTCTGCTTCGACCCACGGGTGTGCTGCGGGCTCGGACCGATCATCAGAACCACACCAGACTGAGTGGATTGGGGGACCGATTTGACCAGTCCACACATTGCCAGGGCGCTAGCCTAACACTTCCTCTAGCAAAAACTCAGTCAGTGTGTGAGTCTGCCAGCAGATCTGGTAGGATCCCGAGGTCTGCATCAACCCATGGGTGTGCTGCAAGCACGAACCGATCACGGGAACCACCACAGACTGAGTGGATTGGGGGACCATTTTGACCAGTCCACACACTGCAGGGGCGCAGGCCGAACGCTTCCACCAGCAAAAACTCAGTCAGTGTGTGAGTCCGCCAGCGGATCTGGGAGGGATCCGAGTTCTGTCTCAACCCATGGCTGAGAGGATCCTGGGACCATCTTGACGAGACCGCACACTGAGGGCAAAAGCTGCACGCATCCGCCAGCAAAAACACCAGTTCGGGTGTCTGTCCAGAGGCCAGACAGAGAAGGCCTCGGGCACCATTTCTGACAGCCCTGCATACAGCGGATGCACACCAACCCAAACCCACTGTGTGTGCCCCAAATATCATGTCAGACTGTGGTGCACAGCCCCTGGCACAGAAGGAGGCGCCAAATCTCCATTCCAGGGGAGAACCCTTAGCAGCAAGCCCAGGGCAGAGTCCACAGCCCCCAGCTGACATCTCAAACCTGGACACTCAGACTCTAGCACAGAGTGAGGAATAAAGACTCCAGACCAGAGGGGTGACCAACCTGCAGTGCTCACACCTTCTAGCACATAGCACAAAGCTGGGCACACAGAGCCCACAACAGAGATCAACTGAGACAAAACACACAAAAACAAACCACCGGATATCCCTGATCTTCTTGAAGAATACTCCTGACACAAGAGATTGACAGATTACAGCCTTAAAGCACAAACAGCTCCCTGATTATATATAAACAAATGCCCAGATATCAGAAAAGAACTCACCCAACAAAAATCAGGACACCATGGCCCCACTGGAAACACCCAAAAGCAGTGGAGATTTTAATTCAGCAGAGACACAGGAAAATTATATTAAAGCTTTGATTATGCAGATATTGAAGGAACAAGAGGAGAGACAAAAAGAGGAAATGAACATGGCCCTCAAGGAAATGAAGAAGAAATTAACTGCCCACATACAGGAACAATCAAAGATAAACAGAGAGGAAACATCCAAAATAGGAGACACAGTCAATCAGTTGAAGGAAACGGTACAAAGCATGAAAACGGAATTCGAATCTATAAAGGAGACACAAAGGGAGAAGAACATGAAACTGGAGAACTTAGAGAAAAGATCAGGAACCGCAAAGGTAAGCATCAACAATAGAATACAAGAGATGGAAGAGAGAATCTCGGGAGCTGAGGAAACGCTGGCTGAAATGGATTCCTCACTCAAGGAAAATAAAAAATC
>CM053764.1:91588281-91619294 GCA_028658305.1 Pachyuromys duprasi
TCTTTATAGATTTGAATTCCATTTTTATGCTTTGTACCGTTTCCTTCAACTGATTGACTGTGTCTCCTATTTTGGTTGTTTCCTCTCTGTTTATCTTTGATTGTTCCTGTATGTGGGCAGTTAAATTCTTCTCCATTTCTTTGAGGGTCTTGTTCATTTCCTCTTTTTGTCTCTCCTCTTGTTCCTCCAATATCTGCATAATCAAAGCTTTAATATAATTTTCCTGTGTCCCCGCTGAATTAAAATCTCCACTGCTTTTGGGTGTTTCTGGTGGGGCCATGGTGTCATGATTTTTGTTGGGTGAATTCTTTCACCGATTTCTGGGCATTTGTTTATATATAATCAGGGAGCTGTTTGTGCTTTAAGGCTGTACTTCAGTGTGAAACTGTCAATCTCTTGTCAGGAGTATTTTTCAAGAAGATTAGGGATTTCCGGTGGTTTGTTTTTGTGTGTTTTGTCTCAGTTGATTTCTGTTGTGGGCTCTGTGTGCCCAGCTTTGTGCTCTGTGCTAGAAGCTGTGAGCACTGCAGGCTGGTCACCCCTCTGGTCTGGAGTCTTTACTCCTCACTCTGTGCTAGAGTCTGAGTGTCCCGGTTTGAGATGTCAGCTGGAAGGTGTGTGCTCTGCCCTGGGCTTGCTGCTAAGGGCTCTCACCTGGAATGGAGATTTGGTGTCCCCTTCTAGGCCAGGGGCTGTGCTCCACAGTCTTTGATGATATTTTGGGCACACACAGTGGGTTTGGTTTGGTGTGCATCTGCTGTATGCAGGCCTGTCTGAAATGGTGCCAGAGGCCTTCTTTTTCTGGCCTGTGGACACACACACGGACTGAGGTTTTTGCTGGTGGATGTGTGCAGTGTTCACCCTCAGTGTGCAGTCTGGTCAAGAAGGTCCGTGGACCCTTTCAGTCTGGGGTGGTTCCAGTGATGTGTGCCTACCGTACACCCGTGGGTTGAAGCAGAACTTGGGTCCTTCCCAGACTTGCCTGGGGACTCACACATGGACTGAGCTTTTGCTGGCGGAAGTATATGGTGTGTACCAGCAGTGTGCAGACTGGTCAAAATGGTCCCCAGACCTTCTCAGTCTGGGGTGGTTCTGGGGATCAGTGTGTGCCTGCCATACACCTGTGTGTTGAATCAGAATCCAGGTGCAGTGTGCAGGTCAGTGAAAACGGACCCGGTTTCTCCTCAGACTGCCCACGAGACTGTGTGATCCAGTCTATTATGGTGGGTGCGGGCGCTGGCGCCCAGCGTGGGTGCTTGTTCAGATCAGAGCTGTGAGCTGCTGGTCACCCGGAGATTTTCCCGGATAATAACTGGGTGTCCCTAGGGTTTTCCCACTTGATTTTCTCACCGTAGGAGTCCTGCTCACTTGGCAATCACAAATGCTGGCGTTTTAGGTCCCAGAGTTCAGTCTCCTGGTTGCTGAGTTGTTTCTGCTGTCCTGCTCCTCAGACACAGTGTCCTCTCGTGGCAGTCGTTTGGATCTCTCCTCTATCTTCAACCGTATGGTACCTTTTTATAGTGACTAATTTGTGCAATAAAATCTCTATAATAAGTTCTTATAACTTGATTCATTCCCTTGATATCTACTTTGAATATAAAATTAACTTTGTCACACAAGAAGCAGGGTTAGTAACTCTTGATAAAGGTTTAATTTCCACATCTCTTCCTAACTTTTCATGATAGTCATCCCAGAAAACTCATTTTTCAATGAGATAACTAGATCCATCCTCCACTTATGTATTCTGCTCCAGCCACCTATCCATCATAGCACAAACATAAGGAACTTGTGACTGCTTATACTAAATCCAGTAATTATACAGGACTATAAGAATCTGCTTGGTGATCCTCTGGGCCCAATGGAAGCTTTGATCCAAGGGTTCTCCACTCTATTTGTCTTGTTGTCTACTTGATAGTTAAGTGTATCAGGTAGTCCTTTCTGCTACTGTGAATTTTGTGAGAATGCTATTCTCTTCCTTCTGGAATTTGTAAATAAAGCAATACTGGTGTTCTGTGTGTGGAATATTGTCTTCTCTCTAGCTCATCTGAATTATATAATTTATTTTCTGGTCAAGGTTCTTGGAGCACGACTATTAAGTAGAAACAAAGTGGGCACAGGTTAAGCAACATCTTTAAGGGTTCTACCACTTTGTAAAAGGTTTCCCTGTTACCTGAAAACAGGGAACAGGACAGGAGCATACAACAGGGGGCTTCTGAAAGACTCTACCCAGCAGGGTATCAAAGGAGATACTGAGACTCATAGTCAAACTTTGGGTAGAATGGAAGGAATCTCATGAAAAACAGAGGCAGATATAAAGACCTGCAGGGGACAGGAACTCCACAAAGAGACCAACAGAAACAAAAAATCAGAGCCCAAGGGTCTTTGCAGTGACTGATACTCCAGCTAAGGACCATGCATGGAGATAACCTAGAACCCCTGCTCAGATGTAGCCCATGGCAGCTCAGTCTCCAAATAGGTTTCCTAGTAAGGGCAATAGGGGCTCTCTCTGACATGAACTTAGTGTCTGGCTCGCTGATCATCTACCCCTGGGGGAGGGGGGAGCAGCCTTACCAGGCCACAGAGGAAGACAATGCAGCCAGTCCTGAGGAGACCTGATAGGCTATGGTCTAATAGGCTGGGAGGAGGACATACACTCTAAGTGGAATAGGGAGGGACATAGGAAGAGATGAGGGAGGGAAGGTGGAATTGGGTAAGATGAGGCAGGGGGGGCCCAGACAAGATACAAAGTGAATAAATTTTAATAAATGAACAATAAAAAATAATGATAAAAAACTAAACAGAATTTTCAACAGAGGAACCTTGAGTATCTGAGAAGCACTTAAAGAAATGCTCAACTTCCTTATGCATCAGGGAAATGCAGTTCAATGAGACTCTGAGATTCCACCAACGTTACTTCAAGCAAGGTGGTGAAGCCATATAAAGCAGGAGCAGGACAACGGGAAGAGGGATGCTGTACTTGTTATACTAGTGTTACACAAGCCAGACTGGAAAGAAAACTAAGGCGAGTTTAAGGGAAATATTACTTAGGAATAGAACACTGAGTTCGTAAACAGTGGTCCTACCTAGAGATAGCCCTCATCACAAAGTTCAACATACACAAAGTAAAATATAAACTGTATTTCCCATTATAGTAACCATCAGAATTAAAGGATGAAAAATCTACAGATGAAAAATCTGAGTAGCAGTAGAGCAACATACTTCTTTCAGTGACTTGAATATTTAGTATCTTCTTCATATCCTAAACAGTAATAGTTTTAGAATTATTATTATGTCTAAGTATAAGAATAAATTAAGAATGGGGAATAGAGCTAAACAGGGAGCTCTCCATAGAGGAATATCAAATGGCAGAGAAACCCTTAAAGAAATGCTCAACATCATTAGCCATCAGGGAAATGTAAATCAAAATGACCCTGAGATTTCACCTTACACCCATCAGAATGGCCAAAATAAAAAACTCAAGCAATAACACATGGTGGAAAGTTTGTGGAGAAAGGGGAACCCTCCTCCATTGCTGGTGCAAATGTAAACTGTACAATCACTCTTGAAATCAATTTAGCGCTTCCTCAGACAACTAGGAATAGCATTTCCTCAAGATCCAGCTATATCACTCCTAGGCATATATCCAAAAGAGGCTCAGGTACACAATATGGACATTTGCTCAACCATGTTTTTAGCAGCTTTATTTGTTATATCCAGAAGCTGGAAACAACCCATATGCCCCTCAACTGAGGAATAGGTACAGAAATTGTGGTACATCTACACAATGGAATATTACTCAGCAATAAAAAATAAGGATATCATGAAATGTGCAGGTAAATGGTGGTAACTGGAAAAGATCATCCTGAGTGAGCTATCCCAGAAGCAGAAAGACATACATAGTATATACTCACTGACATAGACATATAAAATAGGATAAACCTACTAAAATCTATAGACCTAAAGAAACTAATCAAGAGGGGGGACTCTTGCTAAAATGCTCAATCCCCAGCCAGAAAGGCAAAGCAGATTGACATCAGAAGAAGAAAACAAGAAACAAGCTAGGAGCCTGTCACAGAGGGCCCCTAAAAGGCTCTGTCCTGCAGACTATCAAAGCAGATGCTTAGACTTATGGCCAACGGTTGGGCAGAGTGCATGGAATCTTATGAAAGATACGGAAATTAGTAAGATAGGGAGAGGACAGGAGATCCACAAGGAGAGCAAGAGAACCAAAAATTCTGAGCACAGGGGTCTTTCCTGAGATGCATACTCCAACCAAGTACCATGCATGGAGAAAACCTAGAAACCCTGCACAGACGTAGCCCATGGCAGTTCAGTATCCAAGTGGGTTTCATAATAATGGGAACAGAGACTGCCTCTGACATGAACTGATTGGCCTGCTCTTTGATCACCTCACCCTAATGGGGGAGCAGCCTTACCAGGCCACAGAGGAAGACAATGCAGCCACTCCTGATGAGAGCTGGTAGACTAGGATCAAAAGGAAGGAAAGAAAAACCTCCCCTATCAGTGGACTTTGGGAGGGGCATATGTGGAAAAGGGGGAGGGAAGGTGAGATTGGGAGGGTAGGATGGAGGGGTTTATGGGGGGAAAGAAAGTGAATAAATTGTAATTAAGAAAAAAAAGAATAAAGTATAACTCTTTTAGCAGAATATATTGGAGAAAACCTTCATAGATATTTAAAGTCTATAAACAGAGGCAATGACACTACTCAATGGGTAAATAAACCTGCCACCAAGCCTGACTTGAGTTTGATCCCAAGACCCATGGTGTGGAAGGGAAAAGCCAATCCCCAGGATGTTCTCTGAGCTCCATATACATGCATGGTGTGCACATACATATATGCACACAGATAGTAAGTGTAATATAGACATAATTCCAGAATCACCATGCATAAGATGAAATACTAATTATTTTGGACTTCACAGAAGTCAAAAAATTCTTTTCCAAAATATAAGGAAAAGAGAAGCTTGTGTAAGATAATGCAATTGGAATTTATGTACCCAAAAAAAGATGTATGGTCAAAACATGAGTGAGAAACAGAAAGATACACACAGTATATACTTACTTATAAGTGGATATTAGACATATAATTTTTGACAAACATACTAAAATCTGTATACCTAAAGAAGCTAAGCAAGAAGGAATACCCTGGGTAAGATGGATCAATCCTCATTCAGAAAGTCAAACAGGATGGATATTGGAAGAAGGAGAAAACAGGAAAAAGGACAGGAGCCTACCACAGAGGGCCTCTGAAAGACTGCTCAGCAGTGTATCAAAGCAGATGCTGAGACTCATAACCAAACTTTGGGCAGAGTGCAGGGAATTGTATGAAAAGAAGGGGGAGATATTAAGACTTGGAGAGGACAAGAGCTCTACCAGGAGAGCAACAAAACAAAAAATTTGGGCACAGGGTTCTTTTCTGAGACTAATACTCCAACCAAGGACCATTCGTGGATATAACCTAGAACCCCTGCTCAGATGTAGTCGACGGCAGCTCAGTATCCAAGTGGGTACCCTAGTAAGGGGAAGAGGGACTGTCTCTGACATGAACTCAGTGGCTGGTTCTTTGATTACTTCCCCCTGAGAGAGAAGCAGCCTTGCCAGTCTACAGAGAAGAACAATGCAGCCAGTCCTGATTAGACCCAACATGCTAGGGTTAGATGGAAGGGGAGGAGGACCTCCCCTCTAGGTTGACTTGGAGAGAGGCATGGGAGGAGATAAAGGGAGGGAGGGTGGAATTGGGAGGGGAAGAGAGAGGGGCTACAGCTGGGATACAAAGTGAACAAACTGTAATTAATATACAAAAATAAAAATTTAATAAAAAAACAAAAAAGCAAGAATACTCTAACTGCAAAAGTCAGGAAAACAACTTTAATTTTTAAAGAACTGGTAATTTGAGTGGACATTTCACGAAAAGAGAATTTATGGATGGCAAATAAGCCTTATGGGAAGATATTGAACACCAGGAAATGAAAATTAAGGCTGTGATTGAAATCCAATATGTGCTTAGGTCCAGCTAAAATAGAAATACAGACAATATGAAGAGTTAGTTCTAATATGTTAGAACGTGCCATTTATGAATTGCTGGTGATACACTTTAGAAAAAACATTCCAATAGCCCCTTATTTTATATTTACTTTTAAATTACATGTGTATGGGAATTTTGCCTGCATATGTTATTTGTCTAAACACCATGTTCATGCCTTGTTTCCACAGAAGCCAGAGAGGAGCATGAGGTTCTCTAGAACTGAAGTTGCAGATAGTTGTGAAGTGCCACATGGGCTTTGATAATCAAACCTGGGTCCTCTGAAGGAATAGCAAGAGCTCTTAAATGCTGAGCCATTTCTCCGGCCCCCTGATGGTCTCTTATAAAGTAAAAGCTCTTAAGTATGCATTTATTTTATCACCAAGCATTTTGATTCCCATAACTCCAGACTAATTAGAACTTTCATCCACATGTAGTCTATGTATGGGTTTTACTGCAGCTTTGCTCTGATCTTAAAATTGTAAATGTAATTGTCCTTCAATGGTCCCCCCCCCCCAAAAAAAGATAAGCAGTATGTGGTTCACTCATACAAGAATAAACAGAACAAACAATGTATAGAACTTGCTGAATCTCAGTCTTTACATAGGATGGAAATGCTGGTCACTGAAGCTTACATAACATGTATATTTTTTTGTGATTCCATGATATGCCATGAAAAAACAGAGATTACAAAATAGAGAATATATCTGTAGTTGCCGTGGTTTGGGGGTAGACTTTGTTTTAGGGATTGGGTTTGTGAAAGGAGGCTGTAAAAAAAAGACCTCATTTGCAAAATCTCTACTGGATTTTTCAGCTCTCTAACTAAGAATTCAGGTCCTCTGTCCTCTTTCTTCAGCTGCACAAGGGCAAAGACTCATGATTACTTCAGAAAATTGCAGTTCACAATTGTCCAGTCACTTTGGGATTTAATGTCTTGTACTCTTGGGTCTTGAGTAGGCTGATGAGTTTTAAAATCCTTACACTGGGTGCATGCGAAGAGTGCCATAAACATGTTGTTCTGCATTAGTTAAAACACAAAGCTACTAGCAATGCTTATAAGCATTACTGATTTTGAAGAGGAAGACAGTATCTGCAGGTAGTTTCACATACTTATTTGCTCTTGAAATACCCTCTTCTTTGTTTCTACTGAACACATTGAAATATCGTTGATTAGGGTAAAGATGTGTGGAAATACTCAAGACAATGTACTGCAAAGTCTTCTGAGAAGTAATGAGTTAAAACAGTTGGAAAGTTAACAAAAAACAACACTAAATAGTTATCTAAGAATAGTTGGCAATATTGCCTGTAAGTTGTCATAATTTCCTTTGAAATGTGAGCTGAGGCCATCAGATACTTTGATCATCCATTATTCGGGGTGAATAAGAGTTTAAGTGGAATCTAGCATTTGTATAGGCATTAGCTTTCTTGGCCATAAATAACAGTAAGACAATCTAGAAAAGAGAGGGCACAGTGAGAAATAAATTTTATGTTGGCTTTATGCCTAGGACTAATGAAGGCAGAAGAAGGTAGGTTAAAAGGAGCTGTACGTCTAAGTGGATGATGTAAAACCTCTGTTTTATTCATAGGGGTTATCACCCTGGCATATCAGAACCTGTTACCAAAACTGATGTTTGTCAACTTGATAGCAGAAATGTCACCTTTAGGACTTTATGCCAGACACCAAAAGAGATAAAATAAATTTTTAACTCCCTCCTTCACCAATTTCCTAACACAGATACTGGCTCAGGAAGTAGCAGTCAACTTCATGTCTTTTACTCATTCACATTTGATCCAAGCATCATACTTCACAACCACAATTCAAGATCTACTTCATTCACTTTAAAAGTGGTAGTCATGTTGTGAAAATATATTTCAGTAATCATACATCATTTCTCAATTTTCTCAGTTACATATATACAGTAGCAAAATGTAAACACACAGTAGCAAGTAGTTGACTTTAACAACTAGATCCATTTATATGGATCTATTAAGGAAAGTTTTAAAAATATTACCTATTTTTAATATTTATCTGAATTCTTACACCTTTTGGAAACGTAACAAAACAGGTCACATTTACAAGTGAGAGACTTAAATCAGGAATCAATAGTAGTGCAGAGAAAGATACTCTAGTCCTATCTCACTCTAAGAAAAATAAACATTATGACACTAGAGATGTAAATATTATATCATACGTTTGCTTCTTAACTTATGGACATATCCTGCAAAGATTTTCACAGGATTTCTCACCTATAACATTGATGTTCCCACATTTTATATTTTCTAAGGCTTTTCTTGTTTAGACATTATGTAACAGCAGAGATAGAGTGGAGTTAGGAAACTGATATCTGAGATCAGGCTTTGTCTCTGGTGTGTGCTTAGCGAGTGTGGTTCATCTCCTCTGCTGATCAGGTAAGAATAATGCCTGCCCTAAACATGTCAATGAGTCATTGTGAGCTCCTGTGAATGTGCAGCAGTCTGTAAAATCAGGCTTATGGAACTGTAGATTTATATCATTACGTCGTCACAACATCATGACTCATTTTTCTCACGTTTTCCTCTGTGTGTCATTCTTGTTAAAATACCTCCGTCATTGAGATTTCCTTGTCACCGTTTCTTTACATATAAACTTTACACATTTCCACATTACCCCTTTAATCTTGGTATTTGTAGCACTTTTTAAGGATTCATAACAATAGAATAATGTGTGGATTCTTGGGTGTGAGATATAGCAGTTTTCTACTGCATTCTATGGATTTTTTGTTATACTTTAAACATAAGAAATCTGTGCATGGAGACTTCAGCACAATGGCAGGCAAGCAGCTGAGCAGATGGTATCTTCATTTTCTGGTTGAAGCCCTCATAGCTTTTTCAAGACTCAGAGGAAGAGTAGAAGAGAAGAGACTGGAAGAAACAGCAACAATAAAAACAACAACATCAACCAGATCTGCACTTCTGTGTGTTCAGTTGTATCATGCAGATGGCACAAGGATCTACTTCCTAGTAATGTTGAGAAATTTAAAATATGGCAAACTTAAAACTCAAGCACAGAGTAAGGTCCTCAAAGAATAGTTATCATTATAGTTTTCATACAGAGGAAAGAGAACAGTGATGCTGACATGATTTGAACACATCTTAGCTCATCTTGATTCCTCCGGTGGCGATTCCTCCAAACTCCCCTGTACCTTTTCAGTCTAGCCATACTCTTTTGCCTGAGTTATCTCACCATGGATTTGCCACTACATTTTTCTTAAAGTGCCTATACTTTCTTTTTCATCTCATTATGACATCATTTCACTTAATTCCTACTCTCAAATTGCAGGTAACACCTAACCTCTCTGAGGCTGTTTAACCTGTAAACCTGGGGCGTTAATTTACACTCTCGGTCATTTGTCTGGACGTTGTGACAGAATGCCTGACAAAAATGGCTTAATTGGAAAATGTGTTATTTCAGTGTACAGTTTCAGAGGGTACCGCCATCATATGGGGAAAGGATGGAGACGGTAATGCTTTGACGCATGAAGGCAGGAGCTTGCCATGCGCCTTGCTCATCTGATGGTCTCTCAGGGAGCTGAGTGGTCTGGAACCAGAAGGACTATCACCATGAACGAGCTCCTTTTCTCCCAGTTAGGATCAGGCCTCTGAGGTTTAATGATTTCCCAAACAACACTACCAACTGGGAGAAAGTGTTCCAGTACATAATGGAACATTCCACATTTAAACCATGGTGATCATGAATCCTCTGTGCAATCCTCTGTATTTATTTTTCAAAGCACTTTCAACAATCATGAAAAAATTGTGCAACAAGTTACTGTCTTGTACATAAGAGTCCATTTTTCTTTCCTTTATTATTGTTTACACTTGAGATGATGTACAATAAGCAGTTTTAGAATATGTAAGTAAAGCAAGTAGTTATCAAACAAGAAGGTTATCCAAATTCTGAACTTTAAATATTAAAATAAAGTAGTACTATTAAGAGTATTTCGAATTATAGCTACCAAATAAGTTAGTATATGAATAATGCATCTTAGTATTTGGATCTTACTATCTAATTTAAAAATATTATGGTTGTTAACACACCACCAACATTCTTAGGATCAGCATACAATGATCTGTAAAATTTCCTAAATATTCCATGCACTCTGCCAAACAGTTGGCCATAAGTCTCAGCATCTGCTTTTATATTCTCCATTGCAGAGTCTTTCAGGGGCCCTCTCTGACAGGCTCCTAGCTTGTTTCCTGTTTTCTTCTTCTGATGTCAATTTGCTTTGCCTTTCTGGCTGGGGATTGAGCATTTTAGCCAGAGTCCTCCCTCTTGATTAGTTTCTTTAGGTGTACAAATTTTAGTAGGTTAGATAGGGAGAGGACAGGAGCTCCACAAGGAGAGCAACAGAACCAAAAAAATCTGAGCACAGGGGTCTTTCCTGGGACTGATACTCCAATCAAGCACCATGCATGAAGAAAACCTAGAAACCCTGTACAGATGTAGCCCATGGCAGTTCAGTCAGTATCCAAGTGGGTCCCATAATAATGGGAACAGGGACTGTCTCTGACATGAACTGATTGGCCTGCTCTTTGATCACCTCACCCTGATGGGGGAGCAGCCTTACTAGGCCACAGAGGAAGACAATGCAACCACTCCTCATGAGAGCTGATAGACTAGGAGGAAAAGGAAGGAAAGGAAGACTTCCCCTATCAGTGGGACTTGGGGAGAGGCATATGTGGAGAAGGGGAAGGGAAAGTGGAATTGGGAGGGGAGGAGGAAGGGGTTTATAGGGGGATACAAAGTGAATAAAATATAATTAATTAAAATTAAGAAAAATTCCTAAATAATCCATATTCTTTTAAAAATCGTAAGGACTGGAGAAAGGCCACCACACAACTGCCCTTACAGGGGTTTAATCATAGCCCGTTTAAAAGATCCAGATTTTATTTTAAGTAAGAACTTTGCCTCCATGGATAATGCTATCTCTTTTCTCTGACGAATTATTAACATCCATTTATTCAACATTGTTGAGAAACCTTGATGAGGATTCACATCATACGCTATGTAGTACCAGGTTGTGTGAAATTATTAGTTACTCAATCATTTCCTCAGCATCCTCTAATTGTCATTCATACTCTTGCTGTTGATGAAATAGTGTTGAAAAAGACAGATATGAGTCTGTTTCCCATGGAGTTCACTATTTGCTGCTTGAGTTTGTGATGATGGTGAGATAGAGAGGAGATAGGAAGAATGCAAACAAATACAAAAAGAAGATAATCATATAATGTTAGTTTTTAATAGGAAAGCTAAACACAGAAATATAATATAGATGCAATCTCTGTAAACAGAATGATCAACACTAGGCCTCAAATTAGAATTATAGAAAATGAGATGAGGCAATGGGAAGAATCAAGGTAGAAATGAATTTGTTACTTTCACTGTTTCTCACCTCACCTTCTCCCACTCTTACATAATGCTTGTTTATATAAACTTAGAAGAAAGGAAATCTGTTTTGGCTCATATCTATGGTCACTTGATCTTGTCTTATATCTATGGCAGCACAGTGTTTTATAGAGGAATCCCATTCATTTCCTAGCTGAATGGAAGTAAAGTGAATAGGAAAAGCAGAAGGATGCTGCTACTGTCTTTAAAGGGATTGCCATCAAGGATGTAATTTATTTTATTAAGTAGGCAACTCTACTTAAAAGTTACATCACCTTTTAATATCAGTGCAACCTAGAGCCACATGTTCGGCATACTGACCTTTGGGGTAAGTTTTAAACTATAAAACTAAGTATTGAGCAATGGTGACTGGAATGGTGTTTCTCTATATTATGTGGAAGTGTAGGATTGCATGGAACATATTTCAAGAGAATATGCAGCCATTCAGCTTAGGCAGTCTCATAGTGGTTTTTACTTAAGTCTACTATCTACAAGGTGACTGCAGCAACCATCCCGTAAATTACAAGATTAAAAAAAGAAGACCAGATAAAATATCTGCTACATACAGCTATTCAATAGCTTTCAATTTTACACTCTTTTATCAATGATATTTAGTATATATTTTACTTAAGTAAATATGAGGGGTATTGCATTTAAAATGTAGTTGTTAAGTATCATTGAACTATTGATTCTACAGACTTAAGAACAGCCCTAGCAGACTTAGATTAAGTTGGTTATTTTGTTTTAAAATTAAACTTCCAGTCTGATCAAGAGAAAAATACAAGGCGAACTTCATCTGTGACTCATTTCCCACCATTTGAAAGGAAAAGGTGAAAACGGAGTATATTTTAAATTTGAGTAGAAAATTACCTGTCAAAACAAATACTTCCATGTGACTTATTAAAAATCTACTTAGAAGAATTATGAGGGATTTCTGTCTAAAGTCTTTAAGCTTAAATGTACAGCATTGGGTTTGACATCACATTTCTACAGTTGGAGGTAACTTATAGGTAAAATAAGATTTTGCTTAAGTAATTAGTTTTCATCCTTAACTGCCACAGAATTCACATGGGGATTTTGACAGACAAATTATTCATAAGAGGATAAGCCATCAAAATGAATATTGAAGGGCTAGTGTGAAAAAATTTAAAATGACTAAGTAACCCTTTAAAAAAGTTATAGAACACATGCTTTTCATTCAAAAAGAAAAGAGCTGTGGAATGCCTCAGAATGTTTTGATAATTGACTGTACAACAAGAATTTTTATACAAGTGGTGTATCATATTAGTTACTTTTCTGCTACTGTGATATTGCATGACCAAAACCAACTTATTGAAGAAACAGTTTCTTTTGGCATATGTTTCCACGGAGAATCCCTACTGTTAGGGTTGGCACTACAGCAAGAGGGCATGACAACAGGAGCAGGAAGCCCAAAAGCTCACAACTCATCTGCACACAGAAAACAGAGAAGTCAAAACCCAGAAATGTGTTGAAGCCATCACCCCTCAGAGTCTGCTCCAATGGCATACTTTCCCCATAAAGGTTCTGCCTTCTAATAGTTCCATAAACAGGGGGCTGCATGTTCACCTACATGAGCTTGTTAGGGAAATTTATCATTTAAACCACCAGAAGAGGACATACTGTTAAACAGAATAGCTCTGAACACTTTTTTTTTCATCACAAACAGAACTCTCTAATCACATAAGTTATTGCAAACATGTTATTAATGTTTTTTCCTACTTCCAAATCAACAAAAAGCAAATGTCATAATTTGCTTTTTTTAAATTGCTGAGTAGTATTCCATTGTGTAAATATACCACAATTTCTTTATCCATTTCTCTGCTGAGGGACATCTGGATTGTTTCCAGGTTCTAGTTATTATGAATAAAGCTGCTACAAACACGGTTGAACAGATGTCCTTGTTGTGTACTTGAGCATCTTTTGGATATATACCTAGGAGTGGTATAGGTGGATCTTGAGAAAGCGCTATTCCTGATTATCTGAGAAAGCGCCAGATTGATTTCCAGAGTGGTTGTACAAGTTTACATTCCCACCAGCAATGGAGAAGGGTTCCCCTTTCTCCACATCCTCTCCAGCATGTATTTCAAAAACCTGAGTTTTTGATCTTATCAAAACAAATTATCGATGCCCCAATCCCTACTTTAAGTTTTTATATATTGCTTCCTAGAGGTTTAGTTTTATTAAACAGAACTAATTGTAGTATTACTACCAGCTGCTAAATTTTACAAAATAACTTTTTCAATGTTTTCACTCATTGATGTGGTTTTAGCCTCTAATTATCTGTCCAAACTCATGTTACCAAGGGAGCACTGGTTTGGTGGAGTTGTGTCTTAGTGGGAGAGCATGTGTTTAGCCTGGGGAGACTGGGTTCAAGCTCCAGCCCACACTGCTAAAGTGGGATAAAGTTCCTAGGGCTGTAAAACGTCTAACTTGGTCTTTGTATATTTGAAATGTCTTTATTTTGCCTTCACTCTACAAAGACTATTTAGACGAACATAACACTATGTTCTTTTCCCTCAGCACTTTGAAGATATTGTTCTATTATTTTTTAGTTTTTATTATCACTGTTGAGAAGTCAGCTTAAGGCTAATTTGAAATCCTTTGTAGGTAATCTGTCTTTTCCCTCTGGTAAATTTTAAAAATTAAAAATGAAGTCTTTGATGATTTGCAGGTTCACAGCGCTGTGCTAAGTCTGCATAGGTATTTTTGTTCCTTGAGGAAACATTTGATCTGAGAAGATTTTTTTCCTCACTTCTCTTCTAGTCAAGTGCAATTTCCATGCTGTTTTCTCCCTTCTTTTTAAACTAATAGAATAAATGCTGAAAATGTTCAATCACAAGTTCCTATATATTACTTGTTCCTTTCATACTTTTACCCCTTTATGAGTTAAATCTTTAATACTGTAAAAGTTGCTGTGTTTCTTTTCCTCTGGGTCTGGTGTCAAGTTCATAGCTTATGCAGCACATTATTTCAGTGGGTTTTAGTCACATCTGAGATTTTCTAGTAAAGCTGCTTCTATACTTACATACAATTAAACATATCATAAATTTAAAATATATCAAAAGCAGAGTGACTTAATAGACTAAAATCTGCGTTGTCAACAGTTTCCAAGTTAAGTAGCCTGAGAGTAAGGCACAGTAAGTTTGTTTCTGGTACCTCTTAGGAGAAATCTGTCCCATTCCTGTCCCATAGTTCCTGGTGGTTTGGATGTCTGCATTTAGTGTTTCTTGAATTTTAGGACCAAAATCATGAGTATTTCCCATTCCTACACATGATGCTGTCCCTGTGAGGGTGCCTCACATGTACCCTATTTGAAAACCTTCTTGAGGAGTATATTATTTCTGTACCTCCTGGAAAGAGAAGGCAGCAGAGTAAGGAAGGGACCATTTCCAAGCCTATCTTTGTGAGCCATTGAGTTCATTTGTACTCCTTATAGGAACATGGTAAGTCTGGTGGATCCATTTTTGTCACCTGTGTGGCAACTCTTGCCCAGTAATTATTTACCTCTTATATAAGCTACTTGTTGGTTTGTGATGTTTTTGTCTCAAGAGGTCTATGAATTTTCTGAGCCTCTTTAGTACTTCACCATCTATAAGATAATGATCTTACGGAATGTCTGAAAATGAAGTTAACATTCTGATGTTAGGATCTAGAGACACTTTGAAGGGGACATAATGTCATTAATGACACACAGTCACAGAAAATTTCCCTATTGGTAGTAGCATTGGGGGTTTCATAGCTTGTCTCTATGGATGACTGCTAGCAAACACCTGAACTTCTGATTTTCACCCTTAAGAACAGTCAAATGTTGGGTAGAGTGCAGGAAGTCTTATGGGAGAGTAGGAGGATAGAAGACCTAGAGGAGACAGGAACTCCATAAGAAGACCAAGAGCGCCCACATATCCAGCCTGGGGGGGGGCTGAGGAGTCTGATACACCAAACAAGGACCATACATGGAGAGCACCCAGGCCTCCTGCTCAGATGTAGACCATAGGTAGCTCAGGCTACCTCTGGGTCCACTAAATAAAGGGAGCAGGGGCTGTCTGTGACATGGTCTTTGTTGCCTGTTCCTCCATCACTTCTCCTTGGCGGGTAGCCTTACCAGGTCACAGAGGAAGAGGATGCAGCTAGTCCTAGGATGATGCTTAATAGGCTGCGGTCAGGTAGTAGGAGAGGAGGGTTCCGACTTCTGAGAACAGAGGGAGGAGGATGAGAGGTATATAGAGAGGGAGGGTGGGACCAGGATAGGATGAGGGAGGAGGCTAAGATTAAGAAGTAAAGTAAATATATATTTTTTAAAGAATAGCTTTGGTTGTCTGAATCATTGATGTTACCTAAGAGCCCCCAAACTAAGCAAAACCTTAGTTTCAGTTCTTTTCAGTTTTCTTTAGCGTTTCTATCAGTCTTTATTTTTGTTGTAAGGATGGCATATGCAGCCACTCCTGATGAGGCCTAATATACTAGGATCAGAAGGAAGGAAAGGAAGACCTCCCCTATCAGTGGACTTGGGGAAGAGTATATGTGGAGAAGAGGGAGGGAGAGAGGGGTTGGGGGAAGGAGGGAGGGAACTACAGGGGGGATACAAAGTGAATAAAGTGTAATTAATAACAATTAAAAACATAAATTATAATTGAAATAAAAAGTATGAACTATCACAAGCATGACATACATATCTATTTCAATACCAATAAGAAAAGAAAGGAATTACATTTTTGGAAGGCAGAGTCTATTAAGCATACACCATAAAGGTAAGAGGGAAAAGCACCAACTGGATAATTGTGTTATGAACTGAGGCATATTAAAATGCATCTTGAATCCCTGTTAATTAAAGCAGTTTGATATTATCAAGATTGATAAATCAATAAATAAAAGACAAATCTCAGAGATCAATATCAGTCCATGAAAAGAAATTGCAGATGCTCCTGGGTTGCCTTAAATTTAACAGAACCAGTATGGTTACCCAAAAAGTAGATGAAGCTAAAACTCCACCTCATGCTCCTCAATATGATGACTATACAAAAGTTTAACAAACTACAAATATTGACTACAGCATGAGAGTGTAAATAATCTCTTACCAAAAAAAAAATGTATAATGGATAGCAAAAGGACATTTAAGTAGATCAAAAAATATGGCAACAGTAAATGTGGAAAGTTAAGAAACACAGAATGATCGCAGAGCCTTTAAGATCCTGAAAATGATACCAGTAGACTCATTTGTGAAATGGACAGGAAGTTCATGAAAGAGGCTAAAATGATAATGGAAACACCAAAGCCACAGTTCTACTTCTCTGTGACTTTGCTCTCAGTGGATTTGGTCTAGCTTGGTTAAAGGCTGCCTAGGAGTATTAAATTAAATTATAATAGTTCTTTTTTAATCATTACTTATTGTTAGCCTCTTGCTGTATTTTAATTTCTTTATAAAAGTAATTTATTTATTTTTATATTAATCACAGGTTATGTACCTTGTATCCCAGCCATAGCCCCCTCCCTCATTCCCTTCCCCCATCCCCATCCTTCCTTCATCTCCTCCCTGCCCCCTCCAAGTCCACTGATTGGGGGGACCTCCTCCCCTTCCATCTGACCCTAGCTTATCATGTCTCTTCAGAGCTGGCTGCAATGTCCTCTTCTGGGATCTAGCTAGGCTGCTCCTCCCTCGGAGGAGGGGGGGATGTTAATTTCTTTTCTTCTGATTCTTATTATAATTGTGAATTTATGTTTATTGTACCAAGTGATTGGAATCTCTGACCATTCTATTTGTTAATCTGATTCATGAAAATCTATTCCCTCTATTGTTTTCTTTCCCTGAATCCTGTTCCTTTTTTCCCACATATTGGTCCCTTTTCTACTTTCAGTGTATGTCTTGGCTGTCTTTTTGTTTTTGATTCCACACATGAGGGGCAAACACACTATAGTTGCCTTCCCTTATCTTGTTTATTTCATTCATCATACTGAATTCCAGTTTTTCAATTTTTCTACAGATTACATGATTTTTTTCTTGCTTTAGATTTAATAATACTTCAGTGTATATATATTCCATGTTTTTTAAATTAACTCATCTGTTAGTGGTCATCTGGGCTGACTCCATGTCATTGTAATTAGAAATATTGCTACAAGAAATGTGGACATGAAGGTAGCACTCTTAAAAACATTTATTTATTTATTTATTTATTTATTTATTTATTTATTCATTCATTCATTCATTCATTCATTATAATTTATTTACTTTGTATCCTGGCCGTGGCCCCCTCCTTCTTCTCCTCCCAATCTCACTCTCCCTCCCTCTTCTCCTCCTATGCTTCTCTCCAAGTCCACTGATAGGGGTGGACCTCCTCCCTTCCATCTGACCCTAACCTATCAGGTTTCATCAGGGCTACCTACAATGTCTTCCTCAGTGGCCTGGCAAGGCTGTGCCTGCCTCCTCCAGTAGAACTTTTATTTGCTGACTTCATTTCCACTTGTAATAGCTCTATAACATGCAAACTTTACTGTTAACAGTTTTGAGGAATCTCAATTTCGCTTTCTGCAGTGACTATACTGTTGTAGGCTATGGATACCGGTATGTTCCCCCTTTTCTACTGAGGGCTGGGAGCATACATGTCTGGGTAGGGATTAACTTGAGACAGTCATTACAGAGGATATTTTTTTTAATGCAAAACCGCAACTATATATTCTTTAAACCTCTGTTTTCCATGAATTCAGTAAGACAACACAAATACTGGCAGAGATCATTATTAAAGGCATCATGATCTACCACAATAACAATATACCACATATTTTAATGTCTTAAAAGCACCCTGTGTCCCCTCATCTACCTCTTTTTATGATATATTCTAGAACCATTGAAGTTGTTTCTGTCTCCATAGTTTAGTAATTTCCCAAATGCAAACTAGTTGTGAGCCCAGAGTTAGCTGTTTTGTACTGGCTACTTTCATTTAAGATACATATTTAGATTTAGCTTTTTATTATTTCCCTGTAAAATATGGTGCTATACAATGTACTACTTCTTTAACCAACAAAGATAAATGATAATATTAAATATAACTAAATTCACATCAAAATTATATATATATATATGTATATATATATGTGTGATGTGTGCAAATTATTCATTAACTTGTGAGACATTATGTGGGGAACAGATGAGGTAAGTCCTAGGTGTATGTGTACTTTTGACATAAGTATGGCCATGTCAAGGGTGGCAATACCTTAGACCTCTGGGAACAGAAAGTTCTTTCCTGGGTCAGGCTTCATGGAAGGCCAGGGCTTCCCTCTGTCCAAGTCCAGATATTCACAGTGTGCAGAAATTATAAGCTATAGCTTCTTCTTCCTAGAGGATTGCAACCTGAGACTCTTCCAGAGTCTCCCCACAGAGACTTACTATGAATTTTATCTATTTTGCCTCTTCATTCAGCTGTACAGAATAAACACACCTCCTTGTTTCATTGCATATAATAACTGCACTGAGTTTCTGGGCCGCTGGTGTGTGTCCATTAGGGTGGACAGCTCACCAGAACCCAATTTTTATGTATGTATGTCTGTGTCTCTTCATTCCTCATCACCCCTGTCTGTTCAATATCAAAGCCATGTATGTTGGGCAATGTTTTTTGGATATGATTCTTGAAATAAAATATAGGCAGTGGCCAGAGGAATACCTCAGCATTACACTTGTCTGGTATTAACAATATCCTTCCTGGCTTTGATTTTTAAGACCTTCAAAATTCAGAAATTGACAAATAAAAATTATCTTGTTTATATCCATGTTATTAATAGTCATCTTTGACAATAGACTTAGTTGTGATTTTTATTCTTATATTTTCTTTTTGCAGTTAGAATAGTTTTCTATTCACACACACACACAAAGGCACACACATGAAAATAATGATAGTTTTAACTAATTTTGTCAGAAAAGTTTCCCTTTGTCCTTAAATCAACCCTCTTATGTCACTGTTAAAATACTGGTCTTTATTTACTTCTGTGGTTGAAATATAAGATAATTATTATGCTTTTACAATATATCCTTGACAAATAATCCTCAGGTATATTAGGACTCTTTTAGCATAGACATTAACCTTCTTAATCTCTTGAATAAATCTGTCTGTTCAGTAATATATCTTATGTCTAAGTTAAAATCTCTGTGGCCATCATGGACCTTGTGCTGAAATTCCTTACCTTTTATATAACCAAAATAATTTAATATAGGAGCAAGAAAATATCTGATATGGGAAAAATTGTCAACGTGGAAATTCAAAGACCTGCTTCAGAGAAATGCTGCATTGGAAAGTTGATGTTCAATGGTGAGCATCAATGTGTCTCTTAGTATTTTTGTATGACTAGACCATCTTGTGTCTCTGTCTCCAGGCAACAAATGGGACTCCTGTGAGAAGAAAGAGTTAATGTTGCTTTGAAAAACACACAATTTGTTTCCAGGGACTGTTTGGTGCACTTAAGGAATTTGTCACACCATAACACAGGTCCCTTTGGTAATATCACCAACAATAAAAACTTCTAACTACTCTTTTGTTGTTTTCTATTGTAACTGTTTATTTTTCTACAACTCTCATATCAAGCTTGTTCAGAGCTGAATGTGCCTCTTTCCCAGGTTTGAGGGGATTATAAGTTTAGGGCTCTTTATAGACAACTCTGTTCATTTGCCATGAGTAATTCAACACCTCTAGGAGCCTAGAAATTTCCCTGATACAGGTACAGAGATTAGGCCAATTTGTCTAAAAATGTTATTAACATTCACATATAAGTCAGCTTAGTTTATAAACTTAAGATAATATATATATATATTTTGATACACTGACAGAATCATAATTGGAATATATAAATATAAAATTAATAGATATATTCCATTGATCATTAATGTGCTTTATGGGATACAACTCTTTATATTTCTTTTCTGTTTTCTAGTGTCTTTTTATCAGAAAAATATAGCTATGACCTTATCTATGATATATCACTGGGATTTGAGGTAGACTAGTAAATGTGCCCTCTATTAAGGTCTATAACTATTACCTAAGTGTTGCCTTCTACATATATTCCATTGATCATTAATGTGCTTTATGGGATACAACTCTTTATATTTCTTTCCTGTTTTCTAGTGTCTTTTTATCAGAAAAATATAACTATGACCTTATCTATGATATATCACTGGGACTTGAGGTAGAATAGTAAATGTGCCCTCTATTAAGGTCTATAACTATTACCTAAGTGTTGCCTTCTACATGTATCTAGTACATACCACAGACGTATTTCAATCATCCTTAACCTTCATGGCAATTTATGTTTCTTTATATTGTTGAAACTCAGTTCTCCTCAATAAAAATGAATCACTGATTACAAATTTAGTCTTTTTCAAATTAAATATTTTTCATTATATTATTAATAATTAGTTGTACATTTCTACCAAAACTGAGAGGGAGAATGTAGTTATTTTCTGTAAGATCTTATCCCAATACTTGCATAAATAACTTGCTATATGTGTCTCCCTCCCCCCCAAAAAAACACATCTGAGATAATTCATGATCTATAATGACATGCAAACTTCATAATTCTTACCAGATATCATTGATAGCATATTGTGTAAGGGTTTATACAGATGTGTGTTGACATGTGTCCATTAATACAGTGTCATACAGGATACTTTCATCAACCCTTAAGGTCTTCTGTGCTCCACCTATCCATCTGCTGCCTAGTGACCTTCTTTCTATCCTATTACGCTTCTGCAATCTTTTTGGCAACCCCTTACTTTTCCTTTTTTAGAATCTTTTTCTGTTTTGATGAACCATCATTAATTGCTATGTTTTATTTGTTATCTACTTTTTCATATAGACTTGACTTTATTTCTTCTCTAAGCATGTGAAAATTTATGCCTTTTAAACTATTTCAGTGTGTGTGTGTGTATGTGTTTGTGTGTGTGTGTGTAGGTGAGAGGTCAAACTCAGATGCCATTCCTCAAAAGCAGTTCACATTGCCTTTTGAGAGAAGGACTATCTCTGAATCTAGAGACTGCAGATCACCATAGATTGCATGAGCCCCATGGGATATCCCTGTCTACACCCCTCTAGTATAATGATTATAGATCAGGCCCAGTTGTGTTTGTGGGTGCTAGTGGTCTAACTCAGCTATTCCCACTTGTGCCACAAGCATTTTTCCTGATGGTATTATTTTCAAGACTTTCTTTTTTAATTAATTAATTAAATTTTTTATTAATTACATTTGATTCACTTTGTATCTCTGCTGTAGCCAACTTCCTTTGTCCCTTCCCAATCCTGCCCTCCCTTCCTAGTCTCCTCCCATGACCCTCCCCCATTCCACTGATAAGAGAGGTCATCCTCCCCTTCCATCTGATCCTAGCCTCTCAGGTCTCATCAGGACTTTCTGCATTGTCTTCCTCTGTGGCCTGATAAGGCTGCCCTCTTCTCTAAGGGGGAGCTGATCAAAGAGCCAGCCACTGAGTTCATGTCAGAGACAGCCTCTGTTGCCCTGAGCTGCCATGGGCTACATCTGTGCAGGGGTTCTAGCTTATCTTCATGAATGGTCCTTGGTTAGAGTATCAGTATAGGTATCGGTATCGGTATCGGTATCAGTATCAGTATCAGTATCAGTATCAGTATCGGTATCAGTATATTTTGGTTCTGTTGCTCCCCTTATGGAGCTCCTGTCCCCTCCAGGTCTTTCTATCTCCCCCTTCTTTTGTAAGATTCCCTTCACTCTGCCCAAAGTTTGCTTTAATACACTGCTTGGTAGAGTTTTTCAGAGGCCCTATGTGGTATGCTCCTATCCTGTTCCCTGTTTTCTCCAATTCCTACGTCTATCCTATTTGTCTTTCTGAGTGAGGACTGCTCATCTTACCAATGGTTCTCCTTCTTGTTTAGCTTCTTTAGGTATACAGATTTTAGAATGATTATACTATATTATATGTCTAACACCCACTTATGAGTGAGTATATACCATGTGTGTCTTTCTGCTTCTGGGATTCCTCACTCTGCATTATCATTTCTAGTTCCCACCATTGCCTGCAAATTTCATGATTTCCTTGTTTTTAATTGCTGAATAGTATTCCATTGTGTAAATGTACCACAAATTCTATATCCATTCCTCAACTGAGGGACATTTGGGTTGTTTTCAGGTTCTGGCTATTACAAATAAAGCTGCTACGAACATGGTTGAGCAAATATCCTTGTTTTATACTTGAGCATCTTTTAGATATATGTCTAGGAGCGGTATAGCTGGATATTGAAGTAGCACTATTCCTAATTTTCTGAGAAAGAGCCAGAATAGGCCTTCTTCAAAGGAAAATATTTATTAATAAGTCACAGATACTGCATTTAATAAACAGATCATTCAGATACCAAATACAGCTATTAGGAAGGAGAATTGATTGAGACGTTTTTTTGTTTGTTTGTTTGTTTTTTCTCTACTTGGAGTAGAGTCTTAGCAGTGGAAATCGTCAAAAAATAAAGTCTGGTGGAATGAATTCAGAAAAAAAATCAAGAAGTTTTGACAACTGTTTTACTGGTGAAGAATACAGAAAAACCATATGTGGTAATTTCACTTGAGATTAGGGATTACAGAAATAAAATCTTGTTCAGGGAAGAATCTACAGATTACCTGCTATGTATCTTGAATACATGAAACTGATGGTTTGGTCAGTGATTGGTATTTTTTTCAGTATAAAATATAAAATTTGTTTGATTTGTACCTATACATGTGTTTTATAACATCACATGTCAGCAAACTACAATGTTTTGGTTGTGATTTTCAGAGATACATGTAATGAATAGCAACGTGGGCAGATAAATTATCCTCAATACAGGAAGTAGACAAAGGAAAGTGAGCAAGAGAATTCAGAGAGAGAGGTAAAATAAGTCGTTTAAGAAGAAAAGCTAAAGAAAACAGCAGCAGCAGGATTGTGAAGACATTCACACACACTGCAGAACAAAATAAGACCAGAACTAATCTAAAAATAATAACTTACAATTTATATACCCAAGTTTAAGAATAGCTGTGATTGAAATATTTGGGAACAAAGACTTTCAACAGTGAATGCAACTGATTGCAATACAAAAAGCTCAGCTATGCCACTTCTGTGTTGTTATTGCAATATTATCTTGTTCTTATGTAATTTGGGAAGGATATATTCTCATAAGCTATCAATTAATATTTATTCAGTGAAATTGTTTATTTCACACATTTTCAGATATGTGTGAGAGACATATATAGGATGAAAACATTTAAAAGTAGCAAGGATGGGGCAAACTGCCATGGTTTGACAGCTTGGGAAAACATGTTAGATGGAGAATATAATAGGCAGCTACCAGAGAGTTCTAAAGTAATGGCTGCTGAAGTCTGATGTGATGTGAAATATAACTCAGTCTTCATTATGCACCATAGCTTGAAATTGGAATGTGCCTAAGGGTTCATGTATTGCAGGATCAATCCTGAGCCTGTGATGCAATCCAGAGGGGTTGAAACATTTTTGTTGTTATTGAAAATAGATTCTCAACCATAATTTTCTCTCCCTGTACTTCTTCCAGGTCCCCCAACCTCTCCTCTCCCCCAAATTCATTCCTCTTCTGTCTCCTTTTTAAAAAAGAGCAGGCCTCCTAGGGATAACAGTCAAACAGGAGAAAACAAGATACAATAAGACAAGGTAAAATCCATCATACTGAGGCTGCACTAGACAACCCAATAGGAGGAAAAGTCTTGAGAACAGGCAAAAGTGTCATAGATACACCTGATCCCACAGTTAGAAGTCTCACAAGAACACCAAGGTAACAGCCATAACATATATGCAGAAGACCTGGTGGAGACCCATGCAGGCCCCGTGCTGGCTTTTTCCTTCTCTGTGAGCCCATGTGAGCCCTGTGTTGCTGATTCAGTGTGCCATGTCCTCCATTTTCATTGATTCCTACAGTCTGTCCTTCCCCTCTTCTGTGAGGTTCCCCATTTTCCTAGGTTAGGGAACCAATGGAGACCTCCATTTTAGACTCTCAGTAAAGTCTGGTTATAGGTTTCTGTTCCTATTCCCATTTTGCTACTGGTATGAAACCTCTCTGTTAACAACTGGTTAAGGGTAACACTCTATGAGTGTGGCAGAACATCATTAGGAATAATTTCATTTACTATTATTACTATTAATTATTAATTATTTTGCCAATCATGTTTTGTTCTTCCCTAAGTTACTGGGCTATCCAGTCTCTGGTTTCTGGTTTCTGGCCATCCAAGCAGTGAAGGACATGGGCTCCTTCTCATGGCATGAGCCTCAAGGTAATATTGGTTGGCCATTCCCACTAGTTATATACCACTATTGTCCCAACACATTACATGCAGGATAGTTTGTGTTGGTACGGTTGCGTTGGTACCCTGGCTTCTCTTTCCATAGTCCAAAGGTACCTTCTCAAGCTGGAGACTAGAACATAGGGGTGAAGGGTTCAAGCCTGCACCAGCAAGTCCTGTAAGGTCTCACTCTTGCACCAGCTGGATCCGTTAAGGGGCAGGGGTGCCTGAGTCTGGGGCTGTAGGAAAAGATGAAGGATGTTACTGCAATTGTGGAAGCAAGGCAGTCTGCACTTGGAGTCAAGAGCAGGCTGTGGAAAACATGAGCTGCCCTGGGCCAAAATGCAGAAATACATTGCAGAAACTCATTAAGCAATTTTCAATTACTGAAGTAAAAGTTAAGGACTTAATGTTTAAATTGAAGTAAAAAGTACCACTGAGGCCCATTATAAAATAGTTGAAATAAAAACAAATTTACAAGCTAATGGTGTTATTTTTTACTTTAACTATTATATTGTTTAATTAATAATATGCCCCAAGCAAGAATATTAATATGAGCACATTCTTATTTTCATGAATTTCAATCAATAAATAAAAATTGAGACTACCTCCTTACCATATTTTCCCTCTGAAGAATTTTATTTATCCTATTATAATTCCCTCAATTGTTATTTTTATAAATATCTCAACGCAACATGTAATTACATTACTATCATCTTTAAGAAATGAGACTATTGTCTTATTTCATATAATTCTGAAATTGTCTAATATACTGTATTAGAGCCATCATCAGTGAGACACCCCACTTCAACATGCGGAAGCGTAATAAAGGGAAACACACACAACAGTGCCCAAAACATGAGAGAGCTTGGGGACTCAAATGACTACTGGCAAGCAAGGTCTGGCATAGGCTGTTCTTCTGAGCCTTTGCTGTGTCCTGGATGCATCAGCACTCTTGACTGTGGCAGCCTCAGTGCAGACATTAGCTGGCATTGGCAAGCACAGCCTTGATACTGGCAAAGGCTGTGTGTAGTGGAGGCACCGTGGGGAAGCTCAGTGGCTATTCAGCTGGAGGGCCCTGGAGGCCTGGCTCCTGACATTGGCAGGAAGGTACTGCAGAAATGCACACAGTGCAAATGACAGACACCATGCTATTATGCAAGAACGCATCTCCGAGGACCAGTGAGGCATGTCCCTGTCGTTCTCAGGAGAAATAGGGGAGAAACTGAGGTGAAAGTTGTTAAGTATTTGAGACACAGAGGCAGAGAATTACAATCTAGTAGATATTAAAAGTCTCATATTATTCCCCACATAGGATAGATACAAAGACATCTTTTTAAGTCTTAAAACACCTTTTTCCTAAATTCATATTCATTTACCAACTCCTACTCCTAAATTTGAATTCACTTATAAACAAATTCAATTGCCATATTATTTATACATATCTGTATATTATCTACAATCTAATTATATAAATGCACAGAATGTGTTAAATATAGTGATAATAATACAGATAATACAGGATATATAAGGTATAAATAAAATAGAATAAATAATAGGCATATTAATAGTTCACTTTGGCAAAACTTAAGTTCTGTTTATCTTTGTTCTTTGTGTGGATTGCAACATTTACTATTGTATATACTTTATGTGGTACAATTTACTGCTGCTAAAATGTTAATGATAGTAGCAATGTTTCTTTGCAAGCCTACCCACTATGACTTAATAATTTGTTAAAAGTTTTGTCTGAATCATCATATTTCAGTTTAAAGATAGGTAGAATCACTGTTTTATGGACTGTAGCAATTTAAGGAGATAGGTATTAATAACACCATTCACACACCTGGTGTGAGAAAGTAGGACTTAGCACCATTGGCTCAGCTTTTACTACTAGAAAACTGTTACCTCCTACTAAGGATTTAACTTTAAATCTTGTGAAGTTTTTCTATGTATTTAACATTTGTCTCCTTGTAGATATGGTTTTCCCAGATTCTGTGACTCCATGAGATGGTATTAAAACCAAAGCCTCTATCGCCCCTTGTGTGCTTTTCTATGCACACTTTACCTATTAGCTGGGGTACACAGTGGTCTGAAAATGAGTGACTGGAACAATTTTTTGTTGTTGTTCATATCTCAACCACTCTGTTTCTGAACTAGTGAGTTGCTTAACTATAATGAAATGTTTCCATTGGAGGTTTTTACTTTGAAAACACCTGGATCTTTTTGCAGGTTATAAGCTTTGTGTCTAGGCCACAGTCGCCAGGGCCTCAGATATGGGAGGGTCGCAATGAGTGTTTATGAATGAGATAGTCAATGGCAAGTGAAATTATGATATAGTCTTATATACTCAGGGACAAAGTTCCAGAGGTAGATATTTTACAAACCTTTTGATTTATTGATAATTATGCAACATAGGGTATTAATGGTATTAAATTTAAACATATTAAAGTTTTATTGCTTTTTATTATTAAGTGTATATAGTAAGACCCCAATATGTTTCTATTTATGTCTCTAATTCACTGCTAATATAATATGGAATATTTTGATTTTGGTACAATGAACAGATATGGAAGATTCTCTAGGGCACAGGTTCTCAACCTTTCCAATGCTGTGACCCTTTAGTACAGTTCTTCATGTTGTTACTTCACAACTTTAATTTTGCTACTGTGTTGAATCTGATGTAAAAATCTGATGTGAAGATTGTAATGTAAAGATCTGATATGCAGGATATTTGATATATGGCCCTTGTGAAAGGGTCATTTGTTTTCTCAAAGGGGTCGAGGCCCATAGTTGAGAATCTTAGAGAATTTCCACATTTGCTCACATGTATGCTATCTTTTAAACAGTGCTATACCAATTCTTCATTTTGTGCTCTTCTGGAATCCAGTGGGTATGTGTAGTGACACCCACCTGTGAATAGAAATCATGTATGCCATTAACAAATAATCTTTTTCATGCATGCTCCTTAGTTCATGTCTCAGTCTCTGAAAGCCAAAATCTTTTCTAGAGAATTTCTCCAATTTGTTTTCTTCTTTAATTTTTATCCAGAAGTAACTAAGAAGTGACTTTGGCTCAACAGTTCCTCATGTCAGGATATCAACTTGTTCCATGAGGATAACCTAACAGGACCATTGCCATTAGTGGCATGTAAATTAGGTCACTCATTTACTGAACTTTTAGTTCAAGGGCAAAACAACTCAAAGACAACAGTCACGGTGTGTGTTTGTCATCTGCCTTTGACTGGATACTGAAAGGAATAGATATGGGGAGTGAAGTCAAGGAAGTAGAAGTAACCTAGAAATCTGGACTATCAACAACACAGAAATGTTAGTTAGTTTTACATACCATAAAACAATTCAAAAATGGTAGGAAGCTTTCATATATAAAGGAACAATGTCTTTCTAGTAAAGTCAACCATTTTTGTGGCACAAAATTGTGGCTGCCAGTGTTTTCCTCACTTATCTCCTATTGGGATCTTATCAAAGATGATTTACTAGTTCAGCAAAGGGCATCTTGATGGAGACGCATAAAAATAAAGCATTCCAGAAATAAGAATTCTAGATATAAATTTTGTATTGCTTTCCACTCCTGATATTAAATAACAGAGTAGATTACAATCCTACTAATAATTTGAAGGAATGTTATGACCAATGACACTACCTCTCATATTAGATGTCAGAGCTGCAAAACCTTTGGATTTCTGTTATATAGTCACTTGTGACCTCCTAAAGTTTGTATGTTGAAATCTTAATTCATAGTCCTTCATCATATTCTCATATTTTGAGACAGAGAGGATAATGGGGTAGGTTATATGAGGTGGCTACTAATTCAAGAAGGCTGGTGTTCCTATAATAAGAGAATATTTGGACACATTAGGTAATACCTGAGATTTAAATAGAGAAAGTCTCAGGAAAACACCATCAGTTCCTTGGATGCCTAAAAAGAAGAAACCTAGCTTGTAGATACCTTTAGCTTTAATATAGAACTATTGCAGAACTTTATGAAACCTTTGTTGAGTAAGTCAATCAGGATGGTGTGGCTTCTTATAGAAGTCCCAGTGCACTAAAGTACCACTGATGCTAAAGAGCAAGAGCAAGCCCCTAAGCAGATTTACCCTGCTTATTACTCTCATTTCATATAAAGGCCAAAGAGAAAGATGAACAAACAGAATTAATATTTTGGAAAGTCACAACATTGCTCTAGGGATTTTTTTCTCATAGCATCAATGTAAAGTCAAAGAATACTAGGTATTTGCAGAAAAGGTGATCATAGCATCTTTAAAAGCTCCTCATAGCCCATGGAAGCTCAGTCTCCAAGTGGGTCCCTATTAATGGGAACAGAGACTATCTCTGACATGAACTCAGTTGCTGGCTCTTTGATCACCTCCTTCTGAGGGGGGTGGGGAGGAGCAGCCTTACCAGGTCACAGAGGAAGACATGAAACCAGTCCTGATGACACCTGATGAGCTAGGGTCAGATGGAAGGGGAAGAGGACATCCCCTGTCAGTGGACTTGGAGAGGAGATGAGGGAGGGAGGATGGAATTGGGAGGGAATGAGGGAGGGGGCTAAAGCTGGGATATAAATAAACTGTAATCAATCTCTCTCTCTCTCTCTCTCTCTCTCTCTCTCTCTCTCTCTCTCCCCCCCCCCCCCCGCATCATGTTTGTTATGTAAGGGCCCATAAATGTGGCACTCTATAGCTTTTTAACGTTTCCTTCTTGTTAATATACACAGCTTAAGGTTATCTTAGCATTTTTACACATCTGAAAAGAAGAGGTGGAGAAATAGGTTTTGTCCCTTTGTTTGTTTCCCTTTTAAACCTACCACTGCTAAACAAATGTTCTCCCACTGAATGACGACCTACTCCATAAAATAATGTTTTGTTTTTACATTCATAGGTGACTAAGATGAGTAAGAACATGTAGTTTGGGATGTGCGTTACTGAGCTGGACAAAGATAGACTTTTCTTCGCTAGGGCAGAAGGTAGTGAAATCTGAGTAATACTGGGGAAGCAACACTTGTGCCAAAATGCCATTTGAAAAGAGGCTACTAAACTCTCCTTTGGGGAGGGGCCTTTTTTTCTGATTGGAAGTTTTTGCTAATGTGTAGTTTACTTTTAATTAGGATACAAAGAGATCTTCCTGGCTCTTAAGGAATGAAAGTTTTTTTTTTTTCATTCCTAAAGATGTTTGTTTGTTTGTTTGTTTTTGGTCAGGCATTTTGCAACAGCAATAAGAAAGGTAACTAATCCATTATTTCGTTAATAAATACAGCAACATTTATTCAATGATTTATTTCTTAATTACTGAATGTCTTTGAGGAAGTTAGTTATAGAGTTTTAGCACTAGAGATGGCTTCAAAGGGAAATGAGAATATTTACTAACTGTGTCTAGTAAAAATATGTCTTGTGGTAATGCTCTTTGTCTGCTCCTTTACTTTAATTGATCTGTCCAACAAGGATGATATAAAATAGTTCTAGGTCTCCTGATGCAATGTAGTAATTTTAGAAGTTTGTGTTTTGAAGAAATAGATTAATCGTAAGGTTTCAGATATGGGGAGATATCTTCCTGGTTTCCACCACATCTTGTGTTAAGGATTTTATTTTTTTTTAATTTTTTTATTTATTGTTATCAATCACAGGTTAGGCACTTTGCATCCCATGCGCAGCCCACCCACTCCCTCCCACCCTCCCCAACCCTCCCTCATCTCCTCCCCGCCCACTCCAATTCCACCAGCAGGGGAGGACCTCGTCCCCTTCCATCTAACCCCAGCTCATCCTGTCTCCTCAGGGCTGGCTGCAATGTCCTCCCCTGGGATCTAGCCAGTCTGTCAATCCCCAGCTTGTATGGGGGAGGGTCAAAGAATCAGCCATCAAGTTCATGACTGAAACAGTCCCTGCTTCCCTCACTAGGCACTCCAGTCCTACACCAAGCTATCCTGGGTCCCATCTGCACAGGGGTTCCAGGACATATCCACTCGTAGTCCTTG
Organism: Pachyuromys duprasi; assembly: GCA_028658305.1. Lineage (NCBI taxonomy): Eukaryota > Metazoa > Chordata > Mammalia > Rodentia > Muridae > Pachyuromys > Pachyuromys duprasi. The sequence goes on from CM053764.1 coordinate 91,619,043, forward strand.
GTTGTAGAAACCGTCTCATACAAGACCCCTGTGCCCTGCTCAGTTTAGTCATTGTGGAGCTCTTGTTCTCTCCAAGTTTCACCAACCTCCTCCATTTCTGTCATCACTTCTTGCCCTCTACCAAAGGCTTGATCACGAGTCTTAATATCTGCTCTGGTACATCTTTACGTTGACCCCCCCCCCCAGAGGTCCTCCTTGGCATACTCCTGTCCTGTTGCTTGTTTTCTCCTCCACTCAATGTCCATCCCATTT
>CM053764.1:91619794-91637640 GCA_028658305.1 Pachyuromys duprasi
GCATCAATGTTCATAAGAGAGATAGGTCTGAAGTTCTCTTTTTTTGTTGGATCTTTGTGTGGTTTAGGTATCAAGGTGACTGTGGCTTCATAGAAAGAGTTCGGTAATTTTCCTTCTGTTTCTATTTTGTGGAAGTGTTAAGGATTTTAAATGATTTAAATTTCTATGCACACATTTCTGTATGTGTGTGTCTGTGAAATCCTAAAGTACAATTTGAGATTTTATGATCTATCCACTAAGCTGTGGATTATATCATGTAACATATAGCTGTCCACAGTGTACCTTTGTATTTTCATTGCTGTTCTCTCTTACTGATTGTTTTGCCATTGCTCAAGGGCCCAGTGTTTCATGAAACTGGTTTTAACCTCACTAATCTTTGATGGGGTGATTAAATTACATAGTTGTAATAAGAATTATTTTCTATTAATTATCTTGATGTTTTAAAGCCATACAGACAAATTGTTGTATATTATTTATTTTTAAAGGAAATATGAGAATGTTGTCTATGAAAGGTACATTTTCTATATCACAAAAGTATTTTAAGAAGTACAATGATTACCAAACTATAGAAACTTTATGTTTGAAATAATTCTGGGTATGTACATAACAGGTTGATAAAAATGCACAATAACACATAGTCTTTTTAATTCATGGCAATTCAGAAAGAAATTTAAAATAGTTCTTCAATCTTACAAACAAGTCACACATAAACCTTTATAAAATGTACCTAAAAATGTATTTCTGTGAAATTAGTTTTTAATGAAAATATAGAAAATTCATGTATTGCTTCCATATCAGAAGAAACAGGTAGAAAATTAAGCTTATAATATTAGCACATAAAAGAGACCAACATAATAAAAAAGAATTATGTAGGTGGTTTTATAACATGAGCTATAATTGTAACTATAGTAAGCCTGAAACTAAAATGAGTTATTGAAAGAGAAATCTATTCACATGTTTCTTTTTGTCTCTGGCCTTCAGAGTTATATTAAACATGCACTTTATCCACATGTGCTTTACAAATCAAAACAAATATACTTAATCACAGACAAATTCAGTGGCACTCTCTAGACCAAAAATAATTTGTATGCCCAATTATGCATTTTGGAAATTCCACCCTCATTTTCCAAAAACATTACCTTTGAAAATCATCAACATTTGCATTCTTTCTCTTAGAGGTGTGTTGTAAGATGCACCAAGAAAACAAGCTAAATCCAGAAGTGTAAATAGTAGAGCTCACAGCATTCAGATCTGGCAATTTTCATAATATGGAAAGAAACTGTTTACTGTCCTTGGGGAAACAACACCTTCCTGACTAGAAGTCTTTACCAAGGTGCATTTTACTTTTAATTAGGATAAAGCAGACTGTCTTGGCTTTTTAGGAAACTTTTCATCATTCTGATGCATACTATTAGTCAGGTTGCAATATGTGAAGAATATACTTTCAGTTCAATATCAAGATCAGTTTATGTAACAAAACTTCAATGCATAATACTCACTTATATAGACATATAAGATAGGATAAACATACTGAAATCGATACACCTAAAAAGACAAACAAGAAAGAGGACCAGGGGTAAGATGATCAATCCTCACTTAGAAAGACAAAAGGGATGGGCATTGGAAAACAAGCAACAGGACAGGAGCCTACCACAGAGGGCCTCTGAAAGACTCTACCTAGCAGTGTATCAAAGCAGATACTGAGACTCATAACCAAACTTTGGGCAGAGTACAGGGAATCATATGAAAGAAGGGGAAGTTAATATGATACAGAGAGGACAGGAGCTCCACAAGAACCAAATATATTTGAGCAGGAGGGTCTTTTGTGAGACTGTTTTTCCAATCAGGGACCATGTATGGATATAACCTAGAACCCCTGCTCAGATGTAGCCCATGGTAGCTCAGTATCCAACTGGGTACCCTAGTAAGGGAACAGAGAATATTTCTGACATGAACTCAATGGTGGGCTTTTTGACCTCTCACTCCCCTGCCCCCCAAGGGAGGAGCAGCCCTGCCAGGCCACAGAGGAGGACTTTGCAGCCAGTCCTGAAGACACCTGATAAACCAGGGTCAGATGAAAGGGGAGGAGGTCCTCCCCCTATCAGTGGACTTGGAAAGAGGCAGGGAAGAGATGAGGGAGGGAGGGTGGGTTGGGGAGGGAATGAGGGAGTGGGATACACCAGGGATACAAAGTTAATAAACTGTAACTAATATAAAAAAAGAAAACTTCAAAAACATGCTCTCTAAGTTGCTTCTCACAGCAACCACTAAACCATACAGTGTAAAATGACTTAGGCTGCATCACACTGGCAGGCTGTCATGAAACCACAGCTCAAGCTCTTTGATCACTTCTCCCTGGGGTGACCTAGCAAGCCCAAAGTGGAGAAGATCCATGAAGTCCTGATGGGATCTGATAGGCTAAGATGAGATAGTAGGGGAGAAGGATCTCCCCTATCAGTGGACTAGGAGAGAAGAATGGGGGAGAAAAAGGGAAGGGGAGAGCTACAACTCGGATACAAAGTAAATAAATTGTAAATAATAATAATAATAATAATAATAATAATAATAATAATAATAATAAAGGATTAAGTGTGTTCTCCTGTTGTTTATTTTCTGTTTTATTTATACCATTAGGGGGAGGGTTGTTTGGCCATAGGTGTGATCCTGACAGGCAGCAGCATAAGGCCCCCAGGACTGTTCTAAGCTCTCTTGGTTATTGATATCATCACTGAGTTTGTGACAGACCAAACAACATGGTATTAGAGTATATTTTTAAAAATTTGATTCGATAATCTTGGACTATTTCAAAGAAATTTGTGCAAAATAAGAATATTTATCAATGGTCAAAAATTGAAAATTTTCAGACACTGGCAAAGCTACTAACATCCCATGATAACAAAATATGTCATTGACAACAGGTAATTGATTGCCAACAGATATTAGTAAGGTTAAGTTCAGAGAATTTTGGGCAATACCCAATCATAAAGAAAAAGAACCGACAGGCCTCAATTGAAATACTATTGTTCTTATTTAGTTTTAGCATACTCATTGTAAATTATATATTGAGGCAAATGTTTACAATACATCAAAAGCACTTCATTTATTGAACATAATTTTATTCCACCAATATATTTTTATTGTAGCCATCGCAAATATAAGAATAAAAATAAAAGAATTTCTGCATGAACAGATATCTTGAAAATAAATTTCAAACCATGGGTAGACATAAAAAAACAATAGAGAAACAAGAGTCCCAAGTTCTGTGCTAAGATTGTCATCCCTGCTGTGGGAAAAAATTTAACTAGAGGTGGGAGTTTTATTTTAATTAATTAATTAAGTTGCATTTTAATAATAAAATTAATTAATTAAATTTCTAATTCAATCACATTAAATATTTTCTTCCAGGTTCTTCATATTTTTCTGTGTAGTCTATTCTAAGTGTACTCAATCAACAATTAATAAATGGGACCTCATGAAACTGAAAAGCTTCCGTAAAGCAAAGGACACTGTCATCAGAAAAAAACAACAGCCTACAGACTGGAAAAAGATCTTCACCAGCCCTATATCTGACAGAGGGCTAATATCCAGAATATATAAAGAACTAAAGAAGTTAAAAAGCAACAAATCATGTAATCCAATTAAATAATGGGGCATGGAGCTAAACAAAGAATTCTCTGTAGGTAATATAGAATGGCAGAGAAACATGTAAAGAAATGTTCAACATCCTTAAGTCATCAGGGAGATGCAAATCAAAACATCCCTCAGATTTCACCTTACACCCATCAAAATGGCTAAGATCAAAAACTCAAGTGACAACACATGCTGGAGAGTGTACTCAATCTAAAGCCAATGTCACTTTCAGTCTGTTATAGCTACTTGGACCCTCTTTTATAATCAGGAACATTTCTTCTTTTCATATTATATCTCTGTCCCTCATATTGCTCCATTTCTCACAAGAATTATGGCAACAGAATGCTCTGAACCACTGGCAATTACTACTAGTTCAATTGATGATAATACTTTGGTTCATTGCTTCTGTGTGTATTGGAGGAAAACTTAAGTCTTAGGTTCCTTTGTTAGAATCAAAGAAGATTCTCAGATATATCATGCATTAGTTAGTTTCCTTTGGCTCTCATGAAAAGCTGGAAAAATTACTTATGGGAGAAAAGGTTAATTTTGGCTTACAGTTGAATGTGAAACAATCCGCCGTGGTGGGGAATCATGACATCAGCAGCAACTGGCAGCTGGCTCATTCCATAGGCAGTCAAGACACAGAGGGTGACAAATGCTGATATCCAGCTTGCTCTCTCTGTCCTGTGAAATCTAGAACTCTTGTTAATGGAGCTGTGCTATCCACATCCAGAGCATCCCTAACCTGACTGCGGTGGTTTGCATGAGACGCTCCTCTGTTGTTCTTAGGCATTTCAATGTCTCTTCCCCAGTCTATTGCAGTTTGGTGAGGAGTAAGAGAAGTGGCCTCAATGAAGCAAGTATGTAACTTGGGGTGGGATCTGAGGTTTTGAAGACCCGTGCCATTTTGTGTGAGCTCTTTCTTCCTCCTGCTTGAGGTTGGAGATGTAAGCTCTCAGCTGTTACCAACTGCCTCTTTCTACATCCTATCGTTCCTCATGGCCTCTAGTCCTCTGCTAATGTAAGTCCCAAATCAACTTTCTTTCCATAAGCTTTCTTGGCCATGGTGTTTAATGTCAGGAATAGAAAAGTAACTAATATTCAAGCTGAATCTAGACACTTCCTCCTATGGATTCGTTGGTCATTTTAAATTCTACCAAGTTCACAACATGGCCAACAGTAATATAGTATCTATTTTTGTTTTAAAATTGATATTAATCTTGTTTATAAGAATGGCTTTTGTGTACAAATTGCATTGATATTTAATACAAAACTCCATCTTAAGTAGTCATTATAAGTAATGGAGTAAAAGTCCACTTTTTTTGTTATATCATGGTTGGTCCAGTCACTTTTAGTGCTTAATTGTAAGAGTGTTCATTCACACACACACACACACACACACACACACACACATATATATATATATATATATATAAATGCATTTTATTTGGCATTTATTTTTTCTAGAGAAATGGGAAATTAAAAACAATAGTCATTTTGAATATTTTTCTATTATTCCAAATATCAATTTTATTCCATTGCATCAGACAAGCAATTATCAGGAAAAAAAAAAGAAAAATTCCATTTCCTAGGGCCTCACTCTTATGAGACAGACAATCATCTGGAGTACTAATGCAAAATCCTTTTCAGCCACATTTTTGTCTTTCTCATCATTCAATTGCTACTGTGTCCAAAGTTTTTTCTCATCCAGAGTACTTATCCTTTATAAACATTTTTTAAAATAAATTTATTTATTCATTTTGCAACCTGGTAACAGCTTCTCTTTCCTCTCCTCTGGGTCCCACCTTCCCACCCTTTTCCCCCTTTCCCCTCTCCACTTCTAAGAAAAAGGGAGCCCACTCCCCTTACAACTCCACCCAGTCCTATCAAGTCACATCAGGACATAGTGCATCCTCTTCTTTTGAGGCCAGGCAAGGCAACCCAGCTAAAGAAAAGTAATCTAAAAGCAGGCAACAGAGGATTCCATATCAGATAGGACCCATGCTCCCCTTGGTGCTAGGGGACATACATGAGGACAAAGCTGCCCATCAGTTACATATGTGCCATGGACCTAGGTCCAGTCCATGCATGCTCTTTGGTGCTTCAGTCTCTGTAAGCCCCTATGGGATTAGCTTAGTTGACACTTTTGGTCTTCTTTAGGGGTTCTTGTCCCATCTAGGACCTTCTATCCTTCCCTACACTGCTCCACATGAGTCTCCTAGCTCTGCCTAACGTTTGACTGTTGGATCTCAGCATCTGTTTTTCTTCACTGCTGGGTGGAGTCTCTCAGAGGACAATCATGCTAGGCTCCTGTCTGTAAGCATAGCAGAGTATCATTAATAGTGTCAAGGGTTGGCTTTCTCCTATGGGGTGGGTGAATAAATAGATTGAGAGCATTTTTCTTTATATTTCATTCTGCTTTTGTAATTCTGACATCAAGCTATCTGATGTGGGCTAGCATGTTTTCATTTTGCTACTCTGTTAAATTCATATTTATTGTTATTATTTGTATATCACTGAGTTATTTGTATATAATTAATCTTGATTCCATTCTAATCATGCTATTTTTTCTTATGACTCCAGCTTGCATATATGTGCAGATTTGTAATATTTCTATTTCTTTTGCTCTACAAGTTTTACCTTTTGAGGTAGGTTTCATTTGAAACAACAAACTGTAATTACCAGTGTTTACCATTCTTAGTTCCAGTAAAAAAAGTCTGTTCTGATATATTTTTAAGACTGCTAATATTAATCTTCACGCTTTGTCAGTTTGCAAAGAAATGTTCTCCTATCTTTGTAGACTACTACAATCTCAGCTCTGCAGAGCCGAAGTCCTCTCATGACTCAGATACTTTTGAATTCATCTGGTTGAGCATAATCATTAAGTATAAAAAGTACTTTTGCCAATTACTTTTTGTCATTATATCTAAAAGGAAGGAAAAATTTCCCAGTTTCAATTCTTTTTTTGGTAGCTTTGATTGTATATTATATCTTTATTTTGCATTCCAGTTGGATCATATCTGTCCACAGTTTTTTCTTTGATTTATTTTTGTTTTCTCAATTTTTGCATTCTATTTCTACCTGAGAGAGTAATTATGTTTTATTTTCCCCCTTATAGAAAAAAAATTAGAGTAGAAACATGAGATCTATGTTGAAAGCTAACAGAAATTAATTTTAACACTGTTTTCTACAAAAAATACATCTATTCTATAATGAGAAGTGATTAATTTAGGGGGAAGATGAAGGGTGTTTTTTAATATCCAAACAGAATATCCATAGCTCCTTTAATTCATTTTCTCCTTTATTTGCATATTAACACTTATGTGACTCATGCAAAGTTAAAATAACTAATAAGATAATACCTTGTGTGATATGAGAAGAAATTTAAATGAAAGTGCTGAGCAGTACACATAAAATAAGAAGTATGTGAAAACAAGTTATTTAATGGTGTATTTTAATAAATCATGATGTATTGCCTCTTCTCTTAATAATTTCAAAACATGGAAATAAAATATTGCCTTGCTATGTAATGCAGCATGAAAATCCAAATAAAAGCACAAAATTGCAAAATTGGCAAGAGGGTTTGAAGAAAGAAGTGTAAAGGCTTACAAAATTTAAAACTCTGTAAGTGATTTTGTACCACAGATGAATAAGAAGTATATTGTTGACTGGAGAAAAGGATATTGATTCACAAATGGCGTACTTCTGCAACTTAAAGATGTTCATCATGGCAAGTCTACATCTGCTTTTTAGTACCTGTGGTTGAAGGTGACAGTGATGAATGTCTCTATGGATGACTGAACCTGCAGTGTAAATCTCATGACCTGCAGGTGTTTTCACACTGCCTTCCCCTTTCTTGCGTATTGTAATGACTCTGTGCAGTTCCCTCTGAATTGCACATCTTTGCTAAATTGAATGATTCTTCTCTCAGGTATGCTGCCAGGGTGATTTTTCCTTCACCATCATGGGTAGCTGTCTTATTCTTGGAGTTGTAGGTTAGGACATCTAGAAAACATGGCTCATCTTATTTTACTTCCTCATTTTTTCCTTGTCTGATTTTAAGGGTAAAGTCAATTAAGTTTTCAAATAGTTGCCTCATCTTGTTATTGGTTGGATAAAGTAGAACAGAGTCCTGATTGCCTTATAAACATCTCTAAGCAAATCACATCCTTTTTTATTATCATTGTTTGAGTTTTAGGAATACTTAGACTAATGTGTTTATGTGGAAATTCATTTTAGTTTTTAACGTCTCACTATTCTTTGGTTACATAGGTATTTAATTAGATGCAATATATAGCTGATTTAGAGGACCCCAATAGTTTTTATTGCTAATCAGAATAAAAGTTTGAACAACATCACATATTGGATATATTTTGTTTTTACTTTCAGTCTCATCAAAAATCAAGTTATTATATATGTGCTCAGATACAATAACTTGTGCTCATAATACATTCAAACATATAATATCTAAGACTATACGTATGTTTTAAAATGCAATTAACTATCTTTGTTCATAAGTATAATATATAATATAGGAATAATGTTTATCATACATATATATATAATCATCTTCCTTGTGGTACACATTATAAATTTAAAAATTCTCTGAGTATGATTCTGCAAATATATTCATATGCATAATTTGTTTTAGTCTTTTTAAAAATTAGACAACCACTATTTTATGGGCATTATATAATTACTTTATATGACAGTTCTGACTTAAACTTCATTAAGTATTCTCATGTTGAATCAGTGATACTTTCTAGAAAAGCAGCTCCTTAAAGAGTTATGTTCATATAAGTTGATTTTCTGGCAATGTGCAACTTCATTATTTTTCTATAATACATTATGTAAGATAATTATGTAAACAGGGCATGTAAAATTTATTTTCAGAATTTGATATTCAGCCTACTAATTATGGGCTATTGGCTATTTGATGTCATCTCTGAATGCTGTATGCAGAAGTCAGAGAAGAAAGATGGCTTTGATAAACATGTGAAATAGAAATAGCCTAAGAAATTAACACACTTAATGATAAAGCCAAGCCCCACTGCAGTGGCTTAGCTGCCAACTACATGGGAAGAAATATTATAATATTATATACACACATATTAGTAGAGGTAAGAGAAAGAAGAGATGAGCATTTTTTTGGTATTCGAATTGCAACTTTAAAATATTCGTAAACACATTATCTACTTATTGCACGTTTGCATGCTTTCTCATCTGCTAGGCTCTGGATGTACTGATGAATAAGACTGGTACAGTAGATACCTCAAGAGCAAATTCTCTATTGAGTAAGTCACACATTCAAGCAGACAATCATGGCCTATATGCAATAATGATAAATCGAAGTTCTGCTTTGACAAGATAACTGGATAGAATTTCCAAGGGACTCACCCTCAAACCAATCTTTCTTAGGAAGTAACATTAGACTGAAACAGGGGAATAGTAAACATATGGAGTCAGAAGAGAAAAGAGGTTCCCGACAGAGAGGGAGAAGTATGCATTAGCTGAAAGTCGAAGAAATGACACACACTCAGGTAGACCAGGTGGCTAGAACTCAGCAGTGGTGAAATATGAAAATGAAATTACAGAAGGATTCTGGAAAATAACAGAAGGGGGTACATCTACATTTTTTTAATACATTGAAAAAAAAACCACCCAGAATATTTTACATTGCTCTTTTTTGAAATCTGGAACATTTTTTAAGTTTGAGATTTTTATATGCCGCAACACAAGGGGGCTGAATCCCTTAAAATAAAACAAGGTGTTTACACTGACGTATGTAAATGAAACAGTGAAGCCCCTACCTTCACATTTTCAGATTACAAGTGCAATGCCTTGACCTGTTAGGATGAATTTAAAAGAACCATTTTCCAACAGAAAACTTATGTTATCATGAGATGCATCGTGGAAAGCTATCTCTAACAAGCTTGCTTCTCATTAAAAATTAGTATTTAAGGTAAAAGCAACCTGGCATTTAAGCAGCTCAGATCTAACTGGAGACAGCCAAGATCTAATTGGATGCGTGGAAAACGATACAGGCAAGCCTGTGTCTCCCAGTGCTTATCCGAGCAAGAAGCTGGCACAGCATAAGTGAATTAAAATGCCTGTCACCTAGCGGGTTCCGGACAGAGGGCAGTCTTTAAGACCCAGCGACTGTATTTGTCTGGAGAGGAAATGTTGCTTTTTGACAGATGAGAGAAATCCCCTTAGTGCTGGCTCTGGGAAGGCAGAAGTGAAGTCAGTCACCTGGTGGTGAAGGCCAGTAAAACAGCAAAGCGGGAGGAAAATTGCTGTCTCCCTCTCTTCTCTAGCTCTCTTCTCTCTGTGGGAGCCACCTCCTATTCTCTCAACTCTTTTAGCATAACCTTCAAAGGAGAACGGTCCCTTCAGACTTTATTACCGTCTTTTCCCCACTGAGAGAATACCTCTTAGCTACAAGACATTTTTAAGTCTATGCAGGACTTCGGGGATTCGGTTATCTTGCCAGGGAAATTGATGATTGCTAATGTCTGGGACTCACAGCGTGCTAAATTAGCTACCAGAGTATGCCTGACGGAGGAAGGCTTTTATCACATACTCTTCTCTCCAGTTTGAACACATTTGCTTGAATTTTGCCGCATGACGCTGTCCAGGGAAGCAGCTTTTTTTCTTGGGATGCAGCAACTCGCTGATTTCTAAGCTTATTGCAGAAGAAGAAATAATCTGAAACAGAGTGGATATTCCCCCTCCTTTTCTCGATTCGACTGAGCCTGAGCCGTGTTGCACCTCGGTAAAGATCACCTGTCCCCAAATCTTCGAAGAAGTAAAACAAAGTGAATTATCATTAATATTTATTTATTTATATTGTTTTTAACCGGTGGAGGCGGCGAGACCACGGAGAATGAGACTGAGAGAAGGTGCCAGGGCTTGGAGGAGGATAAGGCTGAGTTTCAGCTGGAAACTAAAAGACTAGATCGTTTAGGGGAGCAACTTGGCCGGTTCCTCTCCACTTCGTCTAGTTTCGCTCCATGGACAGATCCACGGACCTGAACATCCAGGAGCTCAAGGTACGTGGTCCTGCGGCGGCGGCGCTGGCTCTCCGCTGTGCCGCTTTCGCATCCCTGGCTCTGCTCGCCGCTACCCGGCGTCGCTGGAGTAGTCGCCGGTCCCGCGGGACGGCCAGGGGCATCTGGGGCGGGGTGTCCCCGGGCGCAGCGCCCCTCCCCGGGCCGCGGACAGGCAGGCAGCCGGCTGTCCCTCGCTCTCCCGCGCGGGGCTGCTTTCCGCGGCTTCCGCGGCGTAGCTCTGGCTGGTGCTCCCCTCGCTGGTGACACGGCCTCTGGGCTGTAGGGCCAGAGGTGCTTGGTGCCCCTGAGCTGGCCAAGGCTCCGGAGGTCGCGCCATCTCTGCCCTAGGTCTCCCGCTTTCCGGGGAAAGTTGTCCTAGATGGGCGGCCACTTTGCCTCAGGTCCCAGCCCGCCGCCGCTCTCCTGTTCCGCTCCTGCCCCCGCGCGACACTGGGACAGCTTGTTTCCATTCGCAAATTGGCTGCACGGAGGTGTTTGTGGTCACCCCCAGGCAGAGACCCTTCCCTCCCATCGCCGCCCACATCGTTTCCCCCATTGATGGCCACTGCCTTTGGGCGCGAACTGGTGGTGATCATCTAAGGGTCAAGGCAAGAGGAGAGACTTGAAGGATCCCCTGCTGGCCTCTCTCCACTGGCTGCAAGGGAGGGACTGAGCTACATGCTCTTCCTGTAACCAGGCCAGGTCTGAGGAACTGGGGAAGGGGAGCCCTGGGTGGAAGCTAGTCTGGAGAGGGCAGGGCACCCCTCCCCTGCCCAGCCTCCAGGTTCCAAGACCCTCCTAGGTCTGCAGGTGCACCACGTGTAGTACCCTTTAGTACTTTAGCCCTACAAGTCCTGAAGTGGCTCCAAATCTCCCAGGCCACGAATTTCCCACTTTGCTGGTGGGTATCTCTGCCTGCAGGGCTGGTATAAAAAGAAAGAACTTAAAAAATTTTTAACAAATTTAAATGTCCCGCTCCCTTGTAGATGCTAGAGCTGAAAGGAACATGCTGGAGCCTAAAATGTGTATGTTTATGTGTGTGTGTGTACGTGTGTATAAATATCATATTCTTCCTCCAGTCATTTTGTTAGTCTGTTTGGGGGGCGGTACACTAGAGTTACATGTAAGCCCTTTGTTACAGTGAGGATTTTTCACACATCCCTTCCTGCTGGGGAAACTTGACCAGCAGAGGTTTGCTGAGAGGAGTCAGGGAAATGGGTTTGTTGAAGAAGATGCTCTCAGGGCTGGGAAATCCCCTGCAGCTTGCTCTCTGCCAGAGTCTCTAAGCCTTCCCATCGCATGTGGGTGCTCATGTCTTCTGGTGGTTCCCATGCCACAAGAGGAAAAAGTTGGTAGAGCCCTCTGGTGCCTGCTTGTGCCTGTAGCCCCGGGGAACCTGGACTGAATACAATACACCTTAGACAGTACTTCAGTCCAAGCTTCACAGTTCCTTGGAGGACATGAAGTGGGGAAGAGAGAGAACTGATGTTCCACTTGAAGTTGGCAAACAAGTTCCCGTGATTTGGCTAAGGTCACAATCAATAGACCTTGACCTGGTCGGAAGTGTCCTGTTACCTCTCTATTGTACCAGGACAGGACACTTTGCCTTGTATTTGAAAAGATCTCTTGTTGCAGTGCCTAAACATCCTTGTGTCTTGGGAGAGGGAGTAGACATGAAAAACAGGAATGTGATGTATGCAGCATAAAGAACTGGACATTTGCAGTTTTTTTCTGTTCCTTTTTGGTAACAATAGGGTATGGAACAAAGGGAGAAGGTTTTCTTACAAGACATGGAAAGAAAACATGATTTGAGCTGACCATTTCCCATGACACCTCTTAGGTTCCTACCAGTGAATTCCTAAACACAGAGATGCTACATCATTTAAATGAATAAAAGCAGCATGTCAGCCATGGAAACTTTTGTCTGGTGTTAGTCAAGGACCCCAACATTAACCTTAATGCTATTACATGTTATCTTTCAGTTCTCACAGCCACCCTGAACTAGACTTTGGGACAGTGAAGCTCTGGGTAGAAGAAGACAACACTTTGGTCTAAAGAGTGTTGAGGATGGCTGTGAAGAAATACAAGAATGCTGGAAGAAAAGTTCTATAGAGTCTGCTGGGCAGTTGTATGGGGGGCATACTTCCCTGAGAGCCAAAACTGGCAATGGAGAAACTATTACTAAGAAATAGTTGAAGTATCCAGTTAGGGAAGTAAATTTGTGTTGCCATTGTCAACATTTGACCCCCCATTTAGAATACTTCACCTCTCAAAAACCTTTGTCTGTGTTAACATGTGTAGGAATGGGTTTCTTACGGCACCATCCACTGGCTTGGGTGTCTCAGATTACTCTGGTTCAAATTATTCTATGATGGCTTTATAATAAGCAACCTCCCTGATGATCAGTGGAAATGGGCAGTAAAAATTCTTGGGGCACTAATTTGGTAGCATTATTTTAATGTTTTGATGTTTATTTTCCCCATTCACAATGATATTACTATTAAGGCACAGATACATAAGCTGTATTTTTATGATGCTTTAAAGTACCTGGAATTATTTACAGGGATTAGATAAATAAATGTGTAGAATATTATATTAATCCAGTCTAGCTCAGTTTGAAATCATCAGTATCATTAGATCCAGCTGTTCTACCTCCGATTTTAAGAAAGGGATATTGTGTTACAGGGTAAACTGTTTTTTCTTTATGACATTTGATAAGAATATATATGTGTAAGGTATTTGTGCTATGTGTGTGGGCAATGGTATTTACTATATGTTGTATAGTAAATAGTGCTTTCTGCTCCAACTGTAAATAGTAAAGATTAGCTTCCAATAATTAGATGTGAAATCAATTCTATCACTATCATAAATATAACATGCATATTGAAAAATTTATTGGTGGATAACTTAAATATAGTTTTGTGTATGTAGCTTGCAAATGAAGGCAAGAATATTTTCACCTTCTGTTTTACACACAAGCCTCCGATGAAACAGGCCAGTGGTGAAAAGGGATCCAGTTCCCAGCCAAAGAGTTCTGGTCTGTTCTTTTCTCTTTGATCTGTTTCTTTTTGAATGTATAAACTTTGCTGTGGATTTTGCCTCAGTGTTTGTTTTAAAGAGGAAACAACATCAAACAACCCAGAATATGGGTTGTTGCTTTGGAAATGTGGGTGTTAATGAATACTGACACGAGAAATAGTATTCTCAGCCCTGGAATATCTGTAGGTTCAAGGTACTGAGTGCCTCTGACTAGTTGATATGTAAGTATTAACTCTGGCTTTTACTGAGCTTTTTTCCCCATCTCCCTTTGAAACAACTGATATTCCATCACAGAACATATTATCACTGACACCTAGAGCAAACACTTTAAAATATGTCCACCATAAGGATAATGTATTATTATAAAACACTGAGTGAGATTAAATTATGGTTAAGAATATAAGCATTGTGTCTTAGAAGGACAGGTTCTATTTCTCTGTATCGACATGTGCAAAGTTATGCTTTTAAATTCAGCTAATTTATTCTTGGATATTCTGATTTTTTCTCATGTTTCAGAAACATGAAAACCTCCAAGACTATAGAACATTTTTACAATTATTTTTAAGCTTTTACTTATTTGGTTTCAAATTTTCTTTAAAGAGAAAATTGGTTAGAAGTTAGAACAAAATTTTCTACCATTAGAACAGTATGAAAATATTCTATTTAATTTTTTTTCTTAAGGACAAAATGGTAACTATTTAGTTTATAATGCAAGTTTAGCTATGCATAAACACACTTTTTAATAAGGATAATTTAATTGTTGGAGTAAATGTAATAAAGACAGGCTACAATTGCTTAATGTTATCTCTTTAAATTGAACACAATTTCGTCAGCTAAGAACTTGAAACTTGACCTATATAGGCAAGGCAAAACCCTCCCAGAATGATACAATTAGGCCATTAGGGAAGTACTGTATGGAAAAGAAATGATTACCCAGCAAAAACTTGCATATATTTAAACAAGTGGTTTATTCCAAAATGCAGAAGTCTGTAACAAATACTGTAGTACATTTATCTACAATTCAATCAAATAAGAGTGTTGGCACTCGGCAGAATTCTAAAAATGACTTTTTTTTTTTTGTTTCATCAATAAGACACTCAGCCCAGAAAAGTGGAGCTTGCTGCAGTGTGGGAGGCTTTGCAAGAGTGTAAGTAGGTGGTATTTTTTTATGTTAGTCATTCCATAGTGAAAAATAGTACTCTCCAACACATACCATATTTTTAGCAACCTGCTTTTTATAATCACACTTTCTGGTTAAGGATAAGAAAACATATATGGGAACAGTGGCTTATTTGACTTCTTTCACATCTTTAGGAGATATAATTTCTCTCCAGTTAGGTCCAGTTCCAACTTTTTGAAAAGAAGAACTAACCAGAGATTTAATAGTAATTAAATTTGACTTCTAAGATTAATATTATTTAAATTAGTAAATAAAAATTATATGCCTTTATGGGAAACAGCATGATGTTTTCAAATTATGGGTTTGCTATCAATCAATTCACACATTTCTTACCTCCCATTTTTGTGATCAGACATTTGAAACTTATGTTTATATTTTGAAAATGTATTATAATATGCTATTTTATATCACAATTTAGTCATTTTACAATGTATAATAAATCAATACATCATTAAGTATTTAATATTATATATATATATATATTTCTCAACACAAAAGTGAAATTTTGAACAAGGGCTAGTGAGGTATTCTGGTAAGTGGCTTGATTATTGAAGAACAAATTTTTGTGTATAGGAATTGCCATTTGTTTCTTTGAATTTTTGTCATTAAATTATTGATTTATTCTGTGAGATCTTGAGCGTGTGTGTGTGTGTGTGTGTGTTTGGTGAGTGTTTGTGTAGGTGTGTGTGTGTGTAGGTGTGTGAATGCCACGGGTACACATGTTGAGGTCAGAGGACAATGGGTAGGAGTCAGTTCTACCATGTGAGTCTTGAAGATTATTATATAGATTTTTTAAAGATTTCCATAAATGTAGTTAATTGAAATGAAATAAACTCTAAGTAATATAAGTGCAACATTATAGTTGAATAAGAACACACATGTGATATGGATGGAAAGAGAATTGGGAAGAAATTTCTATCCTGAGAAGAGTTATATAGATAAATTTGAGAAACTTCAGTCAATTTCTGTCATTAGTAAGCTCAAATGCCAAGCTCCTACTGGCTATTACAGCTTTGCTGATCTCCAGACTTTATCAATTGAAGACAGATCAAATTTGAAGTTGCAGTCAAAAGAATTGTTCAAGATTTATGAGCTCAAAATCATTGCTCTGCAAGATGGCTTAATGTTGTTGTAAAATAAATCTGTGTGCATCTTTTGGGGCATTCCTTTTCTACGATATTTAGTTAATATTTCTCTTAAAGATTGGGGATTCAGTTAGAATGTAATTCAGCAGGCATATAGCTTTAAGATACTAAACAAAATGACCATTTGCTTTGGTTCATATCTCTATGGATTTTTTGAGTATATGCATTTAAATTTTGACTTATTACGTGAACAAATGTTCATATTAAAAATAAAAGTTTATAAACTTAATAGTTAAACATTACCCATGATTTGTAATTCTAGCTTCAAAATCTCTGAGAGTCAAAACTACCTCATTAAAAAGGAGTTAGATTTTAATATGCTAATTTTACTAGCATATATGTTTTTTTATTTTGGCTGTATCTTTTTGGGGGGTGAATTTGAAAAGATCATATATTTTCAGGAAAGCTGAGTAGAGAACTCCAATCTAACCAAAGAATGAGAAAATTTAAGTATGAGTATTTCTTCAAAATAATCACAACCCTCTATGTTTTAAATATTACAAAAATGTATAATTTGGGGGAGGTTATCTTGATAAATGCTTAGATAAGTTTTTGTAGGTTGGACATAAAACATTATAAGCTGTGATCAAACTTCTGTGACATTACATAGAAAGCCCCAAAGCCAAGATAAATTTGAAAAGAATCTTTAAAAATAAAATATTTCTGTATTACACCCAAAGACTCTTATTTCCATGGCAATGGCTATCAGAGAAAGATAGGCTAAAATTTAGACTTAGCTATTAATTGAAACATTTATTGCCTACCAAAATATCAGAAGCCAGAGAGAAGCAAAGGCATAAGAGTTCTCCTTTGGCAACTAGCAGCCTTGAGTGTTTTACATGGTTCTGTTTTGTGGTGTAAGATGTATTGATTGTTTCCACAATCACATATAGTTCAAATCCTGGCTCAGCCCTGTAATAGAGGTAGGTCTGTTTGCACAGCCCTCAAACTTAACAGTTTTTAGGATTTGCAAGAAGAACAAACTAGAGTTGGGAACTGGGTTTTATTAGAATGTTTTGTTGTAATCATTTTTACCTATGGCTAGACAATTTAAGTAAAAATACATTGAAAATAAACCCAGCATTTAACTTATTCATGGAAAGTGCTGCTACCAATTTTGGTTGCTCTTAGCTTAGAGTTTACCAGAGATACAGCATAGAACTGTTAAGATGATAAAGCATAAGGTAGAAACATCACAGCCTTTGCCTTCTTAATTCTCTACTGTGTGAATCTATGGCTACCTAAATGTTTGAAAATAACATGTTTGTATCTTCTTCAAAGAAAATAATTTGCAAACTGATAAACTTAACATGGCTATTTTTATCCTTCAAATATTTCTCATCTGAACACCAAGGCAGGTTATATGACGAATATCATATTTCCATCTTCTGTGTCTAAATTGTAGTTCAGAAAAATCAAGTGTTCAGAATAAAAAATAATAAAAAATAAAATAGTGGCTAAATTATTTGTCTTCTATTTCCAAATTCCGTGCTATTATATGTACTTTAAATTCCAGAGATATCTGGAAGACATATCTTATTTTTTTAAAAAAAAAGAATTTCTCTGACATTCTTGTTTCTAGTGTGAGCGGTGACATTTGAGCTGCAACTAGCATGTTTACTCTTAATTCAGAATAGCTATTTATTTTGCCTTAAAAACAACAATGATGGAATACTACTCAGCAATTAAAAAGGAGGAAATCATGAAATTCGCAGGCAAATGGTGGGACCTGGAAACGATCATCCTGAGTGAGGTATCCCAAAAGCAGAAAGAAACATATGGTATATACTCACTTATATA
>CM053764.1:91638140-91659082 GCA_028658305.1 Pachyuromys duprasi
GTTGGTGGACTTGGAGGGGGCGGGGAGGAGGGAGATGAGGGAGGGAGTGGGAGGGTGGGAGGGAATGAGGGAGGGGGCTACACCTGGGATGCAAAGTACCTAACCTGTGATTGATATAAAAAAATAAATTAAAAAACAACAACAACAACAAGAACAACAGCAGCAACCAAAACCTTATGTTCATCCATAATCTCTGGACTAAATTACTTTAGGTTGGTATTTGGTGATAAAAACCAATAGTAAGTGATAAAAGCCTAGCTGTGTGCACATGTTAATAACACCAGAAATTGGTAGGCAGATGAAGGTGGATGGGGAATTCAAGTCATCCTCAGCTATACACTGAATTTGAGACCAGCCAGGTTACATGACACTTTATCTCAAAAGAGTTTTTTTAAGTGATAGATAATTAATAAAACCAGGATAATGATTTTATAAACTTAACACAACTGTGAAATATTAAATCCTATATAATATATTTTCTCCAGTACTTTACTTGTCAACTTAGCACAAATTTTGCTTTTGTTAAAAACTATAAGTTAAATTTGACTTGTAGCAAGGATTTTCTGCCTCACCTTTGTGTACATTCAGTTTTTGTCTTAATAATTAATACACATGTAAATAAATATGAATGCTCATGCACTTACATTTTTGATAAAGCAGAATTCTGAAAATAAACACTAGGTGATTTAAATCACCATGAGGTAAAGGTCTCAATAGAAACTCTTGATGTATATGTATATATATATATATATACATATATTATACATATTATATATTATGTATATTATATATTATACATATATGATTGATTTTTTGAGACAGGGTTACTCTTTGTAGCTTTGGCTATCATGGACTTGCTTTGTGGACCAGGCTGGCCTCGAACTCACAGAGCTCCACCTGCCTCTACCTCTCTGAGTTCTAGGATTACAGGTGTGTGCCACTACACCTGGCTGAAATTCTAGATATTTAAGAAAATTAAATATATAAATAAAATGACGATAAAATAAATTTGGTTTTAACTTGACATAATTTTGTTAAATTCTGTGAAAAAGTAATATATATATAAACTCATAAAATTGAGGCAGCATATTTTTGTGCAAGGTATTTATTTTATATTAATAAGAGAGAGTGGTGTTTCATAATGCTTTCTGAGGATATTTTCTAAGCCCTTTGAGCCTGAGTGTTTCTAGATCAAGCAGATCTGACTAAGGGCACAGCCCATATTTCCTCAAGAATCACCACTTCTTAGATGCTGCCCCTTTTCCCATCAGTGCTGGAGATTGGCATTCTTCTGAAGATGTTCTAAAAAGCAGCACACTGCCTGTCTCTGCCATGCTGTGACAGCTTCCATGGCAAGAAGCCAACAGGATGAAGCCGGTCTGAGCTCAGGGGCAGAGTGGGGAATCCCAGGCATTAGGCTCTCTCCCTCACTCAGCACCTCTGCTTAGACTTTGCCTCAATAGAATTAAAAATGGATATGAGCCATAAACATTCTGGGCTATTCTGAAATATTAAAAATGAAAACTTTAGCTTAGTGAAATATTTTATATTCATTTTTGCTGGGGCTTGCATTTCCTAGTTTTCACATTTGTTGATAATTTCTTGTCTTTCTGTTTAATGGTTTAAAACATATTTTGTACCATATATATATACATATATATATGAGTATATATATGCACACACATATATGTATGTATACATATTGCCCCTGAGACTTTCTAAGTAGAAACAACATGAGCTTCCGTGGGGGAAGAGTGCTTTTATGAAACATGAAATAAGAAAACAAAGACATGAATGGAAGAATACTTCATCACTGCGATTCTAGGAGTCTGTATTTATACATCGTATTTCACAGAATTTTAAAACCTCAAACGGAAAAGTGTAAGCTAGTCCGTGGAAACAGACTACTTACCTCAAGATTTATAGAATTGTATTTGAGCTTTCCACCTCTCCCTCAACATGAAATGCATGAGAAATTTTATCTGATCTTAAAAACAAAACAAATTTCACTTCTAGGCAGCTGCTTGGTTATTTAACTTTAAGAATATCTTTTGTCCTAAAAGTGATACTGTTTCCACCTGACTTTAAGACCCTTTGCATTTACCCTAAAGGCACATATGTGTTTCAATTCTAACAGCCATTTCCATCTTAATCTAACTATTGGACACATAATACAGTGTTTCTCATCTTAAGTACTTTCATAAGTAAGGATTTATTATAAACAAATGTATATATAGTTGAAATTACAAGGCTCTTTGGCTGTGACACCATAATTTGTAAGGTTTTCAGTCATGAAAACCATGGTGGAGTTTTACACATCTCTTGCAAAAAGGCTTCAGCCTTCTTTGAATTTTCTTTCTTCTTTGTCAGAAACTATAAGCTGTAGGCAAACAGGTTGAATTAGAATGCGGTGCCTATGCAGGTATGCCATGCCAGTGATTTCACTATGCATTTACAGCTGAGGAACTTCTGAACCTGTTTGCCACAAAGTGGAACTCTGTGTGCCCTTGGGCTGACAGTCTGTTCTAAAACACTGAGTTTGGGGACCTTTTCTTATTCAAATTTATTCTGATATTAGTCAGTATTTCACTTTTCATTGCTTTCAAAGATGGCCTTTGTGAAGAATAATTACATACATTGCCAAATCTAGGAAATTTTAATGCTCTTTACTTTTTAATTATTATCATTTATTACAATTTATTCACTTTGTATCCTGGCTGTGGCCTCCTTCCTACCCTCCCTCTTCTTCCCCTATGCTCCTTCCCTAGTCCGCTGATAGGAGGTTCTCCTGGAGACCTTGTTTTAGGAAAAGTTGAAATAAATAAACCCATCTAACTCAGCATTTTGTTTAATGTTTTCAAATCCACTTTGTAAAATCAATGTTTTGATCCGTTGATTGCTCTAGGCAACAGAGGCAGTTTGATTTTATTTCATTTCATCAACTTTCTCAAAGTTCATATGTGAGTGAGTCATGGTTCAAAGACTGAGCAGTTCCATGCACTTCTCCTAATGATAAGGACCCTCATTAAATCATTCTAGGAGAAGTTATAGCCATTTAGTAATTATGGAATGTGAAACACACAGTGGAACCATTTAATTATATTTTGGGTCTGTGGCAGTGGAGCTGAGGAGTATATTTCATAAACTTCCAAGTAAGGGTGTAATACAACGCTTTCTACACCTTTATGAATATTGTTCTGTGATTATTTTAGCTACATCTCTTTATGAACCAGAGTAAACATAAAAAGTACCTGACTGTAGAATGTCTAACTTTTTTCTATATTAACATGATTTTTTAAAAACTTTTCTTTATTTGTTGTGGATTTCACCTCATGCAACCCAATACCACTCATCTCTCTGTCCATTCATATCTGCCCTGCACCCTTGCAATCTCTCTCCCCCAAACAAAAACACAGTCTCATCATGAAAGCTGTAGTGTGTCACAATGTGTCATACAGTATACCCTGTTTTTCGCTCATCTGTACTTACAAATGTTCATTGTAATGAGTCATTCCTCTGGTTCCAGGGCCTGTGTCTTCTGCTATGCTACCAATACTGGATCCTTTCCAGGACTCCTCTAGAATATCCTGTTGTTGCCCCATGTCTAGGAGATCCTGCAGCTTTAGATCTTCAGGATCAGCTCCTCCACCTGTTCTGTGCACCAGCAGTTCATAGGTGGGAGAGATATTGGTGTGGACCATCTCAAAGCTCTGAATCTGGGACCGGGTGGTAGCTAAGTTGGTCAGCCCACCAACTATCCTTCACCCTCACCACAAGGACAAGGTCTCCAGCATGCCCAGATGTCAGAGATGGCAAGGGGCAAGGCCAGTTCTCTAGCACTCCTGCCCTTAGAGCTGACTTACCAGAAGGGATAGCTCTGCTGTGCTGCCCAGGAAAAAGGCAGGGCCCACTCTCCCAAGTAATAGAGTTGGGAGGGGCAGGGCCAGGTCTCCTGTTCTCATGATCTTGTAGCCAGCTCTTCTGCCTGCCACAGGTAGCAAGGGACAAGGGGAGGAGAGGGAGCAGTTCTTCCTCACCCACACCACTGCATGGCAGGTGATGATTATTTTGGCCAAAACGCATTTCATTTTTAGATACAGTTGAAGTGGGTTTCAGAAACTTTTGAGAGGACAATGGGAAAAGTAGCAATGGAAAAGTTCTATAGGTAAAATAGTGGTTGTGTTTTATTTTATTTTAGTATTAATAGACTTCTGCCACTGTAACATCATCTGAAAAACATGCTTAGACTAAGATTTTTGTCTTCTGTGTCCCAACTTTCTGATGCTCCATGAGCTAGCTTTTCTACTCAATTTGTAAAATGTGATCATTCAATGTTGTGAAATTCCTTTCCAGCATACACAGGGAAATCAGAATTCAAAGACTAAAATACAATTTTTCTACCTGTTAAATTATTGACAAATAGTATCAGAGTTTAAACCAAGCAAGATAATGTGCTGAAAAGTCAATGAAAAATTACAAATGCTTACTGTAGCTTGCAGCTTAACTGATAAAGAATGATTCTATGTAACCACAAAAACCAAGAGAATAAACATTGCTTGTATCCTATAAAACATTTGCACAAATTCTATCATGACCCTTTATTTAAATAACCCAGTCTCTAAATTTTACATCTAAAAAGACCTGCAATTCATTGCAGTGTTATTGGAAGTAAGCCCTTGAATATTTGGCATATACTTTATTGAATTTTATTGAGTTTTTGGTGGTAGAATATTATCAAATGTATATGAATAATAGGAATTTTTAGCTATCTGAGGACCTGTGACTTTTAGAATATTTTATAGGTTCTTTCCATGTTTGCTTTCTAACATTTCTGTTTTCTGGGAGATTTGCATCGTCTTCCTTGCCCACCATTGGTAGGTAATCTCAGATGCTTGAACAGTTATACCAGCCAGTAATACAAACTCCTTACCTCTCACTTAAGGTTCTTGATGACTGTCACAGAATCCCACAGTCTTTGTAAAGATGTGTCTAGACTTTCCACAGCATTTCAGCACAATAATGCCATCAGCTCCAGCCCTGTCTTGTTTGCTGTGTTTCAACATTCACTTAAACATCAGTTCTAAGGAACTTTTCTGTAGCCATCGCTTTTTCTTCATCCTCATCCAGTCCATCAGCATGCCCATCATAACTTTCTTATTTTCTCCTTCACAGCTTTTGTTAAAAGAGCATCAGACTTTTGTTTGTTATAATGTCTCCTGAAAATCATATGCGGAGCTCTTGTAGTGCTGGTGGTCATTGCAGTAAATGTAATATATTGTAGGTGGCGATTAATATATACTATTGATACATCTTCTGGTAAAGCGGCTGTTAATCCTAAAAAGCTGTATACCCAAATCACCACATAGACACTAGGATTTATTTAATTAATCTAGAACACATGCTGGGCAATAGTTGTTCCATCCTAAATCTCCAAGCCCACGTAGATTCTACCATTCAGATTTCCCACATTATACTTACTTTTTGTGATGTATTAGGTCCAGTCCATCTCTCCATGTGGTTCCAAGACCTCTCTCTCAGCATTGCCTTCCCAGCTCCCTCCTGCCCTTTTCTCCTCCTCTGCCTCCCACCTTTCTGTCTTCTGGCTCCTCCCTCTCTTCCTGCTTCCTTTCCATTGCTCAACATCATGACTAGTTGCTTTATTTTGACATTTTTACACAAAGTTGAGACAGGTAATGCTTAGAATAACTCTCACAATGCAATGTCCGGATTGAAACCAGAGAGTGGGGGAGAGAAAACAGCATTTGAATGAACAGGGGTAAAGTGTACACATTTCAAAAGAACATTATATCAACAGTAATATCTGAAAAATAAGATTAATATAAGGAATGGGGTCGGGATCCCTGGCAAGGGTTTTATACAATCTTGTCTTTTTAAAATTTTAAATAAGTAAACTCAGAGTAAGTTGGTAAGGACTAGACACTTGAGCCCAAAGGCCAGCCCTGATTCTCAATAGAAAGGGATTTAGACATCTCTGGAAATGCCTGAGGGTACTTTATAAAAAGAAGAAAAGGCTCTCTGGAAATTAGTCCCAACAGTAGCCAATTATTGGCCTTGACAAAATTGCTCAAACTGAGGTAAAGAAACACAAATTCTTTGAAAATGATTATCAGTTTTCCTTTCTGGTTTTGATAAAATTCTTGCATTAATTTTCAGAGCGACTAAAATCTTGATTATTTGCTTAGATAATTTTATGTGTTTTGGCCATAACAGCCATGGTCCTTACAGTTAAACTTATTTGCTTCTGAGAATTTGAAAGCTATGTTTTCTTAAAGTGGCCCGAAGATACTATGCTAACACAGACAGCTAAGTCAGCAGTGAGGCTGTTCTGGAAGATTCTCAATGAGGTGAGGCAAGAGGCTAGAAATGGGGGAAATGTCAAATAAATTAGTTCTATTATTTACCTGTAAATCTTTGTAATGGTTTTATCCATATCATTTTGTATAAATAAGAGTGTATTGTATGTTCTGTGGCAGGGTCATATGACTTACAGGAGTAAGGTAATATAGACATCTACACACCAAAGTAGAAATGAATTTGCAAAATCTAACTAAAGATGTATGCTAAGAAAAATGAGCAGTGTGATGTCTCCTATGAGGAAGATTGACAAGAGCTGGTAACTTGTAGTCTATGACTTCCACAAGTGTCCTATGCCTAAGACACCCACTATTCTACATTTGTACATAGTCTTTTAAGAATAAAACAATAAACAATTTATTCCTTCTCTGCTTGAATTTTATTATTTATTCTCTATTGCTTATTTGTTTTAATCTCCACACTTCAGCCTGATGTAACATAATCAGCATAATGTTGACATTGCCTGTGCCCTGGGTGTCCCCATCCCCTAAACTTCACTAAATTATTCATTTCTTCTTGATCCTGTATTTCCTTTCTGTGACTTATAATACTGCCTATGGACTTGCTGGAACGCACTTCTAATTCTTTGCCAACTGAATTTCTACTTATTGATCAATAATTCTTCTGAGGAAGAGACAATTTTTCTACCTCTGCATTCTTACACAGTGTATATTGCACCATACATTTTTAGGTCAAATGATGGAGAGAGAAAGCAGAGGAGAGGAAAGGAGAAGAGAGAGGAGAAAAGAGGGGAGGAGAAGAGAGAAGGAGAAGAGAGGAGGGAAGAGAGGGGAGAGGAGAGAAAAAATATCACACAAACAGAATCTGTTTCATTGTGCTGTTTTAAACATTTAAAAACATTCTTATATGTATGGGTGTTTAGACAGCCTGCATTTATGTATACCACATATGTACAGCAACAGTCCAATCCAGAAGAGGATGGTAGATTCCCACGGGATTGGAGTAATAGCCCACTGTGAAGTACATGGAGGTGCTAGGAATTCTATCCTGATCTTCTGAAAGAGCAGCCAATGCTCTTTACTTCTGAGCTGTCTATCCAGCCACACATAATAAATATTCTTATAAGGTTTGTTAAATATGACTTTAAGATCAGAATGCAGTAAATAATTGTATAGGTTCTGAGTTTCCTTATGGCATGAACAGTTTATTAAACTTGTTTTGTTATTTTATTAATTATATTTTATTTGCTTTCTAAATATATTTTATTGTTGTCTTATTTGACCAGTAATTTGTGGATGACTGGAGTTTTTATTGTGGGAAAGAATGTTACTCTTTTAAGGTTGCTCTTTTGTTTGCTTGCTACTGGGCTAATATGTGAGTTAAATGAGGCATAAATGATACCACCTTCCAATGAGTAATGATTAGAGGCAGTTTTTAATATTTTTAAAGGTTATTACCATTTGGTGATGAAACAAGACGTTTTTGGGCAGGTGGAATATTTTTTTCTATTTGAATTTCTGTGTCCATGTTATGAAGTTATGTATGCCAAGATACTAGAATTTCCTTGTTGCAAAATTTGCATTATATAGCAGAATTTATTTTTCAGGATATTGTTTTGTTTTATAATTCAAGGCTTTCTTAAAAATTTCTATCTAGAGTTCATACCTGTCAGTTTGTTTTCTGGAATTAGAGAAAAGTATTCCTGGTTCAATCTCATTTTACATTAGTCATAGGCTAGGAGAAATTTAGCTATCAAAAGGTTTGCTCTTTGTATTTATGATGGAAAGTAACTCATGTTGCATACTTAGAATTCTCTAATCTCTTAGCTTCAGGGCAAAAAATTCAGGTTTTCCAGTTGACTCAAAGTTCTATGATTATTTTAGATAAAATAGAAGTTTCTCAAACTATGGGCTTTTTAAGATGTAGTTATTTACAACTATAATTGAATATAATCAATAGTCAATTTTTACTTTTCTTTATGGCTTCATTGCTTTTAATTGTTGGTTGATATTATAATTGTTTTGTTCTAGAATAAGGTTTTTTTCTATTTTTTACACACACTCACATACTTACACACATACTAACACACAAAAACACACAACTCACATGTGTATACAAACACACACCTCCACACATATAGACACATTCTCTCTCTATATATAGATTCATACATATATATATATGTTCATATATATATACATATATATACATGTATATTACATAAAGAAGAAAATACAATTATAATTATTTTTAATTAAAATTTTAATTTTTATATTAATTACAGTTTATTAACTTTGTATCACAGCTGTAGCCCCCTCTCTATACCCTCTCAATGCCATTCTCCCTCCCTTGTCTCCTCCTATTCCCCTCTCTAAATCCACTGATAGGGGAGGTCCTCCTCCCATCCCCTCTGACCCTAGTTTATCAGGTCATATCAGGACTGGCTGCATTGTTCTCCTCTGTGACCTGACAAGGTTGTTTCCCCCTGTAGGGGGGTGGTCAAAGGGCCCACCACTGAGTTCATGTCAGAGACAGTACCTGTTCCCCTTACTAGGGAACCCACTTGGTTACTGAATGCAATTATTATCTAAGGTGGCTTATCCATTTTTTAAAATTTACACTAGTTATGTTTTTGTATTTAAGAAACTAAATGCCTAGTATTTGACTTGTTATCATGAAAATTGCACAGGGAGTTAGCATTAGGAATGTCATCATTCTGCTTGCTATGCTCAAAAAGCTTTGACATCTCTAAATACAATCTGGTTGGTTCTAGTGAGCCACTCTGGTAAAAGTTAAAGAAAATATGCTTGCTATTTTATGCGTGATTCTTATACTAACTGGTGGAGAACTAGGTAACCAAAAGATTGGAGTAGCACTGAGTATATATCAATATCAGTTTATCTAAACACAGATAAATTTTACAAAGGAGTTCATTAAAATGTTTCCATATGTGCTTATAATAAGCTTTGATAATATTCACCTCCTCTATTTGGTATGTTTTATCCTTCTCCAAATGACTTTGGAATATATGCTAATTGTCAAAAACTTTCAGGTTTAGTGTATTGTTTAGATATTGAGTTGTGTGATTTATTTCACTATTTTGATGGCTTAATAGATTTTTTCAATTTTAAAAATTTATTTATATTTTATATATTGAAGTGTATTCGCTTTGTATTCCAGCTGTAGTCCCCTCCTTCATCCCCTCCCAATCCTATCCTTCCCTGTTCTCCTCCCATGCCCCTCCCCAAGTCCACTGATAGGGGACATCTTCCTCCCCTTCCCTCTGACCCTAGCCTATCAAGTCTCATAGGGACTGGCTGCAATGTTTTCCTCTGTGGCTTGATAAGGCTGTTCCCCCATCAGAGGGAGGTGATCAAAGAGCAGGCCACTGAGTTCACAGATGTAGCCCATGGCAGCTCAATCTCCAAGTGGGTTCCCTAGTAATGGGAACAGGAACTGTCTCTGACATGAACTCCTTGGCTAAATAGATTTTAAAGTGTCTATTTTTGATTTGCTCTTTATATTATCTTAAGGTTGGTGTCCATTTATTTCAATGATATGGTACAATCATGCAATTAACAGATAAATAGCTTTGCTTATATATTCCTTTTCAAACTATCATAAATCAATTTTATACTTGAAAAAATTATTTATCCCTGACACCTGAAATGTTTTTGAAATAGTATGCATTCAATGAATATGTGTTGAGTTAATTACCTCTGAATAAAAATTGCTTTTCAATGCTGACCTTAACACAATTCCCTCCTACAA
The DNA here is from genome assembly GCA_028658305.1 of Pachyuromys duprasi. NCBI lineage: Eukaryota > Metazoa > Chordata > Mammalia > Rodentia > Muridae > Pachyuromys > Pachyuromys duprasi. Next base: position 91,648,248 of record CM053764.1, read on the forward strand.
GGTTATCATGATATCAGTGCAAATAAGTAATGCAAATGCTTTTTACGTTCTGCACAGATGTCTTCACAGTTAAACCTCTTGTTTCATTCAACATTTATTTATATGAGGTTGATATATTTTAGCATTCATGGCAATCAGTCATCTATTCTGGCTCCTCACAGTACTAGTATTGTTATATAAGAAACCTAACGTGATATGATTAAAGGCACTATATCTTGAGATAAAATCCTAGCACAGTCTGACAGTCATGAGAGGCAACGTATATCCTTTCCAGATGACCATGATATCAAATTTGCCACTTCTTATTCTGGACAAGTAAATAATAAAAACTGAAGGATAGTGTATGAAGGCAGAATCTACAGCTGAAGCTCTGTACATGATACATCAGATTCAGTGGATTATACTGTTTAACAATATGTTTAACCTAGCTCATAAAATCAGGATTGGTGGTTTATATTTTCTTCAAATTATATGCTTTTATGTTTCTAAAGAATGTATCAAATTGAACTGTCTTAAATCCATAGAAGAAAAATTTATGGAGAGACATATCATGACAATAATCCACAGGTATGCTCACTGATAAAATTCATAAACTGTTAAACACTGGAAGAAGTGAATTTATGGAGTGAGTAAAGACTAAAATATGCTATGCTGATATTCACCTAGCTAGACAAGTATTTTGTACTACAACATCCAAATATGGTTATTGAATAGAGTATAATTTCAGCATAGACATTTAAAAAATTTTTTTAACTCTTAGAGAACTTGAGAATAATATGAATTGTCATTTACCCATTCATGGATAAAGCAACACAATCTAACAATTTTTGAGATTCCAATTACAGGGCTTACTTATTTTTGCACAGTTTGTGAATTGCATAGACAGGGGTTCATTCCAAACTCCCTTGCGAGCTACTTAATTTTAAATGAGATAGTTAGAATTTCTTAATGTCCTTTCCTTCCATTGGTTAAACTGAGATTAATAATCTTACCTTCTGCAAATAGATGTGGGACCATAATAAGATAGTTATTGAGTACAGTCATCAATGCTTAGAGCATAGACCTATCTAGCCATGTATTAATTGTTATCGCACTATTATCATTAATGGATATTTAAAAAGGCAAAGTAGAAGGAGTAAAATATTTATAGGATAGTAGAAAAAGTGAACATGCTTTCCATGGTACTTGGAGATGGGTTTGCCTGGGAAAAGAATTTGATGAACTTTCTATGTGGGACAGATCTGGCACATAGTCACACCGAAATCTTTCCTGGGATGAGACATTGTTTGGTCCTTGCACAGCTCTATGGTAGAACTAAATGTAAGTGCTTGAGTTTAGCAATAGCAAATGCTCTCAAAGGTTCCTAACTGCCTAAAGGCAGCTTTTAATTTTAAACACCGAGAAAAGTCAATCAGCTTCCACCTAAAAATATGCATTGGAATGTGTTTTGCATGCATTAAAATCTAATTTCACATCTCACCAAGTTTAACTACTTTTGTGCTCAACTAGTCTCACATTCTTGCTATTTTATTTATTTCTAATAGGGCATATAATCTGCTTTACCATATATAGCCCTCAAATAATTGCTTTTAATATAAATTCTTTCAGAAATATTTTTTGGATTTTTAAATTTTTTTTATCTAAAAGTAGGTTAGTCTTTCATACAAAACATCCTGACCACAGTTTCTCCACCCTCTTCTCCTCCCAGCTGCCATAACTTCCGTTCTCTTTCCGATAGAATCCCCTGTGTTTCCTCTTGAGAAAAGAGCAGGCCTCCAAGGAAAGACAGCCAAACAGGACAAACAAGATACAGCAAGACAAGGCAAAAGCCCCCATACCGAGGCTGGATAAGTCAATCTGATAGGAGGAAAAGAGTCACAAGAGCCGGAGATATTTTAAATTTTAATGTCTTTCCCAAAAAAACTTAAGAAAAGTTTCACACTAAAAATACATTTCTCAACCCACAGAGAATGAGAACTCTGAGTAGAAAAGCAAATTTTATTAAAACATATTTATATGACATGACTAATGAGCTATATTTTTCAAGGTTTTTGCTCATTTATCCATGAGTTTTAATCTTATGTAGCCCAGGCTGCCCTTGAATTTACTCTGTAGCCAAAGATAACATTGACCTCCTTATCTTTTGATTTCTGCATCCAAGGTGTTTGCTCCATTACATGGAATTTGTTTCATGTATATTTACTAAATTAAAATTAATTCTGTCTGTGAGCAGTACATGTAGCCCTTTGCAATTCATAGAGCCTTTGTTTCTTAAGCTTTATTGCTACTGCATTGCTCTGTTTATAGATATTATGTAGAATTTTATCTATTGTTTCACAAAAGCACACAAACTATACAGCTACATATGCTAAAGTTTATAAACTCTCAGTGGGAAATAATCCCCAGCAACAACAACAAAATTAAAGAGAAGGTGGAGGTCCTAGTGAGCCTTTCCCCATTGTCCATCCTGGGGCTTGCGACAAGAACCTAAAGCTTCCTGCCATGGGTTGGTATAGTTTGTTGTCACTAAGTGTTATCTCTGGTTATGGAACTGAAATGAAAATTATCACTTAAATTTCAAAAAATGAAAATTTAGTTAGTATAAGTTTTGTCCCTTCTTTGTAGTAAAAATGCCTGTTGCTACACTAATTATTTTTCTCTTTATTTCTTTTTCTTTTTTTTTTTTTGGTATCTTTGTGATTTTTGTGAAAATGTAAACAAAGAAGCAAGATGAGATTTCTGGAAAGTGGGAAAAATATGTCAGACTGTGTCACCCTTCCCCCAACCAAATAGCCCTGAGCTTGCCAGTCAAAGTCCTTCCTGTCTACTTTCTCTTTCTTTGATATCACGTTCAGTTGCAACTATATCCCAAAATATTTATCTTTATTATAGCAGAATGTAAAAGAAGCAGGGCAAGAAGACAGTATTTTATTATCTGCTTGTAACTCTGTTTCTACTGCAGTTCCAACTAAGATGAGCATATTTGTCCTTGTTTGTTTAAGGGTATTTGACATTCTGAAGATAGAATGACAGGAATGTAATTAGATCTTTGCTATTTTTTTTTTTTTTTACTGGTGACTTAGTAAGAGCAGGGGTATGCATCTAATTCTCTTGGTGTTTTTCTTGAAATTCAGTATATTTTTACAGAATTTGTATGGTGTTATTTTTTATTCTTAGATTATTTTGAAACAAACTAAATTAGTAGGTAAAAGTATCTTTTCTTCAAACTAGAAATGCCCTTTCTTCCAATCATAAAAACAAAAAATAAAATTAGTGCTCTTGAAAAATGTTAGTAGTGATGCATATGGCAGTCGATGTGCTGTTCATGAGATGCTGTTACATCAGGCCCTTCTTCCCTGAACTAGCAGTCAAAGCAGAGGTTTGTTTGTTGAAGAAGTAGTATCAGGGCACTGGCAGGTATACTCTCCTGGCACCCTGAAGCAGAAGGAATGAAAACTAACATTTCTATCACTGGATTACAGTTTGTACCATTCTACCACTCTTTCAATTTATATAGAGATGACTCAAGCCTTTTTTTGCTTTTAAAAAAAGAGTTTCATCTATTTATTGCTAGTGAAGGTACACCTGGCTTTTTTTTTTCTTTTTTCCTCTCTCCCACATAACTATGGGACTGCAGCTTCCCCTCCCTCCATTCTTCCCAGCCCTCCTTCCGCCTGCCCTCGATCCCGTTGTCTGTTTCTCCTCAATAATGGAGCAGGCTTTTTGGTTTGTTTGTTTGTTTTGTTTTGATTAGTTAATTTATTTACTTTACGTCTGGATCCCAGCTCCCCCTCCGTCCTCTTCTCTCAGTCCCCTTTTCTTCCCTCTCCTCTCTTCTTCTCTTCTTTCACCCTTTCTCTTCAGAGAAGGAGTGGCCTATCGTGTTTACTAACCCACCTTGCCATATCAAGTTGCATCAGGACTAGACTCATCTCTCACTGAAGCTAGACCAGACAGCCCAGCTGCGGAAAGAGATCCAAAGGCGACAGAGTCAGAGACAGCCCCGGCTCCAGCTGTACGGGCATCCACCTGAAGACCAATCTTCACATCTTGTTACATGTCTACGGAGCCTACATCCTTCCCATACATGCTCTTCAGTTGGTGGTTCAGTTTCCTTAAGCTCCCATGTGCCCAGGTTGGTTTATTTTGTAGGTTTTATTATAGTGTAGTGTTCTTGACCTTTGGATCTTACTCAGAAAGGGAAGTAAAATAGCCATTGGAGGTAGAGGGAAGGAGGAATCTGGGCAGGAGAGAGGGTAGGAGAGAGAACAAGAGGGATCAAGTCTGGGGAGAACAGAAGGGAAGAAAACTTGGAGAGAGAACTGAAATTGGTGATGGAGGCAGTGGGGCAGCTCCGGGCTAAGCCAGAAACCTAGGACAAGGGAATCTATGAGGGTGACCCAAACTAAGAATCTTAGCAACAGGGGATATGGAACCTGAAATTGCCACCTCCTGTACGGGAAAGACTTCCTAAGGAGGTATGGTGACACCAACCCAACCACAAAAACTTCACCTAAAATTTGTCCTGCATACAAGATACACAAGAATTAAGATGAAGCAGATGTTGAGGGAATGGCCAAACACTGACTGGCCCAGTTTTAGACCCATCCTATGAGAGAGAGAGTCAACCCCAGACACTATTAATTGTATTGTGCTATACACTTGAAGACAGGAGCCTAGCATTACAATCCCCTGACAGGCTTCACCCAGAAACTAAAAGAGCAGACCTTTTAAGGGTGACAGAAGTCTTCTTTATCACCCTCAAAGTGATCAGGAGTTAGCTGAGTAGTCGGTCTGCTGTAGTGAAACTTTTAGTTCAGTTTATTTTACTCATTAAAGTCTATAGACTGCAATAGCTTCTATTTAGTTAGAAAAAAATATGCCATCATTTTTCTTAAAACAAACAAAATATGCTAATCAATAGTCTCATACACATTGGCCTTGGCCATTCTGATATTATTAGGTAGGTGAATGTAGTTGTTCCACTGCTTTAAACAGAAATCTGAAATCCAGACTTCTCAAATAACACAACAGTTACCACAATACATAGTTCAGCAAGAATCCGATTGTTTTATTCAGGTATCATCATTTCCCTAAAGCATTAATCAATTTTCTACTTGGGGATACTAAGTCAATACATATATAAAACAAAGTATAAAACAAAATATAAAATAAAATATGGACAATCTAGATATATGAACTTTCACAAAGTCTACATAGGATGATATATATGTATAGTATTCACATATTAATATTTGAAAAGCAAAGATGATGTTCGTTTTAAACTCTGATAGTCACAATATGCTACAATTCACTTCAGTTAAATAAGAGACTTGTAAACTAATTTCTTATAGTGTTTTACATATTCACCAATCTACATTGTCATTACTTAAAGATGAAAGGAGGGAGTTGTTTTGAGATTGAATGTTAAAAGATGCAAACTAACTTGCTCATTTAATTAAAGAAGCATGCAGATGAGCATGTGGGAAGAGAATCAAGCTTAACATTGTGCTTTATATGTTGTATCCTCCACTAGTTTTCATCATAGTCTCATTATCTGAAACTTCTCTTTTCTTTCTAATTGAAGGAACACCTGCTCTTCTATTCTTATTGAGTTTGCTGTTTTCATTTGCTAACAACATCTCTAAAGACCGATTGCCAGATTATATCCTTAAAATTGCTCCTTCAGCAGCCTGGATAGGCAATTATCTTGGAGAGGGGAAGTGAAGTCAAAGTGTTCAAAATTCATGTCTGATTTTTCTTAAATATGACCTCTACGAGGAATATTCCTCCCTTAGGAAGATAAATGATAATGTGAGCTCTGTACAATGCAGGGAAGTAGTGTGAGATTGCATAGAAAGACGTGCATGTCTAGCATAAGAAAATGTTCTGACAAAACCTAAGAAGCAATTAGGAGCTGCACAGAGGCTTTTGATTTCAAATTTAATTTTGATTAGCTAATATACTAGACATTATTTAAATGATTTATACTCACAGACGCATTAAAGTTGGATGAGTTAAAATTAAAACAGTCAAATAAACCTCAATGAATATTAACATCCAAAACATTTAATGAAAGCAATGCTATTGGGATTACAGAATTTCAAGTAAAGCAGTTTTTGAAATTACTTAAATAACCAATGTCTTGGTCAGGTTTATGCCTTTGACACTATTATTTTTGCATATTCTTTTATGAAAAAAATAAAATAAAAACCAAGATTCCTGTTTTTTTGTAACAATTATTAGAATTTAGAAAAATGATGTGACTACTTTTGTGTTAAATTCTTCACTTTATCTGCCCTTACATGGATGATCTTAATGCCAGATCCAGCGCTCCATTTTCTTATCAAATACTGAGATATGTTAGAGGATCAGGCAGTACGTGGTATGTTGTAGTGGGAATGAGCCCACAGCTGCTGTGACTGCATGCATAAGACCTGCAAAAGATCAAGCCAGCCACAGTCCCGGTCTGGAAGGAGGAGGAGCTCATGAAGGCCCACTCTTAGCTGAGAAGCTATTGGAAATTAATAGCTGCAGGACAGGATAGGTTTTCTTCAGGAAAAGAGACTGGCAGGCTATCAGTGTTCTAGTGCATGGCCACAAACTCGTGCACATATGTGGACTTAGTGGCTTTTTAAGGAAATGAGAGAAGACATGAAGTTAGGAGGGAGAAATTATGGAAGAAATAATGGAAGAATTGAAGGGGAGGTAATGTGAGTAGATGTTACTAAAAACACATTAAATGAATATATGAAATTTCAAATAAAGGAGAAAAACAATAATAACAGGAACAGATTATAAAAATTATGAAAGGCTAACGTGAGTATGATAAACCTTTCAGAAGTCAGTTGTATTAAATACAGGCATTCTTCCACATAACCCTTTTGTAGTCACTGCATTTGAAACTGAACTTTTTTGAGTCAGACAAGAGCTGCTTCTACAAAAGGAGCATACTTCTGCATGCTAAGACTCATAGCCAAACTTTGGGCAGAGTGCAGGGAATCTTATGAGAGAAGGGGGAAAGGAAGAATTGGAGGGGACAGGAGCTCTACAAGAACAACAGACCCAAAAATCTGGGCCCAGGGGTCTTTTCTGAGCCTGATATTCCAACCAAGGACCATGCATAGAGATAACTTAGAATCCCTGCACAGTTATGGCCCATGGCAGCTCAGTTTCCAAGTGGGTACCCTAGTAAGGGGAACAGGGACTGTCTCTGAGGTGAACTCAGTGGCTGGCTCTTTGATCACCTCCCCCTAAGAGGGGAGCAGCCTTACCAGGCCACAGAGGAACACAATGCAGCCAGTCCTGATGAGACCTGATAGGCTAGGGTTAGATGGAAGGGGACAAGGACTTCCCCTATCAGTGGACTTGGGGAGGGACATGAGAGGAGATGAGGGAGGAAGGGTGGTGTTGAGAGGTAATGAGGGAGGAGGCTACAGCTGAAAGTGAATGAATTGTAATTAATATAAATAAATATCCAAACCTATAATGCTTTGCTTCACTGTCTTAAGACATGCAGAATGAGAAATTTATGGGGTTAGTGCCATGTTTTTCTCATTTTTCATCATAGCAGTCATCTGAAAATTAATTTTGTCCAAATAGAGACACTTTAATGTGAAATTTTTTATTTTATGCATCAATATGACATTTGGGATTTCTTAGAAATTGAGATTTGTACTTTTATCTGTGGTAGCTAATAGAAACATGGTAGGAAGATATTATAATAAAGTTTAGTGTAATTATTGTTTTGCTAAATAATAAAATGTTTTTACTGGAAAATTATTTTTCACAAATAGAAAAGATATATTTTATTTGGATATTTTCAAATGTTTCTTGAAAAAATCTGAATAATTCCATAATATATTAATATGTATCTGTGCAATTTCTCAAAAGAAAATATTTTATGTGTATTTTTTTCTTCTTTAGCTTGTATCTTACAGCTAAAGTTTCTAAAAGCTATCTAATAAATTCTTTGGGGAGTTGAGTTACTTTTGCTGCAATAATATAGTTAAAACCTTAAGAAGTATATTGCTTTAACCTAAATTATATATTTATCTCTACTTTTAAAAGTTATTCAAAATATATGTAACGATGATTATACACGTTTGCTTAAATTTATTTTTCAACTTTCTTTTTCTATAATTTTAAATGGTCAAAACTGTCATTAAATGTGCATTTAGTCAATTCTGTAAACTCTTATAGTGCTCTAATTTTTGTTATGTTCAATGAAAGTACTTAGTGCTATACATAAAAATGTAATTGATAGTGAAAATGGAAAACCCTAACTGGAGCACTCTGACTTCAAACTGACCAATTTAACAGTACAGTTCACTGAAATGTACAGAAGTTGGAACTGGGTAAGTGCTTGAGACTCTTTTTCTTTTTGAGATTATAGTTTAATTACAGTGTTTCTCTTTCCATTTCCTCCCCCACAAGCATCCCTTCCTACTGTCTTTCAAATCCATGGCCTCTTCGCCTCTTTAAAACAAGACAAAATAATTGTTATTTCATGCATTTGCATATTCCAAAACATAACTTTTTCTGTCCATAATGCTTACATGCATTTTTTTTCAGGACTGATCATTTCCCACTGGACAACAACAAATTGGTGTGCTCTTCTGTGGGAGGAAAACTTTGTTCACATCTCTCCTTACTTGGTTATAGTTTTCTGTGTAAAGCTGAGATTTTATGCACTTTTCCCCATCTCGTTTGCCATGTTCTTTAGCATAACACTTATTCAGCTCACATGATGGCAGTCATGTTGGTTAGACTTTATGGGTGAACCTTCTGATATTACTAGGAGGCACAATCTCACAAAAAACTCTCTGATCCTCTGGTTGCTGCAATAATATTGACCCCTGCCAACACTTCTACAATAAATATTGCCTGAGCCTTAGGTGTAAGAGTGTTTTGTATGTTTGTGTATCCACTGGCACTGGGCTCCACAGCTCTGCATTTGGGTTGGTTTTGGGTTTTCTGTAGTAGCTCTCTTTTGCAAAGAAGACTTCTTGATGAAGGGTGAAGGTCACTCTTATCTGTGGGTACGATTGCAAAGTGTTTGTTGGAGAAAAATCTCAGAAAACAGCAAAGAGCCAGCCTGCTTTAAAACAGAATCAAGGCTAAGTTCTAGAATGAGATCATGAGGCAAAGGAAGTCATGGGGTGGAGTTCTGATGGACATACTGGAAATGTCGAGAGGGAGCAATATGCAGATATATTGCAATAAAAAAAAGGATTTACTTGGATTTATTATAGGATGATGTACTGGGAGAAGAACAATACAGGAGTGACTGCTGCATCTATTCAGTGGCTTTGAACTGTGGTGCTTTGGGCTGTAGCATTAACGTGCTTAAAATTCCACATCAATACTAATAGTGTTTGTTCAATTCCAGTGTTAATTTAGCACCTCACTGATGGTAGGATTCAAATTCTTTTTATTCACCTAAATAGAAATCCGTTTTTATTGCCCCTTTGTCCAGGCTTTTCCTCTTAGAATCATAAATACTAGGTAACAAGTTTGAATTTTCCAAACTTCCTGTGGAATGTGAAAAAGAAACAAACAAACAAAGAAAATGATTGTATTTTAAGTGTAAGGTTAGACCTCTCAGAAACACCATAGCTGATAATAGCTTGTTTTGTTTAACTGACCAAAACTATATTATGTGTAAAGATATAATTATGAGTTAATTTGCTTAGAGAATCAACTATATATAGCTAATAATAATACATATTTGCTTCTTGTGGTATTGAGTGGGAGATACAGTTTACCTATGTAGTAATGGGATAACAATGCATTTTTTATGCCATGAATAGTGTACAACATTTATTGTGTGACCACAAAAAATAACCTGAAGAATGTAACTGTTCTTTATATAGTTTTTGACTGTTTATATGTTTATGACTTAGAGTAATTAACTTAAGTAACTTATTTTTTAATTAATTCCCCCTCTCAATGTGTATCAGTGTTTGCACATGCATATATTGGATGCACACAGAGAGGCCATAAGAGAGTGTTGGCTATCCTACTCTATCATTCTCTGCTTATTCTTTTGAGTCAGGGTCTTTCACTAAACCTGGAGCTCCATTGTTGTCAATGATTGGCCTTAACAGTTAGGCAAATTGAGTCATATTCAGAAAATCCTTTCTTACCTGCATCTTTTGCAGGGTACTATGTATGATTTCTTCTAAGGCTTAGCATTGCAGGTTTTAAATTGAAATCTTTGATCTACTTGGAGTAAATGTTTTCCTGTGCAGGGTGAGAGGTATGAGTCTAATTTCACTCTTCTACAAGTGGACTCCACTTAGAATATCAAAGTTAAAATCCTACATACATAAAAAAAGGAAACAGTAATAAAAACAGCTAGGGGGGAAACTCCACAAATCAGATTTAAAGGAAAACTCATCATAATAACAGCTGATTTCTAATGGAAATTGTGAAAACCCAAAGTGCCTTCATCTATGCATGCAAAGTTCCAAAGTACCAATCTAGCCTACTACACCCAGAAAAACTATTTTAAATAATTGAAGTAGAAAGAAAATTGTTCCATGATTCAAGGATCCCAAACATTTATCTCTACAAAAATAATCCTAAATGCAATACTAGAATCGATATGTCAGAATAAAGAGGGGAGAAGCTCAACCAAGAAACTAGAAAGAAAACACTTAAAGCTATAATTAATGAGATTTTAAAAAAAACATGAAATCTCAGAGTCGTTTTGATTTGCATCTCTCTGATGGCTAAGGACTTTGAGCATTTCTTTAAGTGTTTTTCTGCCATTCTATAATCCTCTACGGTCAGTTCTCTTTTTAGCTCCATACCCCATTTTTAATTGGATT
>CM053764.1:91659582-91684408 GCA_028658305.1 Pachyuromys duprasi
GATTGGTATGATCAATGCTTGTTTGAATGAACAAATGGGATGGACATTGAGTGGAGGAGAAAACAGGCAACAAAACAGGAGCATGCCAAAGAGGACCTCTGGGGGGGGGGGTTAATGTAGCGATGTATCAGAGCAGATATTAAGACTGGAGATCAAGCCTCTGACAGAGGGCGAGAAGTAATGATAGATCTGGGGGAGGTTGTTGAGACTTGGGGAGAACAAGAGCTCCACAAAGACCAAACTGAGCAGGGCACAGGGGTCTTGTATGAGACGGTTTCTACAATCAAGGACCATGTGTGGATGTGGTCTGGAACCGCCGCACAGATGGGGCCCATGATAGCTCGGTGTAGGACTGAAGACCCTATTCAGGGAAACAGGGACTGTTTTAGTCATGATCTTGATGGCTGACTCTTTGACGCTCCCCCATACATGCCGGGGAGTGACAGACTGGCTAGATCCCAGTGGAGGACATTGCAGCAAGCCCTGAGGAGACAGGATAAGCTGGGGTTGGATGGAAGGGAAGAAGGTCCTCCCCTGTTGGTGGACTTGGAGGGGGCGGGGAGGACGGTGATGAGGAAGGGAGTGGGATGGTAGGAGGGAATGAGGGAGGGGGCTAAGCCTGGGATTCAAAGTACCTAACCTGTGATTGAGATAAAAATAAATAAATAAAAAAAAAACATGACTAGGAACATGAACCGTAGTAAAAACCTAACCAAATGAAACCAAACCTCCACCAACCAATCATACAAACAAACAAAAACAAAATAACTGCAATAAACACACACCTTTCAATAATATCTCTAAATATTTATAGTCTCAACTCAATCAAAGACAAAGGATAACTGAACAGATTAAGAAACAAACACAGTCTATCTCCTTTCTACAAATAAATTAATAAGACAAACCCCCAAAATTCCAGCTTTAAATATAGGCATCACATTAAAGTGAAAAAGATGTAAAAGTAAAATATTCCAAGTAAATGGGACCAGGAAGTAAGCTGGTGTGACTTTCCTCATATCAAACAAGAATTAAACAAGAAAGTATCAATGCCAAACATGCATGCAACAAAGTTTGATGCACGCAATTTCAAAAAAAGTATACCACTGGAATTAATAATGAATATTAATACCAATGTGAAATTACCAGGCAATTTCAGAACCACACTTTCTCCAATTAACAGGTACAAAGATTGAACAGTCTTCTAAGAGGCCTGTGGAGTTTTCTTTAAAATGGATCACACTCAAGGACACAGGGACACAAAATACATATTATCAAATTCAGAATATGTTAAATAATCCCACATATCCTATCTGACCATTATTCAATAAACTTAAAACCAGGAAGCAAACCTCTAGTATGTGCAAAAAGATGATGTTCTAGAATCAGTCAAGTCACCAAAGTGAGATTAAGAAGTGATCAACAACCTAAACAGACTCTTAATAATTGAGATTGAAACAATAACAAGCTTTGCCCAGCTAGATTCACATCGGACTTTCAAAGAATGTGAAAAATCACTGTTTCTTTTATGTTTTAATAATTAAAGAAAAAGTAGAGACAGAGGGGGCATTCCCAAACTCCTCCTATAACGCCATGATAATTCTAATACCAATAGCAGGCATATATGGCATCACTGCCTCCACAATAACACAACAAAAACAAATCCCTCACCACAAAATTGTAGATTAATATCCCTGATGATCATGGATATAATACTAGCAAACTGAATACAGGCATTTGAAAATCACCTACTACTTACATTTTTAACCAGTGTGTTTTGTAGCTTCAACATTCTTACCTTTCAAATACTCAAAAGCATCAGTAGTCTTTCATTCAGTCTGTGTCACTTCAATCATGTAATTCCTGTCGATTCTTTCTTGACATTATCACTTTCATTTAAATTTTCTGTTTTCAGCAAGCTCTTCCACATTAAATCCTTATTAAATATTTGTCTTACTTCAGATACCTAATAACCTATATTTTCTCCTAGCATTCATTCTAATTTCTTTCCATACACTAAAGACAAATACATATTTCTCAAATGCCATCTAATTATGCCATCATAAATAATATCTTACCTGACTCTTATATTGGAAAGAAATCTCTTTATTCACTCATTAGATTCTCCCTGATGTGAAAGCAGTCTACCATTCTGTTCTTATATTTCTTCGCAAAAGGAGCCTTTGCTCCAGCTTCATTGGATCAGTTGCTACCTTCCTGAAATGCTTACACCTCTCCTGGCACCCTTCTCCGCATCCCCTTCTTACTGCTGACAATCACGTATACCAATAAGATGGAGACCGGTTCTCATTTCTGAAAAGCCTTCATTTTGAATCTTCTGTAGGAAAAATATTTTCTCTTTTGTCTTTTAAATCCACGGGCTATGTCCTCTACCTACAAGTTGAAGTTCACATAATGACATTATTAACAAGGTAAAAGTGGTATTTACTATCTTTAAGACTTGCTTCTAACTATTTTTTTGTTGTTTTTATTGCTATTCTGAAGATTGAAAGAGAGTTTTCAATGTGCTGAGTAAATGTTTTATCAATGAGTTACAGCCTCTTCTAGCATTTCACTCAGAATCTTTAGGAACAAAAGAGACATAGGGTGATCTGAAACAGAGCAGTTTAAACCTCAGTACAGACAGATGCTTTGAGCAGTCTTGAATTGAAAAATTAGTAATGCTGGTTATTATGTTTTCCTTTTATGTATATGGTAAATAGAAAGATAAAGCAAAAATAAAGTGAGAAATATATTCATTGAACAGTAATTAATTATAGGCCCAAAGCGTTTTAGTAACTACAGAAAGCTAGAGTTTTGAATAAAAATTTGTTTATAAAGTAAATAACATTTGAAATCTGTTTCTATGGCAAATCATTGTAAAATTGTAGTTAGGGTGCTTTTGCTTGTTCTTAAATCATTATCTTTTTGGATATTTCTTTTGATGAAAAATAAAATTATAGATATTAAAGTGTGTATTATATCTAATAATATTTTGGACAAATTATACATATTTTATAACTTTCCTGAGAATTTCCCTGCAAGATCTTAACACTTCAGTCATTCCATCTCTTATTTCTACTGTTTTATCACTTGATAAAATAACTATATGACACATGAAGAGATCACATTTCTCTATTTAGAAAAATCACTTGAGTCAGTGAAACCAAACCAATTTAATTTGAAGTAGCCTGTGGCATTTGCATGAAGAATCAATGTGCTTTTTGCTCTATAGTTAAATCTATAAAGCCAAGCTCTTGTTTTACATCAGCCCAGAGTTTTTATTTGTTTGGAGACTAATAACAATGTACATTATGTGACTGCTGTTCCATCAAGGCATTTGTATAACCAAGCTTGACATTGGTATAATTGAGAAGCCAAATAAAAGTCCCATCCCCATAGATTTTGTTTTCCCCCATGACAACAGAGATAAAAGGCAAAAGAATGTCTAGGAACTTTCACAGTATACATTTACTTGAATCTTGATTAAAGTCCTGACAGTAAAGCAGTATTATTTCAGATCATGGGGTGGAGCACACATTTCCAGAAAAATGAAGCAGAATGTTACAGGCAGGACATTTTTTTGTGTGTGTTTGTGTGATGTGCACGTGTGCATGTGTGTGTTTAGCCATGAGTTGAATTATTTACTTTAATTTTATCTTTAGATGATATTATAATTTTCTATAACTCAGGAATATACAAAACTACCTGGTTATATGAAGATTTTGGTCAAGATTGCTATTTCATAGACAAATGATAGATGGAAGAATCTTATATTTGGAATTTCCCTTTGCTTTAAGGGTTTTGCATAATCTTGGCATTGTTATAAAGTTGTTGCTATCACAATTTAACATTGCTGTGACATCCATCCTGTGATGAGATCAATAGCATCAGGAATGGTTGAGGCTGGGGAATGAGAAAATATTCCTAATTATTTTAATTATTCACAAAGAAAAATAATGCACATACTTTTATGAATATATCCCTTATAAGAACAATACATGCAAATGGAGGTACTAGTGGCCTTGACATTTTGGTACATAACTCTTGGTTACTGAAGTATGTAAGAGATTTTGGTACAGATAATGAAAATGACCGCCCTGGGAAAATATTCCTACTATATATAGATATTCATGAACATTAACAAATCCCAAAAATACAGATTTTATGGGTTACAATGTGTGATTTATTTTTCTTTTCAGTTACATAGCTGCAGTGGTTGAACACATCTTCCCCATGACCTCAAGTGGGGAATTTAGTTCCTTCATGATCCTATGAATGGCTTCTGACAGGAGGCCTACATACAGAACCAAACAGATGAACTCAGGTGACTTACAGAGGTTAAGGGTTGACCTCCAACTCGGGTTTTGTAACTGTGTGTCTTTTGACAAGTTTAATTTCTCTGAGAACATATTTTAAAGGAGAAATGTTGTTGCTATTTCTACTACCTTGTTGGGTTGTGAAAAGTAACTGTGGTTTTAGATAATTAGATATGAAGAAAACTTGAATCATGGGCAGATGTTTATTAGATATTTTGTCCCATTCTCCTCAAAGTGGACCTAGGGACTGGTAGAATGATTCACTTCCCATGCTACCTCATAAGTTTGAGGACAAATATGTATGTTCCCAGAATGTCACTAAATATTCCAGCATTCTAGGGTGTGGTGCTGTGCATTTGAGATCTCAGGGGTGGTGGAGACGGGAAGCTCACTGCTCTGATAGCCTACTTTAAAAAGCTCCAGGCCAACAAGAAGCCTTTTCTCAAAGAGAAAGATTCTAGAAACAATGCCTTTTAAAGTTGCCCTCTGCTCTCCACACACAAGCTCTTACACAAGCATGTTTTCACTCACCCAAACACACCTATATCAAAGCCTCCCACCCCATACATATTAGTTAACTGGATTTAGTTGGAAAGATTTTTGAAGTATGGATGCCAAAATTATTGTTGACAATGGAACCTCAAAAGGAAAATAATAGCTAGAAATTTCTACAGTATCATGTTTATAAATTTGCAAATGTGTATTTGGGTTGTGATTTTGATTATGACTCCTGTTGTAAGTTTCACGTATATGTTTAAAATGGGCCCTCAGTGTACTGTAACCAATAGGAGAAATTTGGAATCAGCCAGGTGTGGATAAGCATGGCTCAGCTATACTGCGATTTCTCTCATTTCTGAAAGATATTGATTGTTCTTATAGTTGAGGAAGGTATAAAGGGAACTTCCATTTCTGATGCACTCTACTCTCTAACCATACAGACTTCTCTGAAGTGATGAAAAGGAAATTATTGCAAATGCCAGTAATATATGCAAATGGGCAACTAAGACAGCCTGGCTTTTCAGGGAGTTTTCCTCATACCTTACCATCAAGCTGTCTATGTTACCCCCAGAACTCTTTGGATATCTGGTCTTAGACTTTCTGAAACTCAGCCATTTTCCAACTTTGTCATGTTCCCCGTGGAGCAGCCAGATCCCCTCTGATATCCTGTAGGGGATTTCTGTCATTACAAGGAGTGAGGTGGAAAGCAGCAGAGCAAAAGCCTTGGTGAAATTCTAATGAAGCTCAACTGAATTTTTCAAATTTCTAGACTCAGAAATAAGAGATAATTTATTTAAATCCTGGAAACTTAACAGTCCCGAAGTCACAGATATAAAGCAGCGTTTGTACCCTCAAAAGTTTTAGTGCTAGAACCCGATAAAAATCATCATGCATTTACCCAGATGGCCTTTCCTAAATGAAGAGACATATATTTCTATAGTTGGCAATGTTAACTAAATAATTTTTAATATAGAAATGCAAACAGAGACCACAGCAGAGGTATCATATCAGGTAATCAGGAAGGTGCTATCATTATTCACCTCAAAGGTTCCCACTTATGTTCTAATTGGCCGTTATATTTTCATCATGTTGGGAATAGTTAGTTAGAGATGAAATTGATGCTTCTACGAATGTTTATAATTTTAATATAATTAAGAAACAATCACAATTTCCCTGTGTTTTATAAGTTGCAGCAACGGTATCCCAATGATCATTTTTCAACAGTGGCTTACAAGAAAGCTTATGGTGATGACTACAGCTTTCTACCTCAGTATTATTGACAGGTGTTAGCAATTAGATTTGTTTGTTCTTGTTTGTAGAGGGGGAATTTTCTGGTTTGTTTCTTGTTCATAAAGAGTATCTGTCAATAAGCTTTCTAAATTCTAAATGAAATCCATAATTTCCTCCCTGCTTTTTCTCCTCCTTAGAAGCTATTATTAGTTATGTCTAGAGTACTGCGGCATTACAAAGATTTTGAGAACACATGGGTCATTCCAATAAGTAATGGTGATCAACTTTATTACACAAGTTTAAAAGATTAAAAACTTTAACATTAGATAGAAATAACATGTGTATTTAATGGGATTAAACTACATTAATGGCTGAGGGAATTGCATCAACATAGGAGTGAAATGAGCTTTAGGGTTTTTGTTTTTTGTTATCATTGACATGATACTAGTATTTAAGAAGCATAATAAGAAGTACTCATACTGTGGCTAAAATTGGGAGACATTTAAACTGCTAAATTAATGAAGAAATGAAAAATGAATGAGTTAATGCATGATACAAGAGAAAATCACTCCAAGCTCTGTCACTGTTCAACAATCTTGAGTAATATATCTAAATAACAAGGTTTCAAAAAAAAACCTTAAAAGTCAACAGTACCTAGTTTTAGAAGAGGGAATTCATGATGCATCTTTTAGACAAATAACTCAGGTATTAGAATGTATAGAAGATAATGTGAGTTACTTATTATACTAAAGGTAAAATTCACAGTTTCAACGGCCCAAAATCCTGTACATTTTCTTCTAATCCACAAATGACTCTAAACTGATTTCTTGACAAAAAGACACACTGATGTGTAAAATATGAGACACATGTTGTATTGAGATAGAACCTCTGTTTGGTTGCTCCTCTGAGCTCTTCTGAGTTATCACAGTGAAATAATATTCTTACAGTGTATAAAGGAGCGTGGCAATTGTTGTAATTGTCATTAAGGGGCATTAAGACAGTTTCTTCCAAATCACACAGCAGTAATATCTAAAGGATTGTTCTTTCTACTTCCTCTTCCTGTGCATTCACTTGGATAATTTTAAAATAAGGAAATGCAATACATTATTTTTAAAAGACTGATTAAACAAGAAAGAACTCAGATTATTGTGATTTTTAAATATTCATACATTAAACTTTTAGTAGTGTCTTATCATACTGATAGTCTAGAAATGCTCTGTGGAAGTCAATATAGATGTTTATACATATTATATTATGTATCACATAATATATTATCTTATATCATATCTTATGTATTATATTCTATACTATCACACATTACACGTTGCATACTATATATTATATGAAAACTGGAAAGAACTTTCTTTTTAAAAGATTTCTTTATGTCAGAGACAGACCCTGTTCCCATTACTATGGAACCCACTTGGACACTGAACTGCCATGGGCTACATCTGTGTAGGGATTCTAGGTTACCTCCATGCATGGAACTTTGTTGGAGTATCAGTCTCAGGAAAAACACCTGTGCTCAGAATTTTTAGTTCAGTTGCTCTCCTTGAGGAGTTCCTGTCCTCTCCAGATCTTACTATTTCCCCCTTCTTTTATAAGATTTCCTGCATTCTGCCTAAGTGTTAGCCATAAGTCTCAGCATCTGCTTTGATAGTCTGCAGGGCAGAGCCTTTCAGAGGCTCTCTGTGGCAGGCTCCTGACTTGTTCCCTGTTTTCTCCTTCTTCTGATGTTCATCCTCTTTGCCTTTCTGGATGGGGATTGAACATTTTAGTCAGAGTTCTCCCTCTTGATTAGTTTCTTTAGGTGTAACGATTTTAGTAGGTTTATCTTATATTATATGTCTATATGAGTGAGTATATACCATGTGTGTCTTTCTGCCTCTGGGATATCTCACTCAGGATGATCCTTTCCAGTTCCCACCATTTACCTTTAAGTTTCATGATTTCTTTGTTTTTCGTTGCTGAGTAATATTCCATTGTGTAGATGTACCACAATTTCTGTATCCATTCCTCAGTTGAGGGGCATCTGGGTTGTTTCCAGCTTCTGGCTATTACAAATAAAGCTGCTACAAACATGTTTGAGCAAATGTCCTTATTGTGTACTTGAGCCTCTTTTGGATATATGCCTAGGAGTGGTATAGCTGGATCTTTAGGAAGTGCTCTTCCTAGTTGTCTGAGGAAGCACCAGATTGATTTTCAGAGTGGTTGTACAAGTTTACATTTCCACCAGCAGAGGATGAGTGTCTTTGACATGAACTTATTGGCCTGCTCTTTGATCACCTCCCCCTGAGCGGAGAGCAGCCTTACCAGGCCACAGAGGAAGACAATGTAGCCACTCCTGGTGAGACCTAACAGACTAGGATTAGAAGGAAAGAAAAGAAGACCTCCCCTGTCAGTGGACTTGGGGAGGGGCAGATGTGGAGAAGGGGGAGGAAAGGGAGAATTGGGAGGGGTGGAGGGAGGGAACTAGAGGGAAGATACAAACTGAATAAAGTATAATTAATTAAAGATTTTTAATAGACCATGTGCAGGACTGTTGCTTATGGAGACAAGAAGAGGGAGTCAGATCCAGGGACCTAGAATTATATGATGGTTGTGAACCACCATGTAGGTGCTCAGAATTAAACTTGCATATTCTGGAGGAGCAGCGAATACATTGAATTGCTGAGGCAACTCTCCAGCCCCAAACTATAAGAAATTCTTAATTTGAAGTTTTCCCTTTTCTTATTTAGATGCTTTAAATATGAAATATATAATGAACCTCTTTATTATAGTTCAACTCCACAAGGGGGAACCCATATGCTAGACACTGCTTTGGTAATCAAGAATCAGAGAGTAGAAAACCCAGAGACCTAGGATAAAACCAAACAGCAAAAAGTGTTAATTAAGTAACTCCTAATAATATTCTGCTATTGTCCTAGATCAGTGCCTTATCCAGGCATCATCAGAGAGGCAATAGTCTGCTCCTCCAGCAGCAGATGGTAACAGATGTGGAGACACACATTCAGATGTTACATGGACAGAGAGTATAAATGGGAGACCTTCATCAAACCTCTCTCCCCAGAGCTCAGGAAACTGCAAAGAAGAAAACGCACAAAGAGTGTGAGAACCAAACGAGATGGAGGGTACCAGGAGAGCAAGACACTCTCAATCAACTAAGCAAGGCACATGTGAGTGCACATAGACAAAACCAGCAAGAATAAGACTTATGTGGGTCTGTACCAGGTCCTCTGTGTATCTTTATGCCTATTAGCTTAACATTTTTATGCGATAGTGAGAACATGTGGGTCTCAGATTCTTGTGCCTGCTCTTGGGACTCTTTTTCTTCTGTTGGATTGTCATGTCCAAATTCAATATCATAGTTTTTGCTTCATTTTATTATATTTTATTTTGTCATATTTGGTTCTCATCTCATAGAAGCTTGTACTTGTCTAATGAGAGACAGAAATGTGTATCTAAAGGGAGGTGGAGGTGGAGAGGAACTAGGAGGAGTAAAGGGAGTGAAAAAATATAATCAGTACAGAAAAAATAAGAATTTATTTTTTCATATTTTTCTATATTATTATTATTTATTGTAATTAATATACTTTGTATCCTGCCTGTAGCCCTCATGTCCTTCCAGTCTCAACCTCCCTTCCCCTTCCCCTTCTATGTATCTTCCCTAGTCCACTGATAAGGGAGGTCCTCCTCCCCTGACCTTAGCCTATCCGGTCTCATCAGGACTCTCTGGATCTCTTTCTCTGTAGCCTAGTTAGGCCAAATCGCCAGGGGGAGGTGATGAGAGAGCCAGCAAATGAGTCCATATATATGGCCTCAAGCACTTCAACCTGTGTTCACATTTAGAATTATATTTCTATATTATCTATGTAAATATAGCCATATGTTCATATTAGGATATGTATACACATACATTTGTTATCTCTTATGTTGAACAGATTAAGTAACTGAAAATTCACATTTGAGTTGTTTTACAGTATTATTACTATTTTAAAAATTAGCCACATAAATTTCTACTTTTGTGCCATGCTCCTCTTTTGAAGCAGGTGTCTATGAGCCTAGGAATGGAGAGAGGTGAGCGCTGGGCTTCTGCAGAAATGGGCACTGTGGCATTTTTGATTTATGTCTCTTCTCAAACTTGCTTCATCAGCATTCTCACTAGGTTCTATGAAGTAACTGATGTGTTACAATAAATTATTTTCTGCTTCAGTTTTGGTGATTGCAGCTGAGATTTCTTATCTGGGAAGATAACAATGTTTTCTATATTATATTCTTACTTTCAAAAAATGATACTTCAGTTTATGTTTCAAAATGCTGTCAATTATTTAATGTTTTATTTGCCACATTTCCAGTGGAAGCCCTCCCTGTGTTATATGTACATACATATATATATATATATTTCTTTATTAACAATCATTCATATTTACTCTGAATCAAAATGGATTCGTCCATTTAGTCATTCCATTATTGATTAATTTGTGTTTTGTTTCCTATTTTTCTCAAAATAGTTTTCAGAACATGCCTGTCCAAAAGTAACATTGTCTTGCAAATGTGAAACACAATGTAACTATGATCAATTCAGACCATATAAAAGCTTGAGTTCCTCAGTCCATAAAACTAGGGTTGATTTGTGACTCCATTTGAGTAAGATTATAGCATTGTATCAGTCTAAGTCTGTTCTTAGAAATGTCAAAGTGTTGCCCTTTGCGTTTTTTGAGAAACTGCCTTTTCACCACCATATAAACCTTACCCCACCAGAGTGTAGGAGGCCAGGCCATATGGAGATGGAGTGACACTAATGTGCTTCAGCAGCCATCCAGGGCCAATGCCAGGCCACTCTCTTGTGCTCATTGCAGGTAAATGAAGCTTCCCAACATGAGAAGAAAGACAACCTGCAGCTCACAAAATTACAAGGAAATGAAGTTTTGGTTGTTTGTAGCAACTAAATTTTTGGATGCTTTATTTATATTATAGTTAACGGAAACATTGTCAGTCCTTTTCTATAAAATCTTTAGTCTAAAGCATTTGGATAAGTGGAGGGCCCAAGGTTATTACATCCGTAACTCACATAAAAAATGATGTTTCATTGTAGTCTAACCTTCACTTGCACAATTACTCCAAGCTGATTGCAGCTAAAAACATGCACAGCTACAGTTTGGTATCTTAACACACATTTGCTTTCTTCATCCATTTTCATTATGACTTGCACCATGTGCTTAGAGCTTAGGTACTTAAAAATGAGTACAATATTAAATAATCAATTATTAAATAGTAAATTAACATTAAATGCTCTTTTCTATACATATTAGGGCACTGTTTGGGGCATTGCTAATCTTGAGCTTCACCAGTAAACAAACTCCATCATTTTGGGCCAAAGTTAAGCAAGAATTTATTAAATATTAAATACTGACCAAAGGAAGTTCTTTGGTCAAGACCATCCCACCAGAAGAGTCTCCCAGCTGGAATGTCATGGAGCCAGGTGTTTGTTGCAGGGGCTCATAAGGACAAGCCAAAAGTCCACCTTATGTTCCGACAAAGCTTTGTTATTCCCCAAGAATTACAATTCTCAGCACTCCAGGAAGTTACTTGGTTCCTGGGCAGGTGGCACTTACAGATTAATTTGGGGAATTACAACATCTCTTAAATTAAATAGGTATAAACAAAACTTCAAACATAAATTTAAACTAAACAAAATTTCCCTTAAAAATACTTTCTATTTGTAGCAAGGTATTTGGAAAGTTCTGCTAATAAGAAATTAAAAGTAGGCCTACATTTATAAAATCTATCATGAATGTAAAAAGAATACATTCACTTGCATTATCTTGTGGTAATTACAATATTTAAATGACTTGTTATAAATTCATCTCAACATGTGGGAGGTCAAATCTTTGAAGTGAAAAGTGAGTGGCAGCCATCAGTTCAATGTTGTGCTTGAACCTGGGCTTGAAAATAATCCCGCAGAAAGAATTTTAATTGTGCTACAGAAGAACTTCAACTGTGTTGATACAATGACAGGATTTGAGGTCTAATTGACATGCAATCTTATCACCAAAGTGGTAAAAATATAATTCTTTATTTTAGCATGTCGAAGAGGAGGCTGAAAGCAACATCAAAGGTGGTTGTTGCAGAGAAAAGGAGGCACAGTTCAGAGCAAAGACCAAGAGAGTTTGCATGTCAGGGCTGAGACTATAGACAGAAGCTGCTATTATATCCTCAGTCAGCAGACAGCATTTTGTAGTTTGAGGGGGAATAAATATTCAGAGAAATCAATTGGCCGACACCTAAGGAGTGATCACAGATCCTGCATGTCTTTGCCAAGATCATAGGCAAACTTGCAGAGGAACATGTCTCTTGGGAAAATGTTTGGGTGCCAGAAAGTGATGAGGGAAGTAGTAGTTCCATTCAGTTTACCTAGGATATAAATTTTCTCTGTGGTCCCTTTGCTAAGAAAAGCTGATTCATGATCAATGGACCTCATTCCATAGTGGTAGTTCATGGATGCTTAGGAAAGGAAGGTGGGAGCTTTATTCTACTGTAAATTATTAGTCATTTTTAATATTTCCTTTTGTATTTGTCACAAATCTGTGTCACAAACTATAGATGTTTACTAAACATAGTACTTTCCTTTTGTGGCTCAAACAGCACAAACTTACTGCTTGAAAAGCTGCCATTTTGTTATCTCATCATATAGGAAGTCATAAGTACAAAGTGGATTTCACTTCACTGTAATTAATTTTCATCATGAACACAAATTTCTTCTGAGTCTCTCAAAAATTTATTATTTGTCTTTTTTATAGTCTAAAGTTTGCCTAGAGTTTCTAGGCTTCTTTCTGCCAATAAAGACACAATTTCCTTAATCAATCAATCAATCAATCAATCAATCAACCAATCAATCTTCTGTTCCTCATTTTCCCTCGATCCTCTGCTTTTATTTTTAAATCCTGTCCCTCAGAATCCAATGTTCTTACCGTCAAAGAACTTTTGTGATCACTCTGGAACCCCTAGCAGTATACACAATAATCTTCCCATCTGATCATCCATAGCATAAGGCAACTGCACATTGATTTGCCAAGTAAGATCAGTACTCCCAGACTACCATGAGAAGGGCTGGACATCTTGCTGACAGAGATTCACTGTCACACCTACTGCATAAGTCATACAACACAGTATTGGTTTGACTTTCTGCTGTGAGAACTTTTTATAGATGGATTAACAACAGTGTTTCCTTCCCTGATTGGTCATCAACACACAAATGATGAAAGTGTTAAATTGGTTTTTCTTATAGGAGTTTGGGAAATATATAAACAGACATATTACTGAAATAATTAAAAAAAACATTCCCTTTCCCTCACAGCTGTTAACTATCTATAAATCTTGGAGATAGGTAAAGCCTCATGAGCTCTTTCCCCTAGTAACCCCAACCATCCCTAACCTTTTATAAAAACATGGGTGTGGGGCAAGGCCCCATGATACCCTCTCTTTACACCCTTCACCTTTCATAAAAACGTTGGGACCAGGCCTCATGAACACCTCCATGACAGGCAGTTGATGGGCACTTTTTGTGCAGTTTGTCACATCTTTGAATTGTGCTGCCAGTCTGAGGGGGTAGTGGCCATGCCTTGCTTGGAAGGTAGCATTCCATAACAGCCTGGGACTGACCTGACTTTCAAGTTGGGTGTAATGCATCAAAGGTAGTTCAGTGTGTGTGTGTGTGTGTGTGTGTGTGTGTGTGTGTGTGTGTTTACACAGAGGGGGGCATAGGGACACTTATATGCAATAGCCAACAAGGATAATATACTAAAACTCCTTTAGGCATAAATATTTATGCATAAATAGCATTGCTTGTTTAAAACTGCTTAAGAGGAATATTTTTGTGTAAGGGTCAATGCAGAAAACATTAAATGTTAATGGCCCTGAGTTTATTGTAGGGAAAGTGAAAATAGTTTCATCTCCTCTTACAAGAAGAGGAATGTACGCCCTGCCAAGGCATACTGTTAGTTAAATAGTAGAAGTTTTACTGAGAAGTTTGGCCCAGTTTTTTAGCTTTTATAATGCTACCACAGGGGCATGTTGAAAAATAACAATTTGAAAAAAGTATAACTATTGCTTACTCTTTAAAATTTGTTTTTTGAGACAGGACCTCATTATGTAGCTCTGGCTGGCCTGTGTGTGCATTATGTAGAATATTTTGCCTGGAACTCACAGAGTTCTGCTTTCCTCTGCTTCTTGAATGCTGGGATTAAGGTGCACCTCACTGTACCCTGTCTTAAAATCAAGTGCCTTGCTGGTGATAGATGCCAAAACTAAGTAGGTCTCTTAGTAAGTAAGTCTCTCCCACCAAGCACTGTTGAGAACTTGCTTAAGTTTCAGACAGTGGCACCTCCCATCCCCTTTCTACTGTCACATTCAATATAGACTGTTTTAAGGAACAGGACTTAAGAGGCTGTCGTTAAATCAGCTTCATTACCAGCAGGAATTAGCCAGTTCTAATGCCAGCACTTGCTACAAATCTATTTATGTAGGAATTTTATTTTAGTTTTCTTTCAGAAAGTCTTTTTCCTCTGTGTAGCCACTTCAGAAAAAAACAAAGCAAAGCACTCCAGCCTATTTTTATTTTCTTGGAATGACAGAACACAAGGACGTGAAACCCAGTCGAATTTCCTCAAAGAGGCTCAAAATTCTCTTTGAAGTTAACTGCTAGAGAGCAGAAGATTTGAATGGAATTGATAATTTTAGAAACTATAGAAGTCCCAAATAAGAAAGCATCATAGAACTTCTTGGTTGTGAAGCTGATTTATTTTGTATTGAATCTGTTGTTTTGCAGAGAGACGGTGCCAGTAACCATTAAACAATGATTCTGAGATTTGGATTAGCAGGTAGTATTTCTTCTACCAAATACTGAAAATAATGGAAACTCAAATTTCAAATTGCAGAACAGAGTGAGAAAAACACTTTTCAAATAAATGCCTAGTCATGATGACTAGAAGAAATGTAAATGGAATGGTGCCAATCATTTTTTAAGACATTCCTCTAGCATATTTGATTTACTTAAATAAAATAACCTGTTACATGCTAGGATTTCCAAAGTTAATTTAGCAATCAGGCATATTTAAAGATAAATTAGTATTCATGTTTCAATCTTCTTCCCACGCTGTTCACCAAAACGTATTTCTAAAATATTAAAGTTGGGTTCCTCTCACATTCTGAAACTTTGACTATCAAAAAGTATGAGAGGATGTCACCAAGGCAACTGTCTGTATGAGTACAGAAATTTGGTAGCAGCTTTTACGGGGATGAAGAAATGGTTAGTAAACTAACATTATTTGAAGACTAGTGTTGCTGTACTTTGGAAGTGATGTTGAGGGCAGAGCAAAGACACAGTAATATAAAATGGACACTTTCATGAAATTCCTTCACTATATATCTATTATATAAAATTCTAAGTGCTATATAGACAATAGACATTATCTATTTAATGAGCATAACAGCTCTTTGCTGCTAATTTTACTGTTACATATCTTACAGGATAATTGGGTCAGTTTGCCTGCCCAAAGCACACTCTCTAACTCAAACTGAATATTCAGATATCCATTCATGATTATCTAGCGCATATTCAGATCTGAAAATTTTCCTCTTAAATACCAGCCGTAGAGGGTGGGATGATAAAAAATTATATATTTTTTTCTGGATTGTGTCTTTACCTTTATTCTTTAAGTTATTTGTATAATTAAATGGCTAATTTTAAATGCTTCCTTAAATTTTAAACAAAGGCTTTATTCCATTTTTAAAATAACAATATTTTAACTACTATTATTATTATTTTTTTACTTTTTATTTTTTTTAAATATTAGTTACAGTTTACTTACTCTGTATCCCAGCTGTATCCGCTCCCTCATTCCCTCCCAAGCCCACCTTCTCTCCCTCATCTCCTCCCTGCTCCTTTCCAAGTCCACTGATAGTGGAGGACCTCCTCTCCTTTCATCTGACCCTGGTTTATCAGGTCTCTTTAGGATTGGCTGCAAAGCCCTCTGTGGCCTGGCAGGGTTGTTCCTCCCTAGGAGAGATGGGGGCCAAAGAGCCCGCTATTGAGTTCATGTCAGAGATAGTCCCTGTTCCCCTTAATAGGCTACCCACTTGGATACTGAGCTACCATGGGCTATGTCTGAGCAGAGGTTCTAGGTTATATCCATACATGTCCTTGGTTGGAGAAACAGTCTCATAAGAGACCTCTGTGCCCAGATATATTTGGTCCTTGTGGAGCTCCTGTCCTCTCCAGGTCTTACTAACTCCTTCTTTCATATGATTCCCTGCACTCTGCCCAAGGTTTGGTTATGAGTCTTAATTTCTCCTTTGATACACTGCTAGCTAGGTAGAGTCTTTCAGAAGCCCTCTGAGGTAGGCTCCGCTCCTGTTACTTGTTTTCTCCTACATCCAATTTGTCTTTCTAAGAGAGGATTGATCTTCTTACCCCGGGTCCTCTTTCTTGTTTATCTTCTTTAGGTGTATAGATTTCAGTATGTTTATCCTATCTTATAGGTCTATATAAGTGAGTATATACCATGTATGTCTTTCTGTTTTGGGGTACCTCTCTCAGGATGATCATTTGTAGGTCCCACCATTTGCCTGCAAATTTCATGATTTCGTCTTTATTCACTGAGTAGTATTCCATTGTGTAAAAGTACCTCAATTTCTGTATCCATTCCTCAACTGAGGGACATCTGGGTTGTTTGGTTGTTTCCAGGTTCTGGCTGCTACAAATAAAGCTGCTAAGAACATAGTTAAACAAATGTCCTTGTTGTCTACTTGAGGAACTTTTGGATGTATGCCCAGGAGTGGTATAGCTGGATCTTGCGGAAGCACTATTCCTAACTGTCTGATAACGTGCCAGATTGGTTTACAAAGTGGTTGTACAAGTTTGCATTCCCACAAGCAATGGATTTGATGTTCCCCTTCTCCACAACCTCTCCAACAGCGTATGTTGTCACTTCTGATAGGTGTCAGGTGACATCTTCGTGTTGTTTTGATTTGCATCTCTCTGATGGCTAAGGATGTTGAACATTTCTTTGAGTGTTTCTCTGCCATTCTGTATTCCTCTATTGAGAATTCTCTGTTTAGCTCTGTACCCCATTTTTAATTGGATTGCTTGATATATTGCTTTTTAACTTTTTAGTTCTTTGTATATTCTGGATATCAGTCCTTTGTCAGATATAGGGATGGTGAAGATCATTTCCAGTCTATAGGCTGTCATTTTGTTCTGACAACAGTATCTTTTTCTTTACAGAAACTTTTCAGTTTCATGAGGTCATACTGTTGATTGTAGAGCCTGAGCTATAATTAAAAAGACTTTTCTTTTTTTTCTGAAAAAGCCTTACTTCTACAGGTAATAAGCCATTCTGGCCCTTTCTAAATAAGTCATATTTGCATTCTTTGTTTCTGTTCTTTCCAAATCACAAATGTCCTATTTTCATATGCTCTTCAGTTAAATGTTTTGAAGATAAAAATGAATTCACAGGGGCATTGTCTAATGAAAGCTTGAACTATAACATGTGTAGTTTAAAATAACAATGTTTTGTTTATTTTAACTTCAAAAGTCTTAACTGAAGCTACCCTCAAGGTTATGCACAATTTACTTTTTCAAGTTTATAGCTTAGTGTAAATCCCTTAAGCAGTGACATTAAACTTGGTCAAACATATTTTCCACATCATTTGTTATGATTAGTTTACCTGCCTGGGTTAGCTGTACTTGAGAAAATGAAATGAATACCAAATATTTCTTTTTTGGAGATTAAATGAATCCATTGTACACTAGATCACAAAAAAGTTTTGATTTCTCAGTCTTTCTCAGGGATTTTATTTAAATTTATATTTCTATAATTCACTGGACACGTTTTATGACCATAATTATCCTAGACCAACAAACACAGATGTTTTAAATTACACATTTCTTACAGCCACTGTATAATTATAAAATATTAGAGTTGGTATATTTATTGTTATATTAAAGTGTATGTGGAAGTTTGAATTTATTTCCAAAGTTTGTTTCCTTTTCAAGTGAAAGCAATGTTGTGTTCCATTAGAGTTCTTATTGCTAACTTGGAGGCATAAATTAATGAAATCCAATGCCAATTCTTTAAGTCTCTTTTAATGTACAACTATGTGAATATATTCTGTTATGTGCTTTGCCTTTGACCATTCTCGGAGAGACCCATTCATGATTATTTAAGCGAATAGGACATAGCTGTTAAGTGGGGCTGTCATGATGTATAAACATTACTACATGATTTGGGGCTTCACTTTTTCTTGACTCCCTCCTAGCCTTTTCAAATTAGTACTTCATAATGTTCAATGATAATACATATCCTAAAGAAAGCAAGAGAATGCAAATAACGTCACAGTGTGTGGTTACTATTCATGTGAAAAACAGCAGATTGGAAAACTTCAACATGTTGATTGTTTATATGCAAATAAATTCTGTTAAGTATAAATGATCCTTATCTGTTTCTTTAAACAAGCACAACAGGACTTTTACTTGAAGAATGTTTCAGTATATAAAGCTGTTCTTTGTAGGGAACACTAAATGAGTCATGCCAATGAGAGAAACAAAGGGAAATGATCCCCACATGTTCTGTGATTACCAAGTGGGAAAAAAGAAAACGTAAAATTTCTTTGTAGTGGAATTTCTTTGTTTCTTAAATTATCATCTGACAATTTTGTGTTCATATCTAGCAAATTTAGACATATAGACACACCAAGAGGAACATTTTACGCTATGCTCGAGAATATATCTGTATAGGGCAATCTTCCTGTAGGAGATACCTAGGAACTACTTCAGTTTAAAAGCTCACAGGGATAAAAAGGTACACATGCATTCCTATTCCTAGTGGCACGTACTTTCTCAGAACCTATTATTTGGGTTTATTTTGTTGAGTGTTGTGCATATTCTCTTTAATTAAATATTCATATTATTGAATTATTTGGTGAAGTATGCAGGGGTCAAACAATTTTAGACTACTTTAATATATTGGAAAAATTGTTTTATAGCATATGAATTTGTCCTCTCTTCGTGATACAAACTTAAAAAGAACTTAGTGATGTTTTTATGTCCTCATTGACTTTGTACATCATGCTTGGGAAAGTTGGTGAAAAGAAACCCTCACTTCATAATAGCTGGGAAGAGAGAGAGAACTGGCCATGATTTCTCTAGGCAAACATGCTCCCAGGTAGGTCAGGACTCTTCCAAGGCCCCATCTATTAAAGACTGTATTGCTTAACAAAAATGCCAGCTTAGATCACAGTTTTAACTTCAGGGGGACATTCTAGATCTAAGGTATAGGTTGATAGAATTTTATTGGAAATAATGTCTGGTGAAAGTTAATAGCTAATAAATTATAATTTTTTGAATAAGAAAAAAATAAGCATGCAACCAAAGCACCATATTGAAACTTTACCATTCTTCATGGCTGCCAGGGTCTTTCATGCCATCTTGTTCTCAATAGCAACATATTAGCTGACACAGAAAGATCTGACTAGGATGAACATATGACAAGAATATTTCTTCTTGATATGGTGCATGCATCTTAAAACAGAACTGTAAGGCTGAAAAAACAAAATGAAAATAAAGAAAAAATTACGAAGATATCTGATCCCAACCAAGCTATCAACCCGCAGAGTATAAAGTAGAAAGAATTTTACTTCTCTGTTGCTTAAGTCAATATTTCTGTGTAGATGAGAAGCTAGAAAGAAAATGATACTTTTAAAATTTATTCAGTAACCATACATTTTACATGGAAAATTGTTGTAATTATTTGTCTAGTTGTAAGTTTGAAATACAGGTTAATTCATAATAGTTTAAATAACAGTACAGCTTAAATAACATATAGTTGAGCCTGCGATTGCATTCTTTTATGAGTTCATCGGGATGTATGTTGCTGTTAAATCCCATAGCATTTGTTCTAATGGCATGTAGTGGTTAAGTCCCATAGCATTTGCTCTAATGGTGAAAGGAGATCCAGCTTGTACCAGCTTGTACTGTGCAGGAAGAATGCGGTTAGCCCATGAAATGGGGCTCGTGTAACTAAGAAACTGGAGTTCTCATCATGTTTATGTAATTTACATGCCAATTATGTCATGTAGCCATTAGCAACAGTGGAGGACTGCACAGGTAGAAATAATGGATCATATGGGACTCAGTCTTTAGGATGTCTAATACAGCATTAACAAAACTGTTTTGAGGTTCTTTTTCTTCCACTTGTACTCCTGCGGTCTTCTGGCTTTCTTCTGCACTTGCTTATCCTTTGGGAAGCAATGGATAATTATCTATCTATCTATCTATCTATCTATCTATCTATCTATCTATCTATCTATCTATCATGTATCATCTAACTAGAGATAAGTATATAGAGACACATCATATATATACAGATATCAACAAAAGATACTTATATGTGCATTTGTGTATATGACTATAAACAAATATGTGTAAATTAATAAATAGAATCTCTTTGAGTTGAGTAAACACATAAAAGGGAGTACCTTAAAAATAGGAGCCCTACATATAATAAAAATTAGATAGTGTGAAAATTTCATAGTGATTATTGAAAGCCTTTTTGTAAACATGGTAACATTTTTCTGAAAAAAATAAATATCACTTAAAGAGAAGTCTTCAAGCCTTGTAATTCTTCTGATTTCTTTTTTTTCTCTGTAGTGATCAACTGCAGAACTTTGTTTCAGAAAAACATGAGGTTTACCTAGTCCTAAATTAAAATGCCATTATGATCATGCCGCCTGTTTTGAGGAGCTGGGTGGTTTTTCCATACCCCTAGGAATAAGGGGTTGCTCACTTTTGAACGCATATAACAAACTCTCGTCCTTTGACACTCCAATTTTAGTTTTCACTTGTTGCTCAGGGGCTAGGCAGGAAACAGATGGTACACTTAGCTAGAATTTTGATGAGATCTTAGCAAAGGGACTATTTAAAAGGAATCAAGAAGGAATGTTGAAACAGAGAAAGATTAGAAACAGCTGGAAACCATTACAAGGCTGAAATGCAAAGGAAGAATCAACATTACCCATCATTACCCAAATCTGGAGTAGACTGGACAGATGATGCAGCTTCCAGAAAGAGCAAAACGGGAAGGGGGCGGGCGAAAAGGGAGCAACCTGTTCTCCCTCACCTTCTGCGGGCTCTTCCTGGTGACTCTCACGTGCAAGAGACCCAGGGTGAGTCGAATGCAAGAAGGGATGCTGCGACAGCCATTCTAGACATGAAGCAGGACTATGGAGTTCAGGAAAGGGACAAGAAATGAAGAACAACTGGCTTCATTCACTTTCAGTGCAGCTCTCTAAACTGTATCACTTCACTGAAGAATTCTATATTTTAAAACGGGATGCTATGTGTCTGGGTTTGATGTGGGTGTAACTCTTTTAGTTTATCCATACTAAGTAAAAATGTTGTTTTAAAGATTGCTTTGTTTTTTTTAATTGTTTGTATTTGCTTAATTTTTAGGATAATTAGATTTTCTAGATTATTAGGTCTCCTGCAAATATATTTTTATTTACTGCCTAAAATATCCGTAACAGTGGTTCTCAACCTTCCTAATTCAGAAATTAAAAGGACACTGTCCATCAAAAATAAATAACATTTAAAAAATGTGCAATATCTGTTGTACAGAAGTCAGAAGTCTGCCAGTAAATACCTGTAGTAAACAGAATGAGTTAATATCTACTCAGTAAATATGGCAGTCAATGTACGAAATTTCATCTCAGAGTTTCGATGTCAAAAATTAATTAGTTGAGCTTTTGTCAACAGTGGCTTACCTTTATTAAACTCAGATGGGAATTAGACAGATACTATTATCTGTAGTGGCTCTCAACATTCCTAATACTACATGCAACCCTTTAATACAGTTCCTCATGTTGTGGTGATTCCCAATGATAATATTATTTTCATTGCTTCTTCATAGCTATAATTTTGCTACTGTTATGAGTAGTCATCTGCGTTTTCACTTGGTCTTTGGCATTCCCTGCGAAAGTATCATATCACAACTCCAGAATGTAGTGACCCATTGACTGAGAATCACTGCTCTATAACAAAAGCATATAAACAAGTTATTGTGTCATTCTTTTATGGAAAAATGAAGAATTTAGAATTATAATTCTCTCTTTTAAGCAAACATGCTAAGGACATTAAAAAACCTTAAGTCCATTTATCACAAAATATAGCATGTTATGTTGTGCAGGATGAAAAGTATATATGTGTTTGGATGTGGGGTAAATGGTGGTTGACGGATATTTACCCTGCTTTTATATGTGCAGTACATCTCCTCTATTTAGATTAAAAATTTCTAGGAAGTAAAAATAACCAAGAAAGTTACTTATACATGAGCACAAGATGTCATAGATATGGATATTTCAAAAAAGATAAACAGCTATTAATACTTATTTGTTATTTCTGCAAATAGAAACCTAAAGAATATGCTATAGGATTGTTCTGGCTTAATTTCAACCCACTTGACTTTCATACCTAAATCTGAGCATTGCAATGATTGATATTAAAAATAATCCAAAAAAACGACATGAAGCCAGAATAGGCTCTGAATTAATCTGTATTTCATAATGTCAGTTTCTAATTTCTTATTCTGCATATTCTTTAATCATTTAAACACAATGGGATGACCAAAGTTCACTGTTTTTTGAATCCTAAGAACTGATTGAGATCCTTCAAAGGGTATGGGTAATAATCCACACTGAATAAGCTCCCCATAAAGGAGTTAAGCATCTTCAGACTATTGTAACTCGCCTACTTTTGTCAAATAGTTTCCATTTGCAATAAATCAAATAGTTCTGACAGTAATTCTGCTTCTGAGTGAATATTGTTGTTGATAGAATTATGAGAAGCAACAAGAACAAATAAACAACATCTGGATAACATCTGTGGATTATATATATAATGGATATGTAATATTATATAACATATAATATATATAATATAATAATGGGTATATACAACTGGTTGTATTTGATGGTGAATAAAATATCAACATAGAGGATCCTATGTTGAGACTTAAACTGTTCCATTAATTTTAGATGACTAAATTATTATATTTTGATTTCTAAGGAGTGTGTTGAGAATGAGAAATTATGGGAGTTTTCCAGGCTGTGGCTTCAATGCACTTCTTTGAGAATTTGTTACAAATGACCTATAATGGAGGGACACAATGTAGAGATTGATAGAACAGAAATATTAGAATAAAGCATCAAGAGAGTTGCAACATTCTTTGACTTCTTAAATTTTAAATAGTTTTTGTTCTTTGTTTTTGCACTTTATGGAGTTAATAAATATACGCAAACACAAACACACACACAGACATGGATATTGACCTCATGTAGCAACTAGTTAATATTATATTTGTCTTAGTAACTATTGAAAGCTAATTTTTTAAAAATATTTTCACTGTTTATCAAATATTTTACTCTAATATGAAAATGCAATGTTTCAACATTATAGCTTTAGGCTAAGTTGAACAGTAGATTTTATAGTGAGAAAATATAAAAATTAATGCAGTTCAGTCAGTTGAGTATGAATGAAACCCTGGAGTTGGTCCCCAGTACTTCTTTTTTTTTTAGTTTATTTATTTTTATATTAATCACAGGTTATGTATTTTCCAGCCGTAGCACCCTCCCTCATTCCCTCCCACTCTCCCCATCCCTCCCTCAACTCCTGCCTGCCCCTTTCCAAGTCCATTGATAGGGGAGGATGTCCTCCCCTTCAATATGACCCTAGCTTATCATGTCTCTTCAGGGCTGGCTGCAATGTCCCTTTCTCTGGTCTAGCAAGGCAGCTCCTCCCTCAGGGGAGGCAGGAGGGTCGAAGAACCAGCCATTGAGTTCATGACAGAAATAGTCTCTGTTCCCCTTACTAGAGTACCCAGTTGAATACTGAGCTACCATGGGCTATATCCGAGCAGAGGTTCTAGGTTATATCCTTACATGGTCTTTGGCTGGAGAAACAGTCTCATAAAAGACCTCATACCCTGATCTATTTGGTCTTTGTGGAGTTCTTGTCCTTTCCAAGTCTTACTGACTCCCCCTTCTTTCATGTGATTCCCTGCACTCTGCCAAATGTTTGTTTGTGAGTCTTAATATATGCTTTGATACCTTGCTAGGTAGAGTCTTGCAGAGGCCCTCTGTGGTAGGCTCCTGTCTTGTTGCTTGTTTTCTCCTACATT
This sequence comes from Pachyuromys duprasi, assembly GCA_028658305.1. NCBI lineage: Eukaryota > Metazoa > Chordata > Mammalia > Rodentia > Muridae > Pachyuromys > Pachyuromys duprasi. Next base: position 91,683,857 of record CM053764.1, read on the forward strand.
CATTGTCCATCCCATTTGTCTATCTAAGTAAGGATTGAACACCTTTCCCTGGGTCCTCCTTCTTTATATTCTTTTTTTTTTTTTTTTTTTTTTGGTTATAGTCATTACATAAGGAAATCAAGGCAGAAGTTCCAGGTAGAAACCTGGAGACTGGAACTAGAGCAGAGGCCACAGAAGAATGCTGCTCACTGATTTGCTCTCCCCTGGCTTGCTCAGCCTGATTTCTTCTTCTTTTTTTTTAATTTATTTATTTTTATCTCAATCACAGGTTAGGTACTTTGAATCCCAGGCGTAGCCCCCTCCCTCAGTCCCTCCTACCCTCCCACTCCCTCCCTCATCTCCCTCCTCCCCGCCCCCTCCAAGTCCACCAACAGGGGAGGACCTCCTTCCCTTCCATCCAACCCCAGCTTGTCCTGACTCCTCAGGGCTGGCTGCAATGTCCTCCCCTGGGATCTAGGAGTCTGTCACTCCCCAGCTTGTATGGGGGAGGGTCTAAGAGTCAGCCATCAAGATCATGACTAAAACAGTCCCTGTTTCCCTGAATAGGGTCTT
>CM053764.1:91684908-91713482 GCA_028658305.1 Pachyuromys duprasi
CTGTCAATCTCTTGTGTCAGGAGTATTCTTCAAGAAGATGAGGGATTTCCGGTGGTTTGTGGTGTGTGTTTTGTCTCAGTTGAACTCTGTTCTGGGCTCTGTGTGCCCAGCTTCGTGCTCTGTGCTAGAAGCTGTGAGCACTGCAGGCTGGTCACCCCTCTGGTCTGGAGTCTTTAGTCCTCACTCTGTGCTAGAGTCTGAGTGTCCAGGTTTGTGATGTCAGCTGGGGCTGTGCACTCCGCCCTGGGCTTGCTGCTAAGGGCTCTCCCCTGGAATGGAGATTTGGCACCTCCTTCTGTGCCAGGGGCTGTGCACCATGGTCTGAGATGATATTTGGGGCACACACAGTGGGTTTGGGTTGGTATGCATCCGCTGTATGCAGGGCTGTCTGAAATGGTGCCAGAGGCCTTCTCTGTCTGGCCCGTGGACAGACACCTGAACTGGGGTTTTTGCTGGAGGATGCGAGCCGTTTTCGCCCTCAGTGTGAGGTCTGGTCAAGATGGTCCCAGGATCCTCTCAGCTGTGGGTTGAGACAGAACTCGGGTTCCTCCCAGATCCGCTGGCGGGCTCACACACTGACTGCGTTTTTGCTGGGGGAAGTATTAGGCGAGCGCCCCTGCAGTGTGAGGACTGGTCAAAACAGTCCCCCAATCCACTCAGTTTGGGGTGGTTCAGGCGATAGGTTCGCGTCTGCTGCACAGCCATGGGTTCAGGCAGAACTAGGGTTCCTCCCAGATCTGCCGGAGGACTCACACACTGACTGAGTTTTTGCTGGTGGAAGCGTTAGGCGAGAGCCCCTGCAGTGTGCAGACTGGTCAAAACAGTCCCCCAATCCACTCAGATTGGGGTGGCTCTGGCGATCGGTTCACGCCAGCCACACACCTGTGGGTTTAGGCAGAACTCGGGTTCCTCCCAGATCAGCTGGCGGACTCACACACTGACTGAGTTTTTGCTGGCGGAAGCGTTCTGTGGGCGCCACCACAGTGTGCGGACTGGTCAAAACAGTCCCCCAATCCACTCAGTCTGGAGTGGTTCTGATGATCAGTTCGTGCCGCCACACACATGCGGGTTGAAGCAGAACCCGGGTGCAGTGTGCTCTCGTAGGGTGCAGTTCAGTGAAAACGGCACCCGGTTCCTCCCCAGACTGCCCGCGAGACTGTGCGATCCAGTCTATAATGGTGGGTGCGGGCGCCCAGCGCTGCTGTTCTTTCTGATCAGAGCTGTGAGCCGCTGGTCACCGGGAAATTTTTCCAGGTAATAACTGGGTGTCTCTAGGGTTTTCCCACTTGATTTTCTCACCGTAGGAGTTCTGCTCACCTGGCACTCACAATGCTGGCGTTTTAGGTCCCAGAGTTCAGTCTCCTGGTCCCTGCGTTGTTTCTGCTCTCCTACTCCTCAGACACAGTGTTCTCTCGTGGCAGCCATCTTGGATCTCCCTTGTTTATCTTCTTTAGGTGTATAGATTTCAGTATGTTTATCCTATCTTATAGGTCTATATAAGTGAGTATATACCATGTGTGTCTTTCTGCTTTTTGGGATACCTCACTCAGGATGATCGTTAAACTGGGTGTGGTAGCACATGCCTACAGCCCTAGCATTCTTGAGGTGAAAAGTAGCAGAATGATTAGAAGTTCATGATATCTTCAGTTTATGTGAGTTCACAGTCAGCATGACTGTTTCGATAATCAATATACTAGTATAATTAAAATTTCTACAATAACTTTGCTTATCTTCCACAGGTATTGCAAAACAAAATTTGTTGATACAGCTGTTTTTCCAATAAGGTATGGAAATAGCCTTTTAGTAGAAAGATGTTAGTTGCTTTTATGAATACACAATTTTACTGTGGCATATAAGCTCATGTACAGCCTTATTTTTTTAGGTTTTTATTTTGTTTTTTAAATATTAGTTATAGTTTATTAACTTGGTATCCCAGGTGTTGTAAAGCCTTATTTTAGCCGTTTGGTCTTTGTGTCATATTTCTGTTTTAACTGTTGGTGAATGAAAAATAACTATAATCATAAAGGGCAGATAATTAGTGATACATAGGTATGAAGTAAAGAGGATGATTTCGTATGGAATTCTGTTTTTATAGTAATTATTTAAAATTATCATTTATCATAGATACTTAAATTTTCACTACTTAAGAGACATAATCGGGTGCATATAGATGTGCGTAGGTATGCAAAATGGGAGGTTTAGTTTTAATAAAATTTGTTCTCATTTGTTGGCTTTTTGCTAAGTTACATGATTTTCAAAGTTAATCAAGAGAATTTAATAGTGCTGTATGAATATGATTTTATATCTTATCTTCATTTTTATATAATTTTTTTATCATTTAGCTTAGTATTAAATATGTTTAATATTGGTGTTCCGTTTTGTTTTCCTTTCTAGCTTTCTATTTGCATTTCTGTTAAATTTGTGATCACTCTTATTCCTAGATGAGAGTGAGCATTGCTTTTGTTCAATTGCATTTACATAAAACAGGGCAAAAAATAAAAGAGCTGATGGAGGATAATTTTCAGACTAAATATTACTTTCAGCACATTTCTGACTTCAAAGCATGTACTACTACAAATACTATTCCATAAAGAGCTTATCAGGTCAGCACATCAACACGCTAGTATAATTGAAATTCCTATAATAGCTTTGCATATCTGCAATAGTTGGTGTCAAAGTTAAAACAGAGTTTTTTGATGTATCCACGTTGACAATAGCTTTGTACACTGGAATTGCTCAAATTGTACCACGAAAGTCTGTGCAACATATCCTTTTAGTAACAGCATGACTTCAGTACTGTTGGTCTGGAGAATAAAATAATTTCCTTGTGATCATGAACTTGATTCTCATTCTAGTAATGGTTTGTTTAGAGACCTGACTACTAACAGGAAGAATGATAGAGATCTTGAAAAAGGGAATTGCTTCATGCCAGGTGAAAAACCTAAAAGCTAGCCAGCCCATTGCTGAGTGGGTGGAGCGAATATGGATGTCTGCCCATGGGATCTGGTACCTAACAGTCCAGCTGTTGTGACGTTTGCAGGACTACTGGATAAGGCACAGGTTGCTTATTTTCTCTGTTGACCTTGTCTCATACCATTTGAGAAGGTCCCTCTGCTTCATCTTGCTAATGATCCTGTGAGGTGCTTTCTCAACCTGTTTTTATTTCACCCCTCCTACTTCATTCCATGCCATTTTCCTCTGATTAAATTGCAGAATTATGCTGTTGAGGCTGTCACTTCCTTTTTCCCTAAGGGTGACACCGAAACACTACTCATTTGCTTCCTCAGTCGTAAATTACTTCACCGAGCAATGGCTGCGTGCACACTTTGAGTCATTTCCCAGCTTGAATTGCAGGCTGTTCACATTCCTGAAACAATGACAATTTCTTGTCAGTTTTTGGTTTCTTGACATAGTTATTAGAGCGTCTTGAAACGAGAAGCTTTTAGTGCTTGCTTTGGGGGTGATTGCTTATAAGATATCAAAACTGTAAAGTTCTGTGGGATAATAGCAGAAGCACACAGTAATTGATATTTTCTCTCCCACCTCTTAATTATTATTATTATTATTATTATTATTATTATGTTTTCACTTAAAGGGAATGAACTTGGGAATGAGGTTTAATAAAGAGATTTTTTTCTGTTGTTGTTATTGACTCATATTTTTCTCCACGTGAATAAAATCAATTGAGATTGCCTTTGATTATCTTATTGTTAAGTCTCCATCACCAGATTAGCAATCAAAAATATCTTCTTAGATTGCTAATACTTTATACCTATATCTCAAGAGTATTAGAGTATGTCTTAAAACAGTTGCTATTAAGATTTTTTCTGAATTCTTGTTCTTAGCAAAACAAAACAAACTAATCTTTCCACTTTCATGCCCATATAACTAATTTGTAGTTATATCAGTATAATACATAAGAGTGATAGCAGAAAGGGGGTATCACAGTATAGTCAAATGTCAAAATCACACTTATACAGGTTCCCTATATTTTGAACATGACTTTACCAAACCTAGCACTGACATCTTATTTTTCACTTAAATGTGTAATTGTTTCTCGAATATAAAGTTTTTTATATTTAAGGACAATAGTGTCTTGAAAATTTCTATCCTTTCCTCAGTTTTCTCTCCCTTATGTTATACCCTCAGTAAAATATTAAAATTATGTGGGTATTCAGCTCATGTTACTATGTGCCAACGTGGCTGGAGAGGATGCCTTGGAGGGGAAGGAAAAGGGAAAAGCATTTATGATATATTCCATGGTAAGTGAAAGATATCCCCTGGGCTCCTTATTATGAAGATAAATGTGCTGGATTTGGCAATAGGGAGTCACAGAGCATGAGGAAATCTCAGGTCTCAAGTGCTAGGCCTGAAGGCTGTCATGGGAGGTGGGAGGCAGCACAGACGTAGGGAAGCTGAATCCAAGGGCTGAAACACCACTTCCACGGAGACAGGACCTCCACACCAAAAGTTTCTCAAAGACTGCTATTACAGTGACATGGAGAGTAACAGCACAAGCCGACAACGACTCACCGGCAGAGATGCCTCACCTTCTTGTTTGCAAGAACAAAATGATGTATTGTCTGAGACCTTATCTTAAGTTTAGAAAGATAATGTTTACACTACATTTTATCTTGCTTTGAATATATAACTTCACCAGTTTATTCTTTCAAATTAACCAGCTTATGATTAGTTTCAATGTTTTCCAAATTCCTCTTATCATTTCCTTATATAAGATCTGCTGTAATGCATTCCATTGTAATATTGGATGTCTTTACTTTTCCTTATCAAATAGTCACCCAATTTATTTACATTTATTGGTAGGGATAAAATAAGGCCTAACTTAGAATGCCACTGGATCAGGGAAATTGCTGAATCACTTGTTAGTTTCTTAGCTAATTGAGTCCCAGTTGAGATCAAGTTTTCTTCTCTCCTTGGAGGATGTATTTCAGTCCACATGGTGCCTTAGTGTCTCTTTGTTTTACCCATTTCATGCTGTGAGGGGGACTTTTCCCTATATTCTATCACATATATTAATTCAGTGACTGGAGGCATACTGAAGTAACTTCATTTTTGTCACACTGGATTCATGAATTCAAATGTATGTCTTTGTTTACATATCACAATTGCTTTTAACTGAGGATCACATTTGACTTAACAAAAAAAGTAAGAACCCCGAGTTTTCTATGTGTGGAAAGAAAAATAATCACTTCCAAGTTATCCTTTATTGTAAGCGGCACGAAACTTACAGCTGCTAACACACCGTGTGTGTGTGTGTGTGTGTTTTAAAGAAAGAGTGCTTTATCTGAGGAAAATACATTACTACTTTGATTAGAGAAAACAATATTTTATTTGGTAATCTTTTTGAGTTTTTTTTTTCAGTGATTTGCTTTGGATTATTCACTAAGGTGAACTGTTATGTTAAGAAGTATTATGTCACATAATACTTCTTCATGAAATATTACCTGGACATTCTCATAGTACATTTAATATTGATTAAACATTTAGAAATTTGGCCTTTGAAGGAAAACATGTTATGTTCATATATTGGGCTACATAAACACAAATGAGTTTTAGTCTTCTAAATGGATTACTTGATAACAAATGGAAAATGTTTACTGATATCATAAATTTTCCTAGAAACATGAATCATTATCCTAAAAATTGAAAGTGTAACGTTTGGTTCATGGAAGTTTGAAAGGAAAGACCATGTAAAATGTGGCTAAAGGAAACAAGAATATATGAGGAGGTTTTCTCAGCTTATTACCGTAGAGTAAAATTGCTGCCACCATGAAGAAGGTGGGCAGAGATAAAGTGTTTCCATTTTAACTGTTTAATTAAATTACAGGTTTGATGTGTTGTAACTGTAGTATGGCAAAATAATGGTGAGCCTAAATTTTCATTCTGATATGATTAGTAAAATTGGCAGAATTTATTTCTCCTGGTTATTCATTTAAATTCTTTTCAAGGCTTATATATGTATAAGTAGCTTAATTTCTATGCTCTTCATCAAAAGGATTTGTGTCACTCAGTAGTATGCAAACTTACTTGCTGTTTGTTCCTCTATAAATCTTCTTGCCAACTTCAATTCTTGACTTTGTGTTCCTGTTCACTTAAAAGTAGTTTTCTTCTCTCTTTAAATAAATTATTCTTGTATTTAACATTTATTTGATATTGATCTCATCTTTTGGTAACTAAGGATGCACAGTGGGTGAAGGCACTCATTGCCAAAACTGGAAACTACTTCAGTCATCAGATACTAGGTGGTAGAAGGAGAAAACTGACTCCTGAAAAATTATTATCTGATTTCCCTCTGTGCTTCGTGGCACATGGGCAGGAATGCTTTTGTATGTACATGTGCACACACTTACATATGACCCAAACACACAGAGAGAGACAGAGAGAACAAGAAGAAATAAAAAGTGTATTTGTATCACTGTATGATTTTCAAAAGGTTCTACTCTGGCCAAGTGTTCTAAGTGATTAAATATCCCGTGAAAGTACTCCTTTGCATTTTAGCACATGTAAAATCCTGTTCCAGGAAAAACATTTGAACAGAGTCCAGGACTGAAGCTCCTTGCCTGAGATGGCTCTGCTACAACATCTGATCAGGTGTTTCTTTCATGTTCCATTAGCTGTACAGACCTGATTAGAGGAAAATGTTTAAATATATTTCAGTATTTTATGAACTAAGATTATGAGGCCTAGAGTGATTATAGCCTTTATTATTTTTTCAAATCCTTTTTCAGTACGTTTCCTGTAGTTGCATCCATTTAGTTTTCAATTTTGTGACAAAATACAACAAAATGATTTTTCCTCAAAACTAAGCAAAATAGAATGTCAAATATCTATTTCTTAAACTTCTGTAATGAATTTCACACTGCAATTGATCTTTCTTACATATAGATTTTCAATCTAAGGATCCTAGTTAACTTTTCTTACACACACAAACACATACACACATATGCATGTATGTATACACACACACACACACACACACTCAAACAAATGGTCAAAAGATAAGGTATTTTCCCAGCCTGGTTAATGTAATGAAAAAATATAATAAAGTGTTCAGTGGATTTGTCTATCAGTATCCTCTTTGAAAATGGATTGCAAGCTCTTTGGATGTTCAAGACTATATGGAAAATGAAAATCTAACTGTTCCTGACTGTAGATGATAGAATTGAATGAAAATTTTTAAATGAAATTTTTATTTTTTATATTAGTTACAGTTCATTTACTTTGTATCCAAGCTGTAGCTCCCTCCTTCATTCCCTCCCAATCACACTCTCACTCCCTCATCTCCTCCCTGCCCTCTCTAAGTCCACTGATGGGGGAGGTACTCCTCCCCTTCCATCTGATCCTAGCTTATCAGATGTCTTCAGAACTGGCTGCAATGTCCTCTGTGCCTAGCAAGGATGCTCCTTCCCCAGGGTCAGGGGGGAGGTTAAAGAGCCAGCTGTTGTGTTCATGTCAGAGACAGTCTCTGTTCCACCTACTAGGGTACCCACTTGGATACTGATCTACCATGGGCTCCATCTGAGCAGGGGTTCTAGGTTATATCCATGCATGGTCCTTAGTTGGAGAAACAGTCTCAGAAAAGACCCCTGTGCCCAGATATATTTGGTCCTTTTGGAGCTCCTGTCCTCTATAGGTCATACTAATTCCCCCTTCTTTCATATGATTCCGTGCATTCTGCCCAAAGTTTGGTTATGAGTCTTAGCATCTGCTTTGATACACTGCTAGGTAGAGTCTTTCAGGGTAGGCTCCTGTCCTGTTACTTGTTTTCTCCTACTTCTAATGTCCATTTCATTTGTTTTTCTAAGTAAAGATTGAACATGTTTCCCCGGATCTTCTTTCTTTTTTTTATCTCCTTTAAGTGTACAGATTTTAGCATGTTTATCCTATCTTATAGGTCTAGTATGATTTCCAATAGTTTAGAGCAAGATGTAATATTTCACATTCAGAATATCACAGACTGAGTAAATCATCCACAACAAGCTTGGCATTATTTCTGTTTATAAGGGAAGAGGACTCAGAGCTTGCACATATTCACATGTAAAGAGACAGAAATCTTCACAGTGAAATTGGAGATTTAACTTAACCTTATTGCTGAACAGACATTTGAACTCAACTGAAAACTTGTAAACGACACTCTCCAATTACTACCTAAAATAAATGAAGTCTCTTTGGACCAAGAGTGATTATCAGAGCCCAGAGTTCCCGAATGACAGCTCGCCTGTCACCTGGTGCTTCCCCTGCTGCAAGAACACAGGCTTACTATCTCTTGTGCTTTGTAAATTTAAGCATAATAGTATAAAAAAAAAAAAGAAAAGTACTCGTCTTTGTAGATCTATTTCCAGCTACTCACGCCTGAATTACTTCCTGTCAGAGCCAGCAATTCAGCTGGGAATCAATACTACATCCTTTCACCCTGTAACATCTCTCTTTTACTTCAAGACTTTAAAATATACTTCGTTGATTATGATAATACAGGAAAACTAATTACCTCAAAGCCCACTTTATCTCTTTTCAATTAAAAGAGTACATAGCAAATTATATCTGTATCCAGAGAGGGAGCTGCAACAGGGAAATATCTGGAGGTCTTTCTTCTTATCTTTCTATTAAGCAAACGTACTTCTTTTGTTGCTGGAGCTGGAGATTATTAAGTATTTATATTGCAAAGAATCACAGCATACGATTGTTATTCTAAATGTATTCTGCATATTCAATATGATCCTTAGAATGTTAAGAGCACACGTCATCTCCATATAATCTAAATTATGTTAAATTTTTGGCTCTAATATTCCCTATAGTAGTGGTTCTCTACCCAACCTTCCTAATGCTGTGACCATTTAATACATTCCTTTTTTATTCATGTTGTGGTGACCCTCAACCATAAAATTTTTTGTTGTAGTTCTAGGAGTAATATTACCTCATAATTGCACTTTAACTACTGTTCTGAATTGTGATGTAAACATCTGATATGCAGGTTATCTGCTATGTAACCCCATGTGAAAGGGTCATTAAACTCCGAAAAGTGTAGTGATCCACAGATTGAAAACCACTGATTTAGACCCAGATTTCACAAAGACCCAATAAGTAACTAAATTTCACAGGAACAGTAGAATGAGCATATGAAGTAGAGAGTCTTGAGCATGAGTATTAGAGAAGCAAGGCTTTCCTAACTCTGACCAGTATCGAAAGGTTTATGTGAACAATGGGTTTTGACATCAATACCTGATGCTTTTTGCATATGGCTTGAGAAAAGTTGAAGCAGGGGAGCTCTTTTGCTGGATGAATTTATCCAAGCATCAAAGCATATTACAAACCCAAAACAGTCAAAAAACAACAATAAAAAAGGAGTATCTCTCCTTGTGCAGGGTACCTTACTGTCCATTAAAGTAATTTACAAGCAATTTATGAACTTAGAAAGGTTCAGTTCAATTGATCTTGAATACAATGTTCTCCAACTACTCCACTTAATTCTCTTTTCCAGGGCTGGAATGGTACCTATCCAGAAGATTTGGGCTGGCTTAGGTTCTATTTTTTAATTATGATTTTACAGTTGCTTTAGTGTTTTGTCTACTATTTGCCAAATCTAAGAAAACTTTTTCCCTTATGATATTATGAAATGGGGTATTCATAACATTATCAATATCTTCATTCAACTTAAGCCTTGCTGGGAGAGAAAAATTGAATTTCTTTTTTAATATGTTTGTATTTATTATTTATTATAATTTATTCACTTTGTGTCCTGGCTGAGGTCCCTCCCTCATCTCCTCTCAGTCCCACTCTCCTTCCCTCTTCTCCCCTTATGTCCTTCCCCTAGTCCATTGATAGAGGAGGACCCCCTCCCCTTTTCTCTGACCTAGTCTATCAGGTCGCATCATGGCTGGCTAAATCATCCTCCTCTGTGCCCTCACAAGGCTGCACTCCCCAGGGGGAGGTGACCAAAGAGCCAGCCACTGAATTCATGTCAGGGACAGACCTTGTTTCCCTTACTAAGGCACCCCCTTGGAAACTGATCAGCCTATGGGCTTCTTCTGAGCAGGGCGTCTATGTCTTCTCCATGCCTGGTCCTTTGTTAGAGTATAGGTCTCTTCAGGCCCCTCTGGGCCCAGGATTTTTGTATCTGTTGGTTTCCTTGTGAAGCTACTCTCCCCTCCGGATCGTTCTAGCTCCCCCTTCTTCAATAAGATTCCCTGTACTCTGCCCAAAGTTTGGCTGTGAATGAGTCTCTGCATCTGCTGAGGATGGATACAGAAATTGTGGTGCATTTACATACTGGAATACAACCCAGAAATTAAAAACTAAGAATTCATGAAATTTGCAGGCAAATGAGTGTTGCTATGACATATCATAATGCACATTTGCCATCTTGGACTCAGCTTTTGCATTCTCTTCTAGACTTATTCTCCTTCTGGAGACAGTCATCATCATTAGCCTCCTCATCCCCATAGTACACATCTTTCAACTCCAAACGTGGTAGCCAGATCTTCTAAATTTAAATTTCTATTTCCTTCATTTTGTAGCCTATGTCCCTATGGCCCTCACTATTTTTAATTCAAAGACCCCATCAAGGTATTTTTTACATGAATTATGAGTCCCAAATGAATTGTTAGCTCCAAATGAATTTCTAAATGAGAAGAATTTTGACCCTTCTTTAGTATTCTGAATATTCTCCAGTAGATTTTAGCATAAAATAGTAATACTTTTTTACATTACTCATGTAAAATATTAAATCACATTATGTACCTTGCAGATTAAATACTGAGGAATGCTTAACAACCCACATGTATATCACAAGTTTATAGCTGTAATTTCATATTTATTTGTTATATACACATAAGAAATGAATTCAAATCCTGGCTTGGTAGAACATAGCCATGTAATCTATATTCTACAAATAGATGACAGAAAACGAAGATTTCAAATGGAAATCTTCCTTTAGCTTTCAAAGGCAGAGGAAAGGATGGAGAAAAATTAACTCAGAGAAAACTGGTACAAGATAATGGAAAGGGGAAATAAATGATCTGATATATCAGTATTATGCATTTATTTTTTTTTTCAGAAAAGTAGAACTGAGATAAGATATATAAATAAAAAATAAGAGACACCAGTTAAAAAGTCGAAAGTGTGAGAGGGATGACAATGGTTATATTTACCCAAACTAATGCAAGAACCATATCAATTTTATATGCAAAGGAAGAAAATATGGTCTCAGAGTCAAGACCACAACAAGAGACCTGGAATAAAGACTGGAAAGATCCCAAGTCCTGACACACACACACACACACACACACACACACAATGGCTAAATGGCTAGAAGTCTTTGTAAGGAAAACATTGCTTTATTTGTAAATCATACAGAAAGGAGGATAGATTGAATGCATCTTCCAGAGTAAAGCTTCTTTTCTTGCATTAGTCTCCCAGGGAAACACAGTAAAATGGCAATGAAGTGCTAGGGGCATAGTGATCTAGAATATTAAATATCTCACTCAGGATGACTCTGTCTGTGTGTGCATTGTCTTGGAGAAGTAGATCAGAAATATGCTCTTAGCCTAAGATATTAAGAGGAGAATTTCTAGAATATCAAAGAGAGATGGTATCTCCATACCTTAGAATTATAAGTCATGAATGAAAGCATAAGGCCTAAGTTAGGCGTGATCCATAATATTTTTAAAGATTTATTTATTTATTATTTATACAGTATTCTCACTACATATGTGCCAGCAGGCCAAAAGAGGACACCAAATCTCATTACAGATGGTTATGAGACACCATGTGGTTGTTGGGAATTGAACTCAGGACCTTTGGAAGTTGTGGAACAGTCAGTGCTCCTAACCTCTGAGCCATCTCTGCTGCCCTGATCCATGATTTTTAAAACTTAATTTTAATGGATATTTTTATAGTATTGTTGTCATGTTAGGTCTATGTGTGTGTGTCTGTACATGTGTACTTGCATTTGATTATACCTGTGAGTGTAAGCATAGTGAATCTGTTAATGTGTTGAGTCTGTTTGCCATTACACACTGGATACTTTGAGACAGAATCTTTCCTTTAACTAGCTGCTAGTCTGCTGGTTAGCCATGCTCCTGCCATTCTGGTCCTCTGCCCCTAACCAGAAAATCTGAGCACAGGGGTCTTTCCTGAGACTGATACTTCAACCAAATAGCATGCATGGAGAAAACCTAGAATCCCTGCACAGATGTAGCCCATGACAGTTCAGTGTCCAAGTGGATTCCATAGTAATGGGAACAAGGACTGCCTCTGACATGAACTGATTGGCCTGCTTTTTGATCACCTCCCCCTGAGGAGGGAGCAGCCTTACCAGGCCACAGAGGAAGACAATGATGAGATCTGATAGAACAGGATCAGAAGGAAGGAGAGGAAGACCTCCCCTATCAGCAAACTTGGGGAGGGGCATGCGTGGAGAAGGGGGAGGGAAGGTGGGATTGGGAGGGCATAAGGGAGGGGTTTATGCGGGGATACAAAGTAAATAAAGTACAATTAATAAAAAAAAGTTTGATTTGAGGCTGGAGAGCTGGTTCAGCTTATAACAGCATTACTGGTCTCCCAAAGGATCCATATTTTATACCCAGCACTCACGTCAGTTGGCTCACAACTTCCCATAACTCCAACTCCAGGGGACTCAACGCCTCTGATCTTCTTGAGAACCTTCACTTACAGACACATTAGCATACATATAATTAAATAAAAATAAATTCCTTAGGACTTTTATTAATTTACTTTTCTTGAAATGAGTATAAAACTCAATGAATAAAAACACAGTTACTTACAAACATGCTTTCTAGAAATATTTGCCAATATTTTGGAATTCCTCTTTATGATTTTTTTCATATATGTATTTTATTAATATATAAATTGCACATATGAGTGAGGTTCACTGTGATATCCCCATGGACACATATTTCATGTGTTGATTGTAGTTATGCACCTTTCTTCCACATGCGCAATGCCTCTTTCAGGAACACCTGCTGGTTAACAATATCCACTGTTTTATTCTCCTGTTACATCAGGTTTGCTGCAAGTGGTAGGGTTTGTTCTTGGTCATAGCTCTATAGTACTCCTTTATACATACAATTCATTATATAGCTAGTTACTATGAGCTGTACCCAAATAAACAGTTATGCAGATGTAATTTTCCTATGCTGTCTTAATTTCTTTTGGATGAATGAATACCCAAGAGTGAGGTATTTGGATCATATGGTACTGCTATTTTAGGCTTATGAGGAAACCACACTGTTTTCCATAATGGCTGTACTACTTTACTGTATTACTAAGGATATGTAACCACTCCTTTTATTTTGTGTCCTTGCCAGTGTTTGCTATTTTATTAGGTTTTTTTGTTAATAAACATCATACACTGGTTCTGTTTTTATCTTGTTACAATTTGATAAACATTTTCTTTTTCTAAGTTTTTATTTTTTTATATTAATTACAGGTTATTTGCTTTGTATCCCAGCTGTAGCTTCCTCCCTCATTCCCTCCCTCCCTCATCTCCTCCCTCTTCTTCTCTAAGTCCACTGATAGGGGAGGGTCTCCTCCCCTTCCATCTGACCTTAGTTCACCAGGTCTCATCAGGATTGGCTGCAATGTCCTCCTCTGTTCCTCTGTGGCCTGGCAAGGCTGCTCCTCCCTCATTGGGGGGGGGGGTGTCAAAAAGCCAGCCACTGAAGGCATGGGTATAACCTAGAACCCCTGCAGCCCATGGCAGCTTAGCATCCAAGTGGGTATCCCTAGTAAGAGGCACAGAGACTGTATTTGACATGATAAGCATTTTCTTTATAGCTGAGAAGACTCAGCATTATTTTCACATGTTTATGAGCCACCATATTTCTTCCATTGAGAATGGCACATTTGGGTGGTTTGCCAAATTTTAAAAGGGATTACTTTTTCTATAAAGGTTGTTTTCTGAGCTCTTTGTATATTCTGCGTATTAGCCCTTTATCAGAGGAATTGCTGGAAAGCGTTTAATTCAACACTGTTTTTTCTTCACTCTGTGGATCATTTCCACTTTTAATACAGTCATCTCCTTAATGTGATATAATCCCATTTGCCAGTCTTGGCTTTTGCTTTCTGTACTTTGGGAGTTCTATCCAGAACACAATTGCTTTCGCCAGAGTCTTGAAATACTTCCTCTATAAATTCAGAATCGCAGAACTGACAATAGGGCCTTCAGTGTATTTTAAATGAGTTTTTCACAAGATGAAAAACAGAAGTCAAGTTTTAATCTTCTTTATGTGATATCCAGTTTTACCAGCATCATTTGTTAATGAGATTGTCCTGTCTCTCATTTTTAGCTCTTTCTTTCTTTCTTTCTTTCTTTCTTTCTTTCTTTCTTTCTTTCTTTCTTTCTTCATTTTTTATGTTTTTTTTGTGAATCAGCTGACTATAGAAGTATAAGTTTGTTGTTGAATGTCTACTGTCCTAGTCAGCTCCATAAAGCTTTCAACTTCACCAGGGAATTGTCTGAGAGAATCTCAGTTTGAAAGATCAGGTAGGTCTCTTTCCAAATCTTGGAGGAATCACCCTATTTGTTGATATGGGAGGGGCTAGCCTGCTGTGGGATGTGCCATCCTTGAGCAGGTAGTACAATGCCCTATAAGAGATAGCTGGCCATGTACCAGTATGCAGCATTTCCTTGTGGTCTCTGCTAAGTTTGAGAAAATTGCTATAACATTGTAACAGGAAATCAGACTAAAACATCTACACTAGCCTAATAGTCTTTCTCTCTTCCTTCTACTCCATTCTCTCACCTTTCTCTTTTCTCTCCCACTCACCCCCTTTCACCTTCAACTTTCTCTGTACCCTTCTCATTTCTCCTCTCTTCCCTTCCCCAAATCTGTGAAACATTAGCTACAAGGCTTTGTAGTTATTTTGAAACCTAGATTTACTTATTTTTCATAGTTTTTTTTCTAATTCAGCATCTCTGTGTTTCCCTAAGAATTTCCTTTTTTTTTTTTAATTCTGTGTGTCATCAATAATAGTTGGAGATTGCATTTAATCTCTACATTTCTTCGGTAGAATGGGAATTTTAGAAACTTTAACTTTTCTTGTCCATCAACATGCAAAGTCTTTTTACATTTTGGTTATTTCCTGCCATTTTTATTACTCTTTGTTCACCACTGATCATGGGATTGCTTTCCTAAATCCTTTACAGAAAATTCACTATTTGTTAAAGAAAAACTACTGATTTTTGTGTTTTGGTGGTACTTATGTTGCTTTAATGAATTACATTTATCAGTTATTCAAAACACTAATGAATAATAATTACATATGGTAATGGTCTTCATGCTTTCCTTCAAAGAAATCATGTCCTTTTATCACATTTTCCCGTGTAATCTGTGTAATCTCTGTTTTCCTTTTTCTCCTCACCTGTTAATCTTCCTCTCTCGAGATAGTTTCATTTGTACTTTCATGTCATCTTTTTAAATATCTATGTGAACCCATATGCCTGTATGAAATAGGATCTATGAAAGGAAACACGGACTTATTTAGTTCAGTGTGATGCTCTCCATTTGCATTCAGTTTCCTGCACTCAATATAATCTCATTCTTTGTAACAAAATGCATCTCCACTGTATTTGTTATATTTTCTATTGGCATATGTTGACTAATATATAGGCTGGTTCTATAACTTTTATATTTGGAATGCTGCTTAATAAACAACAGAATGCAGATATCCCCGTAGGTTGCTGACACAGGTTCATTTGGGTGTATTCCCAGGAATGATATAGCTGAGACTTATGCAGTTCTTTGTTTTGTCTTATGAGGAACTTCCATGCTGATTTCCACAGTGACTAGGCTAATTTGCACTCTGATTAGCAACTTATAAGGACACCCTCTTTTTCTAGATTCTTGCCAACATTTATTATTTGTTTCCTTAATGACAGTCATTTAGACTGTGGTGAAGTGGAATATCAATGCAGTTTTAATTTGCATCTCCCTGATGGCTAAGGATATTTAACATTTTTTTTTACATATGCTTATTGGCCATTTGTACTTCAACTTTTGAGAACTGTCTGTTTCTTTCATCTGTTCTTTTATTGATAGGATTGTTTGGGAAGATTTTTTTTATAGATCTTTAAAATTCTTTACTCAAAATATTAACTCTGTCAGGTGTATTGCTAAAACATTTCTCATCATTCTGTACCTTGTCCCTTTACTCAATCAATTTTGTAGAAGTTAGGAAGCTTTTTGTTTTTATACCATCCCATTTATCAACTTGTATTGGCTCACCAACTGTTCAAGTCCTTTTGATACAGTCTGTGCCTATGCCTGTGTCTTGAAGCATTTTCTCTTATGTTTTTTTCTCTGACTTTTTCTGAGTTTAGAGGTTACACCTTAAGATCTTTGCTATTTAACAAACTCCTAATGGCTTATCCTTATGCCTACAGATTTATGCATCCTTCAACCCCCATCTGAAAGGCTACTATTTGTAGTAGATGGTGACTAACAGAAAGACTCACTGTTAGGCAGATTATTCTGAGAAAGAGATTGTAGGGTGATCAGCCTTAATTGGAACACTTATATCACATCTCTTTTTCCTGGTCTCAGGAATCATTATAGAAAAGGGGTATAAAGAGTCATTTTGAATTGATAATTTTTGTCCCTTAAATTGTTGATTTTACTCTATTTGTTTTGACTATTCTTTACTTGTATCATTTGTTCTTTTCTGTTGTTTTTCTGTTGTTTAATATATCATTGCATTGACATTTGTTTCTCTTTAGCATATCTTCCATTTAATTATTATTCTAGTGGGATCTGATCTTTCACATTATGCTATCATGATGATAATTAAGTTTCTTCTCCTTTTGGATATGGGACTTCTTTAATGATCTTTTGAAAGACTGGCCTGGTGTCAGCAATTCCCAACTTCTTAATTATCTTGAGATATTCTACAGAACCAAAAATCTGGGCCCAGAGGTCTTTTCTGAGAATGATACTCCAACCAAGGACCATGCATGGAGATAACCTAAAACCCCTGCACAGATGTAGCTCATGGTAGTTCAGTTTCCAAATGGGTTCCCTAGTAATGGGAATAGGGACTGTCTTGGATATGATATGAACTCAGTGTCTGGCTCTTTGATCACCTCCCCTTTAGGGGAGGAGGCAGCCTTCCCAGGCCACAGAGAAAGACAATGCAGCCAGTCCTGATGAAACCTGATAGGCTATGATCAGAGAGAAGGGGAAGAGGACCTCCCCTATCAGTGGACTTGGGGAGGAGAATGGGAGGAGATGAGGGAGGGTGGAGGGATTAGGAGGAGATGCAGGAGGGGGCTCCAGCTGGAATATAAAGTTAATAAAATGTAATTAATAGAAATAATAAATTAATTTACAAAAGGAAAAAATAAAACAAAACAAAAATCCAAACAAACCTGGTTTGGTACATAATACTTTTAAAATAAAATTTAACAATTTATTTACTTAATTATTTTTTTTTACTGTTTTGCGTGCAAGTACATGTGCTATGGTGCACATATGCTACAGTTTACATATGAAAATGTGAAGACAAATGTGGGAGTTTGTTTTCTTCTTCTTTCATGTTGGTTCCAGGGATTGAACTCAGGTCATCAGACTTGGTTAAAAATGCACCCTTAACCACTAAGCCATCTTGCTAACTCAAGATATGTTATTCTTGGTAGGCATTTATTATTTTTTAAATGTAATTTATTTATTTTTATATCAATCACAGGTTAGGTACTTTGCATCCCAGGTGTAGCCCTCTCCTTCATTCCCTCCCACACTCCCCATCCCTCCCTCATCTCCTCCCCGCCCCCTCCAAGTCCACCGACTGGGGAGGACCTCCTCCCCTTCCATCTGACCCCAGATCATCTTGTCTCCTCAGAGCTGGCTGCAATGCCCTCCCCTGAGATCTAGCCAGGCTGTTACTCTCTGGCGTGTATGGGGGAGGGTCAAAGTGCCAGCCAAGGAGTTCATGATTGAAATAGTTCCTGTTCCCCTTACTAGGGTCTTCAGTTGGACACCAAGCTACCATGGGCCACATCTGAGCAGGGATTCTAGACCATATCCATACATGGTCCTTGGTTGGAGAAACTGTGTCTTATAAGACCCCTGTGCCCTGCTTAGTTTTATAGGATAGGAAGGTCATGCTGAAATCTATACACCTAGGGAAGATAAACAAGAAGGAGGACCCAGGTTGGTATGATCAATGCTCATTTAGATGAACAAATGGGATGGACATTGAATGGAGGATAAAACAAGCAACAGGACAGGAGCATACCAAAGAGGGCCTCTGGAAGAATCAATATAGCAATGTATCAAAGCAGATATTAAGACTCACAACCAAGCCTTCAGCAGAGGGCGGGGAATAATAATAAAAATAGGGGAAGTTAGTAAGACTTGGGGAGAACAAGAGCTCCACAAATGTATTTATTATTTTTAATATAATTGTTTTAAGTAATACTTTAGAATTTTAGACGATGTATTCTAACACTTTGTCCCAGACTTCTTTCTGTATCTCCTTCAAGTCCACCTTCATTTCAAAATTCCTCCCTCCTTTGTACCTTCTTTTTCACTTTCTTTGTTAACTCATCAATTCTAGCTTGTGTTGCCAATATACTCATTGGTGTGTGTCCATCCATTGGCACACAGTTAACCTGCAATGGGCCTCACCTTTAAGGAAAGCTAATACTTTTTCCTCTTGAATCCAACAAGTGTCGATAGATCAGTAGATCCTCAGCACTGGAGGATCATGAAACCTTTCTCAGTTGATGTTAAAATATTGACTGGCTTGATGGTATGCAGCTCTTGTTTAGGCAGCCATTGCTGCCGTGAGTTGAATGTAGTCACCCTGTCACATCCAGAAAACACTGTTTTGCTCTGGTCATCCCAATCTCTCGCTTCTGTAATCTTTCAAAACTAGTCTCTGCACCTCAAGGGAGTGAATCATGTCACTTTTATGGCTTAGCAATGTACTGACATTTATCCTTTGAACTTTGTTCACAGTTTGCTTAGTTCTCTGTTAACCACTGCGTTTTCTTTGGTCCTCTAGCTAGATTCCAGGTTAGCACTGACAGTATCCATGATAATAGATTCATTTTTATATTCCTAGAGGGGGCAGTTGGCTTTTTCCAGGTTTGGACCCTATGCAGAAGGTTTCTCTGACCATGCTATTGTCCTTCTCTCCATTTCAGTGTTTCTGCTTTTCCTCTATGATTTCCAAATTGTACCATGATTGCCGCCACAGTATGCCACGATATACTTAAAGCTTTCATTCTGTCTTGGGGAGGGACAAATAAGTGCTGGATATCTCTTTTCAGCCACTATCTATAACCCTTTCTTTGTGTATCAAAGCAATCATTTTTTAAAATTAAATTTTATGGTGTATATTGACTGAAACATAGTGATCATTCATATCATATATATATATTTTAAAGATGTGCATTTTTATGTGATGTTTTAATGTTGGCATAGGATCTTATTATTATTCATTAACTATTGTTTTTCAAGACAAACTTCTAACTCAGTTAGGACAGCTCATTGGTAAACATGTCTATGTATAACATTTTTGTGAATCCATCTGTTGTGCTATTATGAGACTGGCTCTCTGAAGGAGAGTTCAGAAGGTAAAATTCTTGAGTCAATATAAGAGGTTTTTATTTTAATAGATTATGACAAAGTATTGCAAAGTTTTCCCAATGGACTGTAGTTTTATACAAATAATGGTTTACTATAAACACTAGGGCACTATGGTTGAAATGATTTTTATTTGAATTATAAAATACTCCTAATTTTCATTAGTAACTGCTTTGTACTTCCACTTTCAAAGTCTCCTCAAGTGGTTTCTAGGGGATGGATGCCTCCAACTTTCTGCAGAGAGTTTGATCACCGTTTATTTCTGACTTAGGCAGGAATTAAGTTTTATAATACTTTGTACTGTTAAAGACTATGATAATGAATACTACTTGATCCCCTGATCCTGGTTACTCAGTAAGAGTAAGTACTGTGCTCTTAACACTACACTTTTCATAATTGAACTATTACATAATGTTATGATTATAATCTGTGTGTGCAGGATGTCTTCTTTCTTTCTTTCTTTCTTTCTTTCTTTCTTTCTTTCTTTCTTTCTTTCTTTCTTTCTTTCTTTCTTTCTTCTCTTATATATTAATTATCCTGACTGTAATTTTTTTCTTCTTAGCCATATATTGTAGTTTTTGCTGCTTTTGTATCTATTGTTAGGAGCTTGCAAAGATCTGATTTGGCTCCACATCAGGATGTTGTCCCAAGAGGCTTTACTGTCCTAGCAGGCTTTACCCCCTTGGCTTGGGCTTCTTTACAACCAAACTTCATCCATAGGGTGGATTTCTGTGAGTTACAGTTCTACAGCTTCTATTATTGGTAAGCCTGAAACTTTCCAAAGGTCTTTTCTTTGCTTTTGTATATATATTTTCTTCTGAAATGAACTCACTTAGCTCATTCTATGGGGATTCTTGTCTTGCTTTATTCTTTAGGTGTTAGTAAAGTAGCTAATATCCTGTGGTTTTAAAATTCTGAACTACATGTCTAACAGCTTGAGAGCCCTTGTTATTAAATTTGCACATACTTTCAATCTACCTGAGGCCATTGTATTCTCAGTATACCTACCAACCAACAAACATAACCCAAACAAATGATTTTTTCAAGAGGAAATAAAAATGATTTAAAATTCTCCAGATTTTATGATTTTTATTTTGTTTATTGTTCTTAAAGATTAATATATTTGCCCAAAGTTTAGCCCTGAGTCTCAGCTTCTGCTTCGATCCCCTGTTGAATGAATCCTTTCAGAGGACCCTCTATAGTAGGCTCCGATCCTGTTTCCTCTCTTCCACCACTTCTGGTGTTTATCCTGTTTGCCATTCTGAATGAGATTTAAGCATCTTCCCTAGGGTCCTCCTTAGTGTTTAGCTTCTTTAGGTCTGTAGATGGCTGCTCTATATTATATGGCTAATATCTACTTATAAATGAATGTACATCATGCCTGTCTTTCTGTTTCTGGGTTACCTCACTAAGGATGATCTCTTCTACATCCATTTGCGTGCAATTTTCACAATTTCCTTGTTCTTAATAGCTGAGTAGTATTCCTTTTGTGTAGATGTACCACATTTTCTGTATCCATTCCTCTGTTGAGGGACATCTGGGTTATTTCCAGATTCTGGCTATTACAGATAGAGCTGCTATGAACATAGTTGAGCAAATGTCCTTATTGAATGGTGGGACAGCTTTTGGGTAAGTGCCCAGGAGTGGCATAGCTGGATATTGAGGTAGTAGAACGCAGGGAGCCTTACAGAGGAAGAGAGGGGTGTGATTATAGGGAAATGGAAGGGACAGTAGCCCCACAAGGAGATCAACAAAACCAAAAGTTCTGAGACCATAGGGTCCTGCCCTGACGAGAGTGATGCACCAACTGAGGACCATGCATGGAGATGACCTAGATGTCCTGCTCAAATGTGGCCACTTAACAACTCAGTCTCCATGTAGATTTCTGAGTGAGGGGAGCAGGGGCTGCCTCTATCATCTACTCAGTTGACTGCTCATCCCCTGATGATGCATCCTTGCCAGGTCATGGAGGAAGAGGATCCAATCAGTCCTGAATAGACTTAGCAAGCTTTGGGCAGATGGCAAAAATAGAGAACTCCCCCTTTCAGTGGACTAGGTGAAGGAGATAAGAAGAAGAGGGAGGGAGGGAAGGAGGGAAGGAGGGTGAGACTGGAGGAATTGAGGGACGAGCCTTCAGTTGGGATATATAATGAATAAATTGTGAAGAAAAAATGAAAAATTACCACAAAATATTAATATTTTAGTTTAAAATCTATTTTAATATCAGCCTTATAGTATAATAAGCATAAATATAATTTTGAAGTGAAATTTTTAGATATGTTTCTAATAAAAATAAATCAATCCTTAAAATTATTTTAAATTTTTATTAAAAAGATATTTTGAATGAGGATTGAGCATCAGGGAAGATGTTCAGTCCTCAATCATATGGACAGACGTGACAGATACTCGAAGCAGGAGAAGACAGGGAACAGGACAGGAGCATACCACAGATGGCTTCTGAAAGACTTTACTGAACAAGGTAGTGATCAGATACTGATCAAGGTACTGATCAGATGCTGAGACTCATAGCCAAACTTTGGGCAGGGTGCATGGAATCTTGCGAAAGAAGAGGGAGATAGAAAGACATGGAAGGAACAGCAGCTCCAAGAGGAGACTGACAGAGCCATAAAACTGAGCCCTTGGGGCCCTGCAGAGACTGATATCCCAACCAAGGACAATGCATTGAGAGGGATCCAAAACCCAGGCTCAGATGTAGTCCATAGACTCAGTATCCAAGTCCCTAGTAATGGGAGCAGGGGCTTTCTCTGGCAACAACTTAGTGGCAGGCTCTCTGATCACCTCCCCCTGAGGAGTGCAGCTCTCCCAGGCCACAGAGGAAGACAATGCAGCCAGTCCTGATGAAACCTGATAGGCTAGGGTCAAGTAGAAGGGGAGGAGGACCTCCCCTATCAGTGGACTAGGGGAGGGGCATGGGAGAGAAGAAGGATAGTGGGTGGATTTGGGAGGATACAAGGGAGGGGGACACAGCCAGGATATACATTGAATAAATTGTAATAAATGAGAATACTAATAAAATAGTAGGAGAGATTCAGAGGTAGTTTAAAAATATTTTTCTTCAAGAGCAATTCTTTTAAAGTAGTCACTTATAGCTTAAACTTTCAACATTAATTTCCAGTATTACATACTAACTTTTGCATATTACAATTTTATCATTTCTACAAGAGTGGAATGGGAAATATGCTAAAAAATATTTGTAAACTATCAAGGAATGTCAGGAGTAAAACTGCCTCCATGCTAAACACTTATTTTATGATATATACTTTTTGGGAATTTAGGAGCCTCTCAGCTAGATGGTTCATTTAGCCTAAATCATCATCAGAGTTGCACCATTGCTTGGAATTCTTTCAGCTCCTGCAGGTCTTACAATAAGTTCATTGTTGATTATTGGTGTAGGTTGTTGTGAGGGCATACTCTATAGAATAGCGAGCTACTCTCCATAGCCCTTCCAGTGGAAGAAGGCTTCCTTATCTATGGATGAGTTATGTTAATGTGTGAGGACGATGATGTGGAAGAGATAACAACAACAAACCAAATCCAATTGTTCCTTTCTTACTCCCTGTCATTTATACTGTATTATAATAACTATAAGCTAGGCAGTAAATGTAGCTGGCTCTGAAGAAAAATGGACTATGTAAGTGAGAGATGTCATTGGGGACCACTTTAGAGGGTGCCCCTAGACCTCAGTTATTTATAAATACTAAAAGCCATACTACCTCATCTTAAATGGAAGGCAAATTTACAAAAACAAACTTATGGTTTCTTTAGAAAACAAACAAGATGTAAACCTATGCCAGAAGATGGAATCTATGAAAACAAAATAAAACAGATGCTTTCTGTATGTACAATTTCTCTTTCTCTATCTTCAGGTGTCATGGGGAGAATGGGCTTTTAAACTTTCAGCATTGTTTTAAAACCCAAGTATCAAGAGGAAGCAAGTCCTCCTAGTTTGTTTAGATGTTAAAAAAATTTCTGAGGTTATCATTAGCATAATTGAATCTTTTGTTCATATCCACATGTGGTGGGTGTAGGACACTTTAGAGATCAACATGCCAAATAATGTGAACAAGTCCAGTTTTTCCTATGCTCAATAAAGCAATGACCCCAGGCTTTTGTGAAAGAGCTCTTCTAAGAGAATTTGTTCATCCATAAAATGAGTGGCTTTGCCTAGCTAGTTAGTTCACTTTGTTAAGCTCATACAATTTTATTAAAGCTCATAATAATTTTATAAAAATTATCCATGAATTAAAAAAATTATGATATCCACAGGAGAAGAACAGAACCAAAATATCCGGGCACAGGGGTCTTTTCTGAGACTGATACTCCAACCAAGGACCATTCATGGATATAACCTAGAACCCTTGCTCAGATGTAGCACATGACAGCTGAGTATCCAAGTGGATTCCCTATTAAGGGAAACAGTGACATTAACTCAGTGGCTAGCTTTTTGACTGCCTTCCCCTGATGGGGAGCAGCCTTGCCAGGACACAGAGGTGGACAGTGCAGCCAGTCCTGATGAGACCTGATAAGCTAGGGTCAAATGGAAGGGAGGAGGACCTCTCCTATCAGTGGATTTGGAAAGGGGGATGGGAGGAGATGAAGGAGGGAGGGCAGGATTGGGAGGGATTTAGGGAGCAGGCTACAGCGGGGATACAAAATGAATAAGCTGTAATTAATATAAAAATAAAATTAAAAATATGATATATTCATTTCTGGTTCTCACTAGAGTTTGCATAATATATCATTTTACTAAGCTATTCTCACCTCAATAGTATTCTTAATAAGTTTTTGTGGATGCTTACTTTATAGAAAATTTCTAATTTTCAACAGATTGTAGATATTTTTAATAACTATACTGTATTTGTATTGTGGTACATGTTTCCAAGTTCCGGTTAATGTTCTTTTCCCCTTTAGTTTCTACTTATTTATTGTTACCAATTAGATACTTTTGTGCTGTATCTTTGAACATTTCTCTGATTTTCAGTTTGTATATATTGGAAGTGAAATTGCTGAGTCAGGAATATAAATATGAGTTCTTTTTTGTTTCTTTGTTTAGTTTTTGTTTTTTGTTTTTCAACTTTTTATTGATTCCTTATGGGTTTCACATAATGCACCGCAGTTCTGCTCATCTTTCTGTACTCTCATATCTAAATTTCTGCATTGAAAGCCACCCCTCCAAATAAAAAAAAAATACTACACACACAAACCAAACAACAAAAAAAGCTTAGAAAACATCTCATTGTAGAAGCTGTGGTGTGTCACAGTGTGTCCCACAGTACATCCCTCTGTCCACACATCTTCACTTGCAAATATTCTTGTAATAAGTCAGTGGGCTGATTCAGGATCTCTGGCTTCCATGACACCCTCAATAACAGATGCTCCTCCCTATTGTTGTCCTGCTTCATAGAACTCCTGAATCTTTGGGTCAGCAGAACTGATCTTAATTTTTTTTAAGTAATTTACTTATTTTTATCTTAATCACAGCTTATATACTTTGTATCCCAGCCATATAGCCCCCTCACCTATTTCCTCCCACTCTCCCCATCCCTCCCCCATCTTCTCCCTGCCCCCTCCAAGTCCGCTAATAGGGCAGGACCTCCCCCACCCCCTTCCCTCTGACCCTAGCTTATCATGTCTTTTCAGGGCTGGCTGCAGTGTCTTCTTCTGTGATCTAGCTAGGCTGCTCCTCCCTCAGCGGGGCTGGTGCTGGTGGTCTACAAGCGAGCCATTGAGCTCATGACCAAAATAATCCCTGTTCCCCTTACTAGGATACCCAGCTGGGTACTGAACTACCATGGGCCTCATCCAAGCAGGGGTTATAATTTGTATCCATACATGGTCCTTAGTTGGAAAAACAGTCTCATAGAAGACACCTGTGCCATGATCTATTTGGTCTTTGTGGAACTCTTGTCCTCACCAAGTCTCACTAATTCCCTTTTTTTTCACATAATTCCCTGCAATCTGGCAATGGCTTTGTTGTGAGTCTTAATATCCACTTTGATACATTGTTAGTTAGAGTCTTTCAGATCCCTCTGTGGTAGGCTCCTGTCCTGGTGCTTGTTTTCTCCTACATTCAATGTCCATCCCATTTGTCCATCTAAGGGAAAATTGATCATCCCACCTTGGGTCCTCCTTCTTGCTTATCTTCCCTAGGTGTATAGATTTCAGCATGTCCATCCTATCCTATAGGTCTATATAAATAAGTATATACCAAGTGTTTCTTTCTGCTTTTGGGATACCTCACTCAGAATGATCCTTTCCAGGTCCCACCATTTGCCTGCGAATTTCATAATTTCCTCAATTTTAATTGCTGAGTAGTATTCCATTGTGTAAAAGTACCACAATTTCTATATCCATTCCTCTACTGAGGGACATCTGGGTTGTTTCCAGGTTCTGGCTATTATGAATAAAGCTATTACGAACATGGTTGAGCAAATGTCCTTGTTGTGTACTTGAGTTCCCCCTTCTCCACAACCTCTCCAGCATGTGTTGTCCTGTGTTGTCACTTGAGTATTTGATCTTAGCCATTCTGGTGAGTGTAAGGTGAAATTTCAGGGTCGTTTTGATTTGCATCTCCCTGATGGCTAAAGACATTGAACATTTCTTTAAGTGTTTTTCT
The DNA here is from genome assembly GCA_028658305.1 of Pachyuromys duprasi. NCBI lineage: Eukaryota > Metazoa > Chordata > Mammalia > Rodentia > Muridae > Pachyuromys > Pachyuromys duprasi. The sequence continues at coordinate 91,711,171 of CM053764.1, forward strand.
GCCATTCTACAATCCTCTACAGTCAGTTCTCTTTTTAGCTCTATACCCCATTTTTTAATTGGATTACTTGATTTGTTGCTTTTTAACTTCTTGAGTTCTTTATATATACTGGATATTAGCCCTCTGTCAGATGTAGGATTGGTAAAGATTCTTTCCCAGTCTGTAGGCTGTCTTTTTCGTTTTGATGACAGTGACTTTTGCTTTACAGAAGCTTTTCAGTTTCATGAGGTCCCATTTATTGATTGTTGATCTTAGAGCCTGTGCTATTGGTGTTCTGTTCAGGAAGTAGTCTCCTGTGCCAATGAGTTCTAGGTTCTTCCCTACTTTTTCTTCTAACCGGTTTAGTATGTCTAGTTTTATGTTGAGGTCTTTGATCCACTTGGATTTTAGTTTTGTGCAGGGTGATAAATATGGTTCTATTTTTGTTTTTCTGCATACAGATATCCAGTTGGACCAGCACTATTTGTTGAAGATGTTGTCTTTTTTCCATTGAATGGTTTTGGCTTCTTTGTCAAAATCAAGTTTCCATAGGTGGGTTTATTTCTGGGTCTTCTTTGTGGTTCCATTGATCCACTATTTTCTTTCTATGCCGATACTATGCAGTTTTTATTACTATTGCTCTGTAGTACAGCTTGAGGTCAGGGATGGAGATACCTCCAGATGATCTGTTGTTGTACAGTATTGTTTTGGAAATTCTGAGTGTTTTGTTTCTCCGTATGAAGTTGAGTATTTTTCTTTCAAGGCCTGTGAAGAATTGTGTTGGTATTTTGATAGGAATTGCATTAAATCTGTAGATTGCGCATGTGCTGGGAATGTGTCTTAATGGGGAGTGCTAGGGAAGTGCATATGGTTGAGCTATGGGGTTTGGGAGCAAGTGCAGGAGGGGACAAGGGTGTTAGCAAGTTTAGCAAGCACAGACTGTGGGCAAGTGCCTGTACAGGTTTCCTGAATTCCCAGTGTTCTTCACTCTGTGTCGGGTTCCACAAGCTGGACTCTGAGGTCAGTGGGTGGCACTGCAGGCAGGACTCATACTCTGTTGTGGGCTCTGTGTGCCTGGCTCTGTGCTCTGTGCTAGAAGCTGTGAGCACCGCCGGCTGGTCGCCACTCTGGTCTGGAGGCTTCACACCTCACTCTGTGCCAGAGACTGAGTGTTCCATTTTGAGATGGCAGCTGGGGATGCTACTCTGGTCTGGAGTCTCCTCGTTCCAACCTGGGCTTGCTGCTAAGGTCTCCCCTCTGGTTTGGGGACTTGGCGCCTCCTTCTGAGCTAGGGGCTGTGCACCGCAGTCTGGGATATATCTGGGGACAGCTTACTGTGGACCGGAAACTATGTGTCCAGGTCCGAGATGGCTGCTGGCAGGGCCTCAAGAGGCTGCACATTCAGATCAGAGCTAGCAGATGTGCTTCTGCCTTTTCTCCCAGGTCTGGAATGATATCTGAGGTGCTTATGTCTGGACTGGGAACTCTGTGTCCTGGTCAGAGATGGCGGCTGGTGGGGTGGTGGGAGGTTGCACAGTTAGATCAGGGCTAGCAGATGTGCGCTGCCTATGCACCAGGAATGGAATGGTGTCTGGGATGCCTCAGCCTGGCCGGGAGACCGTGTCCTGGTCTGGGCAGCTGGTGGCACAGAGGGCAGTTGTGCATTCAGATCAGAGCTGTGCACAGCTGGTCACCCGAAGTTTTTCCAGGGATTAACGGGGTGTCCCTAAGACTTTCCCACTCGATTTACTCACCATAGGAATTCTGCTCACCTGGCAATCACAAACACCGGTGTTTTAGGTCCCAGATTTCAGTCTCCTGCTCACTGAGCCAATACTGCTGTCCTACTCCTCAGACAAAGTGTCCTACCGGGGTGCCATCTTGGATCCTCTAGAACTGGTCTTATAAATTTGCGTTCTTACAGTTCAGTGGGATGGCCCAGTAGTGGTTCCACTGGGTAATGCATTATCCTGGGTAACTGTATCTTTTCAACAGTTTGCTGTTGGACTGCCTATGGTGCTTCCTGGAAGGGGAAATGAGGAGGCTTGTGGATCTTTTTCAGCAAATGCACAGAATCAAGTAGTGACATCCAGCCAGGACATTCCCTGCTACTTGTTAAAAAGATCATGGGAGTGCAATATAAATAAATCAATGTATTCAATTATTACCTAGTGAATAAGTAATATTTAATATTTTAAAATAGTTCATGAATCTAAGAATTGAAGTATTAAGATTTGTTTTCATCTGGACTTAGTTATGAAAATTAGGACCAATAAAAATTAGTATAAACTATAAATATATGCAATATATAACTACATATACATGTGATGACA
>CM053764.1:91713982-91754840 GCA_028658305.1 Pachyuromys duprasi
ATTGTGGTATTTTTACACAATAGAGTACTACTCAGCAATTAAAAACTGGGAAATCGTGAAATTTGCAGGCAAATGGTGGGATCTAGAAAATATCATTCTGAGTGAGATATCCCAGAAGGAGAAAGACACATATGGTATATACTCACTTATTTAGACCTATAACATATGATAAACATACTGAAATTCTATACACCTCAAGGAGATAAATAAAAAAGAGGACCAGGTTAAGATAATCAATCCTTACTTAGAAGGACAAATGGTATGGACATTAGATGTAGGAGAAAACAAGTAACAGGACAGGGTCCTACCACAGAGGGACTCCGAAAGACTCTACCTAGCAGTGTATCAAAGCAGAAACTGAGACTCATAACCAAAATCTTCAGCAGATGGCAGGGAATCATATGAAAGAAGGGGCAGTTAATATGATCTGGAGAGGATAGGAGCTTCCCAAGGACCAAATATATCTGGGCACAGGATCCTATATGAGACTGTTTCTCCAACCAACGACCATGGGTAGATATAACCTAGAACCTCTGCTTGCCTGTAGCCCTTGGTAGCTCAGTGTTCAAGTGGGTACCCTAGCAAGGGAAGTAGGGACTATTTCTGACATAAACTCAATGGCAGATTCTTTGACCTCCCCACCCAGCAAGGGAGGAGCAGCCCTCCTAGGCCACAGAGTACTTTGCAGCCAGTCCTGAAGAGACCTGATAAACCAGGGCCAGATGATCCTCCCCTATCAGTGGATTTGGAAAGGGGCAGGGAGTAGACATGGGAGGGAGAGTGGAATTGGGATGGAATGAGGGAGTGGGATTCACCTGGGATACAGAGTTAAGAAAATGTAACTAATAATAAAAAATAAAAAATAAAACATTAGTTATTAAAAAGTAAAAAAAAATAAATTTGCGTTCTTACATTGACCTCTGGCCATTTGTTTATATATAATCAAGGAGCTGAACTTCAGCCTGGAACTGTCAATCTTTGGTGTCTGGAACATTCTTCAGGAAGATCAGGGAGGTCCAGTAGTTTGAGAGTGTGGTTTGTTGCTTCAGTTGTACCTGTGGGAAGAAAAGCTGCTGGCACAGAATCATTGTTGGGGGGTGGGCAGTAAGTGTGTCAGTGTGTGTGTGGGTGCGTGCTCAGAAGATGTGTTGAAAGGGAGTGCTAGAGAGTGTAGATGCTTGGGCTATGGGGTTTGGAAGCAAGAGCAGGAAGAGATGTGTGTGGTAGCACATTTAACAAGTGCAGATTACAGACGCCAAGGGCCTGCACAGGTTTCCTGAATTCCCAGTGGTGCTCAACATCCTTAGCCATCAGGGAGATGCAAATCAAAACAACCCTGAGATTTCACCTTACACCTGTCAGAATGGCTAAGATCAAAAACTGAAGTGACAACACATGCTGGAGAGGCTGTGGAGAAAGGGAAACCCTCCTCCACTTCTGGTGGGAATGCAAACGTATACAACCACTCTGGAAATCAATTTGGCACTTTCTTAGAAAATTAGGAATAGTGATTCCTCAAGACCCATCTAAACCACTCTTAGGAATATATCCAAAAGATGCTCAAGTACAAAACAAGGACAATTGCTCAACCATGTTCATTGCAGCTTTATTCGTAATAGCCAGAACCTGGAAACAACTTAGATGTCCCTCAGTTGAGGAATGGATACAGAAATTATGGTACTTTTACACAATGGAATACTACTCAGCAATTAAAAACGAGGAAATCATGAAATTTGCAGGCAAATGGTGGGACCTGGAAAGGTTCATCCTAAGTGAGTTATTCCAAAAGCAGAAAGAAACATATCGTATACATTCACTTATATAGACCTAGAAGATAGAATGAACATACTGAAATATATACACCTAAATAAGATCATCAAGAAAAAGGACCCAGGGTAAGATGATCAATCCTCACTTAGATAGAAAAATGGGATGGACATTGAATGTAGGAGAAAACAAGCAACAGGACAGGAGCCTACTACAGAGGCCCTCTGAAAGAGGCTACCTAGTATCGTATGAAAACAGATGCTGAGACTCAGAACCAAACCTTTGGTAGAGTGCAGGGAATCATATGATAAAAGGGGGAGTTATTATGGCTGGGAGAGGACAGGAACTCCACAAGAAGAAAATAGATCAGGGCACAGGGGTCTTCTATGAGAGTGTTTCTCCAACCAAGGACCATGTATAGATATAACCTAGAATCCCTGCTCGAATATAGCCCATAGTAGCTCAGTATCCAACTGGGTACCCTAGTAAGGGGAACAGTGACTATTTCTGTCATGAACTCAATGGCTGACTTTTTGACTCCCTCCCCCCAAGGAGGAACAGTCTTGCTAGTCCCCAGAAGAGGACATTGCAGCCAGCCCTGAAGAGACCTGATAAGCTAGGGTCAAATGGAAGGGGAGGAGGTACTCCCATATCAGTGGATTTGGAAAGGGGCAGGGAGGAGATGAGGTAGGGATAGGGAGAGTGGGAGAGAATGAGGGAGGGGGTTACGTCTGGGTTACAAAGTACATAACCTGTGATTAATGTAAAAATAAATTAAATAAAAAACAAAATAGGAATATAAATTAGAAATCATGAAACAATTTTAAAGAATACCTGATTTTCCCAACCTTGATAAAACTGGCTATTATCAACATTTCACTCTTTACCATGAAAGATGAAAAGTAATATTGTACTGTTGCTTTCATCTCCATTGTAACATCTAAGAATGAAGGGAAATCTGGGGCATGTTAATAGCTAGATCCTCAATAAACTAGAAAAAAATGAAAAAACATAGGGACCTCTGCAGATTCATTTCTTCCCCCTTCCCTAAATATTTTACAATACCTCATGGTAGGTCTGTAAATTTGTATTGATAATTACATGTTGTGGCCACATTAGTAAGAAGTCAAGTTAGATTTTGTGCCTTGTTTGCACTTTTTACTTCACAGATAGCTACCAGTCTTGGTTTGGTACTGCAATTGTGACCAGCCAATTGTCAAATTTCAGCCCTGTCTCTTTTCCTTTCTCATCTTTTCTCTTGTGCAAGGTAGGATTATCCTTCAAGCCTCACCATAATTAATTTATTTTTGGTTGGACAATGACAATTGAAAAATAATTTCTCTTCTTTCCAATTTTGCCCTGAGTTCCTTTCAGTTTTGAAATAGAAAGGGGTCTCCATGATTATTCACTGCTTCACTGCACAGATTATTGAGGGAGAATGGGAAATTCCTTCTTCTGCTTCTCACAGTGATGCATAAGGTTTCGCAGGAGGGGAAATTCTCTTGAAATAATTGTTGTGTTCTCTTTGCTTTGGTTCTTATGCTATGCTGCATCTGCACTGTAGTAAATTGTTGGCTTATTCCCTGATTCCTCCCCTACTTCCTCTCTCCCCTGGCCACCTCTCTCTCTCCTTTCCCCTCAACCACCTTCTTCCCTCACACTATCAGTTTTTGATGAGGCATGTGGTGATATGGTTATTTTACCATCCCTTTTACTGCAACATAACATGTTGGAAGTTAATCTTGCTATGGAATGTAACATCCAATTTTTATAATAACTTGTATCTGGAAAATCCTTTATAGCTCAAACATCCAGGCTTACCAGGAGAACAAGCTCCACTGTGTCTTACCAGACTCTTGAAATTCATTCATACCAGTGTGTTCACACCTACCAAGCACAGTAGAAATGAGGCTTATGAATATAGTAAATTCAGAGACTGTATTAGTCAAACAAAAGTCATTGGTTGATAGTATAAAGAAATTAGTATCAAGCATATGACGTGGGATTCCTGAAACTCCCGAGAAAACTGTTTCGGCCTTTTATTTACTAATTAATTATAGAGAAAGTAGCCATGTTCTAACTTCCTGGTGGTCATAGGGCAGCATTGTTAACTTACTTTTATGGGAAGGCAAAAAATAAGAAAAAAATCAAAGCTTCCATCAAATCATTACCTTTCTCTCTCATTTTTTAATATAAAGTTTATTAATCAGTGGTGGGTTACTCAACTGAAAGTGTGTGTCAGTGTAATGACCATCAACTTTTCATCTGGTCCCAGCTACTGTTGACCTAATTATTGACTCTAGTCATCAAAAGGAGAGAGATCTACTTTATACAATTATTAAAAGGTAGCGATGTGATATCTTAATTTACAAATGTATTGTTGCAAATAAATTAGCCAAGTAGAAGTCCTTTTTAAAGCCGTAGCCTTGCTGTTGATCCTGGTATATGAAAGTTTGTAATTATGAGACAATTCAGCTCAATTCTGAGAAAGAAAAATCACAAGCATAAAAAGAATGCAGAACCAGAGCAGGACTTCTGGTCCCCCTACTTGGACAGCCAGTGCTTTACCAAAAGTCCAGAAAAACAAGCCTAAATCCATTATGAGTAAAAAAAAAATGCACATTTTACAAAGTTTGTACAGGGCTCTAAAATCAAGTATTTATATTGGTAATTATATGAAAAAATTAATTTGCTCCTTCACCATTTCTTCCATCCACATCAAGAATTTCTCTCTGAGAGCAGAACTCTATCCTTCCCCAGTATCTGTCCGCCATATGGGTCAGTCTGCATAGTCTACTTTGGACAACTATGGTTGTTTAATAGCTTCTGATGAGGCATTTGTCTTCTGTGTACCCTCCAGGGCTTAATTTTGCCAAATAGCACAAAATTAACTCAGGACATGTATGTTTCTTCCCCCAGTTTCTTTCTTTTCATGGTTTGTGTTTTTCTCTTTCATTTTGGTGAGGAGAGAAATTAGGCCAGGGAGTAAGATACATCAACTCTTCCTCGATGTTTGAGGTAGGTTTTGATATTCAAGGATTTTAGGTAAATTAGGTTTAACATTAATATTCAACCATCAAGACTCATGTACTAGACATACTCCTTTAACGATGAACGTTGCACACAGGCACACCTACTGGATTAGTTTATGGCCTGTTAATTGGAAGACAACTACAAGATGATATAGATCAAGTTTAGTGACTATTGAGTTTCAAAGGGTCAGAGGAAAATTATCTACTGAGAAATATTTGATACTTTATTTTCCTGAGAATATATGTTAGGACTTAAGTGATGATTAGTTTTATATCTCTTACATTGCTATACAGTTTTAATTTAATTAAATTAACTTATAACAACCCAACCAAATGATATTTATTATGGTAATAAATAAGCAGATTTTAAAGTATAAATTAGAATACCATGCATTTGTTAGTTCTTTTATGCAGTTTTATTCTAAATTATTTCATATATAATTTAAAAGAAAAATAATACTCTGAGAACTGTAATGCAAATGAGTAGTTTTTTTACATTCTTCTTCAGACAAGACTTCTTTCAATCCAGAAAAGTCTTTTGTTATTATAGTCATACATAGGAGAAAACAAAACAAAACTGATGCTCTGCTTGGTGCCATATGCCTTTAATCCTGTCACTTGGGGAGGCAGTGGTAGACAGATTGCTATGAGTTCCAGGCCAACCTGGTCTGCAAAGCAATTCCTGGACAACAAGGACTACACAAAGAAATCCTGTCTAAAAAAAAAAAAACAAAAAAAAAAAAACAAAAAAACAAACTTCGGTTGTTTCATATTCCCAACACCTGTGTACAATTATATATCCTTGCAGATATAAACCCATAGCATGTAATTTAATCATTGTCCTGTAGAGACAACGAAGAAGGGTGCTTTTGTACTTTGATTACATTTCATTGCTCACTCCCCAGAGTTAATATTGCTTTCAAATATTCCATCTAGTTATTTATATATGTCCTTTCTCACGTCTGACTTCAAGTTTCTAAGAGTCTGGAAGCTCCTGACGTCCTCAACAATTCCCAGGCACCAAAGCAGCCCACAGAGTTGACAGAGCTCATCCCCCAGCTCCACAGACATGCCTCTCCTGTACCTCTTCCATGACTCCTGCCCTTTCGGGGGTTTATCTGCTAATTTTCCTCTTGTCACTTGATTCAATTCTGAGCAGGCAGAGAAATAAAGATACGTCTTTTATCTTCCATGAGTGACACAATTTTCTGAGCCCTGTTGTTTAAATATTTTAAATCTCACCGTGTTATTCTAAGCATGGGTTTCTCTATTCACGGTCTCTAGGAGAAAAGGATTGCAGAAGCTTCATTTGCACACCTAACAAATCTGGGATTTCAAAGAAATCACTGGTTGGCCTTCCTTATTCCATTATCTCATCTCTTTAACCATAAGTTCACTGACAACCTTGAAGGTACAAGAATATGTTCTTATCAACTTATATTTTATTTTTTGTGTTTTATAAATTAGTAATACCACTGCACCACTTAATTTAGCAATCAACATAGCCGAAAAATAGAATGTACAATTAGCATGCCTGCATAGAGAAGTCAGAAAGCCTCCAGGGAGACAGCTGCACTCGGGGAATAACAGGATTGACCAACAGATGTCCAGTGACTCTGGGCAGGATTAGACAAGGAAATCTGTGAAAACTCAAAAAGGAGTTTACTAGCCATAGGAGTTGGTCATACTAAGCAAGTCTGAATCATGTTGCTTTGGAAAACTACAAAGTAAACAAAGAAATTATAAACAGAAGGTGGGATGTGGACTTTCACAGAACTAACTGTTGATAAAGTACACTTGAAAATGCTAACCAAAAAAAAAAAAATTAAAAGTGGTGTATCTCCAGGTGTAGCTATTTTCACTGGAAACTGACTGAATTTAATTCTTCTAGGAATTGATGTCAAAATGTTGAGAAGAAAAATATTTTCACAAAAGCAAATCATGACTCAATAAAACAAACAAACAAAATAAAATAACACTGCAGAGCCATTTTCAAACCACAATGCTTTGAAAAAACTACGTAAAGTCAGGTGCAAGCAAATTTTTGAAGAATCATAAAATATAAAAATTATGGAAGAATGTTTAAAGCTGTATAGATATACACAGCATAGAACAAAATAAAACAGAGGATCAAATACAAAATGTTTATGAAGTATTTTATATCTAAGACTGTCAGAAACTCTGACATTGACCCTGCAGAATTCAGTTTTCTGGCTACATATTAGTTTTTATTCCACTAAGCGTAAGATGCTGGCAGCTAATGTTTCAGGTTACCTGTACAGAAAAATAAAGTGCATATTATGTTAAGCACTTTTCCATTCTGTGTGTAAGAATGTAAATATATTTATACACTGATCATGCTAAGAGGAAAGCTACTTAAGAGATGGAAGGTCCCATGGTAGCTAGGTGTCCAACTGAAGACCCTAGTAAGGGGAACAGGAACTGTTTCAGTCATGAACTCATTGGCTGGCTCTTTGACCCTCCCCCATACACACCAGGGAGTAACAGCCTGGCTTGATCCCAGCGGGGGACATTGCAGCCAGCCCTGAGGAGACCAGATGAACTGGGAGGTCCTCCCTGGTTGGTGGACTTGGAGGGGGCGGGGAGGAGATGAGGGAGGGATGGGGAGAGTGGGAGGGAATGAGGAAGGAGGCTATGCCTGGGATGCAAACTACCTAACCTGCGATTAATATAAAAATAAAAAAATTACATTAAAAAAAGAGATGGAAGGTCTAACCTACAAGAGTATAGATTGATTCTCCAAAGATCAGATGCAGTGGCAATACTATTAAACAAAAGCTTTTCTTTAACTCTAGGTTTAATTAGTAATAATTTTCAGAAAAAATAATTAACAAATAAAATTAAATGGCTCTGACTTAATTTCTAATAATTCAGCTATTATCATTATAGCCAGAAGAACGGGAAACTGCTTTTATTTATGTTGCTTAGGATACTTACCTTGTTGTGTCTTACAAATATCACTCTGCTTTTAAACACAACTATGAACAAGTATCAGTAACCCTCTAATAAGAAACTTTTAAGTATCTATGAGCTAGAGTTGTGCTCACCAGAGGAGCAAAATGGTAAACTAATATATAAGGCCCTTTCAGGATAAGTATTCATTCTAGAGGGAATCGGACTTTATGTTATGTCTGAAGCAGGTGAGCCAAATAATTTACCGTTATTTCTGATGTCCCCAATTTACATTTTTGCAGTAGCTATCTCATCATTATTATGACATTATACGCATATGGTTCTGCCAGATAGCCATGGCTGTGACATTTGGTTTCTTAGCAACTGAAAATGTGCCTTGCAGAGGAAAATAATTTGTCATTAAATATTCTAAGACAATATGTCCCTATCATATACTGTTGATTCATCTAGTGCATAGTGGTTTATTTGTTTTGTTTTGTTTTTTATTAGTAAGGGGTGGAAAATATCAGATGAAAAACACAATGCAAAATGCCATTTCCTTGTAGTTTCTTAATGGCTGAAGTTTCCCTGTTTGTGTAAATATGACTCAATGGGAGGTGAAGAAGCATATGTGAATCTTTGCCGAATTATTTTCAGGTGGTGAGTAGCAATCCAGGACTTCTCTCCAGACATGCAATATATTACTGTGCCTTCACTTGCTTATAGATTAGCCTATCATTCTACTCACTTAACTCAGAAAACTCTGGCCCAGAGAAACCATAAAATGTATCTGTTGAAGGAATAAATACTTTGCAATCCCTCTTACAAGCAAAATAGTGTAGTTTGTTTTTATGTCATTCTGAATTTAATTTACTTAAAAGGAACACTTTGATGCTTTTGAATCTTCCAATTTTACATATAAAGAATCAAATATACAAAAAAGTGTACCTACATTCCTGTAAAAGTATCTTTTGTTTTATTATCTTTTATTTATTTTATTTGTAATTGTCATCTTGGAGACATACTGCCTCTGTCTGCTAATCTAGGCCTAGTCCTGCAAGCTTCCAGACCTGTTCAATCTAATCTAGATCTAGAATGCTTTCAGCTTCTGAGACTACTGCCGAATAAACTCACCCTTCCTAGTTCTTTCTGAACTCTGGCTGATCGGTTCACCTCAGCTCTTCTGGCTCAAATTTCTCTCCAAGCTGACTGATTCAATCTGGCTTCTCTCCCAGCCTCTGACTGAATTGCTCTCCATCTGAAATCCATGAATTCAACTTCACTGAACTGCAAGAACGCAAGTGAACTCAACTTCAGTCAGTTACACTGTAGGGAATTCCCTGTACTACACTGGTCTTCACTGAACTAAACTCTACTGTACTGTCTTCTCTACTGAACTCTCCACTGTACTCCCAACTTCACTCCTTTCTCTACTACGATCTATTGTATTGTCCTCTCTATACTGCTCTCTTTAAAGTTGTTTCTCTTCCCATCTCTGACTGTTCTGTCAAATGATTCTCTGATTGGTCACTTTGTCTGCCTGTCAATTAGATATCATTTTCAAATATGGGTGCATTTTTCTACAAATTATCTTAACCTTCATTGTTTGGGAATAAAGGTGTGTTATATGGGCACACCTGTATTCCAGTCAAAGTAGCCATGCCACTGGATTAGAATCCTTCTATATATCCCACATTCTATAATTACTTTTCTGTTGCTGTGATAAAGCACCACTATCCTTTTTTTAAATCTTTCTACCACATTTTCATTTTTTTTAATTTTAACATTTTTATTTTATATTAATCACAGGTTATGTACTTTGTATCCCAGCCGTAGCCCCCTCCCGCATTCCCTCGCTATCCCACCCTCCCTCATCTCCTCCCTGCACCTTTCTAAGTCCACTGATAGGGGAGGACCTCCTCCCCTTCTGTCTAACTCTAGCTTATCAGTTCTCTTCAGGAATGGCTGCAATGTCCTTTTCTGTGGCCTAGCAAGGCTGCTCCTCCCTCTGGGGGCAGGGACTTAGAAGAGCCAGCCATTGAGTTCATGTCCCAAATAGTCCCCGTTCCCCTTACTAGTGTACCCACTTGGGAATTGAGCTACCATTTGCTACATACAAGCAGGGGTTTTAGGTTATAACCATACTTGGTCCTTGGTTGGAGAGACAGTCTCATAAAAGAGTGCCCTGGTATATTTGGTCCTTGCGGAGCACCTGTCCTCTCCAAGTCATACTAACTCCCCCTTCTTTCATATGATTCCCTGCACTCTGCCAACGGGTTGGTTATTTTTCTTAATATTTGCTTTGATACCCTGCTAGGTAGAGTCTTTCCGAGGCCCTCTGTGGTAGGCTAAGCACCACTATTCTTTCTCCCACTTGTGGAATAAAGTGTTTAATTAAACTTAGGCTTCCAGAAGGATAGTAGTCTGTCATAGAATTTGCGGCAAGCAGCAGACATGATAGCTGCAGCAGATTCTAAGGACAGAACCATAAGTATGAACTATAGAGGGCAAACTAATAGTGGAACGGCATTCAGCACTCAAAGCCCTTTCTAGTGACATGCTTCTTCAAAAATAGATACACTCCCTAAGCTTGCCCAGATAACCCCCAAGCATGGGGAAAAACTAATCAATTATTGTAGTCTATGGGGAACATTCTTACATAAACCACTACACATATTAAGGTAATTGATATATAATTACACGAGCATTCTGTTTAAAAATCAGAACTCCTCCAAGTATACAGGGATACACTTCCTGTTAACTGCCTACCTAAACTCACTCCAACATTGATTTTTTTCCTTTACTAGAAACCCATCTGCTCACTCATGGTCAAGAGTCATGTAGTCATGGTGTCAGAAGAGTTATTTTATCTTGGTAAGAAATAGGTGTAAAGGAGTGTTCTTCTCAGATTGACTCAGAATCCATGCTCTTTCCTCCTCCCTGCTATTGAAGATGTCCATTGCTCACTCTTATCCTTGTGGGGGTCATGAGGCCACAAGGACATTCTGTTTTGTGCTCTCCAAGGCAATCTGAATGCATTCAGTCCATCCAGGACTATCAGCTGCTTTATGGCCCTTTCATTCCCCATCTAACTGCATTCCTCGCTGTCATACTTTGTTCAAAGCCTCTGTAAATAAGACCTTTTATGAAATACCAGCAGTGCAAGTGACAAACCATTCACTTCAATATATCATCATTGAAGGTTCATTTACTTTTGGAAAGTTGTCCCTAGTCTGTAACTATAGGAACCTTAAGCTAGTAATTGTTCTGTACACCCTTTATGATGTTTATGGGCTACAGGTATTCTGTCTGTAAAAACTCCAGGACATACATATAATCATATCTAGCTCCAATAATTTATAGCTAAGTGAACCAGATTATTTGCAATGCAAAGTAACTGTGGAAAAATAGGCCTTGCTAGGGAAAACATAAGCTGTGGAATCAGAGTATACTGATTTGATTTACAGCCTCATTCCCCAGGCCTTGCTGTTACATAGATAGTGAGGGCAAGACAGGTTACGTAACACTTTAGTATCAAATTGGTTAATCAATAATTGTGCAGGTTTAGATTTTTTCACCAAACCTACTTTATTTAGGTTTCTTAAATGCCTTTACCTCCATTTCGACTCCCTGTAACCTTAGGCAGGAGATTAGTAGGGAAAGGGGCTATAGTTCCTTTTATTTACTTCCTGATGGTCAGGGTCTGGGGTCATTAGTGGATTACCAGAATCAGTCCTCAGGATACTAGCAGTCTAGTCCAAAGGATAACATGAAGTACCCAAACTGACAGACTCAGTTAGATTGCCCAGAGAAGCTCTCTAGAATGTTTCCCTCTGTCAAGCCGAGAGTCAAAACACAAAGATCAGTGAAGTGATGCTGATCTAAAAAAGGATCTCTCCTGTGCATGGACCTCTATACATGTCCTCTCTTCAGAGTCTACCCATGGATGTTCTCCGTTAATCAAAGTCATGCCCCTCACATGAGAGAGCAGAACAACCCGTGCCCTCTCACAAGCCAACCTACAGCAAAACATCACATGAAAAAATTCAGTCTTCAAAGAAACCAGAAATTTCCACTTCATAATTTCTTCCTCAATGTTTGGCACACACACACACACACACACACACACACACACACACACACACACAAACACTGAATCAAGAGGAAATTAAATAAAACTGAAATGGCAAAGGGACCCGTGGAAATAGAAATTTGAGATAAATACAGAATGAATTTTAATACATGTTTTGTATGTGGTGTGCCTGTGTGTAAGACAGACAGACAGACACAGAGAGATCTGAAATATATGTTTAAATCTATGGTAAATCATAGTTCTTGTTAATTATTGAGTGTTCATCACTCATGCAGATGTATACAAGTCATCATAGCAATGCCTGAAAAAACTCTTGTGTTTTTCTTTCACACTCCATTTCCACTCTGCTGAATTTATTACAGAAAATAGAAATGGATTGATTTTGGAATACCGAAGGACAGTTCAGGATGAGTGAATGGTCTTGATGGATAGCATGTGAAGTTAATAGTGAACAGAATGCTGTTCTCTGAAGCTACTGAAGATATACACACCAGTGATGGAGAACGTAACTCATGTGGTTATTTACAAAATATTTTTAGAATTGTAGTAGGGAGAGCAGTGAGCTAAATATTTGAATTTTCAGAATTAATACTTGATATTTGTTGAATCATTAATAGTGGCTAAACCTTTAATATATTCTATTAACTTAATTATTAAGGGTGAAAAAAAACTGTTTCTCCCTACCTAAAGATAAAGATATTAGATTTTTAGCTAAATTTATCCAGGGTGACATAGTGCTCAAGAATAATACTAGCTTAGTCACTGCTGTCTTTATAATGTTTGCAGGGTCTTAGTAAGCTTTTAAACCATGCTCTACATACCAGGTCCATGCAGAACAGCTTTATACTAAGACTTGCCTTAGGACATAATTAGGACAAAATAGTAATGATTTTTTTATAGGGTTGGTGAAATGTGACAGGTTATGGAATGACTTCAGTGACTGTAACATTGTCATTTCTCGGGCCTCTTTATTAACAAACAGCACCTTCAATAGTAATCATTGTATGGTCTATTATATACATTCCGTAGTAGTGTGTGATAAACCAGAAACACACATAGTAAAAAATATTTCTTAAAAGCAGAATCATTGAAAGAAACAGTGAAAATTTAAGTATGAAAAGTTGACTTATTTCATGAGTAAATAACCACACTTTCAGGATAATATATTTTTAATTTTTTTATTTTATTTTTTTTATTCCTGACAGTTTAGGGAGAGAAAATCTAACATGGAAACAACTTTAGCAGTTCTCCACACTTTCCTCACAGGTTCCACATTTATTAAATGCTTGTTCATGAGCCCTTTTTTAATGATTATTTACTTGTTTATATGCTTGTAGTGTATATGCTTTTGTGTATGGATTATGTATGTGTTTCTGTGCACTTACAAATATGTACATGTGTGTAGAGAAAGAAGCTTATGTCCGGTGCATTCCTCTACTGTACTCTATCTCAGAATTTTGAAATACCTGTCACTGAGCTGCGTGTTCACTGATTGTCTAGAATGGCTGGTCAGTGAGCTCTGGGGATTGACTTGTCTTCACTTCTCCAGCCCAGAAAGTGTGGCACCAGTCCCAGCCTTTCCACATATGCTGAGGAGCAGAACTCACATCTTTGCCCAGTAAATCCTTTCTCATGCTAACAGGAAGCATTAGAATGAGAGTTCTGTATAAGGAAACAGATCTTTGAAGTTACTAGAATCGTTTGGGTTTGGTGTTTATTCTCTTAGTTAACCACAGAAACCGGAGGATAGCCAAACTCTCCTCAAATGTGGCTAAAATCTGCCCTGTCCACACCAATGTTTATTTATTCTATTTGTTGGGCTCCAAAGAAGAGTTGGGGAATTGTAGAAAAAAGCAAAACATTGAACATTAGCCCTCTTTAACCTCAGCATAAATAAGAGTCCAAATTGTTTTACACTAGCTTTACAGACATGCCACGATTCAATAAGTCTAGCTGGAATTTTCTTATTTAATTTAGATTTAACATTTTTGTTTTAGCTTCAGTTCTCCATGTTTTCAGTTCAATTATCTGTTTTGGTTCCACCCCCTAAGGCACAAGATATAAACATTTCTTTCATGTCTTCCCCAGTAATCTCTATCCATTCATTCCATACCCTAGTCTAAAATGAACCTTCCGTGATGGGATCCTACTTATCAGGTGTGTTGGTGTAACTGACCCCTGCACAGACAAGAGCACATGACACTCTCTTAGGCCTTGAGATATTCTCCAAAGTGGTTTAAAGCATGCAGCACACAATGCTCTCGTTGTTGAGTTGGAAGACATTGATTAAGACAAATCATATTGAAATCATGCTGACCCTACATAATGAATGTAGAAGGGGAGCATAAACAGTTGAAGCATTGTTTTGTGTGGCTCTTCCTTCCAATAAAAATATGGAGCTATGGTTCATTAGAGTGGCTGGGATTCTGAGAGCGCCCCCCGCCCGCCCACCTGAACTGTAACAAGGCTGACAGCATTTCTCATTTGCATGCAGGTACATTCATAGAGTTGGTAAATGTTTTAAAAACAGCATACACAGATTTCTACATACTTTAATAAGCTGCTGAATCTTTTTGACAAGGTGACTTTATTTCCTTCACATGCTTGGAAAATGTGAATGGAAGAATTATAGAATGCCATTTTTTAATTTTCTGTCATCACTTAGCTCTCTCTTCAAATGAAAAACTAGATTAAAATATCAAATCAGTGAAAATGATCCAATTGAAGAAATCTGCTTTCTTTTTAGTGTTTATTTGTCTGAAGGTTTCCAGTTGCATTTCAAGGGGAAAATGTTAGAATATTTGCACTTAGGCAAATATATCAATTCACCAATTAGTACAGAAAAATAAATGGTAAGTCAAATTCTCAGAACCATAATTTATCTTTAATTTGGAATGAGTCCACAATCATCAGATAATCTTACAACTGAAATCTATATAAAACCACATGCTGGGCATTCCACTTATAGTGAAGTCAGTTTATGTGCTTAATAGCCCACTTTCTAAGTGATCTCGACAATGGTTGTAAAAGATGAAATTGTCCAATGACACACTTCTCACAATACCCTTGTCATTCAGAAATGAACAGCTGTAATTAAGCTTATGTCTAAAGGTCTAAAATAAAATATTAAAAGTTACAAAACAAACTTTGTATCCAGTACTCCCTTTGCCCTGAAACTAAATGCTGCAGGTAAAATTGTGAGATGGCATTACCCAAAGTGTCTCAGCTGATACCTGGATGACTTGATTCTTTTCATCTTACTCTAAACAGAAAAGCAGTGTAAATGCAGATAATAAGGCTTGATTAAAAAGGATACTAAAATATTTATGAAATATCCTTACAAAGGCAAAATATAAAATTAATTGGCCTCAGTCATCTGCAATAAGCAAGTATACTGTAGACGTTAATCAGTGCATACTTAAAAGATAAATCTGGCAAGTCTAATGTGCTTAATATTAATTTCCTAGATTGTTTTTTATTTTCATTAGTAAGATTAAATAACAGAGGCTTGAAATAGATATCTGATTCTAAGATTACTTAAAGTATATATTTTTCTGGAAAATTAGAAAGGAAATCTTAATTTTTCCAAACATTGATATTAATAACGTCCCCTAAATTCATAATTAAGAATCTAAATGAGCCCTTTTTCTGCTCAGAGATGATATAATCTCAACTTCTAATCCCTTGATATGATGTCTTATATCAGTTTATTGTGAAGTCCTAGATTTTGTTATGCTCCTGTGGTTCCATTTAACTTATGAGTAAGGACAAAGTGTAGAAGACTTTCTTCTGCATGGTAAGATGGCAGATGTTTTTGTTTGTTTGTTTGTTTGTTTGTTTGTTTGTTTTTCCCCTCCCAAGAGTGAAACTCTGCAAAGAGATCTGACTTTGGTGGTTAGAAAAAGACTAGCCTGGAAAAGAAGACTGCTGAAAAAGACATGTGAGGAGGACAACAGCTAAGGGTATAAACCTATCAAGTAGCAAGAGGAGACCAGGAAGGGATTTCACACCTACTACTATTCTCCAAATTGAATTTAATTTTAAAATATTTTGAATTAAAATAAAATTGCAATGCATCCTCTTTCTCTTTCTCGACCAGCTTCTCTAATCCTCTCCTATGTCCCTGGACTCTCAAGTTGATAGTTTTTTTTTTCTTTGATTTTATTTGTTTTACACGCACACACACACACATACACACACACACACACACACACACACACACACAACTAGTTGATGCCGAGTCTGCTTGTGTTGGTTGTTGTGTATAGAGTTTCAAGGCTGACCACTATGCAACTCTTCATCAATAGTTTCCTGAGGTTCTTTGTCTAGGGGTGGGACCCAGTGAGCCCTTTTCTCTTCCATATTAACATATTTTTTGATGGTACTGATGCTAAAGTTTTGATTGCATGCCCATTTTTTTTAGGAAAGATTCCCAAAACAGACTTGTGGGTATTCTGGATCCTACAGTCTTTCTGTCCCCTTTTCTGTGAGGTTCCCTGACAATAGCTACGGGTTCTGTGATATGAAATCTAGTCTTGAATCTCTGTGACCCATCCTTCTCTTCATTGTATGCATTTGGAGGTTTCTGTGAGCTCTTTCTTTGCTGTGAGGAGAGGCTTCTTTGATGGGAAGGTAGGAGCTACACTTATCTGTGAGCATAAGGATACAATTTAGCATGAGGTAAAGAATTATGCTAGTCTAGCTAAATGGCATTAGCAGAAGATGGCTAGGTCTCCAGTATAAGCCATGTTCTTTCTCCTGCTGTATGAGCTTTAAGTCCAATAAACAACTATGTGTTGACACTGACATGTGAACATCACTTTTTCTGTACATGGACACACACACAAATAAAAACCTTGTCATATTAATTGTTGCCACTTGTAAGGGTTGTAGCTAGGTGGAACTATTTAACTGCTTCCCTACCTTGGCAACTTGCATATTTTCTGAAACCATAAAAGCTAGACTATAGGATAGAAATTTTCTGATTAGATCTAGCTTGTGTAATCTGTATCCTAGGTATGTGGTGTCTTCAGCAATAGGTTCCCACCTTCAACTACTGAGAGGTAAACAAGGACTATATTTAATATATATATATATATATAATATACATATGTATATACATATATTATATATACATATAAAACATTAATATATAATATATAATATTATATATTATATATAATATATAATGTTATATATTATATATAATATATTATATATAATAATATTATATATACATATATAACATATATATAACATTATATATGTTATATATATATTAATATATATAACGTTAATATATATTATATATTATATATGTTATATATTATATATATTATATAATGTTATATTTTATATATTATATACACATATATTATATATTATACATATAATATATATGTAATATATAATATATATGTATACACACATGCACACACACACACATATATATGGGAGTATTGTTAGGCCAAGTGGCTTACTTTCCTTTAAGATATCTATTACTCTGTGTATCTAGTCACTTATATGTAACGTGTATTTTAGATAAACATAAAATAATATGGTTCCTTGAGGATTTATAGCATAACTTTGGTGTTATCTGTACCTCCTTATCTATTTACTTCCCTCTCTCTTCTTTATCTCTAGGCTCTTCCTTATTTTTTTTTCTGATTCCCAATTCATATAACCAGAATCATGTTATTCCTCCTTTTCCAATCCCCATGGGCCCTTTATATCTTCCTTGTTTCTGTGGTTACCTCCGGTTACATAACCACATCTGAGGATTTGAGGCTAGTAACCACAGATGATTGAGAACATGCAGTGTTTGTCCTTTGAGTCATTCAATAAAATCTTTCTTATGTCCTTTAATTCCCTGAAAATATCATGATTTCATTTTTTATACATCAATAATATCTCATTATATTTATTTACCACATTTTCTTTATCAATTGACCTTATGAAGGACGTTTAGGTTGTTTCTATTGCCTGACTCTTATGAATAGGGAAACTATGAATATTGTTTAGAAATTATCTGTGGGTCTAAGGTCTAGTCCTTTGAGCATTTTCTTAGAAGTTTTATAGACAGGTCATATTTTATATTTACTTTCAGGGTTTTTTTCTTGTTGTTGATTTGTAGATTTTCTATACTGAATTCCACTGTGGCTGGACCAATTTGCATTTTTATCAATAATGAATATGGGTTCCTCTTTAACCACAACCTTACCAGCACTTTTTGTCAGCTGTTTTGTTGACATGAACTGGGGTGAGTTGAAAATTTGAAGTTGTTTTAATTTGTATTTCCTTAATAACTAAGGGTGGTGAGACATTTACCAGCTATTTTTGTTTCTTCTTCTTAGATCCCTAGCCCATTTACTAATTGGGTCATTTATTTCTTTGACTGTGTGGTGTTAGTTCCTTTAATCTGCTAAGGGTGCATAGGGTAGATGACTGCAAGGAAACAGCATATTTATGACACAGTGGGGTTGGTACAGATGTGAACTCATAGAGACTGTGGCAGCATATGTAAGTTAAAAAAACATGGATAGGTGGATATGAAATTGCAGCCATAACCAAGATGCTATTTGTAAATTATACCTATGATTCAACTCATACTTCAAGATTGAGAGGCCAATATGAGGAAGCTCTTCTTGCTGGAGGGTTCTCTTTGCAGACCTGAGATGACAAAGGGCTAAGACAAGAGGGAACAAGAGTCAGTGCTAAAAGGAGTGCAGCATCGGACTTTGGAGACAAGCCAGTTGCTCACCAGTGCATCAGTCTATGAGCAAGTGGGAATCTAGTCACAAGGAAAAAGCTCATAGGACTTTTTTGATTCTTAAAATGTACAACTTGTTCTATCTCATAACACCTCCCAGTGAGAATTAAATTTAGATGTTTTGGCAGGAACATTCAAATTACAGCATCTAGGTCCTGAGGCCAGGAAGACTTGGTAGAAGAGGAGATAGTGAGTCGACTATTTTCTTGAGCAATAAGGTGCAGTGAACCCAGAAAGACAGACATAATTCACATACCTTCGAACAAATCAGAGGATGGTGCAGTAAGTCTGAGGAATGAATAGACACATACATGTTTTCCAGTTACTGTTGTACTTCTTTCCTTCTTTACGAGCTCCCAAGTGTGCATAGTTCTTGTTAAATCAATTGCAATGTTGAAAGAAGTTGTATAAAAAAATAATAGCTAAACAATGACTTATAATTAGTGAGGCTTCATGTAAGCAAAATGAACAATTTCCAGGCGCTTTTTATGTACTTCCACCAATGTACTGAAAGAATTATGGTTATGCATTTGTTCTAGGAAGTGACTAGAAGGTGTTAAATTGCTTAGCTTTATTACAAATGAAAGAGTTGCTTGGTAATTAACATCAAGGCATTCATTTCATAAAAGGGTATTAGCTAATGTCTTGTCATAAAATGGGACAGATTAAAATTTGAAAAGATGAAGCGCTAAGAGCTCTTTCAAGCTGAGTGAATTTTTGCCTTTTCAAAACTTAGTTCAAGAAGTGAAAATGATGTTAAGCATTTTCAGTGCCAAGCTCATGGCTGACTCTAGGCGGTAATGCGAGTGTTTTTTCCATTGGCGATGTGTGTAATAGCGGAGCTGGTTCCAGTCAGAGTTCCTAGCAACAGTGCTTAATGTGAAAGGAACTCACCATTAAAAAGTTGCTCTCTTTAACTATTTTTGTATGGATCTAGAAGTCTATAAATATTAAAAGAGTACAATGCTTTATATACTTGATAGTCTCACAGAAATCTAGAGACAATTTTACTTTTAACTAATATATAAAGCAAAACAAAGAGACCTAAAATATTTCAGAGTTTACTCTATTTAGACACGAAGCATGTGGATAATATATATGCTCATACTAATGAGAGCGATTTGAAACTTTTAAAGTCTTTATTTATAATCTCTCCATATATGACTAGTTCTTATTACTGACCAACTTTCATACATTTGAATATGAATTTTTACATTCACTGTTCATACAGATCTTATTTAAAGAATTGGTAATTGCAAACATCTTGGTTTATTCATTTTTGAAAACCCTTCTGTGACTGGCATATAGCACTCAATCAGTGTTTGTAAAACAGATGGAAAAATGTTGAGAACTATTAAGTGGTAAAAGTATCTTCATCTTGATAAATTTACAAATGATTTTGTCATTTAGATCTTCCCTGTAGAGATAAGTGATGAATGCTCAAAAATGTGATTTTAGGCAATGTTCATAATTATGACATATAATCACTGTTTCTAGTGTTGACAATTATTTACATCATTTGACAGTTATAAAAATATTTTCAACGGGGTTGACATAATCATATTATGGCATTTATTTTTAAAGTAATCAGCGTTGAAAGAAATTTGAACACATTAACTAGCAATAATTTAACAGAAGTCAATGTTTCTTTCACAAAAGAGATCTCAGCCTGCTGAGAAGAGGAACATTTCTAAGAACTGATTATCATAGCGCAGTTTCGCTCCCTGGAATATTTGTTTATTGATCACACAGGACATTTCTTACTGCCATGCGTTGGTTACTTGTTATCATCTGTGCGGCTGGTTCAGTGTGTGCCATTGTATGGCCTACCAGTTTCTGCCCTCAGCACTGGGGTTACAGATGCCTGCCTTTATAAATCCTTTTCTCTGGTCCTGGGGGCATCCTAATTCAAGTAGTTTTGATTACACAGCAAACGTTTGCTCACTAACCACCTCCATAGTTCTTAAACTGGAGATTTTTATGGTAAAAAATAGAACACAAAGACTTCAGTATCTGTCTTCTGCCTGCTGCAGGCTCAGTTTACTAGGCCTGTGGAAACCTTTAGAAACAGCAAGGGTCAGAATAGGAGAAGAGGCACTTTTTCCTTCAGGAATTTCAGTTTCATTTCAGGCAACACAAAAATCAATCAAAAGATGATGACTAATGATGGGTAGAGAGGAAAGAACAATGCATTTCTTTAGCTTACTTAGTCATGCTGGATACATCACCAACATCATTGTTAAAATACCAAGATTGCAAACTAAATGTATATGTATGTGTGCATATTTCTGAGTATATTTATATGACTTTGCAAGACAAGCCCATCAGAGGATGTGCAGCAAAGGGATACTTGCTGCTACCCAGGTGTCATCTATGCCATCTGAAACATAGAAACTTCCTGCAAAGAGAGATGCACCAATGTCCTTTTACAAAGAACTGTAAATTTTCTTTCTTTTTTCTTTTCTTTTTTTTTCAGTTTAAGTTGCATTTATTCCATCAACATATCTTCTCATAATACAGTCAGTAGGGACCTCCAGCTTCTTGGTATTCTTTTTTTTTTCTTTTTCCTTTTTAAAATTTTTACTAATTACACTTTATTCACTTTGTATCCCCCAATAAGCCCCCCCTCCTCCCCTTCCAATCCCACCTTCCATCCCTCTTCTCCATACATACCTCTCCTCAAGTCCACTGATAGGGGAGGTCTTCCTCTCCTTCCTTCTGATCCTAGTCTATAAGCTCTCATCACCTAAAGAAACTAATCAAGAGGGAGGATTCTGGCTAAAATGCTCAATCCCCAGCCAGAATGGCAAAGCAGATGGACATCAGAAGAAGAAAACAAGAAACAAGTTAGGAGCTTGTCACAGAGGGCCTCTGAAAGGCTCTGCCCTACAGACTATCAAAGCAGATGCTGAGACTTATGGCCAACTGTTGGGCAGAGTGCAAGGAATCTTATGAAAGATTTGGGAAACAGTAAGATCTGGAGATCACAGGAACTCCAAAAGGAGAGCTACAGAACCAAAAAATCTGAGCACAGGGGTCTTTCCTGAGACTGATACTCCAACCAAGTAGCATGCATGGAGAAAACCTAGAATACCTGCACAGATGTAGCCCATGGTAGTTCAATGTCTAAGTGGGTTCCATAGTAATGGGAACAGGGACTACCTCTGACATGAACTGATTAGCCTGCTGTTTGATAACCTCACCGTGATTGGAGGAGCAGCCTTACCAGGCCACAGAAGAAGACAATGCAACCACTGTTTCTTTTTAAAGATAAATATTTCTGAATTTATCTGAGGTAAAATCTGTAGTCTGAGAATATTTACAATTTTATGTTTCAATGTTACAATCTTTCTTTTTAATTTCTGAGATTGCAACATCTCTCTCTTCCCTTTCTTACCCCAAATCCTACCAAATACTCCTCTCTACTCTCCATCAAGTTTATGGTTTCTTTTTTACCACTTGTTCTTGAATACATACACTTATATGTATGTACATATATATTCTTAAAAATGACCTGTTAAGTCCTTATAAAGTTACTTGCATTGGTATTTTCAGGACTGATAGTTTGGCATTGTCAGCCAATTGTGTTTTTCCCTGGGGATGACCACCTCTCCTATTTCCAGCTTTCCTCACTTGCCTATAGTGCCTTGTACAGGGTGGAGGCCTGGTAGAGTTTTCACCAGTGTCTTTGGCCCTTTGATGTCATTTCTGTTCAGCTCACATTGGGGCAGTTATGTTTGTGAGCTTTTATGGGATACATGGTTAGTGATCAAGCACTTTTCACAAGTAAATGAAGCTCATTTTCTTATACTATTTCTTTCCTTATTTGGAGTACTTGTCAATTTCATTCGACTTCTCAAGTCTCTCATTCCAAACGTATGAGATGGAGAAACTTTGGTGGCAGTACATCTTGGATAAATATTCTGTTAAAAAAACCGAAAAGTATAGGGTTACTTTTAATTTTTGACTAATAAGAGATTATGAACTGAATGAAATTTAAGACACAAATCTAGTCAATAACTGCTATTATGAAGATTCTCATTCTTTTTTTAAATGGGCCTGCTTAAGCAATCTCTAGTTGTAGTTGGGAGGCTGCATCTAAAACAAGGTACAATTAGTGAAGATGGAAGACAAGAGGTACAGTATGTTCAAGGTTCCCTGCCTCTTGAGGTATATAGGCAGAAAGTTTACTGACTGGTGTCAAACCAAAACAGAGATGGCCTCAAGGACAGACAATCAGAAGGATATAATACCACAAGAACAAGCAAAAGTACTATTGTAATATGTAGAGAGAAGAACAAGGGGTCTGTCTAAGCAGGAGACCTGCCCGTGTCCAGCTTTTGACAGTGAGGGCTTTCCTTTAAGAGGGAAGAAAATAAGACTGGGATGAACTAATCTTAGAGAGTAAAGGGAAAATGGTATTCTCTGACAACAGAGAATGTTTTGCTCACAGTCAACTTATTCTTTAAGGAAGCCAAGGGTGGGCTATATATGAAGTTGGAGCCAATTTGGAGGCCAGAGGAAAGGAGAGAATTGCTAAAACAAAGGTTGGTTAATAAGCATTTTAAGGTTTTTCAAGGACTGATCCGTTAGATGTGTATAATGCACAAAACTAATGTTTGAACGGTCTGTTTTATATAATCATGGCCAAGAATAAACTATGATTAAGTTTTGATTGGCAAAAGTATGTTTTCAATAAATCATTTCTGGAAGGAGAAATAGGAAGGTGTCTTAATTTCCACTGCTACCATCCCCCATTACAATTACCACAGGGCTCTGGCAGTAAGAAGTAGTGCAGAATAGTGGGAGTTTGTGACAAAATTCTGAGAACTAATCCACGGTTCTTGAGAGAAAGTCATTGCTCATTTCAAGGCATTCCAAGAGTGAATGG
Source organism: Pachyuromys duprasi (assembly GCA_028658305.1). Taxonomy (NCBI): domain Eukaryota; kingdom Metazoa; phylum Chordata; class Mammalia; order Rodentia; family Muridae; genus Pachyuromys; species Pachyuromys duprasi. Next base: position 91,737,448 of record CM053764.1, read on the forward strand.
TGTGTTGCCAGTAGAATTGCAGGCTGGCCAGCAAAATGCCTGCATAAGGACATTTGGATATCATGATGGGGATAGGTTTAATTCCTTAGAGAGGGTTCGGACATATGTTCAAGCTCCAAATCTTGAAGTTTGTGTAGGGAATTCCTTGTCTTCTAAAATAAGATAGTTCTTATTTAGAGTATCCAAGACTTCAACACAGGCAAACTAAGAAATCAGATGTAAGACTGAGATCATTAGAAGTGATGATTTTCTTACCAGTGGGTAAGAATGACCATAGACTCTGAAATTCAAAAGTGGTTCAGCTATTGTAAGCAAAGGGTCATGGTGGCATATACAAAACAAGAGAACGGGCAGATCCTTGCAAATAATATATTTTAAAAGAGGGTCTATTCTTAAAGAAAAGAAAATTATTTTCAGCTTGAATAATAGCCTAGTGCATCTTGGACCTCCGTCATTTCCTTGGAATTTCTTTTTGTTTTGTAGGTCAGGTTTCTGAGTCTCATATGGGAAAATGCATAGTTAAATTTGGAAGGAAATAGAATATAAATAGCTATTTTAGAGGATTGTAGGGGTTGAAAAATTACATGTCAAAATTGAAAATGTAAAAGTTAGAGCTTTCTGAGTCTCTTTACTTTAAATTTCCTTTCTATATTTTCTGTGTTGATAGCAGAAATGTTAATACTGAATTATATTTTCTTTCAGATCTTGAATATGCTGTTCATATGCAACATGGAGACTTTTGGAAATAGGTTGTATGTGGTTTGCCATTTATTTTCTGTGGGCAATCTGAATTTTATTTTAATATCTAAAATATGTGTAATATATAAATATAAATGCAATGAGATGGAAATATTCTGTTTTATGTTATTATTTCAGAAGAATATTTGAAAATTTTTGTATAGAAAAAAACCCCATTTGTTCCTGACTCTGTATATCAAAACTCCCAAGAATGAATTCCAACATTCAAATAACCTTAGAACTGTCCTCTACATGTAGTTTAGTCAACTCTGAAGTATTGTATTCAAACTCTAAATGCATGTCAAAGGACAGAGTGGTCCTTTAGATTCCTCACCCGATTGCTCTCTCATATCATAGCATTTACTTATAATAATGTTGAAAGGCTTCATGTGGTATTCTATATTATGCATATATTCTCCTTATCAGTAAAAATCTTAGAGGATGGAGTTTGTCCTCCTGTATCTTTGAAAACACCATAGATATTAAAATGGTATCTTATGATGAGTGTTTATATATATATATATATATAAATTTTCATATACATGCAATAAAAATCAGTGAAAAGAAGAGGCAATAGAAGCCCGAGAGATGCACATTAGGTTTTGGAGGGTGAAGGGGGAAAGCTGAAGTGTTACAGTTGTGTTATAACATACAAATAAACAAATGAGGTGACTGAAAAATGTTGTTTTTAAATGAAACGTTGTCACTTTAAAGATGGAACATTTTTATTAATTTTTAAAATTGCAGAATTCAGTCCTTACATGTCTAGACATTTGAGGGTGGTGCAAATGCCATCAAACGGTTTACCCCTGTAGATCCTGAGCAGGGATGGCTCTCTGCCCAGTGGCTCTACTCAGTCCCTTCTTTAACCTTCATATTACACTTCAAGGAGTTTCCAAGGAATAGAGATGTTATTTCCTACCATCAACTTCTCCATAACTATCTCATGTTTCAGTCATCCTTAATCATGGGGGATATACTCGTGAGTATTTCCTTACACTGTTTGCTTATTTTTCTTTTGGTGAATTGGTACTTGACATCACTGAAGCCGTGTAGGTGAGTTTTCCATTAATATTTTTGTACCTTCAGTGTGGTATATCCTTACATTCACTCAAGATCAGTTGGGCATATTTCCTTCTTTTCCACACAGTGTGCAAAATATTCTTAAGAATGTCCGATCTGCTTCCTATTGATCTATTCAGTACTTCACCCTGTACAGTACCCATTGAAAACTGATCAATAAGCACTTACTAAATTAATTAGAAGACGTTTATTTCAATAATGTTTTCTCCTATAGAATAAAGAGCAATGATTTTACAAATCAATGCACTTAGGAATTGCAGTTACTGTTAGTCATATTTACATGGTCATAAAAATTCATTAGATTTGTTTCTGTTTGTTAATATATGTTTAAATTTTCAAATCTTGTACCATTGTTATGGTTTAAATCTGTCTTTTCAAATTTATCTATGGGAAACCTGGTCCCTGACGTGTCAGGATAGAGGTATAGAAACTTTAAGAGACAGAGTGTGAGGTCTTCAGATCACTGAAGGCACTGCCTTCTGAAGTGAGCAGCACAGTCATCATGGGTCACGTGTTGGTTTGTAAAGTAGTACTCTGTTATACGTACATCATCCATAGCTTTTTAATTCCTCTGCCTCCCCGTCTTACTGTGTGGTCTTTCCCATCTGCATGTGCTAGGTCTCATGTAACATTCAATGAAACCTCTACCAAAACTCAGCAGGTGTTGTCGCCATAGTCTTAACATCCACAACTAGGGGACAAATAAGCTCTCTCTACTCAAACTGAGGAATAATGCTTTAGGAGCACAAAGTAGAATATTATGATGAAGTTGGTAATCATATTATTACATTACTACTGTTATTCACTGCACTAGCTATCACTCATATACCTTTTAAAATTCATATTACAATATGAGCTCTATGATCTATATATCATAGGAATGTGCAATGATTTATTATGTTCTCTAAGATATGAGCTTATGAATATGTATATGTTTTATTTTCTAAATATATTCATGTAACTATTCTGTCTCTGTAAGTAAAGAGATTGACTTCTTTTCAGAATTTATTTGAAGATAGAAAAATATAACAACTTTGGATACAGTGTTTTGAAGTTAACTATTTATGAACTTGCAGTCAAAATATAATAAAAATGCTTGATGGGATCAGAAAGAAGAATCATTAATTCTTTATGAGGGTAACGGTAAAGTTTTGTAAGAAGGTCATTGTAAATATGTTCCTTTGAGGATAACTAAGCCCTTTCCAAGAAGAAAACACCTTTCAGAACCCCAGCACCTACTTCAGAAGGGTTGTGAGTGGTCCCAGGCACAGAAGTCAAAAAGAGTGTAGAAAGTTAAGGAGAAGCCACTCACTAGAATATCACCACAAAATAGCAGTCACATAAAATAGTCTTTTTTCTTTTTTAAAGTAAAACACTGTCAATATTTTGTTGTGTATTTAAATTACCTTCATTTTATTGATGACAACATTAAAGAATGTAATGTACTAATGAAAACTGTTCCTGTCAAATATGCTAGAAGACTGGGCTAACACAGCATAAATATGAATTCTTGTGGATTCTTTTTAGTTTAGCATGATAACCAATTTTTATAAAACAGTATTTGGCTACATTTTATTAAACCAATAATTATAAATCACTAGTTACTATTTTCTCTAGTTCACACCTGACTTAAATTTTTCCAACATCATTTCAATAATGCCTTAGAGCACTAAATAAAAACTTGTACATGCTTCTTCTGAGCGCACCATCTGTGGGTTTCTTTCATGTAAATGGAGATACTCACTTTAAAAAATCATAATTGCTTTTTTTCTTGGTCATGAATGCATCAAACTATAGTGCATTCATATGGTTTGATCTTATTTTTCCTTCTTGGCATTTCTTGTCAGATTTCAGCTCCCAATAATTTAAAAAAATAGGGTTGGCACAGTGCAACAACACAACCGCAGAACTAGTCAGAATTGGCCAAGGCATGAAGAGCTTGGCTGATATTTTGGCACTTTGTTTTGAAATTGATGAGGAAGCCTTCAAATGAATAGACTCACCCCCACCCCCTACTTTGGGTTTCAAGAAGGCTTATTTTCTAATTATTTTCTATTTTTAATTAAGCCTTGACTGTTCACAGTGAGAAGAGCAGCCCTGGCATTTCATACACTGTCTACTTGCTCAGAACTGTTTATCCTGAGAATCACAACTAAGTTCAGCCTCATAACTGGGCTGTAATAAACCATTTTGGAATATCAATAATTAAGGTTTCCCATCTAAATTTACATCATATTAACTTATTACTAGCCAAGGTTTATTTTATTTATTTTTCCCTCATGAGGAATTCATCTATAACAGAATTCCTCTTCTTGAACTATTTTTTTGTCACTTACAGATGCAATCTATCACTGTCTTATGCATGGCTACTGTATAGTGGCTTTTAAAAATCATGCGGTCTATATTTATTTTTCACTTTCATTATTATTAATATTATTTGTATCCTGGCTGTAGCCCCCTTCTTAGTCTCTCCCAATCCCACCCTCCCTCTTATCACCGTATGCCCCTCCCATAGTCCAATGAAAAGGGAGGTCCTCCTCCCCTTCTATCTGACTCTAACCTCTCAACAAGACTGGCTGCATTGTCATCCTCTGTGGCCTGGTAAGGCTGCCCCTTGCCCTGTCCCCCCACCCTGAGGGGGAGCTGATCAGAGAGCCAGCCACTGAGTTCATGCCAGCAACAGCCCCTGCTCCCCTTACTATGAAACCTACTTAGAGACTGAGCCTATGTGTTACATCTGAGCAGGGGTTTTAGTTTCTCTCCATGCATGGTCCTACGGTGTAAGAAGTCACTCTCATTTATCCATTATGTTATGGTTATAAATATCATTCTAGGTGTAAGAATAATAGTATTTTATTTCTAATTTTCATCAGGTAATGATGATAGCACATTTATTATCATAAGACTGAAAGCAATTCATGATCTACCTATATATCTAATGAGGTTCTTCTTTCTCTCTCTTCTCCAATCCACTCTTTTAATATTTCTATGACTCTAGCAACCTTTGTAGCAAACATTGGTCCATTCTCCTGTTCTCACACTGTGCATATTTTGCTTCAAAAAGTCTCCTTTCCCCTCCTGGCTTTGATATGTTGCTATGTCATTCTATCCACCAATAAACTATGCCCAAACAATTTTCAAAATTGTCTAACCATAACTTCTATTCGTTTTCTACTTCCAGGGACTTTGTTCTTTCCAATGACAGGACCTGGGAGTAGGAGTGTTTATGTGTTTTCCTTATGGAATCATATGTCTTATAATGAAGCAATCAAATGTTTATTAAGTGAGTGAGATGTGAAGACAATAATATCACTAGGATGTTGATATTCTTGACATCAACATGCTAAAAAATCTTTATTAACTTATTTTAAACTTCCTAAGGTTACTGTCATGTCTTGACCAAATGAGTTTTGTATCCAGTGTAGTCTGTAATTCTCTGAGGATTTTATTAATATTATGCAAAATATTCCTGAATATAGCCATTCCTCATTATGTTTGGGGTATTGGCTCCAGGACTCTCTGTGGATTCAAACATTTCCAAATGTTTATGACTTTAATAAAATAGTTTAGAATTTGCACAAAACCTTCACACACACACACACTCTTCTATACATTGTAAATCATTTCTAGATTACTTATAACATATATATGTATACATACATAAAATGTACATTCACTAAAAGTAACTGCTATATTCAATTACTGAGGAGTAATGATGACAAAAATAACCTCAGGATGAGGAAATGGGTTAGAAGGTCAAATAGTCACTATCTAAATGTGAGGACCAAAACTGAAGTAACTAGCACCCACATGCCTGATACAGTTATGGCATCCTGCCTGTAATCCCAGAACCCAAGAGAAAGAGACAGGGAATTCCTGGAAAAAGCTCATTAACTAGATGAGAGAAAACAAATTTGGATTAAAGTGAGAGACATTCCCTCAGTGCATAAGGTGGAGGAAAATTAAAGGAAAAAAATGCACAGGTCTACATAGGTTCACACATTGAGAGGCAGGAGTGAACATTACTTCTCATCCATAACCAGCAAGATATTTGAGATTGGCACATGCTTGCAAAGGAAAAGGCACCTTCTCTAATGGAGTATGTTAACTAAATTTCAGGGAAAGACCCATGCTCGGTGCTAGTTTAGTGGCCACTACTCCTGTGGCTACTAACACAAAATAAACTCAATGGTATTTTTAATTAAATATTATTTTCATATTAATTACATTTTATTCCACTGTATGGTTTGTATCCCAGCTGTAGCTCCCTCCCTCATTCCTTTCCACTTCCTCTCTCCCTCTCTCATCTTCTCCATGCCTCTATCTAAGTCCACCTCTAGGGGATGTCCACCTTTCCTTCCCTCTGACCCTAGCTTATCAGGTCTCTTCAGGACTGGCTGCAATGTCCTACTCTGTGGTCTAGCAAGGCTGTTCCTCCCTTGAGGTGAGGGGTCAAAGAGCCAGCCACTGAGTTCATGTCAGAGACAGTCCCTTTTCCCCTTACTAGGGAACCCACTTGGATACTGAGCTGCCATAGGCTATATCTGAGCAGGGGTTCCTACCATAGAGGCGCCTCTGAAAGACTCTACCTAGCAATGTATCAAAGCAGATGCTGAGACTCATAAACAAACTTTGGGCAGAGTGCAGGGAATCATATGAAATAAGAGGTAATTAGTAAGACCTAGAGAGTACAGGAGCTCCACAAGGAAAGCAACAGAACCAAAGTATCTGGGATCAGGGGTATTTTCTGAGACTGATACTCAACCAAGATACATTCACAGATATAATCTAGAACCCCCGCTCAATGGTATTTTTTATAGATTTTTTTGTGTTGTGCTTTTTTCTGGTCTTTTGCTTGTATATTCTGGTACTATTTTTGTATTCTTTGTGTGTGTTGTATGTGTGTGAGTGTTTGTGTGTGTCAGAGAGAGACAGAGACACAGACAGAAGAGACAGAATCCTGATGTTTCACTTATTTTGATTAAAGAAAGTTAGTTTAAAAGATATATCAGAATATATTAAATGAAAAATAATTTTATTAAAAAAGAAAAAAAAACAGATTTAGTGTGTCTGGTTTTATGTTGAGGTCTTTGATCCACTTGGACTTTACTTTTGTGCAGGGTGATAAATATGCATCTATTTTAATTTTTCTATAAGTAAATGGTACAGTTAGACCAGTACCATTTGTTGAAGATGCTGCCTTTTCCCCATTGTATGGTTTTTGATTCTTTGTCAAAAATCACGTGTCCACAGATGTGTGGGTTTATTTCTGGGTCTTCTATTTGATTCCATCGATCTACCATTCTGTTTCTATGCCAGTACCATGCAGGTTTTATTACTGTTATTCTATAGTACACCTTAAGATCAGGGATTGAAATACATCCAAACAATCTTTTCTTGTACAGGGTTTTAGCAATTCTGTTATTTTCTTTTCTTTTCATTTCTTTCTTTTCTTTTCTTTTTCTTTTTTTTTTTTTTGCTTTTCCATGTGAAATTGCATATATCTGAAAGATGTTCAACCATACAACAAGGACATTTGCTTAACTATGTTCGAAGCATCTTTATTCATAATAGCCAGAATCTGAAAACAACTTAGATGTCCCTCAACCAATGAATGGATGAAGAAATTGTGATACATTTACACAATGGGATACTGCCCAGCAATTAAAAACAAGGAAATCATGAAATTTGCTGGCAAATCAGTGGAACTAGGAAAGATCATTCTGAATGAAGTAACCCAGAAGCCAAAAGACACATATGGTATATACTCACTTATAAGTGGATATTAGACATAAAATACAGGATAAACATACTAAGATCTATAGTCCTAGATAAGCTAAACAACAGGAAGGGCCCTAGGGAAGATGTTTAATCCTTGTTCAGAGTGGCAAACAGAATGGACATCAGAACTGGGAGAAAACAGGGAACCAGACAGAAGCCTTCCACAGAGGGTCTCTGAAAGACTCCACCCATCAGGGTATTGAAGCAGTTGCTGAGACTCATAGCCAAACTTTGCGCAGAGGTCAGGAAACGTTATAGAGGGGGAAGGGGATAGAAAGACGTGGAGGGGACAAAAGCTCCACGAGGAGACCAACAGAGCCAATAAAATGTTTGTTCTGGGTTCCAAGAGGGCCTGCAAACACTGATGATTCAACCAAAGATCATTCATGGAGAGGACCTATATCCCCTGCTCAGATATAGCCTGAGGGCAGCTCAGTCTCCATGTTGGTCACCTAGTAAGGGGAGCAGAGGAAATCACAGGCATAAACTTGGTTGCTTGCGCTTTGATCAACTCATCCTGATGAGTTGGCCTTTCTAGGCCACAGAGAAAGTGAATACAGACAGTTCTGATGAGACCTGATAGGGTAGGGTCAGATTGTAGTAGAGGAGGTCCTCTATTCTTAGTGGACTAAGGGAGGGTCACAAGGGGAGAAGAGGGAGGAAGTGTGGGACTGGGAGGATATGTGGGAGCAGGCTACAGCTAGGATACAAAGTGAATAAATTGTAATAAATAATAATTAAAAATAAAATGGAAAAGAAATACAAATCAGCTCAAAGGAAAATAATAAAAAAACCCAACATTAATCTCTCACCTACACACATACATATGCACACAGAGAACATAAAAATACACTAGTGCAATGTCCTCTTCTGTGGCCTAACAAAGCTGCTCCTCCCTCGTGGGTGAGGGGATCAACAGCTAGCCATTTTGTTCATGTCCGAAATAGTCCCTGTTCCCCTTACTAGGATACCCACTTGGATATTGAGCTACCATTTGCTACATTCAAGCAGGGGTTCTAGGTTATACCCATACATGGTCCTTGGTTGGAGAAACAGTCTCATAAAAGACCCCTGTGCCTTGATATATTTGGTCCTTGCGGAGCTCCTGTCCTCTCCAGGTCATACTAACTCCCCCTTCTTTCATAAGATTCCCTGCACTCTGACAAAGGGTTGTTTATGTGTCTTAATATTTGCTTTGATACAATGCTAGGTAGAGTCTTCCGAGGCCCTCTGTGGTAGGCTCTTGTCCTGCTACTTGTTTTCTCCTACATCCAATGACCATCCCATTTGTCTTTCTAAGTGAGGATTAATCCTCTTACCCCAAGTCATCTTTCTTGTTTATCTTCTTTAGGTGTATAGACTTCAGTATGTTTATCCTATCTTATAGGTCTATATAAGTGAGTATATACCATGTGTGTCTTTCTGCTTTTGGGATACCTCACTCAGGATGATCATTTCCAGGTCCCACCATTTGCCTGCAAATTTCGAAGAGACCTGATAAGCTAGAGTTAGAAGGAAACTGGAGAAGAACCTCCCCTATCAGTGGATGTGGAAAGGGGCAGGGAAGAGATGAGGGAGGGATGGGAGGGATAGGAAGGGAATGCAGGAGGGGGGCTAAGACTGGGATACAAAGTACATAACCTGAGATTAATATAAAACAAAATTGTAAAAAATAAATAAATAAATAAAACAAAAAATTCACTAGTGTGATGTGCACTCACACATATCCACATGCAGTCTCTCATATGCACCACACATACATACACAGAGAGATAAATGATCAGTGTTAGTGCAGTATTTACCATAAATTTTAATTTTTAATTGACAAATCAATAGGGGTGGAACTCATAGTACAGAATGTCATTTGAAATGAGTTTTCCTAGAAAAACATTACGTCTGAGATACAGTGAAAGTTATGAACCAGGGATTAATCTAGTTGTGAAAAGAAGCCCTAATTATGTTAAATAATGAGAATAAATGTCAAAGATATTTAAGACATACATGCTTGTATTTCCCAAGGAGAATGAGCAAAGTGAGTGGTGGCATCTGCTGGTTTTATTTCAAGAAATGGGCTTGGAAGAATCTTACAGTGATACCTAAAGTTAGAAAGTACTGCAAAGTGAGATTAGCATGGAGTCTGGCACCCATGGCACACCCATGATTCTCATGTTATAGCTGAAAGGCACTGATACCTCACTAAATTTGATTTTAAATTTGTAGAATAATTTCAGATTGGTACAGGGTGACAATATCTGCAGGTACGTATTTTGGGGGCATTACATTTAGGTCAATTTAATTACATCCCACAATGTAAGCAACAGACCTTAGTGTTATGAACACTGAGAGTTTGGGTTTTCCAGATAACAGCAATATACCTCTTTCCCAGTCTAACACAGCATTGTCTCTCCTGTGCTCCCTCTGTGTATCTGGTTTGTAGGGGGTCAGAGGTGTAGAAATTTGTTGTCTTCTGTTACCTTTAGAGGTGAAATTAAACTACCAGGTGCTCTTAACAATATTTATAACTGTTTTTTTCTGTGAGTTTCATTTTTAATAATATAGGTAGTTAAGATATCAATATCTACATCTCTATATATTTGTGTATATATACATTTGTAAAACATTTATAATATACCCTTATTATTCAATGAGCTAATGTCTATAAAGCACTGGACACAGGCACAGGCACATTCTAATCCCCCATGTACTCTCACTTCCTGCAGCTTTTCTTCAACCTTGAGTATTTATATTTCTAAGTCTAGAGCTTCACTTTCTAGAATGATATCTTCTCATCAATAGCAAAGATTTTATGATCCAAGCTATATGATCTCCTAATGTAAAGTCTATATAAGAGGTATGACTAGACAGTGATTTTCTACAATAAAAGAAAAATCCAAAACAATCTTAGTCCTCACTGTTTCTGTCTGAACTGTTATTTCTATTTTACTTCACTATATTCTCCTCATGCTTTACCACAATTCCCAATTTGTTTTTATCAAGTTCTCCACTTGAAAGTAACTGAGAGTTTTCAGTACATCATTGAAAACTATCTGTGTGTATGAAACTATTGTTAGTTGTATTGTTAGTATTGTTAGTATTTCCATATGATATTAATACTGGAAGACCATTTGATATAATCTTACCTAACTCTAAATATGAACAATGTGTAAACTATGCCAAATTTATTATTAAGTTATTGATTGTTTTCTTTCATATGAAGTTTCTTTGAGGTTCAAGTTATAGTTATGATGTATCAGTGAATTACACAGTATCTTCTGCCTTTTAAAAGTCTAGATTGAAAGATTCTCTGAGATGCTCACATATTCACACTGAAATTTATATCTGCTCAAAAAACAAGCACAAACCTTTACCAAACAAACAAACAAAGAAACAAACTTGGTTTTACTTTTCCAAAATAGATTTTCTTCTGATCTTATGGTAGCGTCCTTCTCAAAATATTACCACTGAATTTTATAGTTCCTTCTGAGTTAAGATGATTTTCAAACATTCATCTTGATGGCCTACCTCTGGTTCAGGCAAAATAACTTATTAGAACCTAATATTTAATTTCCTCAGGATACATCGTAATACTTCATTCATATTTTTCTATACCACAAATTTCTACCATATTTTCTTTGCATAGATTGATCATTAGTTTCCATACCTGAAGAAAGATATTAGTAAATCGTCTTATGGATAGGGATTTTTCCCAGTATCATTGGCTCAACTGTTCAATGATTCTTTGTTTTTTTTTTTATGTTAGGGAAGATAATTTACTAAATGTCTTCTTGTATAACCACTGAAGTTAAAATGAAGGTCTGCAGAATGTGTTAATTATGTGCCTTGAGTCAAGGCACTTTCTGGTCCTATAAGTAATGTCATTTGTTGTTGTTTATTAAAAGAGAGTAGGAAGAACCAGGACTAACAATGAAAGACACTGGTGAGATGTGAAGAAACTGGAAACTTGCCCTGTGCAATATTTTTGCATAGCTATCAAATCACTGTAAATTGAGATGATAGCTTACAGTAACCAAATGAGCTTAGGTGAAATTTTATTATACTTTCAGCAAGGATACTTATTAACTGCCTTATATTCCCATTACACAATCATTGTGGCAACTCGGTGAAAGTGTGGGAAAAGTGGTTATTTCAAAGCACTTATCTGCTGGCTCACTTATCCAATGTGTTCAGATAAATGAAATCTGACAGGATTCCCAGCAGGGTTGCTGTCAGGGCAGTGATGCTTTTGATTAGAAACCAAAGAAGGCCATCTTCTGAGGCTATTATTTGGATTAGTTCCCAGGGCTGAGAGTTACCACCACAATATCATCAAGAAGAAATTGTCTTCCCAAGTATTCAAACACAAATCAGACAGTGATTTAATGCTACAAAGTTTGAAAGAATTGGAGAAATACACTGCAAACCTCTTCTGTGAAACTATTCTGACCATGTGGTGCAGAAATGAAAGAGATAGCAGTTTTGTGAGATAAACTCAAAGCAGGGTGATGGGCCTATCATGCCAATTCATTATCTCAGGGGGCAGAACTGAGGCATTGAAGAAGCCCTTATCTATAACATCAGAAGACAGGATTTTCTATCTTTAATACCTCATTGCTAACTCTATCACTGTAGAGTCATAGACGTCTGGTAAACTGAAGAACAAAGATAAGCTTTTCTATAAATCTGAAACTTAGTGCCACTTTAAAAAGAAAATCCTTTGATAACAATAGTATTAAACAACTTAGATTAATCAATTAATCCGATTGAAGGCAAATAGAGTCTCAAACTGAGATATAAGTGATACCATTAGAGAAAAAGACCACAGGTGGGAATTCATGAAAGTCTTCTTAATAGTCATATATCCAAAATAGGCTCAACTATGCAACAAGGATATTTGTTCAACCATGTTTGTAGCAGCCTTATTTGCAGGAACTAGAAACTGGAAACATCTTAGATGTCCCTCAACAGAGGAATGGATACAGACATTGTGGTACATTTACACAATGGAATACTACTCAGCAATTAAAAACAAGGAAATCATGAAATTTGCAGGCAAATGGTGGGAACTAGAAAAGATCATCCTCAGTGATGTACCTCAGAAGCAGAAAGACACACATGATATATACTCACTCATAAGTGGCTATTAGATATATAATATAGGATAAACATATTGAAATCTATAGTCCTAAAGAAGCTAAACAAGGAAGACATTAAATCCTTATTCAGAAGGGCACCTCTGAATAAAACATAAAATTATAATTTATTTCATAAGCAATTCTCCAACAGTGTGTCTTAAATATAGAAGTAAATTGGAGTGGTTAAGTATAGTTTATAATTTAGAAAGAGCATGTCAAAAATAAAATCTCAGACATTTTTCTATATAACATGCATGATTTAATCTGGTATATATCCACAATTCCTTAAAAAAAACACTGTGTTGTAGCAGGTGTTTGAAGCTGATCTTCAAGGGTTGACATAGGGATATAATAATCTGTCACTAGGAAGGCTCATTTTTTCTTCTTTTTTTAATATTAGTTACAGTTTATTAAATTTGTATCCCAGCTGTATCCCACTCCCTCATTCCCTCCCCATCCTACCCTCCCTCCCTCATCTCCTCCCTGCTCCTTTCCAAGTCCTCTGATGGGGGAGGACCTCCTCCCCTTTCATCTGACCCTGCTTTATCAGGTGTCTTGAGGACTGGCTGCAAAGTCCTCCTCTGTGGCCTGGCAGGGTTGCTCTTCCCTGGGGGGAGGGGGGGAGAGGTCAAAGAGCCCACCATTGAGTTCATGTTAGAAATAGTCTCTGTTCCCCTTACTAGGGTACCCACTTGGATACTGAGCTACCATGGACTACATCTGAGCAGAGGCTCTAGGTTATATCCATACAAGATCCTTGATTGGAGAAACAGTCTCATAAAAGACCCTTGTGTATAAATATATTTGGTCCTTGTGGAGCTCCTGTCCTATCTAGATCACATTAACTTCCCCTTCTTTCATGTGATTCCCTGCACTCTGCCCAAGGTTTGGTTATGAGGGAAAGCTCATTCTTAAGATGATTTTTCAAACATATTCTGGTGTGTCTCAGGTTGGAGATGAGACACATTCCTCTACAGTCCAAGGTACTTCTGACGCTAAGTTCCAGTGTATTTGAAATTAACAAGTTAATATTTTATTATTGGAAAAAAAACCTGTGAGTCATCCATTAAGGTGGCTTACAGTAGTCATCCTCCGTCTCTGCCCCTGAACATACAAACACACGTACACACACACACACACACGCGGGTGGGGAATACTAGAATAACTCATAGAATAACCGAAGAAGAACAATGGATGCATCAAAAAGTGTTCAGCTACAGAGCTCTCCAAACAGAGCTAAGAAGTTCTGATTCTTACTATTAACCACATGTTTTCCTAGCCCATTTTTGTCATTTGGGAGTCACAGACAAATATTCAGTCCATCCTACAGTTACAGGTCTAGCAGAAGCCCTGAGAAACTGCTTTTATATATATATATAAATATATATAGTGTGTGTGCATATATATATTAGTATATATACCTACATATATATATATGTGTGTGTGTGTGTGTGTGTGTGTGATAAATCTCAAACAGTTTTGCCAATTGTCTTACTGTATTCAAACATATATGATGCTCCAAAAATACTGAGTATATTAATTGGATATCAGATGTTAAATTATTCTCTAACTTTGTTTTTTCATTCTCTATATAAAACCTGTTGTGTCAGAAATAAAACTCATATTTTAATGAGGCTTGAAATCTTTAATCCTCAGATAAACATCAAAGTACATTGTGAGAATCTACTGAAGCAAGTTCACAAAATATAGAAACTGGGAAATTCCTTTCTTTCATGATTATTTAGTATAAATTTACTCATTATAGTTTAAGTATATGCACAGAAGATTTAAACAAATATTAATTTCAGTAAGAAGTGTTCATTTATCATGTTAAATATAACAGTTACTATATAAGTTATATCTGAGGACTGAATCCTCTGTGAGGATCTGTCTTAGTTAATGGCCTGTTATTTACATGCCACCATTTATAATAGTGGCAAAGGTTATTTCTTGAGTTCTTAAATCATAAATTTATTTTTTTATATAAAAGAGTGTTGGGAAAATAATAATAACCCATACTTGGGTACCATTCTGTGGCATTTCAAATATTTGCAAGTCCATTTTCTGATAAGATTCTCACAATGAACATGAGAAAATGTAGTTTATTGTTTCCTGTATCATCTAGCTGAAATAATATCTAGAAACACACAAACTCTTCAGTGTTGTGCAATTTATATGTTTCAGTTCAGAGATTGTTCAAACTTTCTGACTATCTCCTCATTCTCCATCATGGATGTTTCATTAGCAAAGTAATGGGAAATGGATGAGAAAACAGTACAGGGCCAGTTTGTCTGGGTTGTGGAATGCGGCTTTAGCATGTGCAAAACCTTGTGTTTTTTTCCCAACACTGCAAAAAAAATCAATCATGGTAAGTAAGTTAAGGACAAATAGTAAGCATTATTTTATAGGTGAAATAGAGTGTTATGAAGTCCATTTCACTATGGACTATGTACATAGTCCATTTTATTATGTCATGAAGTCATTTACTATGACTGCTTTTGTATGAGGCAAATTGAATGATGACATAGTAATTTATGAGCATGTCTATCTTACAAATACTTACCTAGAAAAAAATTCACTTAGCACCCTGAAAGTTATACCTCTATAAATAATATATATTGGTGATCATATTTGAAAGATTTATTTTCTTACTTTGAATTTTACTTTCATTGAAAATAGATTTTCTCCCATAATGTGTCCTGATTATTTTCTCTCCCTCTACTTCTTCCAGTTCCTTCTCACCTTTTCATCCATCTAGACTGGCTCCCTTTCTGTTGCTCATTTGAAAACAAACAAGGGATAATAATAAAATATTATATAAGCATATAAGATAAAGTAAAAATTAATACACTAAAATTGAACAAAATAAACAAACAAAAGGAAAAAGAGCCCAAGAGAAGGCATAAGAATCAGAGACCCACTCATTCGCACACCCAGAGACACTAAGCTTAAAGCCATAATATATGCACAGTGGACCTGGGGCAAACCTGTACATGCTGCCTCTGTGATTTCATATGTGCTTTGATCATATTGCTTTATAGGGCCTTGTTTCCTTGGTGTCCTCCTTTTCCTCTGACTCTCACACTTTTTCTGCCTCCTCTTTCACGGGTTTCCTGAACCCCGATGGGAGGGATTTGGTGGAGACACCTCATTTTGGCTGAGTGTTCCAAGGTCTCTCACTCTATATATAATGTCTGGTGTGGGTCTCCACATTTGTTTCCATTTGCTGCGGAAGTAAACTTCGCTGATGATTGTTGAGCTACATACTGATTGGATGGTAGCAGAATGATATTAGGAGTCATTTTATTGTTCTTTTTTCTTTTCTTTTGTTTTTAGTTTTAAAAGTCTTTCTTATTTTTAATTGTTTTCTTTAGTATTAATTTTTTAAACCATGCTCCTAACAGCTTTATTTGTTTTTTTTATAAATTTATTCATTTTTTTTCTAAATGGACTCTGCAGGCTTTATTTATATTACTTATATATTATATATGCATAATATAATTTATATTATATCCTTATAATATAAGGATTATATTATAATATTATATTATAATTTATATTATAATATACATATAAATTATATTATAATATAAATGTAATATATCTATATTATAGCATAATATAAACTATAACATAAATATACTGTATTAATTCACATATTATGTATAACATTAATAATTAAAGTAAAAGAGGCTATGAATTTGAGCAGGAGGGGGAGACATAGTAATTGGAAGGAGGGAGTGATAATGTAAATACTGTATGCATATATGAATTTTAAGGGTTTTTTTTTTTTGAGGTAGGATCTTTCTACATAACCCTAGCTGTCTTGGAACTCTTTATGTAGACCAGATTTGCCTCAAACTCGCTGAGATCCACCTGCCTCTGTCTCCTGAGTGCTGGAATTAAAACTGTACACCACCATGCCCAGCTATATAAACAAATTAAAAGAAAGGAAAGGAGGAAGGACGGGAGGGAAGGAAAGGAGAAGGGGGGGAAGAAGGATGGAGGGAAGAGAGAGGAGGGGGAAGACCCTTCTGAATGATAGCCCATGTAGAGCCCCTAGCCCTTCTGAGCAGGTCTGGGCAGATCTGTTCAGAGGATATTCTTTAACAACACATGGAAGCTTCCCTAACTACAAGAAAAAACTTTGTTGTTATTAGTCCTACAGCCTTTAGGTGTGAGCCTCCCTCAGAACAGTAAAATTCTAGTCCTCTGCACTACACTCAACATACATTTTTTTCCTTTCACCTAAATAAACCAGAATCTAGAAGTCTCTTTATATTAGTTACTTTTCAAAATGTATGACTATCCTAGCTAATTTCTGTTGCTGTGGTAAAATATTAACTTGGGAAGGAAAGGGTTTATTTGCTTTCTCTGTCTTAATCAGCCCATCATGGAGGGAAATCAGGCAGAAGCAGGAGTAGGGGCTGAAGCAGAGACCACAGAGATGCTGCTCTCTGGCTTGCTCCCCAGGGCTTGCTCAGCTTTCTTTCTCTTTTTTTGTTTTTTTTGTTTTTTTGTTTTTTTTGTTTTTGTTTTTTTTTTAATTTATTTATTTTTATCTCAATCACAGGTTGGGTACTTTGAATCCCAGGCGTAGCCCCCTCCCCCATTCCCTCCCACCCTCCCACTCCCTCCCTCATCTCCTTCTTCCCTGCC
>CM053764.1:91763013-91785849 GCA_028658305.1 Pachyuromys duprasi
AATTAAAGGAGCAGCCTTACTACGCCACAGAGGAGGACATTGCAGCCAGTCCTGAAGATTCCTGATAAGCTAGGGTCAGATGGAAGGGGAAGAGGTCCTCCCCTATCAGTGGACTTGGGAAAGTGGCAGGAAGAAGATGAGGGAGGGAGGGTGGGATTGGGAGGGTATGAAGGAGCAGGGCACAGCTAGGATACAAAGTGAATAACCTGTGATTAACATAAAAAATAAAAATTATAAAAAGGGCAACCCAGGAAATGATCATTGTCATTGAAACAAGTACAATCTCATTATAAATTGAACGGTTTGGGATTGCTACACAAAGAAATACTATACTAAAGCTATTCAATACTTCCCAAAATAATTTCAAATTTCAGGTTACAGAAATGATAAAAATGTGGTGTTCAGTAAATACTAGGGAAGGATGGCTCACATTTTTGCAAAATGTTAAGGTAAAATTTTACTTATATTCTACATCAAAATTATTAATCGAAAGTAAATGATTTAAAATAAAATGATTACATTTAACTTCTTTCTGGAAACTTGACATAAACTTTTAAGTTCTAAATATCATAAACTCAGAAGCCATCAGTAAGACTGGTGAACTTAACCATGATTAAGAACAATTACAGAAGAAAAGTAATGAAAAAAGTCAAGGATGTGAATGTCAAAATTCTTCAGCATTTCTAATACACAAAGATTTGCAGTCAATAGCAAAATCTAATTAATAGAAAAATGTTCAAAGGCATGTACAAAAAATTTTACAAGAAGAATATGAATAGCTTAGAACAGAAAATGCCTAATTTTATAGCAAAGGTGGTAATTAAATAATATCAGGTTATCAAAAAATTTGAACTGAGAAGCAATTAGCAATAATTTGATAAAGTAGGCTTTCTTCTGTTGTTGGAGCATAAAGGAAAAATGATACCAAATCTTTTGATGACATGTTGTAGATATCTCAACAATAGCAACAAACATTGCTCATATTTTGTTAAAAAAGTGTTTACAAAGAATTTGATAATATTTTCCTGTTGTTTTTTTTGTGTGGTTATAAACAGGAAGGTTCTCATTAGGTGGAAGTTTAGATCATAACTTAGAGTTTTTTAAACTTATGGAAGAGTTTATTTTGCCTTACAGTTACAAAGTGTCTGCCATAATAGCTAAGGAGACATGGCAACAGGTAGACAGAGCAGATTATGTCTTCATCCACATGAAAAAGACTGAGAAAGCACTATATTGAAGTGAGGAAATATTATACAACCATCCAAGCACACACGAATGAAGTAATTCTTACAGAAGGCTTCCCTTACTTAAGATTTCATAACCAACTAAAACAATGCTACCAACCCTTGGTCCAATTGTTCAAATAGCTAAACATAGAAAAGACTTCTCATTCATATGCTGAGACTCAACCAAACTTTGGGCAGAGTTCAGGGAATCCTATGAAAGAGGCGGGAGATAGAAAGACCTGGAGAAGACAGGGACTCTAGGAGGAGAGCAATAGAAACAAAATATCTGGGTACAGGGGCCTTTTCTGAGACTGATACTCCAACCCAAGACCATTCATGAATATAACCTAGAAGCCCTGCTCAGATGTAGCCTATGGCAGCTCAGTCTCCAAGTGTGTATTCTAGTAAGGGGAACAGGGACTGTCTCTGACATGAACTCAGCAGCTGGCTCTTTGACCACTCCCCTCTGAGGGGAGAACAGCCTTGCCAGGCCACAGAGGAGGACAATACAGCCAGTTCTGATGAGCCTGATAAGCTAGAGTCAGATGGAAGGGAAGTAAGACCTCCACTATCAGTGGACTTGGAGAGAGGAATGGGAAGATATGAGGGAGGGAGGGTGAAGTTGGGAGGGAAAGTTGGAGGGGGCTGCAGCTGGGATATAAAGTGAATAAACTGTAATTAATACAAAATATAAAAATTTAATTAAAATAATAAAATACTGGAGCAACACTTGAAAAAAAAAAGAAAGTGAAACTGTGAGATAGAAATAAGTAATCTCCAGGAAATGGAGGGATGGAGAGGAAATGACTGTGTGGCTCACGATTTATTTTAAGGATAGTAAAACTGTTTTAAACATACTTCAATGATATGTATAACTTATATTTTTTTACTCAAGGTGTGAGATGTTAATATATTGTTATCAGCTAATAGTATATCAATATTAATTCCCCAATAAAATGTTTATAGGAACATTTTGGACACCATTTATAGGAATATAGGACACTGTTACCCTGACTATTTCAAATGCCCGAGATAATTTTATTTTATAATTTTAAAGCTTTCAAAATATTTGTGTAACTGCCCTTGCTTAAAATACTTAAAAAATAATATTGGCTACATATACATGTATAATACATTTCTGTTTTTTTTATGTTACAGATAAGTAGCTGATACATAATTTTATAAGTGCCTCTATAGTTTCCATTTATTGGTTCACACAAATCACTGGAGATGCAAATTTCCACCTCCATCCATCCCTGTAGTAACAGAGACACTGTAAAAGTGACTGTACCATATAATTAATCTCTAGATGGAAAGTCTAGAAATTGTTTTGAGGTTGAGAACAGAAATAAAGGGTTGAAATGAGAAAGACTCTACAAGTTGAGACAAAATCATAATAACGTTCCTGACAACTTTGTAATTGAGAAGTAGGAACAGTTAATCTCTGTTAGAGAAACAAGAAAGGTTACTCTGGGAAGAAATAAGATTGTCCAGATTAAAAAAATAATCATGAAAATTCCAGTCACTCTTACTTTACTCTGAATATGCAGCCTAAAAGGAGTATTTCCAATATCTGTTTTGGTTAATAGAATAGATTTTCTTACACTCAATACTAAATGGCTTCAACAGGTTCAATTTTCTTTATATTTATGCATTTTTATCTCTAATTAAATATTATATTTTCTTAATGTGTAGAATGTTTTCATTTTATTTTCTTAATATCCTAGGAGAATTTAGGGTGTTTAATAAGCCAACTTTTCTTTAGTTCATATTTTTATTAATTTCAGATTTCATAATTTTAACCTTTGATCCCATTTGGATTATTTTTCCTTAATTCCTTACCCCACTGTGTCCCTGTCTTCATACTTATACCAGACTAATATCCCTGTATATATTCTTTGCCTAGATTCCTTAATTAGTTTCTTATTACTTATAAAATAATGTCAAGGGACTAAGGAGGTGGCTCAATGAATAAAGTACTTGCTGTATAATTATGAGAACTAGAGTTCAGATTCGCAGGGTCTGTGTAAAGCCCAAAGCAGCAGGCTGCTCTAACACATTGTTCTTATGTTGAGATGGAAAATGAAGAAAACACACACACACAAACACACACACACACAGTGGAGTTTGTTTAGTAATAGTCAGCTACCTCTGGGCATAGAATGAGAACTAGAGTTAATTATATATTTATAAATATATATTTATAAATATATATAAATATATATATATATTATACATTAGAGAAAATTGGGTTTCACTTTCTTAGCACGTGTCTATTGCAACAGTGTTTTGGTTAGAGATGGTACTTTGTGCCTGCTTCCCCTTCTCCCTGCTGATAGTTTGTCTGGTTTGAACTTGTACAGGTGTTTTAAGTGCTGTTATAATCTCTGTAAACTCCTATGTTCATCAGCTTTGTTGTGTATACATAATGCTGTCTCCTTAGACTGTAGTGTCATATACCTCCTCTGGCTCTTATAATCATTTTGCCTCCTCTTCTTCATAGATCCCTGAACCTTTAAATGAGAGGTTTGATAAAGACATCCCATTTAGGGCTTAGTAGTTCAAAGTCTATTACTGTCTGTAGATTGTCCAGCTGTGAGTCTTTTTGCAGTAGATGCAAAAAGAAGTATCTCTGGTCCATGGGTATAAAAATATATCATGAGGAGACATTGAATTGTTATGTTTCTTTAGCTGAAAAACAATATTGTGTTTTCCTGTGGGTCCACATATTGTTACTTTAGCTGTGTGAGGTGTGAATTCCTTCTAATGGAGTGGTCCTTAAATCCAATTTTTTAAAAAGTGGTTGGCTACACCCATAACATTCCTGCCACTATGTACCAGCATATTTTGATGACACATCACTGTTGTGGGTCATAGTGTCTATAGCTTGATCATATCTAATGTTAAAAAGTAGTGTGCAGAGTACCCTCCCCTACCATGAGTGCTAGTTATTAGGAACAAAGCCTGTACCTGGACAGCATCTCAACTTCTCCATGATCAATGACATAAGTCCATGCTCTCCTCTGGAATTGGGCCTTTCTATCAGGCTGTAGAGAGCAACAGATAACCTTAAACATAACCTGTGATGTTTTAACCTTGGGAAATGACTCAACAAAATGTATCCATTCTTGGAAATGAAAATTTTTACTTGGTGGTAAGGGCAGTAAGAAATGTCTAGTTGTGTTGTGTTTCTCCCATTATATGATGACTCTTTTAAATTCTATCATATATGTATATATATATGATATTTATGTATAAATATACATATGTATATAATACAGAAATCTTCTGCTGTAGTTTGTTTCTAATTGCCCTTCAAGACCTACAGTGTTAGTTTGCTCTCAATGTATTCCTTTCATCAGCCTGCCCACCCATCCTCTTCTTATTTAATAGTTATATTCCAGTTTCTCCTTTATCTCCTTGTAATAGTATTTCCTACTTTACTCTCCTTAGAAGATCACTTCCTTCCCACTGGACAGTTACTACCTATAGAACCTCTGTTATTATTCTGATTGAAACACACATTTAATGTTTAAATAGTTGATTAGCAAATACAAGAAAATACATTGAACGCTAGTCTTTGGGAGTCTGTCTTTCCTCATTCAGAATGACTGTTTCTAGTTTCTTCAATTTACCTACAAAATTCACAGTTTCATTTTTTTAACAGCTGAATGGTTTTCCAGTGTATGACTGCACCACACTTTCATTATCCTCTCAGCATATAATGTATATGTAGGCTGTCTCCAATATTTGGTTTTTTAAAATATTTTTTATTTAGATTTATTTAATTACTATTTTGTATGTATGATTCTTTTGCACCACATGCATGTCTGATGTCTGAGGAAATGGTGAGCTTTCTTGTGAGTACTTTAAATCAAACCTGGGTCCTTTGCAATAACAGTAAGTTTTCTTAACCACTGAGACAATTTTCCAGCCCTATTTATGGCTATTATGAATAGAACAACATTAAACATGAGTAAGTATATGCATATTAAATTGTAGAATCTTTTAAGTCCAAGTCCAAGAGTGGTATATGCAGCTCTGTTTTTATTACTAAGCAATATTTAATTACGTATATGTGGCACACTTTGTGCATGTTTTTTTTTCTTATAATGCTTTTATTCATAAACATAAACTTAACTCTCATATCTAGGTAGACTTTAAGCGGATTTAGGAAAATATGGATGCTCAAAACTTGAGTGAGAGAAGATATTATGGAGTATTGTAAGCATATGAGGTCAAGGGTGCCTCCAGAGCTACAAAAGAAATAATCTGGTGGTAAGATTCAATCAAGCCAAAAGCATTGGATTTTGACAGACACCATGGTGATCATGTTGCTGGTCTTACCATTGCAGGGCCATTAGCTTCTGCTGCATTTATAATATTCATGCCTTCTCTCATCTCTCCAAAGCCTAAATATGCCATTCAACCACCACGTCTTCCAATGTAGATGAAAAAGTGGGAACCATTTGTATTTGGTCCAGTATATGCCATGGACAAGAAGCTAGGACCTGGATGTCTCAAGATGAGGTCATAATCCTCAAATGTATCCCAGTAGATGGATTTCCCTACAGTACCAGCACAGCATGTGAAGTTACCACCATGGCACATTAATCATGAAATAACTGTGAATGAAGAAGCCTATATCCATATCACTTATTTCCAATGCCCAAAACATGTCTTTTATGTGAAAGTAGCTTCAAGGAGATGAGGCCAAATGTCAACCCAATGTCAAAGAACACATAGGGGTTGACCATGGCTTCCAGCAATCAGGGACAGGGGATAACTACATCTTTTTGCATGATATATTGTTGCTTTGATTCCATGTTTGTATAGTTATAAATAAGGATACCCAAACATTGGTGAGTTGACATTTGTATAAAGATTTTTTAGCTCACTTTAACAAGTAATTGGTTGTTTTATTAATTCCAGGGTTAGATTGGGAACTCATTTGTGCATTTAAATATATAAAAATTTGGCAACTATTTTCAAATACACTTTTACCAATTTCCATGCCACCGGCACTCTCTGTTGAATGAAGATTATTCTTACATCACCTCAGTTGGATTTGTTTTTGACAGTGGTTTCAATTTTAGCCATTCAAATAGTACGTAGTAGCATGTCATGTTGCCCAAATTTGCATTAGTTCACTGAGAACAGGTACCATAGAGCATTTTTATATATTTTTTTAATTTTTTTAAATTTATTTATTTTTATCTCAATCACAGGTTAGGTACTTTGAATCCCAGGCGTAGCCCCCTCCCCCATTCCCTCCTACCCTCCCACTCCCTCCCTCATCTCCTTCTTCCCCGCCCCCTCCAAGTCCACCAACAGGGGAGGACCTCCTTCCATTTTTATATTTTTACTTGCCTTTGGACATATTTCTTTATATATATGGCTTACTTTTCAATCAGTTTTATTTTTTTGATCATTGAGTTTTAAATTGAGGATATAATTTAAAGGTTTTTGTTAGATGTATGTTTTACGATGCTTTCTCCTACACTATAGATTATCTTTCATATTTCATTTTCAGTATCTGTTGTAGAGCATGTACTTTTAATTTTAAAAAATTATTTATTTATTCACTTTATGTTTGTAGCCCCTCCCTCCTCTTCTCCTAGTCCCACCAGCCCTCCCATATCCCCTTTTCTAATCTTCAGAAATGGGGAGCCCCCCTACCCACCCATCCCAGGTCACCAAGTCACATGAGGACTGAGTTCGCCCTCTTCCCCTGTGGCCTGGTAAGGCAGTGTCATCAGGGGGAAGTGATCAAAAAGCAGGCAACAATGTCCATGTCAGAGACTGCCCCTGATACCCTTACAAGTGGACACACATGAAGCATGAGCTGCCCATAGGATACATACATATATATATATATATATATATATATATATATATATGCACATATATGCATATATATGTATAGGACACATATATTTATACATATATACATATATGTATAAGACATGGGTTCAGTCCATGTATGATCCTTGGTTGGTGCTTGAAGACTTCACAGGCCTCTGTGGGCCCTGGTTAGTTGGCTCTGTTGGACTTCTTGTGGAGCTCTTGTCACCTTTAGGTCTTTTGTAAAAGTAGGTTCTCTCTTTCACCCCCAGTTTTTACTAGACTCCCTAAGCTTCACCCAGTGTTTGTCTGTGAGTCTCAGCATCGGGGTGCAGGGAGAATACCAACAACCCTCTCACAAAATTTTCTATCCAAAAATTACCTTACCTACAAGACCTGAAGGGACAGAGATAGAACAGAGATTGAGGGAATGCACAACCAATGGCTGGCCCAAATAAGACCCACTCAATGCAAGAGAACCAACACTCGACATTATTAACTCTGCTATACTGGTAGACAGGAGCCTATCAGAGTGTCATTTGAGAGTCTCCACCCTTCCATTGTTTGAAATAGAGCATGTATTTTTAATTTTAATGAGAACATTTGCCTTTATGTTATGGACTAAGTCTGTAGTTTGTTTTGTGTCTAAAACAAAATCTTTAATACTAACTGTTATTTTCTAGAAGATTTATAATTTTTATATTAGGTGAAGATAGTAAACTAATGAATATGTTTGTTCATAAAGATTTTTATAATTAATTTAGCTTAGTATATTTTTACAGTATGAGTTTAAGATCAAAGGCTTTTCTAGGCTTACGTTGCATATATAAAAAAGATCAAACATCTAGGTCCTGGGACAGTACTAGCTTATGCTTATAGTCTTACCAGAGTTGTTAGTAAAGCCTCTTTTTAAACTTCAGAGTTTTCCAATTTGGAAATTGATTATTTGACTCTTCTGACTACAAATGCTCTTCTTGTTAAATGAGTCAGTTCTCTTATGAGTGGACCAGGAAGAGTTTGGTTTGCATCTACTGAATAAAACTCCTGGTGTTTGGTTGATGCTTCTGAAAGGCAACACTGGTCACATTCTTTCTCTTTAAACATTTCTCAGAGATAGTTTATAATTATTTTTAAAAAGTAGAGATGTGTTAACTCTCCAGAATCATTACATCAGCTTTAATCATTGGACAAAGTTTGGCTGTTATTGAATATCAGTCTGAGTTTTACATACATGTAAAGATTTCAGTTGAGGGTCAGGAAGTAGGGGAGGAGGACCTCCCATACCATTGGGCTAAGGGAGGGATATAGGAGGGGAAGAGGAATGGAGGGTGGGACCTGTACAAGATAAGTGAGCAGGCTACAGCTGGGACACAAATAAATTTTAATTAATAATAATGGAAAAGTTTAAAAATATGTTTAAATTACAACGAATATTGTAAACATTATTGTGAAACTAATAGTGTAAGCAAGTTGCCAGCCCAGTTTTAATGTTCAATCTTCTCTTAATTTAGGGCATTTGTGTTATCTGTTTCTGCTCATTACATAAGAGAAGCTCTTTCTTGTCTCTGAGTTCCAGCTCAGATATCTCTTCAGAGACTACCCAGAAGAAAGGAGGATGCATGTCATTTTCCATCCAACCATCCTGTATTGTTTCAGTTTCAAAAACTAATATTTACCTTATAAATAGATATTTATTTCTTTCTTTTTATTATTTTTCATATCTTGTGCTTTGCATTAGTGAGTATGGGTCTTGAGGAAGAGGTCTCTCCTGCTGACTTATTTTGCAATGATCTATGTTCCAAAGACTTTATAAAGAATCTAGTGGGCAGTAGCTACTCAAATACTATTCATTGACCATGACATTTTTTTTCTACTTCTCTAAGTTAACATGCTAAGTATGAAACTACATACAGATTGTTTGGTGAACAGAATTTTCTGTTCTGTGTTTGGATGAGTCACCTTCACTTCCTAAAGATGATTATGATGACTACGAGTTTATACATTAACTACCACTTAGGTTCGTACATTTGTAGACTTTAGTGTGTGGGAACAAGGGTTCTCTCTTAAACCAGTACCTTCTATATGATGCTATCTAGGTCTAAGAAAGCTTAATGCCTTTCAATGTCACAGATAAGTATTTATTAGATTTTTTAGGCTTATATTTTTTCTACTTTATTTAGAATTCTTTTTAATAGAGTTTATTAATTATTATAATTTATTATGTTACCTTTCCAAGCCACATCTTTTTTGAGTACAGAATATTGTGGTATTAATTTTATAATTTCCATTTTACTTACCACATCAAATCATTACAAATCACTTACAGGCAAAATAATACAATGAAACACAACTTTTTGTTTTAAGGCACAATAAGAATGTATTTATAGGCTACCATTCAACAAGAAAGTTAAAGCAACCTTTAATTTAAACCAAAACAAAATTAGGAAATTATGTGTCTCAGTAAGTGTTGCACATATTTACTATTCTTAACTAAGTATTATTCCTGATTAAGTCAATAGAAAATAATCCCTGGTTTCCCTTTTAAGCAAACATTGTGCTGAACACACCAGAAGAGTATTTGTTTCAGATCTGGTTATCTTAAAGATGGAATATATCACTTTCTTGCTGGTGTATAGAATTTGAAAAAAAATTTGAATTCATCTATCAAGCATTTCATGCTTTTACTTGAATGACTCAGAGTTCATAGAGCAGGTATGTATATTTGTGAACTTCTCTCTGTGTGTGTGAACAAGGGCTCTTTCTTAAACCAGTACATTCTATATGATGCTATCTAGGTCTAAGAAAGCTTAATGCTTTTCAATGTCACAGATAAGTATTTATTAGATTTTTTTAGGCTTATATTTTTCCTACTTTATTTAGAGTTCTTTTTAATATTGTTTATTAATTATTATCATTTCTTACAGTTTATTAACTTTGTATCCCAGCTGTGGCCACCTCCCTAGTCTTCTCCTAATCCCATGTCCCTCCATCTTCTCCCCTCATGCCCATCCCCTAGTCTACTAATAGGGGAGGTCCTCCTCCCCTTCTATCTGACCCTAGCCTATGAAGTCTCATCAGGACTGGCTGCATTGTCTTCCTCTGTATCCTGGCATAGGAGGAGGTGATCAGAGAACCTGTCACTGAGTCCATGGCAGAGACAGCCTCTGCTCCCCTTACTAAGGAATCCAATTGGAGATTGAGCTGTCATGGACTACATCTGAGCAGGGGTTTCAGGTTCTTTCCATGCATGGTCCTTGGTTTAGGTATCAGTCTCTGAAGGGCCCAGAGCCCAGGTTTTGTTTGTTTGGTTGGTTGGTTTTGGCTCTGTTGGTCTCCTTTTGGAGCTCTTGTCCCTTCCATGTCTTTTTCCCGCCTTGGACAATGAACTACCAAGACCTGTTTTAGACTTTAAGTAGAGATATTTTTTTTAACTAGATAAATAAAATTTATCTGAAATATGGAAAAAATATGATCAAGGTAAGTGAGTCCACACCAATGGTTTAAAATAGATGATGATTTTTTGCCCCAGGAAACTAATTCTCTTTGGTACTAATACTTTTGATCAATACATTTCATGTTTTATATAGGACTACTTAGGCTTTACCTAGTCCCAGAATCAGAGATATTTTTTTTGACAAAGGTTTAATCACATACAAAAATTTCTTACAGGTCCCTAGACAGTATGATAATAAGTACCTGTATGTAACACATGTGGTTGCTAGTGATCTTTAGGCTTCATAAAATATTCTGGAGATAGTTAAGCTTTATCCAATGCCCATATTTGCTATTAGCAGTACATCATATAGCTAAAAGTGAGGCTTATTGGAATCTCTGAAAGATTTTTCTTCCTGAAAAACAGTAATGTGTGGGATGATTTTGCCAGTTCTCACCCTGTGCAGTGGATTTTACAACCTTGGTTAATTTATAATGCACACATATTTAAATATAGATTTCAATATTTAAAGAAGAAATATGATTCATAGTTTACAAAGTTTTGCATTTTAAAAATCATATTAAGAATGTCACCAAGGATATTTTACAATTGGCAGGTGTCTTTTATATTTCAAGTATCCAGATGTTAGTGTACAAAACATCTTTAAGAATTTATTTCTCTTCTCTCCCAGTGCCAAACAATGAATATTCATTCAATATATGCAAATGAGAATGTTTTCTACCATCACATTTTTATTTAATTCACAGCTAGCTATATTTCATTAAATTATTTCTCACTTCTAAATTGTTGTAAACAGTAAGCATTCTTAAATAGTTTAGTAGTAGAACTAAATACACATTTGCATGTTAACATTGAAAACTAAAAAGCAGTAAGTTATTTGTACCCCGTCCTAATTTAAGTATTCTAAGGATGTAGCATACTAATTCAGGCAATACAGTTCTGAAGTTAAAATCAGGAAAGAAGAGAGCAGCTCAAAGTTTTTAGTTACTCAGGCAGTCACATCAAAACCTGGAAAAATTTAAGCTGGGCTTGGTGGTACATGTCTGTGATCCCAGGACTCAGGAGACAGAGGTAGGCAGATGTTTTTGGGTTCTAAACAAGCCTGGTCTACAAAGAGAGTTCCAGGACAGCCAAGGTTACACAGACAAACCCTGTTTCAGAAAAACAAAATGAAACAAACACATAAAACAACAACCACAATAACAATAACAACAACAACAAAAACCTTTACCAAAAGTTGGAAGCTTTTGAGGCTTTCTAAGGTGACAGTAAGCATCATGGTATTTATATCCAATGCCTTGAAGTCTAGTATTTTACTACTTGGATCATACTACCTTTCATATGCATGTTCTTCAGGTCCTGGGTATAGACAAATGGTAGTCTTGGAATGATTGTTTGCTAAAGTAATGAATATTTATGAAAATGGCTGTCTTATTATAGTGGGTGCATAATAATTCCACCAGTACCTTACTTAAGAGTTGTGTGTGTGTGTGTGTGTGTGTGTGTGTGTATCTCTGTGTGTATCCCTGTTGTATTTGTTACTGTGGGTATGTGCTTGTTTGTGTGGAGGTGTAGTGTGGTCAGAAGTTGACTGATGTGGAGTGGCTTTCCATGACTGCTTTTCAGATTTATGTATTTGCTTATTATTTATTAACAGTTGAGACAGAGTCACTTCAGTGAGCCTGAAGCTCATACAATTTGCTAGACTGGCTGACCAATGTGCTTCATGGATTCAGTTATATCAGCTTCCTCATTTGGGGAGTTATAGGCATATACAACTGTGCAGGGATTTTGTGTGTGTGTGTGTGTGTGTGTGTGTGTGTGTGAAGGATATAAACTCAAAAGCAAATGCATGTATGGTTGAAGCTTTACTGAATGAGTCTTCTCCCTTGTCTTTGTCTAAAGATTTTTGAAAGATCTATGGTAGTATTCAGATTTGACCTTTAATGAAATGATCTGGTGATTCTGATTTACGATATGTATTTGGAAAATTCTTTATATACATATGAAGCATATAGCAAATAAAATTACAAGTGCCTATTGAATGTGTCACATCTCAGTATATATTTGGATGGTTTAGTTTTCTGGAATGATGAGGATTTCAATACAGAAAAGTAAATGCAAAAGTTATTGACTCAGTTTCACCTCAGAGGCCTTTGGGCCCTGTGTCTGAAGTATATGACATGTTACCAAGAGCGGGTTGCACTTATGTATTTAATAGTACGTGCATGATTTCTTGTGTGCCTGTGTGTTTGCAATAACAGTTAATTAAAAAATACAACATGAGTTGTAAAATAGCCAGGAGGTATATACAGAAGGGTCTGAAGTGAGGAAAAAGTAGCAGGAATAATGTAAAAGTAAAAGAAATAGTTTCAACAATTACTGGGAAATTCTTTGTTCCTTATATATTGAAGGACCTTTCATAAGTTATCTCAGTCAGAAATTTTTCAACTATGTATAATTATCCTCCAACCCACTTTTGCCAAAGGTGGTTAAAAAAAGCAAGGCCTTTTAAAGAATAATGACTACTTTATTAATTCAAATGTCTATGGTAATCAAGCCAAACACTTTAATATGAAAACAGTTATTAGAATAACACTATTTTCTATTCTAACTGTGTCACTGTCAATCAAGTAGATGTCACAAATTGAATGTGCAGAATCAAAGTAATCAGTCTTAATTATTCAAGGAAAATACCAGGTAGCCTATCATCCTCAATGAGGAAAGATGTCCAGATTCATTCTGGCCACTTATCTTTCCCCCATGGAAATTCACTATTTATTTTTCTAGCCTCTGAAATTAACTATGCAACCTTTTGCTAGTCAGGCTTTTTTTTTGCACCTGTTTGGCATGAAGATGCAAGGGAAAGGAAATCAGTGTTTGTGAGATTAGTCCCTGGCCAGGTATGTTACTGACCTAAACATCATTAACTATCTGTTTGCTTTATAGCTACCCTTGGGTTTTCTTTTCTACTTTGCCCCTGTTGGAGCTCTTCCAGAATGAAATCCTGATTAATCAGCTTCTCTGGCCCTTAATCTCCCACTTAATTACTAAGATGAGAGCACATTTCTTCCTTTCACAATGTGTTCATTTTTGAAATGTGCTTCAGAGGTACAGGCTTTGGTGTGGATTTCATACTTCCTGTGTTTGCTTTACAGGACCTTCACTGGCTGTAACTTAAAGGTATTTCTCTCCTGAGTTTTAATATTCAGATGCATTGCCAAATACTGACATGATTCCCAAGTATAGAGAAATCCATAGATACTAACTAGTCTTGGGAGCTGCATTTAAGGGTGTTAATTTTATGACTAAGTATTCTCCTGGGCCAAAACATGTACTTCTTGTATGTCTTCACTATATGTCTTGTAATCCTTGCCTTAGTATGTTACTAAATGGGAAAATGTGACAAACTGCATTATTTTTCTTAAGGATATTATGACCAATGGCTGCAAACTGTAAAATTCAGCTAATATTTTTCTCTGAGAAATGGATTTCCATTTTAAAGTATTGTGTATATAAATTAAAAGTAAGCAATAAGAAATTGTTGACTGAGACTCATAACCAAACTTTGGGCAGAGTGTAGCAAATCTAATGAAAGAAGGGAAAGATAGGAAGACTGGAGGGGACAGGAGCTCCACAAGGAAAGCAACAAAACCAAAAATAAAATCTGAGCACATGGGTCTTTTCTGAGACTGATACTCCAACCAAGGACCATTAGAACCCCTGCTCAGATGTAGCCCATGGCAGCTCCATCTCCAAGTGGGTAATCTACTAAAGGGAACAGGGACTGCCTCTGACATGAATTCAGTGGTGGCTCTTTGACAGCCCAAGGGGATAGCAGCCTTGCTAGGCAACAGAAGTGGATAATGCAGTCAGTCTTGTTGAGACCTGATAAGCTAGGGTCAGATAGAAGGAGAAGAGGACATTTCCTATCAGTGGACTTGAAAAGGGGCATGGGAGGGGAAGAGGGAGGGAGGATAGGATTGGGAGGGAATGAGGGAGGGGGCTACAGCTAGGATAGAAAGTGAATTAATTAATTATAATTAATATTAAAAATAAAAATTAAAAAAAGAAATTGTTGAGAAAAATCCAAATCTAAATTTCAAACAGCCTTTACAATTGCACTTAACCCACAGACTTTGAGTTTAGATGGTGTGACAGCTTATATTAGCTTATGCAATATTTGGTGCCCATAGTTTGTCAATGTCTACAAATTGGATTTTTCTCTTCTTACTAGTCATCTTCTGAACAAAATATTAATTCAGTCATCAATAAATTCATCCACAAATTAAAATGGCAGCACCGTATGTTGACATCTGTATTGATAAAATACAATGCATAACAATTCCTAAGATGTATTGAGTATTTCCTAGGTACAAGCCATGCTGTAAGCACTTTCTCGCTGTTCTGCCAGCTCTTGGCAATGCATTTGTGAGTGAGAATGTAGACCACTGAGATCAAGTAATTTGCTCAATGTCAAATATCTCAAATGTGGCAGAGACATGTTTGCAAGGAGCTTATAGCCAGAGTTCTCATGTATAGTCTTTTTACTTCTCATTCTTAATATAAATTTGAAAAAAGTAAACCATTCTTTATCTAAGAAATGCCACTATTAGATAGGAGTTAGGTTTTGTCATCTCTTTTTCAAAAAAGGAAGAAGACAGCCATCTCGAGTATATTCTGTCATGGAATTTTTAGAGGAGGCTGTTTGTGATTTTTGTTCTTGTTCTTTTTAGATAGGGTTTCATATACCTGAGAGAAAACTCAAACTACCATGGATGACCTTGAACTTCTGAACCTCCAGAGTACTGTGATTTCAGGCACCTGCTACAATGCTTGGTTTGTGCAGTGTGGGATCAAAGTTGGGGCTTCCTCTATGCTCAGCATGAATGCTAGCAACTGAGTTCTGTTCTCAAACCTGAGAATGCTAATCCGGGTAGCCTGCCTAAATGGATGTTGAAGTACCCAGGTGATTAACAAAGTATACATGCCCATCCCTGTCAGGTGTTTCTATAAAGGTTTAATCAGGGTGGTGATGCCTTCCCAGACTGTGGGCCACACCACCCCAGATGCTGGAGCAGTAATCAATCAATCAATTGATCGATCAATCAACCAATCAATCAATCAACCAACCAATCAATCAAACAATCAATCAATCAATAAATAAAAAATTAAAAAGAAAAGAAGAGGAAGAATAAGGTGATGACAATGACGCACAGGCAAACTCTGCCCTTTTTCTGCTTCATTTTGACCTTGTGGACCATTCCAGTCTCTACGGCTTCCTCTCCATCATAAACTAACACCTCTCAAACTCAGAAGCAAGTCAATTTGTTCCTCCTTAAATTCTTAGGCATTTCTTTTAATCACATCAGTAGCTGTGAAGGTTAATATTGTCAACCATAGGATAGGATCGAGAGTTATATCCAAAACAAGCTTCACTGTATAGCTGCAAGGAATTATTTAGAATAGGTTAACTGAGTAGCAAGACTCAGTTTATGTATAGACAGCACCACTTCATGTGCTGGAGAGCTAGAGCAAACAAAAAGAAGAGAGTGAGCCACACCAAGTGTTAGCATTTGTTCAGCTACTTCAGAGTTTGTTATTATGACACCCCTAGAGTGATGGACCCTCTCTCCTCCAACTATAGGCAAAAATAAATTCTTATCCTTGCAAATTTTATTTTTCTGTCACAGACATGAGACAAGTGACTAATATACTGGCTAAATCAATAACTTAAGCAATATGCATTACTTTGATTCAGTATTAAATTTTAGTTATCAAGTGCTAGTCAGAGAGGAGATATATTTAAATGAGCATTATGCTTGTTAGAGTATGTTAAAATACGGCTGGAGAGATGGGCTCAAAGGTTAAGAACAAGGAAAGCCCTTTTTCTTCATCTCCAGAGGTTCAGAGATCAATTCCCAGCAACCATATATAATGAAATCTGGTGCTGTCTTTCGGTGTTCAAGTGTATATGCAGAAAGTACATTGTATAAATAATAAATAAATAAATCTTTGCTGCGAGTGGTGGTCCATGCCTTTAATCCAAGCACTCAGGAGACAGAGGCAGGCAGATTGGTGTGAGTTTGAGGCCAGCCTGGTCTACAAAGTGAGTCCAGGACAGCCAAGGCTACACAGAGAAACCTTGTCACAAAAAAACAAAAACAAAAACAGTGAAAAATTTACTCATCCATAATCCATGTATTCTAACAGCAGAACAAAGAAGATAGTTAAATTAAAAAATATTATCTAGCTATGGCTTTTATATGTGAATAATTGCATTAAATTATTGAATTGTATGTCTATAGTTTGTCATGGTGGCATATGCCAACAATCCCAGCACATAAGAAGCTAGTGGATCTTATATTCAAAACCAGCCTCAGTTATGTATCAGGACTTTGTTAAAAAATTCAAAACAAAAATAAGCAAAGAGAAGGTGCAAAAAGTATGCGAATATTGTTTAGATTGTTTTGTGTAGTTAGGCTAAATATTTACAATATAAATCTATGTTAAGAGGGGCATAGGAGGAGAAGAGGGAGTGAGGGTGGGACTCTAAGAAGATGAGGGAGGGGTTCACAGCCAGGATAGAAATTGAATAAATTGTAATAAATGATAATGATAATAATAATAAGAAGAAAGAAACCAACATTTTAAAAAGCAAGCTTTCAATGGTTTCAGTGCTATTCTATTATTAATGGTGATAAAGTACATTTCCTGTGACTGACTTATATGCACACAAGTTCAGATCAAGGTTTGTTAAAAAATGTTAGGGTAAGTGTCACCCTTTTTCAAAGTGCCATTTTTTAGTTCTCTATAATTTACAAAAGAGAAGCTAAAGGTAAAATATGGTTCGTTTTTAACTTTTTGTGCAGATGCTATAGGAGGCAAGGCTATATCAGTGATAGTCCTAGAGGAAGGTTTGGTGGCCAAGCACACTTAGAGTTTGGGTTGATCCATAAGGCTGATATGCACACTTACTGGTATGCAAGTCAAAGAAGCTGATACAGAGTCTAAGGACCAAGGAACATCCTTGTAGCAAGGCAGAACAGAGTTCTTTCTTAGCTCAATTTTTTTGTTGTTGTTGTCGTTTAGACAGTGGCCTGCATATGAACCTTAGTTTATCTAAGCTGAATACTTTACGAAAACAATATTCAATATATATATAAATATCCTAGTCTCCGAAGTTTATTACACAGGTAAAGTTTCATATATAAATCATGACTATTTCATTATGTAAAAAAAGCGACATTCATGAAGTATGACATGTGTTGGACAGAATGTTCACACTCAGAAAATGACACTATTCTGTGAGGCCATTTCAGTAGTCAGTGAGATTGGTGGTTTGCGAATTACTTGGGTTGGTGGATATTAGCTGTATTCATATATTTCTTCCTGATGCATTAACATAAAATAAGAGGAAAATGTCACAACAGTTCTGTAGTCAGGATAGTAACTAGGCAATAGAAATCTTCTTTGGTTTCCTGTGTGATATTTACTGTGTTCCTCCATGTTGAGATCATTACCAAAGCTCAGATGATCCCAGTGCCCTTGAAATTTTCAAGTGTGAGCTAAATAAACATCCTCACTATATGAAATTGTACAAGCTCATTTGTTTTGCTATGGTAATATGAAAGCGACTAATTCAATTTACTATGTTAGTTACTACAGAAAAGCCAAGTATAGCAGAAAATGAGTCTCATATATGAGTCAAATCTCATGTCCTTCTTTGTCTTGGTGTCTTTAAGTACAATGATCTAATTCTTTTTCTTCAGTGCTTGCAATCAGACCAAAAAGTTCATTCTTAATAGAAAATAAACAAGAACAGAAATTTATACAATCATGGATATGTGTATAAATTTTGACAAAAGATTTCATCTAGCTGGGGAAAAATTGATTAGGGCTATTCCAGAAATAAAGTGTCTACAAAAAAAAAGTCCTTTAGAGAGTTGTAGAGAATATCGCTATGATTTGAAAATGTTCAAGGTCCAGGCATTTTGCAGAGGTTTATTTTCATGGAATGCCATTTGGATAGTACTAGTAAGTATGTATCAAGAAATAATGTGATTAAATGCTGTAATGTACACATCCAGATAATTATGTGTTCATCAGCGGGAGTGGAATCAGTTCAGAACAGAGCTACAGTAACATTCACCATGGGACATGAGAAGACTCAGATATATTCTGGCTTTTGCAAATTTAAACCTTTATGTGTCTTTCACAGCTATACTATATTTTTAGGACTAAGAAAATTTTTTCCAATGTCTGAACACAGACTCATTGCCCAAACACTACAGGATAAGTTATCTTTCAAGGAACCCCTGAAGTGCATATTTTGTTTGTCATAATGCACTCTTTTCAACTTGCCTTATTTGTCGATGCATTTTCTTATAGACACTGGTTAATTTTAAATTTTATTATTCAATATTATTAGAAACTGCTTCCATTTCCTAAACTGACTGGACTCCACAAACAGACTGAATAAAATGTAGGTAAGGCATTGCTTTATTACATAAGAATATAATTTCATTCTAGCAAATAAACAATTAAAACCTCATGTTTTAGGTTATTTATGATTGACATGCCCTGTGGGATGTTGAGAATTTCTGGGTGGATATGTAGATAAGAATGATACAGCCTGACCTCAGTTACATATAAAATACAGGACAGGAGCCTACCACAGAGGGCCTCTGAAAGACTCTATCTAGCAGTGTATCAAAGCATATACTAAGACTCATAACCAAACCTTTGGCAAAGTACAGGAAAACATATGAAAGAAGAGGAGTTAATATGACCTGGAGAGGATAGGATCTCCACAAGGACCAAATATGTCTGGGCACAGGTTTCTTATATGAGACTGTTCCTCCAACCAAGGACTATGTATGGATATAACCTAGAACCTCTGCTCAGATGTAGCCCATGGTATCTCAGTAACTAAGTGGTACCCTAGTAAGAGGAACTGGGACTATTTCTGAAATGAACTCAATGGCGGGTTCTGTGACCACTCCACCCCCCAAGGGAGGAGCAGCCCTGCTAAGCCACAGATGAGAACATTGCAGCCAGTCCTTAAGATACCTGATAAGTTCGATGGAAGGGGAGGAGGTCCTCCCTATCAGTGGACTTGGAAAGGGGCAGGGAGGAGATAAGCGAAGGAGGGTGGGATTGGGAGGGAATGAGGTAACAGGATATAGCTGGGTTACAGAGTTAATATAATGTAACTAATAATAAATATTAAAAAGGAAAAATAAAATTAATATAATTAAATAATATAAGAAATGTGATGACATTTGACAAAAAACCCTTTGTCTGAAGAATAGTTTAAACTTGAGAAATTATGTGGATAAGAGAAAAAAATACAAGGTACATTGTTTTTAATTATAGCACTATTCACACATGAAACAGAATAATCTTCTTAAATAAAGTTTGTAGTTACAGATTTCAGGAGTTAATATTCATTAACTATTATGCCATGGTCTAGGCATTACATCACTTAAAAAATCCCAAGCAAATATTGACACATGTCTTATTCCACACCCTCCTATGTTCCTGACATTGATAACACTACTACTAGAAACTTAGCAACCCCTCTCACCTTCTTTTTTTCTCAGCAATGGAAAACAAGGATTGGGGATGACAAATTGATTTGTCTAAGTTATTTAACCACTGAAAAAAAATCTCATTTTCTTTATCAAAGGCAAGATAATTGATTGCCTAGATCTCTTGGGATTACTTAGAGGCTAAAATTAGATAATGTGTATCTATCAGATTACTTGACCAATTGGGGCTTTGGAGATTGAGCGCAAAATCATAATTACTGTCGCTGAATTATACTCACCATCACTGATAGAGCTATAGAGAGAGGAGATGCATTTGATGTAGTTACAAGGCAAAGTCTATATTCAACTTATAAATATCACACATTGGTGTATCTTCTAAGTGAAATTCACATGGTATTTTAGATTAGTAACCCAAAATACATTACTTCAGATATAGATCGTGATTTCTCAGGAAAGTCATGCAGTATTGCCAGGTACTTTGCTTTCAGGGCTTTATTTGGTATGGTCATATATTTATTTTACCTCTCTGAATAGAAAATAGTATTTAATTAATTATCTTTGGACTGTCATATCAGAATTTATAGAAGGCTTAAATAATTAATAAACTTATACTGTCTGAATTTTTAAATGGTTTGGGAAGGGTCATAAGCAGACATATCAAGAAAAGAAATCACAAGGAATGCTTTAAGACTTCCGAAGACCACAGGAGGGCAACGAGAAAAAGCACTGAGCTGACAATCAATGGTTACATGCTTCCTGTAACCCACATTCTTCTTCACAAAATTAAGCCACAATGCTAAGCCATATGATCATAGAAATCTATCTGCTTATGATCATAAGACTATTATGTCACTGAACACTGGCTGCAAAGAATCGAGACAAGACAAATGTAGAGGCCAAGGACCATGAAACATCTAGAATTTAACTTAAGAAATTAACATTTCATGAATAGAAATATTATAACAACATAATCACAGTGCTGCTGAATCATTAAGCCCCCTTACCCGCAATCACCACATTTGTATAAAGACCATACTAAGTAAAAATGATGCAAAAGCACTGGGTATAAGAAGCGTAACTTACTTATTTTAACTAAGAAAATTAAGGTGGCTAAATTATATGCATGAAATTAATAATCTCTTTTTTCTAAATAAAAGTGATTGGTTATATATTCATTGTTGCCTAGAGGGTGCCAAGTGATTTTTTTTAGCATTGATCAATATATTTGTAATTAGCTTGATGAAAGTAGACATTTAATAAGAATGATTATAATATATATTATTTTGCATTTATAGTACACATGTAAATGTTTATTGACATCTATGAATCTATTTAATGTTATTTTTCCGGTGATAAGATTTGCCCTCACATTTATAATGGCAGAAATTTTATCTAATAATACAATTAGTCCGTACACTCTAGGCGTTAGAATGTTCCTATTTTCAAATACAAAATTGTACATAGAAGTAAATCATATGAATAAATATACTTAAAACAGACTGTGAAATCCAGTGGTAAAACTCTAACGTAGAAAAACTATGCCAGAACATTAAGTACTGTCTAATAGTAATCTCATATATAATGATCTTCAAAGTCAGCCTTTCAAAGGAAGGTCATTTTCATTAATGACTGAAAGTCAACTGAGCAATAATGAAGGAATTATTACTTTATTCAATTGGAGACCTCTTAATGGTTCTTTAGGTCATATTGACTTGATAAAAAGGCACAAATGAGCAACCCCAAAGTAACCAAGGTCTCCTCAGGAATAATAGATGAAAATTTTAGACAAATAAGTATTGAAAACTAATTTCTGCTCCCAGCTCACCCAGTTGTGACATTGCACTGAACATTTACATACTCTGTGGCATGAGTCCCACGATCCAAGAAAAAAAAATAGACATCTCACTTTGTTTTCTTTTCTAATGGAGTTAGTTGTTAATGTAATTCAAGGTTTAGTAAATTTCCTTCTTTTGCCTCTCCCTCTATACGTATCTACCCTTTTCTCTGTGTTTGGATTTGTCTTGCATTGGATTTGGATAAACAGATATTAGTGGGACAAGATATAACAATTGAATACCTGATGGGAAT
This sequence comes from Pachyuromys duprasi, assembly GCA_028658305.1. Classification (NCBI taxonomy): domain Eukaryota; kingdom Metazoa; phylum Chordata; class Mammalia; order Rodentia; family Muridae; genus Pachyuromys; species Pachyuromys duprasi. The sequence continues at coordinate 91,785,180 of CM053764.1, forward strand.
TAAACACTGTGCTAGGAGCAGGTTTGAAAGAAGTCAAATTAAAGAACTTTGTCTCTGAAAAAAACATACAGTATTTGATACATAGGTCCCATCCTTAAGTAAAGCATATTCTAGTTGAGAGACAAGAGCACTAAAAATCACAGTTCTAAAGAACTATGTGGGGTATTGCAGTTCTTCTATTCATCCAGCAAATTCAGTGTTGATTTTTTTTAATTTATTTATTTTTATATCAATCACAGGTTAGGTACTTTGCATCCCTGGCGTAGCCCCCCTCCTTGATTCCCTTCCACCCTCCCTCATCTCCCTCCTCCCCACCCCCTCCAAGTCCACCAACTGGGGAGGACCTCCTCCCCTTCTACAATCAAGGACCATGTGTGGATGTGGCCTGGAACCCCCCACTCAGATGGGACCCAGGATAGCCCGTTGTCGGACTGAAGACCCTAGTGAGGGAAACAGGGACTGTTTCAGTCATGATCTTGATGGCTGACTCTTTGACCCTCCTCCATACAAACCAGGGAGTGACAGACTGGCTAGATCCCAGGGGAGGACATTGCAGCCAGCCCTGAGGAGACAGGATGAGCTGGGGTTGGATGGAAGGGGAGGAGGTCCAGCCCTGTTGGTGGACTTGGAGGGGGCGGGGAGGAGGGAGATGAGGGAGGGAAGGGAAGAA
>CM053764.1:91786349-91804925 GCA_028658305.1 Pachyuromys duprasi
TTCTCCGTTTGTGTCTTCTTTATAGATTCTAATTCTGTTTTCATGCTTTGTATCGTTTCCTTCATCTGATTGACTGTGTCTTCTATTTTGGTTGTTTCCTCTGTGTCTATCTTTAATTGTTCCTGTATGTGGGCAGTTAAATCCTTCTAATTTCCTTGAGGGCCTTGTTCATTTCCTCTTTTTGTGCCTCCTTTTGTTCCTCTAATATCTGCATAATTATAGCTTTAATATAATTTTCCTGTGTCTCTGCTGCATTCAAATCTCTATTGCGTTTTGGTGTTTCTGGTGGGGCCATGGTGTCCTGATTTTTGCTGGGTGAGTTCTTATGCTGATTTCTGGGCATTTGTTTATATATAATCAAGGAGCTGTTTGTGCTTCAAGGCTGAACTTCAGACTGGAACTGCCCAGTGCAGCCAGCTGTATCTGGGTGAAACTCAGTCCTTCCGGGGTATCGTGTGCCCCAGCCCAAAGTGGCGGCTGCTGGCACAGAGGGTTGTGAGCCTGTGCAGTGCAGCCTGAGGTGTCCGGGTGAAACTCAGTCCGTCTGGAGTACCATGTGTCCCCGACCAAAATGGCAGCTTAGGTGCCCAGCCCAGCTGTGCACAGGCTGTCTCCCTCAGGAGTTTTTACTGGGAATAGCTGGGTGTCCCTTGGCCTTTTCCACTTATTTCCCCACCATAGTAATTCCTTTCACCTGGCAGTTGCAAACGCTGGTGTTTTAGGTCTGAGATCTCAGTCTCCAGGTCGCTGTGCCTACACTACTGTCCTGCTCTTCAGACACAATGTCCTCCTGGGACAGCCATCTTGGATCAGAATCATTTTATTTAGAAAAAAATAGAAACATGAAAGAATTTAAGGTGTCATAGAAGGAACATATGGATCAGTTGTAATATGATTTTGCTGTTGTCATTACTATCCTTTTAAACTTTAAAACTATTACAAAAGTATATGCATTAAATGCTTTCAGCTACAACTGTGCTTAAAAAATAGGTCTTCACTTTGTATCCCCCTATAGCTAATTAATAAAATTAATAAAATTGTATCCTCTCCTCCCCTAAATAATAAAAATAAAAAAATAAAAAAAAAACATATGCTGAGATTTATAGCCAAAATTTTTGCAGAGTGCAGGGAATCTTATAAAAGAAGGAGGAGATAGAAAAGTCTGGAGGGAACAGGAACTCCACAAGGAGAACAACCAAAGAAAAAGTCTGGGCACAGGGGTCTTTTCTGAGATTAATACTCCAAACAAGGACCATGCATGGAGATAATTTAAAACCCCTGCACAGAAGTAACCCATTGCACCTCAGTGTCCAAGAGGTGTAGATTTCCCTAATATAGGAACAGGGAACATCTCTGACATGAACGCAGTGGCTTACTCTTTCATCACCTCCAACTAAGGAGGGAGCAGCCTTACCAGGCCATAGAAGAAGACAAAGAAGCCAGTCCTGATGAGACCTGTTAGACTAGAATCAGATGGAAAGGGAGGAAGACCTCCTCTATCATTGGGCTAGGAGAGGGGCATAGGAAAAGAAGAGGGAGGAAGGGTGAGATTGGGAAGGGATGGGGAGGGGCTACAGCAGGGATACAAAATGAATAAACTGCAATAAAATAAAATTAAAAATTAAAAAAAGAAAAATAATAGTTCTTAACCCTTTAGCCCGGGCTGACAATGGAAACTTCCTTTTTAGCTCAAAAAATTTCCCCTTCTCTCTCTCCCACCCTACCTCCCTTCTTTCCTGTTTTCGTAGATGGATATTTGTGTAAAACTCTGCTCTACTTATTTAGCATTATCCACTAACTCCATGGTAGTTTCACAGTCTTTTTTGGCTTCTTATGTTTGTGAGAACTTAGGCAGCAGCAATTTATTCTCCTTTTATGCTCTCTCAGGCCTTTTTACTTCTTGGCCACCCTAATAGTTGGCCTGTCTGTGATTTCTAACTTCTAGTTTCTAATACTTGTTAGCCACAGTATCATTCATGGCCCACCAGAATTTGATGGTTGGCTTCTTTTTACTTTCTTTCAAGCATTCTCTTTATGTTCCTTCTTCAGCAGAGGAAGTCTAATGTATCATTTGTGCTCTCCTCCTAAAAATAAGCATGGACTTGCAGCATGTTGTCTTAAAGACCTGCAAACCATTTTGTAGGTCTTTGAGTAGAGCTTCGTTGTCCAAGATAAATCCTGTAGCCATTAAAACTATAGTTAGACATTCAAGGCAATAGCTTATTTTCCAGAAGGAGAAAAGATGGAAAAATACTTAACTCATTTTAAAATTTTGATTCATTTTGATGAGATGCAAGTGTCTATGAATCAGGTTCATATACAAAACACATTCACAGGACCTCTGTTCTATACACTTATTCTGACTCTCCTTCCTAAGTCACAGAATGAGGCATGATCATCATGAAGTTGCCCAGAAAATCCAATCTGTACAAATGGAAATTGTCCCTCTCCAAACCACATCAGATGATGGACAAAATTTCACTGTGATCACCAATGAAGACAAGGAAGCTGGATTCAGATGGTTTTTGGAAAAAAGATGATCTGTGGAAATGAGTACAATTCTTAAAGGCTATTGTGAGCAATTTCCTGAAAGGACATTTATTGTTTTATGAATATAACATTTCCCCTCTGAGTGCTCTGTGGAAGCTCAAGAGGACTGAGCAGCCTTCAGTACACAATTTACACATTATATTTTAGAAGTCTTACCTCATTATTAATGTTGAAATGCTTTTATTTTTAGTATTCGAAGAAATGTCTTGAACGTTAAAGATTCTCCAAACTTAGTCCTCAGAAAAGGGGAATGCCCCCACCCCAAACAACATACACTATCAAATCAAGTCACATCCTCTTCCCCTGTCAGGGGGCAATCCTGTCAGGGGTAAGTGATCAAAATGCAGACAACAGAGTCCTTTTCAGAGACAGCCCCAACTCCCCTTACTAGGGAACCCACATGAAATCTGAACTGTCCATTGGTTACTTCTGTGTAGGGGGCCTAGGTCTAGTCTATGCATGGCCCTTGGTTGGGTGCTTCAGTCTCCACATGCCCCTCTGGTCCCTTGTTAGTTGTCTCTGTGGTTTTCTTTTGGAGCTTCTGAGACTTTCAGTTTCTTTTATCCTTCCTCATACTTTTCCACAAGAATCCTTGTGCTTTGCACAATGTTTGGTTGTGAGTCTCAAATATGCTGCTGGGTGGAGTCTCTTAGAGGACAGCTCTGCTAGATACCTGCCTTGTTCTTGTCTTGTTCAGCCACTTCTGATGTCTATTCTCTTTCTCCTTCTGAGTGAGATTTAAGCATCCTCCCTTGGGTCCTCCTTGTTACTGTTACTTATCTTCTTTGGGTCTGAATTGTATAGTATGTCTATCCTGTACTATAATGTCTAAAATCTGCTTATAAGTGAGTATATGCCATACATGTCTTTCTGAGTAGGTTACCTCACTCAGGTTGATCATTTATTTTGCTTGTAGGTATTTAATTTCTGCTGTGTGGTCTTCCATTCAATTATGGCTGGTTTTTCCAGGGGTTAGAAGATGGACTTCCTCTCTCAGCAGCTAACAACTGCCAATCACCACAGCATAGGGGTGGAATTGTGTCCCCAACTCTCTTCTCTGTGGTAGAGTTTGGTCTAGCTCGCACTTGCACAGGTTGTGTGCGTGCTGTTACAGCCAGTGTATGCGCAGCTTCCTTGTTGTGTATAAAAGATGTTTCTTATATTCATCCATAACCCCTGAGTCTTATCTACTTTTTTCTTCCTCTTCTGCATCGGTCCCTGAAACTTATGGGGGGATAGATGTGTGAAATTTAGTTTGAATATTCTGCAGTCTCTTATTCATTGCAGCTTGTTTGGTTGTATGATGGCTCAGTTTAACAGTAACCCAGAAGCAGAAACACACACATGGTATATACTCACTCATAAATGGTTATTAGACATATAATGCAGGATAAGTGTACTAAAATCTATACTCCTAAAGAAGCTAAACAACAAGGGAGACACTAGGGAAGATGTTCAGTCCTCGTTCAGAAGAGCAGATCACCTGAAGCAGGAGAAGACAGGGAACAGGACAGAAGCCTATCACAGAAGGCCTCTGCAAGACTCCACTGATCTGGGTTTTGAAGCAGAGGCTGAGATTCATAGCCAAACTTTGGACAGAAAACATGGAATTTCGTGAAGGAAGGAGAGATATAAAGATCTGGAGGGGACAGGTGACCAACAGAGAATAAAAACAAAAACAAACCAACAAAAAAACCTGGGACCTGGGGGGCCTGCAGAGACTGATATCCCAACCAACGACCATGCATGGAGATAATCTAAAACCCCCAATTAGATGTAGCCCACAGACTCAATCTCCAAGTGGGTTCTCTAGTAAGGCCAGCAGGGGCATGAACTCAGTGGCAGGGTCTCTGATCACCTCTGGCATGGTACAGCTATGCCAGGCCATAGAAGAAGACAATGCAGCCAGTCCTGATGAGACTTGATAGACAAGGGTCAGATAGAAAGGGAGGAGGTCCTCCTCTATCAGTGGACTAGGAAAGCGGCATAGGGGGAATTGAGGGAGGGAGGGTGGATAAGGGAGGAGGTTACAACTGGGATACAAATGAACACATTGTAATAAATAATAATTAATATAAATTCAAAAAATTATAAAATCTAAACTATATTAGTTAAGAGCAAATGCTAAATAGATAAAATTATTGTTTTTTTTTAAACAACAACAACAAATCCTGAATTTTCCCCCTCTGCTAAATGTAAGTATTGTTAATGGAAAATCAGATTTTTTTAGCTATTCTCTAAGTTTGGAACCTCATGTTTATATCTAACCATTAATAAGAAAGAAACATTTTGTTCTTTCTCCATTTTGATTAGTACTTTTATACCTTATTTGAGAAATAAGTGATTAAATAGCAAATCCTTTATTTCTCTCCTACTACTGTGTCATAAATACTTCAATGACTAATATACTCATTCAGCTAGAAGACTACATTGCATTTGAATTTCAAGGAGTTAAAGAAGTTAACTGTAAAGCTTGTAAAATATTAAATCTAGATATCACACTGTGCCTTGAATTGCTCTTTAAGTAACATCCCTATGCTGGAAAAAATCCATTTGCAATAAATTTTCATATGCAAGCTAAAAGATTTCAAAGTCTTCCTGAAAGCCCGTGGGCCCTGTGCAATTTGTACCACTTATATTCTTTCCTCTCAATGCTTAGACATTCATTGTTAGAGTGACTCAGTCTATTACCCTAAACTCAAATCCTAGTCAATTATCACATCATCATTCCAATTTTATGTGTATAGATGTCTTGTTGTTACAAGAAAATGCTCATGTGCTCAAAGGATTAGAAGAGAACAATGAAATAAAAAAAATGTGGCTACGGATGCATTGTCCAGCTGCCCTTATATAAAAAAGAGGCCTTTAGGGAAGAGGAAACTTAAAATTAAGCTTTCAGGATAAAATAAAAACAGAGCCAGTGTTTGCAGTTTTAAATCCAATTATTTATATATTGCAGTGATTCCAAAATTGCAATTAGGGTGACCAGAGGAGTTCTTTGAAGCTTGCTGTGAGCAACTACTAGAATCATCAAAAGTTGAAGTCTCTCTTTTTTTCTTTTGGAGAGTTAGTATAGAATGACATGTAGCAGATAAAGGAAAACACTTTACATTTCACACTGAGAAACGTCCGGTTTTGTTAAGCTCTGACAAGAGGAGAAGCTTAACACTAAATGTACTAAATTGGTATGAACACAGTTGAGCAAATGTCCTCGTTATATGGTTTATCATCTTTCAGATATATGCCTAGGGGTGGTATAGCTGGATCTTGAGGTAGTACTATTCCTAATTTTGTGAGAAAGTGTCAGATTGATTTCTAGAGTGGTTTTAAATGGTTTCATTCCCACTAGCAATGGAGGAGGGTTCTCCTTTCTCTACAACCTCTCTAGCATGTGCTGTCCCTTGAGAATGATCTCAGACATTCTGAGTGTTGTGAGATGGACTCTGAATCATTTTGATTTGCGTTTCCCTGATTACTAAGGAAGTTGAGCATTTCTTTTTTATTAATTTTTTACATTAATTACATTGTATTCACTTTGTGTCCTAGCTGTAACCCCTTCCCTACTTCATTACCAATCCCACCCTCCCTCTCTCATCTCCTCCCATGCCCTTCTCTTAGTCCACTGATAGGAGAAGTCCTCCTCCACTTCTATCTGACCCTAGCTTCTCAGGTCTCTTCAGGACTCCCTGTAATGTCCTCCTCTGTGGCCTGGCAAGGCTGCTCCTTGGGGGAGGGGGTGTCAAAGAGCCATCCATTGAATTCATGTCAGAGACAGTCCCTCTTCCCCTTAGTGGGGTACCCACTTGGAGACTGAGGTCCCATCTGCTATATATGTGAAGGGATTCTAGGTTCTCTCCATGCATGGTCCTTGGTTGGAGTATCAGTCTCAGAAAAGATCACTGTACCCAGATTTTTTGGTTCTTTTCCTCTCCCTGTCCCTCAATTAATAATGGATACAGAACTTGTGGAACATTTACACAATGAAATACTACTTATCAATTTAAAACAAAGAAATCATGAAATTTGCAGGAAAATGGTAGGAACTGGAAAAGATCCTGAGTGAGGTAAACCAGAAAAAGAAAGACAGACATGGTATATACTCACTTATTAAGTAGATATTAGCCATATAATATATGATAAGCATACTAAAATATATAGTCCTAAAGAAGCTAAGCAACAAGGAGGACTCTAATGAAGAGGCTGAAACCTCATTTAAAAGGGCAAACAGGATAGATATCAGAAGTAGGAGAAGAAAAGGAACAGGACAGGAGCCTTCCACAGGGGACCTCTGTAAGACACTAAACATCTGGGTATAGGAGGAGATACTGAGACACATAGCCGAACTTTGGGCAGAGTGCAGGAAACCTTATGGAAGAAGAGGGAGATAGAAAGACATGGAGGAGACAGGAGCTACACATGGTGATCAACAGAGCTAAATAAAACCTGGGCCCAGATGGGACTGCAGAGATGTACTCCAACCAAGGACCATGCATGGAGAGACCTAAAACTCCTTCACAGAGGGAGGCCATAGATTGCTCACCTTCAAAGTGATTTCCCTAGTAAGGGATCCAGGGTTTGTTTCTGACATGAACTCAGTGTCCAGCTCTTTGATCACCTCTCCCTGGGTGGTGCAGCCTTGCTAAGCCACAGAGGAAGATGATACAGCCAGACTTGATGAGACCTGATAAATTAGGGTCAGTAGAAGGGGAGGAGGTTCACCCTGTCAGTGGACTAGGAGAGAGGCGTAGGGGGAGAAGAGGAGAGGGTATGATACTGGCAGGAAATGTGGGATACAAAGTGAATATACTGTAATAAATACATAAATAAAAATTTCTTTAAATTGGTTCATCTTTCTGTCTATTCCCACTGGTGCATGTAATTGTGTTTGCATGTAATCACACCTTATCCATAAGAGCATGCCTAACTCTGAAATGAATAATATGAAACACATATGTACATACCAAGATTTGGCTTACATGAAACATACCACCATACATTTTGAGACAGAATATTATTATCCTAGTCTGGTAGCCTGCTTGAACTCTCTTTGTGTAGTCAATAGTCATACATAATTTTAAACTACTCATCTTTCTTCTTCTAAATTTCTAGTGTTGGAAAGAGAAACATGCACCATAACTCCTGATTTCATGTATATTGGGTACTGAACCCAGGGATATATGAAAGGCAGACATTATGCCAACTGAGCTACATATATCCTGAGCTAAGAACACACTTTTATATACTTTATACACAAGGAAGGTGTAAGTTCGAGTCTGTAAATTCATTGTTCAATATTCATATCAGCAACCTAGAAATGATTGTGTGTTAGTTATCTTTGTTTTGTTATGACAATATCCCCAGGAAAGGTAAAGAAGGGAAGATGTAATCAGTCTTATGATTTCATAGGGCTGAACTTATCACAGTGGAAAAATGTAGTGGCAGAGAAGTTAAAAACACGGAAGGCTAGAGGAAGAAGAGTATAGGTAACCTCAGTGCTCAGCTCTCTCTTTTCCCTCTTGTTTTTTTCCTATACTCTGATCATGAAATTGTGTAATGCACATTAACAAATGGTTTTTACTTCGTCTCTCACTCATGCCTGGAAAACCACTTGCAGAGGCATCTGGAAATGTATCTACATCACTAGGTGATTCTAATCCAATCGGATTGGCCTTGAAAAGTGACAATCACTGTCCTAGATAGCACGTGTTGATTTTGTAATTGCTATTAACTGATTCCTGTTAATAATATGCCAAAATGTCCCAAAGAAATGTAGATGTTAGGGATGACAATGAATTTGAGGTAATATTTGAATTCTGTGAGGAATAAACATAAAATACTACAGTTGAAGTACAGTAATCATAAATCTAGTAGTTTGGGCATGACTTGGTGATAGAGCACTAGTCCACTATGTGAAGGTCTTGGGTTCAATTTACAAATTCCTACTTTCAGAGACAAAGAAGATTTTATACTCATAGGAAGTCACACAGCAATTAACAGGGAACCTAGAAAAAATAGCATAAGGTTACTGTTCTAAAATATCTGGGCCCTGTTGACTTCTGAGTTTCCTTATCCAGAAAGATTATCAGGAAAACATGTAAAGGTTTGCAAATTAGGGAAATATAATACCACTTTAGTATAGAAAATATTATTAAGTAATCCGTTACTGTAACACATGGAAAAACATGCAATCCAAAATATGCATGTCATAATCTCTCACGTGAATTTGGATCACTATGCACATGTATCCATTTGTAGATGGACTTTATCTAAAGTATGAAGAAGGAATAAACTGCCATTACTATGCCTGTCAGTCAGCCTTTGTCATTTCTTTATCAAACAACATTTAATTTTTCTGAATAGAGCTTTCATTGTGATTTATTCTTTTTGTTTTATAAAAATAACACCAAAATTGAAAAATGGAAGTCCTGATGCTAGCAATAGAACGGAACATCTTTAACACTATAGGAATATTGTACACCCCCCAAAAAATTAGCAACTATTTAGATTTAGGTTGCATCTTGCTAGTTTTAAGTATACTGATGGAATAATAAAGATAAATTTAAATATAAAAAATTAATGAATTCACTGACAGTCTCTCAGATCACCTCCACCTGGAGGGGGTGGGGTGCAGCCTTGCCAGGTCATAGAGGAAGACAGTGCAGCCAGTTCTGATGAGACCTGATAGGCTAGGGTCATATAGAAGGGGACAATGAGGACCTCCCCCATAAGTGGACTAGGGAAGGGGCATAGGGAGAGAAGAGAGAGGGAATGTAGAGTTGGGAGGAGATGAGGGATGAGGCCACAGTCAGGATACAAATTGAATAAAATGTAATAAATAATAATAAGAAAAAAGAAAAATTTTCTAAATTAGGAAAGTATATTAAATTAAGTTAATATTGCCTTAATATATTCTAATATGTAGACACTTTCTTCTTAGAAAATTAGTTCATTAGTTTCAAGTTTCACATACTATAATTCAGATGATCTTTGCAAACATAGCATGCAAAGAAAGGAATATTCTTTGTCAATATATAATTATATAAACTGTAAACAACCTTTAGCTGTGTGATCTATGGCAAATTATATAAATTTGTGAATATTAAAGTTCTCATCTGAAACGGTGGACCAAATGAACTATTAGATTTTACAGAATTAAACCAAGATAGTAAGTAAAACAAAAACAAAAACAAAAAAACAAACAAACAAACCAAAAAAAAAAAGAAACCCACATTTAACAGTCTATGATATTGGTAGTGTTTAGTAAATTGTTTCAGTTAATAACTGTAAGTTTAAATTCTTTGTTTTGTAGAACAGTGCAGAAAGATACCTATTTGTAACATTGCTAAGCAGACTGATTGTCCTATAAATAAATCTTTTAGCAGGATGATCAGAAACCTAGGATAGTTTGCTGCAGCATGAGGAGCTTCTAGGTCCTGCTGCATCTGTGAAGAAAACTGTCTCTGCCTCTTCTGTCAGCCATTTCTTGCCAAAAGCTCCTCAGGTGGGAAAGAATTCATTAGCTCCTCTCCATCCCTGTTAGATTTTGTTTGTCTTGATCTCCTGCAGATATTGTGCTACAGTCACAGCTGTTCTGAGTTCTTGTGTACCCTTGTGCTGTCATGTCTTACAAATGCTGTTTCACTACAGATGTCTAATACTTATGGTATCGCAACTTTCTTCACCATCTTTTATGATGCTCTCTCATCCTTCAGGGAAAGGAGTATGAGATATAAGCTCCATGTAGAGCTAAGCATTACATAGATTTATATTCTTTGCATGTTTTTGTGGTATTCTACATTAATCATAATCTACTGCAAAAGAAGCCACTTTAAGAAGGATTCAAAATACAGTAATCTTTGGGTATAAAATACGAACTTAGTGAGGCAGTTTTTTACTATGTCCGTTTAACACAATTACATGTTAGGTTGTAGCCTAGAGCCTATGGCAGAGCCAGCTATGGATTTTGGGCACAGCGAACACTCCAAGGAATGGATTTTCCTCTTGTAGATCAGAGCATATATCCACTCAGAAAGTAGTTGGTTATTTGTGTCTCCTCTACACTGCCAGGCATATCTTGCCTGTCATGTAGCTCACAGGTTCATGTCTAGGTAACATTGTCAATTTATTTTCATTTCAAAGAGAGTAATTGAAACCTTACACCATTATGACAGCTAAACAGTAGAGATGAAGCTTCTGAAGTGTGATTAAAATATTTTCCTATGACTCAGGTTTGTGTTGTCTTCAGGAATGAAGTCTTAACGTTGAGTTCTACAGGGCAAACAAGAGCGTGGATAAGTAGGTATCACTAAAAAGACTCAGTAATTTTAATTTTTATGATTACAAAAAGTGGAAAAGGTAAAATTGCTGGGAGGATAGGAAATAAGTTGGAGGAGAGGGTATGGAGGCTGGATCTGAACAAAACACATTATTGTACCTATGAAATTCTTTAAAAATAAGAAGCAATGGTTATAGCAATGACCAAAATAAACTGTGCTTCTTACACTAACTAACCAGGTGTAAGTATTTTTGTGAGGTCGCCTTTGTGCTAATCATCAACATTTATGTTTTATGGATGATAAACTGTTTGGTAATTACACAATTACTATTACACAATGTTACCTTTGCCATTATATCATGTTATCTAATTGTCCAAAATATTGTGCTTTATAATGTACATTTGGATAATATGATAAAAATAGGCACATATTGTTCTGGAAACAAAAAACAAAACAAATCAAAAAGCATCCTAGGTTAACTACCACATTTATCCCAAGCGCATTCTTGGTTGCCTAGTGAAAATTTATAATAAGATATTAATTCTGTACTTACTGCCTTTGGAACAAAGTCCAGATTAGGTTTATAACAATTTTAAGCTTCTGTTTATTTTTCTCTATTTACTTTCCATCTTGAAGTCCCTGCCCTCATATTATATGACCTAGTTTTAGTCACCAGAATGTTTCATAACATTTTGCATAATATTTTCTGTGTCTACTTCTTGCTTTTCAAACCACTGGCTAATCCAGCTCATCTTTCAGATCTTTTTCTACTTTCTGCCTTTCTCATCTCCATCTCAATTAGATGACTACCCACTGTTTTCCTATGTCATGGCATAGGAGCCCAGAAGATGCTCTGTAACCCACACTGAGAAACTGACCCCTTCTTTCACTTTACTGTGAGCTCTTAAACCTCCTTTTGATGTCTTCATTTTGCACAACATATTTTTTAGAATAGGCAACCAATAACTATTCAAAGATGCAAAATGGCATGTGTAGGTGTAATTATAAGTATAATGAAAGCCTTAATTTTGAATTTCAGCTAGTTCAGAATGCTAAGAAATAGTGAAGTGACAACAGCAATTTTCAGTAGAAGGCTTAGCAAGTTTGCTGCGTAACAATGATACTCACTGTAATAGGAAAAGAGAGGAAGAACTATAATGTCCTAGAATCAATGCTTCTAGTATTTGTTAGATCCCTTTGAAAGATGCTGTAGCTATCATGGGGTCTGGATTAGTGATATCTATATACTTAAAAACCGGAGCTTGGAAAATACGATTTCTAAGGTCACTTGAGTTCTAAGGTAGGTGACTCTTTAGTTTCATTGTATACTTAAAAAAAAATCACATAAATAATAACACTTTCATGTGGTTATTTAAAGACTATTTATTGTGAAAACTCTGTGATATGTGGGTAATGTGTGAATGTGTGACTGTATTTGTATATTATGGAGTGGTATTTATATCTAAGCAGGAACATATAATTTTGTGAATAAAATAAGATAATACATGGAATTAAACGACTGCGGACTTCATAAAGGCAGTTTTATTTTCTGAGACAATATTTCATCTAGTAGTGGAGACAAGCCTGGAGCTCATTATGTGGCCAAGGCCTGCCTCTAACACACTATAATCCTCATTACTCATTCTTCTGAGTGGCGAGGATGAAAGGATAAGCCACTATGCCCGCAAAATTGTCTTAACCAGATGAAATAATTTCTGCTTTAAAATTATAGAATGTATACATAACCCACTATACATATTTAATGTTGGAAATGTTATGTGTTACCGACTATATATCAGATATAATTCCTACTTATTTTATTACTATGCGGAGGTTATATTTCTTTAGATATTGATTGTGCATGTGGACCAAAGTCTTAACCAACTGAAATATGCATAGAGATGGTACTTTTGAAAGGGATATATTTCCTTGTCGGTGCAAGATATTTTTCCTATAAAGAAATACTTAAGCTTCCCAACTGTAATAATCCTTAGTGATACTCTATTTGGTTTAGTGTCAAATTTTATTGATAAAAATCTCAGTGAGAGCCTAGACTGCAGAAGTTAGAGATATGGAATGGAAAGAAGATATTCAAAAAGCCTAGGGACACAAATTAAAGAAAAGGAAAGCCAGCATAGAAAAGTAGCATATTCAGTGTGTTAAGATTATTTCTAAATGGAGGTAGTAGTAATTGAATATTCTGGTAGGACATTTTAAATTTAAAATACCTCAAAACGTCCAAAATAGAGCAGGAAAAAATTCATGAAATTGATTAAAAGAGTCATAAAATGCTAAGTTAAAAGTAAATAAAACTAACAGTAAAACCCCAAATATAAACCTTAGATGCGCAGAATATTAGCTAGATAAATATAACTCATGCTCAACCATGAAATTATAGTTAAAACTGGATGGTCAAACATGAAAATGTGCCATAAAAATTGGAGGACCTTTTGGAAAACAATGTTTCAATGAGAGAGACGAGAGAGGAGTAGAAGGGGATAAATTGACTAAAATTCATTGTATAACTGTCAAAAAAATTTTCAAATGAAGAAAAATAAGTCTTTCATGTTATTTCTCATAACAGTTGTCATATTACATGAAAGAAGAGAAATGGGATTCTAAAAATAATCTACAACTTACAAAACAGAAAAAAATATATAGAGCTACTTCATTCTGCCATTTGTCGAATAAATGTAAATGTGTATAAAAACCTTCAATCATTTAAAATTATACCACTACCTTTCATATAAAGTTCCTACCATGTGTTTTGTTTTATTAAGTGTTAGGTGAATAGACATAGGTATTTAATATTCCAGGGCTTAGTCTTGAAAGTAGATAATTATTTTTATAAGTATAATATCTTGTGACAAGTAATGACACAAAAACATGTAAAACTAAGCATAATGTTTTAACTAACTCTGAAGTATCTGGGAGAGGAAATTTTTCCATAGAATGGATATTTAAAGTCTGACTTGAAATGAAATCAAAAGTTCATGGTAAAGTTTATATGTGTACAGGAAAGACTGAAAAAAAAAAACAAAACAAACACAACGGAATAGACTACAGAGGCAAACACAAGCAAAGAAAACTCGTCAATACTTGGGGAAGCTTTATGTGGTTGGTTGTATGTGGGGAATTTTATTATGTGTATTATTGCAGGATTTGCCTCATCTGATAATAATAAAAACGGTGCATTGGGTATTGGACAGCAAAGAGATGATCAAAGTTCTGACCTGAAAGGATCACATAGCATCTGTTTTTCACTTTCATGGGTGTTGTTTGGAGTGAATCTTAAATTAGGCTGGAGATATGGAGAGGTGAGAACCATTGAGAAAGCCCAGGGAAAAAATTTTTAAAGAAGATGATATTTACTACAACTTTATTTGTATCAACAAAGTAATAAAAAGACCATGAAATAATGAGTAGAATAAATTTATGTATTCATAGATTGGGAAAGGAAATATTTAAATGACCAGGTATGGTAATTGGTAACAGAAAAATAGTTTTGCCATTTATGGAGGCCTAATATGCCAAAGGATGAATTATGCTTCATTTTTTTTGCATTTTTTTGCTTTTGATTTAACTTCAGTATTTCAAATGTCTTAGATTAGAGCATTTAAGTAAAATGATATTTTAATAAGAACCACAAATGAATTCACATAAGAAAATTTTAAAAGGATAATGTATAAAATTGAAAAATGTAGGAAGAAGACACATGAGGCAAATTTGAGGATGCATCCTAAAATACATTATATTTGTTTCCAAGTTGAAGGCCTACATTAAACTATGAAGGCAAGAAAAAGTTCAGGATAGTGACAGTAAAATAAAATTTAAAATAAAGTGCATGATTTAAACCATAAAATTAAGACAAAACTCATGATTGTGATAAAATAAAAAATGTTAAGCATTCTAAATTCTTCTTTGATAGACATTTCAGTAAGTTAATTAAAAATTCTAATGACTCAAATTCAAGTAGAAATATCCTCTTACCTCTCATAAATATTCTTGGAAGTATACTTTATATACAGAAGTTGTAACCAGTTACATATCGTGGTCCGCTGGTCTTTGTAAAGTACGCTGTGTTTAAAATAATTTTAAACTTTTGAAAAAACAATATCCAAAGTCATTTCAGTGCAATGAAGATGCTATAGTTATGGCAGGAGTTGACATGCACATAAAAGATCTTTAAGAAACAGTTTCTTAAGATTTTTAAGAAACTGTTGATGGCCAAACAAAAATAAGTAGTGCTATCTTTCATTTTAATAAAACATAAATTATTATCAAGTGATTTGTTTCTAGAGTTTTTCTGAATTGTTTTTGAAACAATGTTGTTGTTTTCTTATTAAAATAACAGTTTTTCTGAGTAAGAAATGATTATGTATGTAACCCTTTTTGAATATTCTGCAAAATTATCCTTCCTGAAGAGGGACAATATAAGCAATCAAAGAAGCAATCACATTCCTGAGTGGTGAGTATATTGGATATTACATGTTCTTGTTCTCTTTGGAACATCACAATTTAGATTGTTAATGCATTATAGTAATTTTCCTAGTTCATTATTTTAATTCCAAAAGGTTCTAAAGAAGAGAAATTGAAATTCAGGAAATCTGTAGAAAACCATCCTTTGGACAATGGTACTTCATTGCTGGTGGACTATGAAAATTGCTTACTTTGGATAACTTCCCTACAAAGCATTTAAAAAGTGAATTCAAGACATTATGTGATGTCGAAAAATGATTCACTGTCTTTAACCATCTTTAGATATTTTAAACAAATGTAAACAATGACATTTTTGTTTGTTCATTAATGAACCCCACTATACAGTATGTAATGAGCTTTTTCAATTTATTAGGTATTCTTGGAAAGGCTGAAACCGCTTGTGCTTTTACACACTGTACTGTTCTGCATTTTTGCCAACTTAAATTAGCTACAGTGGTTTGTTAACTATAGGAATACTGTATTTTAAATGATGAGATGATCATTTAAAATATTGTTTAAGGTGACCAAGTGACACATGCAATTATACAATTTTCAATTTATTATCAAAGTACTTGCTTTATCTGATGTGTTTCTCTTCAAATTATTTGAAAACATTACATTAAAAATATTATACTTTTATCACTACAAGTCAAGATTTATTAAAAAAAATTCTTTGTGGCATGCGTATGATAGCTTTTTCTGAGGTGTTAGATAAGGAGTACTCAGAGGGCCTCAAATAATACAGGATTTTGCTGTTCTTCTTGTGTTGCCAATACTCCTTAATACGGTTCTATTGCCTAAGACACCAAGCATCTCTCACAGGATATGTAAAGATCAAGCTGGAGCACCTTTAGAAAGTTTGTCTTTGTTGTCTGTCCTGCTTAGGCTCAGAGCTGCTACAGGGTGTTAGGAAGAAAAGCTGTCAAAGCTATAAAGCAGCTGTGAACTCAAGAACGAAAATACAAACCTGCCAAACGAGTTGTTGCCACTGTTGAAAGAACGGCACAAGCATGTGTCATAACCAAACCACTACAGGACTTCATTTGAGGGCTGCTTCACAGATTGGAATTCTTGCAGTGTGTGTTTGTGTGTGTGTGTGTGTGTGTGTGTGTGTATGTGATTACTTCCTTTCTTATTAATAATGAGCTCTTCATATTTTAAAACTTATAAACCTACAGCACAACTTCTACACCCAAGGCTCAGGGAGCACAGTGGAAGAAGGGCAGAAAGATTGTAGGTGTCAGAGAAATAGCAAGTGTGTTGTAAGATTGTGTCTCCTACTCCTGTTCTCTCCAGGTCATACTAACTCCCTCTTTTTTCATATGATTCCCTGTACTCTGCTCAAGGTTTGGTTATGAGTCTCAGCATCTGCAGAAAGGTGGATTAGTGGAACTAAATAGAAGATCCAGAAGTAAACCCACACACCTATGAATACTTGATTTTTGACAAAGAAGCCAAAACTATTCAATGGTAAAAAGACAGCATCTTCAACAAATGGTGCTTTTCCACCTAGATGCCTATATGCAGAAAAATGAAAATAGATCCATATTTATCATCTTGCACAAAACTAAAGTCCAAGTGGATCAAAGACTTCAACATAAAACCAGACACACTAAACCTGTTAGAAGAAAAAAATGGGGAAGAGCCTAGAACTCATTGGCACAGGAGAAAAGTTCCTGAACAGAACACCAACAGCACAGGCTCGAAGACCAATAATCAATAAAGGGGACCACATGAAACTGAAAAGCTTCTGTGAAGCGAAGGACACTGTTGTCAGAACAAAACAACAGCCTACTGACTGGGAAAGGATCTTCACCAACCCTGTATCTGACAGAGGTCTAATATCCAGAATATATAAAGAACTAAAGAAGTTATAATCCAATAAACCAAGCGATCCAATTACTTTTTAAAAATCATATTCATCCCTGTCTTACAAATATGCCCAGATCCATTCCCCTTCTCTACTTTTTTTCTTACTTTTCTTTAAATGATGATTTTGATGTTGCAGTTGTTTTGTCAACCCATTATGCCAAAGTATTCTTGGATGTGAGTTTCTTCACTGGAGCATGGGAAACTTCCCAGTGGCTAGTCTCGTAGAGAAATGTCTCCCTCTCATCAGTTGAGAATCGCCAATAGCTCCATGGCTAGGTATGGGGTTGTATGTTCAACTTCCCTTGTTATTTTAGGGATTAATTTGGCTTAGATTTGCATAGGTCTTGTCTATGCTGTAAACAGTGTCTTCATATATAAAGCTTGCCTGCTTGATCCTAAAACCACTGGCTTCTTGTAGTTAGCCACTACACTTAAAATATTTCCAATCCTCTTCTACAATGACCATGAGCATGTTGAGAAGTAAGTGTAATGTACATGTTTTATTTAAGGCTGATCATTCTGCTGTCCTTTATTCTCTGTATTTTCTCCAGTTTGGGTATCTGTATTAATCACTATCTAATGCAAATAGAAGTTTCCATAATGAAGGTTGAGAAATGCACGGATGTAAGGATATAATGATAAATTATTAGCAGTCGGTTTAATGAAATGTCTATTTAGCCAGTAATAGGAGTAGGTTCTCTACTAGGGCCCTTGAAATGTTTAGCAATGAGTTCTTGGCCCAAGAACGGTATCAGGGGTAGATTTCATCTTATGGAGTGGGATTTAAATATAATCAAACAGTGATTGGTTATTCCCCTTTGGGGAATAATTACAAATAATATTATATTATATAAATAATAGTGGATATATATATATACATATATATATATACATATATATATATAACACTATTGTGCTGTGAGAATTATTTGTCAGGCCATTCATTATTATAGAGCACAGGGTTCACAACTAAATATGATTTATGACTACTGTTATCTTCTGGTAGTATGTATCACACCTTTCAACACTGTGAAAACTACCCAGTATTGAAGAAGGTTCCAGGTCTGTACCTGTTTGATTCTCTCTGATTCCTCAAGTGTATGGAGTCTTCAGAGTTAGGTTCTTACTGTCAACCTGGAGGGTAACCAACAGCACTAGCAATAGCCAATACAGTTCAGTGGTCAGTGAGACTTTCTCTAGCCAACTACTTTTTTTTTCTTTTTTTTAAAATTTATTTATTTTTATCTCAATCACAGGTTAGGTACTTTGAATCCCAGGCGTAGCCCCCTCCCTCATTCCCTCCTACCCTCCCACTCCCTCCCTCATCTCCCTCTTGCCTGCTCCCTCCAAGTCCACCAACAGGGGAGGAACTCCTTCCCTTCCATCCAACCCCAGCTTA
>CM053764.1:91805425-91837255 GCA_028658305.1 Pachyuromys duprasi
CAAAAATATAGGTAAAGAAAATCCATAGTTTCTGTGATAGCCAATGTTTATTGAGCACTTACAACATGTTCTCTACTGTTTAAGTGTTTTATATGTATTAATTCACTCTGTTGTCACTAGAAGTCCCTAAGGAAGCACCTGATACACAAGACAATCAATAAATATGATTAGGTTTCTCAGCTACTGAGGACATCACTGGCATTTCTGTTTTGGGGAGATGTTCTTTTCAAAATAGAGAAGAGGTTCATGTCAATGTTCCATGCTATGTTAGTCATAAAATAATGTCATTTTTATCAGTAATGCTCTAAAAAACAGTAATGTATACTTCAGTGTTATGGCTATAACCAGTCAACAGGAAACATAGAGATGCTATAGCCTTCCCTTTCCCCCTATAACAGAGGGTCACTCAGAGTTCTTTTTCATTGTTACATGTTTCCATTCAAAACCCTCTAATATGCCTTACTCCCTGTCTACACACTCTGTGTTCTGTGGTTCTGTATGCTCTACCCTTTCACCCAGTTTCATCTTGGTATGCCATACATGTAGACAGAGGCTGAATGGGAGTTTCATGAATTCAAACTCCAACCTTTGAATCTACAATAGGGTACTAGAAGATATTAATTTGATATTCTTTTCAAATCACATGATAGAGAAATAGATCTATCTAGAAATCATACTTCAGAGAAACATGAAGTGGAATAATCAATACTGAATCAAAAGACCTACACGAGATTGAAGGGTACTGCCCCTGACTGGAGCAGATAAATACACTTATGTGTTGCATGAGGTCTATGTTTTGGTTCACGAAATGCCATATGTATGAAAGTGGCTCTGGAAATTTATATCTAAAAATTATTTAATATTAATATATACATATAATTTTGGTCAAATCTCCATTCTTTCCACTCATCCATTCCCCACTACCTCTTTCCCTTCTCATATTTATGTTGCTTTCTATTCCTTTTTTTTTTTATATATACCCATGCTGTGTGCATGGGAACTAATGTGTGACCATCTGTTAGAGAATGGGTGGCCTTTTAGGAACTGCATTCCCTGAAGAAAACTGACTTTCCCATTGTCAACAGCCACCAGTTTCCAGTAGTCTTAGACAAAAGTGGGACTTCATGAGCCCATACCCCTTTTCATGTTGGGATTTGGGCCTCCTTGATCCTCTTTATGGTTTCTGCCTGCAGTCACAGCCACTATGAGGTCATGTGTGCCACTGCTCCTTTGAGTCTAATAAATACTCTTTCACTATGGACATCTACTCTCTTCTACAATTAAATTCATTCTCCTGTCTTCAGTGATGACTTTTTATACTTGTTGGAAAGGGGTGAGTGATAGACAGACCCCTTTATGCCTGAAGATGCCCGTTGTAAGTCAATTATTATCTGATGCAAAAGGGAGCTTATCTGATGAGTGTTAAGAGATAAAATGATCTGTCGGTGTAATGAGAAGTCCTTATGAGTCAGGTAATAGTGTGGCCCATAAGCAAACTAATAGTGGTAGGTTCATCTCTAGGACAGAGGATCAGGTTTTAGGCAACAATAACTGAACCAAATATAAGTTGAATCTTCTGGGACCAATCTTAAATCCAACCAGAATGCATAGTATTTATGCAAATATTGCCCCAGTGGGCATATCTTGTCAGATGAGTAATTATTGTGGCTCCTAGGTGCCATATCTGGGGAAAATGTTGATGACTTTTTCTCCCCCTGTAGAGTAAATAGAACCTTTCCAGCATTTTGAAAGCTATCCAGTAGATATGAATATTCCAGTTTAACACCAGCTTTACTTCTCCATGTCCTATGATTAAGGCATCTAGTATCTTCAACTGTAAGCCTTTACAGTCAAGTTCTGCAGGGTCACTAAGAGCAAAGGCAACAGCTTTTGAACAACAGCTCAAAAAGGGGTGAATCACTAACACTGAGCATTTTATTAGAGGCCGCATGGTGTCTGGAAAGGTATTATCATACCCCTTTTGTAAAGTAGCTTCATTTAAAACTTATTAACTTATTTTGTATGTGTATTTGCACATATTTTAGGGAACTTCTAGAGTGTTTCCTTGTGGCATTTTGAAAGCCTTCAATTTTAGTTACCCCTTACCATTCTCTATCTTCTACCATGTCCTCCAGTTGCACACCCCACTTAGCGCATTCCATTGCTTATTCTCTTTTTCCCCATCCTTGTATTTTGTCCTTCTGTCCTTGAAACCTCTCCCAAGTGACCCCATTATTACGTTCCTGCCTTCTATGAATCTGCCTGTTTAAATACACCTATCTAAAATATCAAAGCCTACGTCTATACCTGACAGGGAACAAGTGGCATTTCTGAATCTGGGTTACACCACTCAAATGATTATTTCCAGCTCCTCCTATTTATATTTTAAATTTAACATCATAACACAAAAGGAAATGTATCGCTGAACTATTTGTGGAGATGCTGTGTAAAATAAACCACTATATTCCAAGTCTATATAAGGAAATCAAGGGCCAGAGAGATGGCTCAGAGGTGAAGAATACTGGCTGTTTTTCCAAAGGTGCTGAGTTCAATTCCCAGCAACCACATGGTGGCTCATAGCCATCTATAGTGAGATCTGGTGCTCTTTTCTGGTGAGGAGCCACACATGCAGGCTGAATGTGAAAGAAAAAAAGAAAGAAAGAAAGACAAAGAAAGAAAGAGAGAAAGAAAAAATCTTAAAAGGAAATCAATACAATTGTGTAAATGTTTACTACCTGGTAATAATGATACTTATAATAAATTGCTATTATCACCAAATATATTTGCTACACTTAACTTTTAAGTCATCATTTTAGAGCATTGTCCTATTTGTACACAAATTACTACAAGGACATTTGTTCAACTATGCTCATAGCAGCTTTGTTTGTAATAGCCAAAATCTAGAAGCAACCCAGATGTCCTTCATTTGAGGAATGGATACAGAAATTCTGGTACATTTACACAATGGAATACTACTCAGCTATTAAAAACAAGGGAATTAATGAAAATTGCAGGTGAATGGTGGGAACTAGAAAAGATCATCTTGAATGAGGTTACCCAGAAGCAGAAAGCCACACATAGTATATACTCACTTATAAGTGGATATTAGAGACATAATATAGAATAAACACACTAAAATCTATAATCCTGAAGAAGCTAAACAATAAGGAGGACTCTAGGGAAAATGCTTAATCTTCAGTCAGAAGGGCAAACAGGATAGACATTGGAAGTGGGAGAAGATAGGGAACAACACAGGAGCACTCCACAGAGAGCCTCTGAAAGACTCTACCCATCAGGGTATCAAAGCAGATACTGAGACTCACAGTCAAACTGTGGTCACAGCACAGAAAGATACAAAGACCTGGAGGAGACAGAATTCCACAAGGAGATCAAAAGAGCCAAAATATCTGGGTCTAGGGGGGGGGGCTTTCAGAGACTCATGAATCAACCAAGAACCCTGCATGGAGAGAACCTAGACCCCCTGCTCAGATGGAGCTCAGTCTCCATGCGTGTTTCCTAGTAAGGGGAACAGCATCAGTCTCTGGCCTGAATTCTGTTGCTTGCTCTTTGATCACTTCCCCCTAGTGATGTGGCCTTACTAGACCACAGAGAACAAGGATCCAGACAGTCCTGAGGAGACTTGAGAGGCTAGAGTCTGATAGTAGGGGAGGAGGACCTCCCCTATCAGTTTACTAGGGGAGAAGCATAGAGGGGGTGAAAGGAGGGAGTGTGGGACTGGGAGGGTTTACAGCTGGGATACAAAGTAAGTTAATTGGAATTGAAAATAATAATAATTATTTTTTTTTAATTTTACTTTAAATTGGCCCACTGCATTATTCTTGGAGCTTCCTCATGTTTGTCATTTCCTAATTCCCATTGGGCCATTACATGGACTAACCTACTCCTTACTAGTTTGTAGAAAACAAGCCAGAAAGCCACCTAACAAGCATTTCTCAGAGCACATTTCTGTTCTTAAGTACTATACTATTATACAAAAAGATGCATTTGAAAAAGGGCAGAAGTAGAGCTTTAACGGAAATACAACCATTCCTCCACAACAGTCTAGTTGCAGAGACAATGCCATCCTTCCACCAGGGAAAGGAGTGGAAATGGAACTGCCTGCCCAGTCTTTAACTTCAAGTCCAGGCCTGTCCTTGTGACCCCCATCTTTATGGAAGCAAAGTCAAGGCAGACTCCTGCAGCAGTAGGTCTCAAACTACTTCTCATGAACCTAGGCTCTAGATAATCATTTATTCACCATGTTACAAACTGAATTTAGAGGACCAAATTTCCAAACTACCATCTGTATGACAACATCTAATAAAGTCTCCATAGTTTTATGTACAAGGCTAGAATCTAGCGTCTAAGGTTATAGATTAGATTCTTCATACCAACTTCAACATATGGCTGCCCGTGTGCTCCCAGCCAGTCCCATGACTGGAGGCCGGTTATTATTGTAGGCCATAATACTAAGCAAGAATCCTCATAAAGGAGAGGAAAATCACCCCTGCAGACCCAATTTCAGGACATATCCCATATATCCAGAGACTCCACCCATACCAGAAAATTTGGACTACATAATTCATCTCTGAATTTTTAGGCTTAAGGCTCACCAGTACTATATAAACATATGTTAGGCTTTAGTACATGTCCTGAGAATATTGCTTTAGTACTCATTACCACAGACCCAGTCTGAAAATCTAATCCGGGGACCCCAGATGCAAAGCCATCATGCCGGAGGATTCATAGAAAAGGAAACCTGTGGACCGCACTAAATAGCCACTGTAGAGTACCTCCTTATTCCTAACAGGTGAAGGGTTCTCCAGACAAAGCCAGTCTGCACATCTGAAATAAATTCTATTGCCTTTATATACACATAGTAACATAAGGAGCATAAAAGAGCAAGAAGATATAATGCCAACAAATGAATGGAATAATCTTTCAGTTGCTGACATGGCAGAAATAGATATATTCCCACAAAAAGTAAAATAGATGTATTAAGAAGAAAAAATTAGAAGAAACATGATTGAGAAGGAAAAAGAGAGGAGAGACTATAACAGACAGGAAAAAGTTCAACAAACTTCAAGAAACTTCAAGGAAATAATTCAAAACAATCAGGAAAAATACATAAGTTTTGCACAGAGATGGGATTCTTCAAAGGCCAGGTCCAGGTGTGCTTAGCCTTCTTTTCTTTCTCCTGAGTCATTAACGTACACAGCAGCAACACACTATGCATAACTAATAAATTCCTCTTATAACCTTTAGGACTACTCTGTTGAAGTGAATCTTGTTCCTCAGTAAAAGGAGAGTACAAATTCACTTAGATGAGCTTCTTTATTTTAAATGCTATGATTTCCATGTAACTATTTTTGGTGTAAATTGGTAAATTACGTGCAATCTTAGAAAAGGCTGCACACCTGCACCTCCAGCCCTGGGGACTGAAAGCAGCTGCCCAGCTTAGCTGAAACAGCCAGTGTCTGACTCCGTAAGAGACCACGCCTCAGGGTGAGAGGAAGAGGGTGGTAGAGGAACATCCCGCGTGTTCTTATTCAGGGCTCTGCATGAGCCTAAAGGGAGGAGCCCCACATACATGAGGTGCTACAAAATCATACAGAAATAAACACAAATACATATACATGTATATGTATATATATATATACATATACACACAGAGACACATGTGCACACATATGCTCACATACAAACACACAAACAAAAACATAACAAAAGACAGGGAAAGCATTTCTACAAAGAAGCCATACAAATGATGTTAAGGGATTATTGACATATACTCTTATTCTTAAAATACATGGGGCATGGGAGGAGAAAAGGGAGGGTGGGGGTTTTTGGGAGGGGACAAGAGAGGGTGCTACCACTGGGATGCAAGTGGTAATAAATAAAAATTAAATAAATAAAAAGAAAAATTACATTAATGTGTATTAGTAAAATACAACAAATAAAATTTACACCTCGTGATATTCTTTAAAAGTAATGAACTTTTAAATATATTTTAAAGTTTAAATAGATGAATGCTATTTACTGATAAAATCAATTAAAGAGATGTTTATTGTAGTATTTAAAGTATGCATTTTTCTTAGAACTGGATATTTAAATATATATATATATCCACTTCATATAAATAGGAATGTTGCATAATACTTTGAATTGTATATTTCATTGGTAATATTAATATCCAATTTTAATGTACTCTAAATTCTATATTGTATGCTATTTAAAACTATATTACGTCTCTAACTTAATTTAACTTTCATATGTTTGATGCATTTAACTACAAAAAATAAATAGCCAGAATGCAGTTGAACATCTTGAGAGTGTAAGTTTTGTTTTGTCTTTTGGTTTTGTTTTGTTTTGTTTTGTTTTGTTTTGTTTTGTTTTCTCTGTGTAGCCTTAGCTATCCTGAACTCACTTTATAGACCAGGGTGCCTCAACCTCACAGAGATCTGCCTGCCTCTGCCTCCCAGAGTGCTGAGATTGCAAGCATGCACCACTGTGCCCAGCTTGAGAATGTAAATTTATTATCACGTAGGTGAAGTGATCTGTCATTCAGCTCACATATGAACAGCAATGTAAAATCATATAAAAATACATTTATTTAGAAGATACATGGGTAGATCCAATTTAATTAATAAACATCTAAGTAATGATGGTTTGAAGAAAGCAGTAGTTTAGAACCATATTGCAATAGCCTTCTTTTTCTCCTGAGTTACTAATGTAGCAGTAGCACATTCTGCATAGCTAATAATCTCTTCTTATATCTCCTAGTACTACTCTGGTGAAATGAATTTTGTTCCTTGGTAAAAGGGGAATATGATTTCATTTAGGTGAACTTCTTTATTTTAATTTTTTTTGATTTCCTGATAAAGGGTTTTTGTTGTTGTTGTTTTTGGTTTGGTTTGGTTTAAACTGGTAAATTTGGTACAATCTTAGAAAAGGCTGCCTTATTGCAGTGATACATAGAATACTTCAATCATATCAAAAGGTAATTTTTGTCTGTATTTTAAGTTAATACAGCAAGTCTGAAAAATTGATAAAGTTGAGGACTTGTAAATTTTATAAGAACTTTGGTTAGAATAATAAATGACACCAATTCAAAAAGAATCCTCATAAAAATAAATATATTTATCAAACTTAAAGCTATTCCCTTGAATATAAGTGAAATGATTAAGAAATAACAGCTAGCTAAATGCTATTCACTGTGTTGGTATGAAATGATGCTTACCAACTGAGGTCACTCTTAACTGCTGAACCATTACTCCAGCCTCAATCGTAATGTTTTTACAACAATTACTTTACATGGCTTTTTTTTTTTTCTTACAGGATTTGAATTAAGTACAAGATTTCTTCGGATAACAATTATTTTGCAAATACACGGGGTCACACAATCTCCAAAGTGCTTCCTACTCAGTTTGACACAGTTTTCATGCAAAAGCACAAACTGATTTTTAATATTTTATAGATTTTTGTACTAGAAAACATGAATAAACCACTTTTCTTTTAAGATCTAAATATGTATGAACAAAAGATTTTCCAGATGGTGCATCCATGAAGGAGGAAACCTGGTTGACCCCAATTCCAACATCAGTGAAATATGTATCTAGCCATTTAAAATTAAACAGCTAAAACACATGAAAGCACTAGCCATAGAAACCAAGCCTCAGGCACAAAAGAACAGATTCTGTTTATTTTTAGCTGCTGCCTGAGAGGGCTCTCAACATCCTTTCTATTATGAACCTGAGACGATTCTCTACATACGTTACATGGAAAACTGTAAAGGGAGAATGGTTTTTAAATTAGTGTTTATAGTCCTTGGGTTTATTTTTGGCTTTGTTTTTCTTGTTATTTTGTTCTGGGCATGAGGGAAGAATGCTAATTTTTGTGAGGACACACATTAGTGCTCATAAGATGGTGAGGGTTCTTCCAGGAATCATGGCTCAATCTTTTAATCTGGGCACTCAAAAGGTACAGGTTGGTGTTCAAGGCCAGTTTGGGTTACACATTTAATACAAGGCTGGAAGTTATTAATGAGTCTAACTGAGGAGGTGTGAGGGAAGAGACACAGAGACAGGTCAGAGAGAGACAGACAGACAGACAAACACACAGAGACAGACAGAGACACAGACAAAGACAGAGATAGAGAGAAAGAGACAGAGAAATAGAAAGAGAGGAGAGAACAAAGAGGATAGAACAGAGACAGAGAAAGAGAGGGACAGAAAGAGAGAGAGATAGTAGAAAAGAAGACTGGGAAAGGGATGTGGAGGAAGTGGAGGAAGAGCAGGAAGGAATTCTAGGATTGTCACCTTCTTTAGTGGATCAATACAGAATAACCAATAATAAAATTCACCCACCACCTATATTTTACATCCCCTTCTATTCTTCAGGTGCTTCCTGGAGGAAGGAAAAAAAAAGTAGAACCCAATTGACTGTCAGTTCTCTTTGTGGGTATCCACCTACCAAGACCCATACCTATGGTATCTCCTTATTTTGGATTCACAGTTCTACAGTGATCACACTACACATTGGGGTGCTGCCATAACGGCTGTAGTACTCCAAAGTGATTTGCTCCCGTTGTCTGACGAAGCAATTCTTTTTGAACATCTGATTATGTTTCTTCTAAGTTAGTAAGAGTTAATGTTCCCCCCCAAACAGGCTAACTAATACATGTTTTACAACTAGCATATTGAGTCTAAACCTAGATCATAATGCAAGTTGATAGATTACTACATTGAAAGTCTTCTGTGCTAAAATTCTACACATTCTAGAACTTGCAATTCGTGCCAAAGCTATTCTATAGAAACAAGTTGATGCTGAACAAACTTCTGAGAAATACTGCCTCAGGCATGTTAAAATGATGTTTGATACTAAAGTACTTTCTCTTTCATACAGGAGATAAGCTTTTTCTCTGGCATGGCATGTCCCCAATTTGAGAAGCAAAGAGAAAATGCAACTTTGTTTCATCTAAGGGCAAATATGTTTTAGCATATTAATTCTTTGTATGCAATGTTCTCTACGAAGGACAGATGTCAGTGGTTTCTTATAAGCAAAGCAGAGATTCCCCATTAAATACTTGGCTACTTCTGCTAATTTTCATTTCCACTTGACGCTTAACCCATGATGCACATTGCCATGGTAACAGTCCAACTACAGATATTTTTCAATGACTTCCCAACCTCTAGTTTGTAGCCCTGAGATTTTCATTTACTAAAGAGGGCAGAGATATTTTTTTTTAATCTCTTTTATAAAAACTGAAAAGAATAGTATTCTTTGTGCAGAATAGCATGAGAATTTCTAAACACACTCCAAGATTAGAAGAGTCATCTGATTAGTTGACTTTCTTGGTAGCTTTGATTTTTATATAACTTTTAATTATTTATATGCTTTGATAAATATATACTAGTCCATTTCACATAGATAATTTACATAAATATGAAAAAGTAGGATACTTTGGAATATATTTTAAGAAATAATGTTTCTATGACATAATTAGATTAGGTAAATTAAATAACAAAAGTAAAGACAAGGGATGTTTGGTTTAAGAGTTTGAAATGAGTCTCAGTAACTGCTTCAATAACCTACTGGGTAGTCTTTCAGAGGCCCTCTGTGGTAGGCTCCTGTTTCCTCACTCTTCTGATGTCTATCCTGCTTGTCTTTCTGAATGAAGATTGATCATTTTACCCAGGGTCCCGCCTTCTTGCTTAGCTTCTTTAGTTGTACAGATATTAGTATGTTTGTCCTATATGATATTTCTAATACCCACTTATAAGTGAGTATATCCCTTGTGTGACTTTCTGCTTCTGGGATACCTCACTCAGGATGATCTTCTCTAGTTCCCACCATTTTCCTGGAAATTTTATGATTTCCTTATTTTTAATTGCTGAGCAGTATTCCATTGTATAAATGCCAACTTTGGGCAGAGTGCATGGAATCTTACAAAAGATGGGGGAGATTGAAAGGCCTGGAGGGGAAAAGAGCTACACAAAGAGAGCAACAGACTCAAAAAATCTGGGCACTGCTCTCTTTTCTGCAACTGATACTCCAACCAAAAAACATGCATGGATATAACTTAGAACCCCTGCACAGATGTAGCCCATGGCAGCTCAGTGTCCAAGTGAGTTGCCTAGTAAGGGGAACAGGAACTGTGTCTGACACGAACCCAGTGGCTGCCTCTTGATCACCTCCTCCTGAGGTGAGAGCATCCTTACCAGGCCACAGAGGAAGACAATGCAGCCAGTCTGTATGAGACTTGATATGCGAGGGTCAGATGGAAGGGGAGGAGGACCTCCTCTATCAGTGGAATGGGGGAGGGTTATGGGAGGAAAAAAAGGAGGGAGGGTGGTGTTAGGAGGTAATGAGGGAGGAGGCTACAGCTGGTATACAAAGTGAATAAATTGTAATAAATTTGAAATTAATTGAAAATTAGCACCTTAAGTGAAATTAAAATACATATTTTAAAATATAATGGTCTTTCTTATATTTGAAAATAATTTATTAGAAAAATCTGAAGGCAATAGCATTGAAAATATGGGGAAACTATTTTGTTGCTTGGAATATTAATGAGATTATATTTAACATACAACAAGCTGTGTCACTAGAAAACTAAAAAGAAAATTGCCTATTTCAACAAACTGTGCTACTCACTGTTACGGTGTGGCAGGTGACAAGACTCTTTACTGCCTAAGACTAAATTACAATATTTCTCCCTTCCCTTTCCCATATAACACATCCCGTTATCCTTCTAATTTATGCTCTTTTTTCCAATAATTGTTATTTCATGCATATATGTGTATACATATGATATATATATATATTCCATCATCATTATTATTATTTCACAATTTACTCATTTTGTATACCGGTTGTATCCCCCTCCTTCATCTACTCTAGTTCCCACCCTCCCTCTTCTTCCTCTATCTCTTTTTCCTAGTCCACTGATTCGGGAGGTTCTTCTCCTCTACTTTCTGACCCTAGCCTATCAGGTCCCATCAGGACTGCCTGGATCCTCTTCCTTTATGAGCTGGCAAAGGTGCTTCCCACTCCAGGGAGAAGTGATCCAGGAGTAGGCAATGGAGTTCATGTCAGAGACTTACTAGAGAACTCACCTGGAGACTGAGCTGTCTATGGGCTACATGTAAAAGGGGATCTAGGTCCTGTCTATGATGGTCTTTGGTTGATGCATCAGTTCCTGCAGCCCCCACAAACCCCTGGGCCCAGAATTTTTTTGCTTTGTTGGTCACCTTTTGCGGCTCCTCTCCCCCTCAGGGTCCTTCTATACCCCATTCTTCCTAAGACTCCCTGAGCTCTGTCCAAATTAGACTATAAGTCTTAGCATCTACTTTGATCCCCTGCTGGGGAGGAGTCTTTTAGAGGACATCTGTGGTAAGCCCCTGTCCTGGTCCCTCCCTTCTAATGCTTCCACTGTTTTTCCTGTTTTCCCTTCAGAATGAGAATTAAGCATATTCCTAGTGTCTTCCTTGGTGTTTAGCTTCCTTAGGCCTATAGATTTTAGTATGTTTATCCTATGTGTCTAATATCCACATATATGTGATTATATACCATGTGTGTCTTTCTTCTTCTCAGATACCTCACTCAGGATGATCTTTTCTAGTTCCATTTATTTGCCTGAAATTTTCATGGTTTGCTTGTTTCCCATTGTGTAAATGTGCCACAATTTCTTTATCTAGTTTTCAGTTGAGAGACATCTAGGTTGTTTCCAGATTCTGGCTATTATGAGTAAATCTACAATGAACATAGTTGAACAAAACTGAGGGGGAAATGAGGGACTGGCCACAACTGAAACACAAATTGAATAAATTGTAATAAATGATGATAATAATAATATAAAGTCCCTGTTTTATGGTTGAACATCTTTCAGATATATATTTTCTACATATAACCTGTTTGTATAATGTTACTTGTATGCATGTTGTCAGGGCTCTTTGGCACTGAACAGCAAATTGGTGTGCTCTTCTCTGGGGTGATCACCTCTACTTTTCCCAGCTTTCTGTATTTGTTTACAGTTATTTGCATGCAGTTGAAGCCTTCCTGGATATTCTCTGTCAGCTTTGGCATAACCATGGGTGTCATCCTGGCTCAGCTCCTCATGATAAGGCACCACACAGTGAGTAGTTTAACAATACTCTGCTATTTTTTCCAGGAGAAAGTTGGCAAGGTGTACCAGGTGCTCCCACAGGACTTGTCATGGAAAGCACAGTGACAAACTATAGCAATCTACCTCCTCAATATCCTGTACTCCAGACCACTCAGTTCTTTCCTGAAAATGATTTGTTATGGCTATCTCTGTGCTTGCATTTTCTTGCGATGCTAATTTATTAAATAAAATTTTGATTTGAAATGATTCTATACCTTTATTGATACCACATATATATTCTCAAAATTATGGAACTGAAAACAAAACAGTAGACTAGACTTAAAATAATTTTTGCTTTACACATGCCCATTTGGCAGCAGCACAATGTTTAACCTGGTTCTCTCTCAGTTGAACCCTCTGTATATTTGCCCATATCTATTACGTCAGTTAGAAAAAATTACTTTTCATTTTGGTTTATTGGCTTATTAAATGTATCACTGAGAAAGCAGAAATTCTTTGGTAAGCATCTCCTTTGTAATTTTCTATAAAGCCCTTTAGAGAGTCTCCCAATTACTTTTACTGAATGTCATTCATTTTTAAGTAGATTAAAATAAATGTTCATTCTTATTTACAAAAGGTATATGGAATTAGAATTGATTGAACAAAATAAATTAAGCTTTAAAGACCCTTCTGAAAGTCTTCCATTAATAAAAAGGATTTTGTTTAGCAATGATTGAGATATGTTGATAATTTTGTTCAATTTGGACAACATCGGCTGAGAATTTGCAAAATGTATAACCTGTGATTAATACAAAATAAAATAAAAATGTTAAAAAAGAAAGTTACTTAGGAAGTGTGAGGATTGAAAAATTATAATGCTAATCAGGAATTAATGATGGTTTGGGGTTAATTAATCTCCACATGGTCTCAGTAAGCTTGCTTAGGGTAAAGAAACCAAACCCTTTGAAAAGCAGAGCTACAATGAAGATAAAATGCAGGAGTACATTTGTGAAGGCATCCTAAACTATTTCATTACATAAAATAATAGCTTATACCACTATGAACATTATATATTTAATAGAAAATTAAAAACAATGTTGTTTCAAACAAAGTGTATCTCAATTAATTAAATAGTTTGGATTCATGATTATTGGGTTCATGTATGATATTGGGTATACATTTTGAATAGTAGGTATAAAAATTGTATACACAGAAAAAATTTAGATGTTTTACATTTATTTATTGTTACACATTACACTTGCAGTTGTTAAATATAATAGAACAATCAATAGATGAAACCTACCCAGATTGTAATTGAAGGCAAAACAAAATTCATGTGGCAAATACATAGTTTTACAGTGACAAAGCATATTGCAAGCAAGCATTTGTGTGAGAAAACTAAGATATTGGGAGACAGAAATACTTTGCAGAAATAATAGCAATTAAGCCTTATGCGAAAGTATTTTTGTTATGACATATATATATATATATTCATATGACACATGCATGTGTATCATATAATATATACACATATATTCATCTTGTTGAAAGAAAATAAGGAAGGTGTAACAATGCTGTATAGATAGTTACAAGGATAAATGAAGTTGGCTGTTTTTATGTCTATATTTTTAGGCCATGCTAGAACATGTTTGTATATTTGCTCTTTAATTCTGTAACACTTAACTTTTTTTTCCTTTGTATAAGCTACAGTGCTTTGAATGTAAACTTGAGATTAATCCAGTAGCTAGCTGAGTGATGGAGTAATTCCACAATGTCATATTTGTGCTTACCACTTAATATCAATTATTTATGCTTGTTTGTGTTTATATCCCTCCCTCTCAGGCAAGAACAGTAACTGCATTGATCTGCAGTCTGGTGCTCAGCTCCTCTGACAAAACTGATTTTCTGACTACAGTTGAAGGCTCCTTCCATCAGCCAAATTGATTGCAACTGACATTTGACAAAGTGGCTAATCAGAACAGTAGTCAGTTCCCTTCAGTGTAGAAGCTATACAATCAGAGAAGTTCTCATTGGCCAGAAACACCAAATTAGAAGAAAAGGACCAGGTATAGTCTACAGCACACTCAATGAGGATATGAACTAACATCCAGACATACACCGATAGATGTTTTCCTCCATTAAATACTTTATATCAAAAATGGCAGAGGGTTTCAGAGTATTTACTATCCAGGCTTGTAGTAATATAATATAAACTTCAATCTCCAAAATCAATTATTTAGTATGCATACTTACATGAAAGAAGGTGCTGTCTTGATTTCAGAATTTAACTGTAAAGCTAAAAATTATTTTTTTTATTATTACAATTTACTCACTTTTTGTATGGTAGCTATAGCCCCCTCCCTTGTCACTTCCAAATCCCACTCTCCCTCACGCTTTTTATCCCATGCTCCTCCTTCAGTTCACTGATAGGGGAGGTCCTCCTCTCCTTCTACCTGAACCTCCCTATCAGGTCTCTTCAGGACTGGCTACATTGTCTTCCTCTGTAGCCTGGTAATACTGCACTCCTCTCAGGAGGAGGTGTTCAAAGAGCCAGCCACTGAGTTCATGTCAGAGAAAAGCCCTGTTCCCCTCACTACAGTACCCACTTGGAGTCTGAGCTTCCATGGGCTACATCTGTGCAGGGGTTCTAGGTTATCCCCATGCACGAATATCAGTCTTTGCAAAGATACCTGGGCCCTGATTTTTTTGGTTCTGCTGGTCTCCTTGTGAGCTCTAGCCCCCTCCAGATTTTTCTATCTCCCCTTTCTTTCATAAGATTCCTGCGCTCTGCCCAAAGTTTGGCTATGAGTCTCAGCATCTCCTTCAATACCCTGCTGGGTAGAGACTTTCAGATGCCCTCCATGGTAGGCTCCTGTCCTTTTCCCTGTTTTCTGTTGCTCTGATGTCTATCCCATTTGCTTTCTGAGTGAGGACTGAGCAACTCACCTAGGGTCCTCCTTCATATTTAGCTTCCTTAGGTGTACAGACCTTAGTATGTTTATCCCATGTTTATGACTAATATCCACTTATAAGTGAGTATATACCATATATGTCTTTCTACTTCTGACACACCTCACTCAGGATGATCTTTTCTAATCCCCACCATTTGCCTGCAAATTTCATGATTTCCCTGATTTTAATAGCTTAGTATTGTAAATGCACCTCAATTTCTGTATGCATTCCTCCACTGAAGGGCATTTAGGTTGTTTTGAGATTCTGGCAATTACCAATAAAGAAGCTATGGACATGGATGAGCAAATGTTCTTGTGTACTTGTGTACATTTCGGATATATATCTAGGAGTGGTACAGCGAGATCTCTAGGTAGCACTATTCCTCATTTTCTGAGAAAGCACCAAATTGATTTCCAACTTGGTTGTACAAGTTTACATTCCCATCAGCAATGGAGTAGGATTTCCTTTTGTCCACATTCTCCCCAGCATGTATTGTCCCTTGAGTTTTTGATCTTAGCCACTCAGATGGATGTAAAGTGAAATCCCAGGGTCATTTTGATTTGTATCTCCCTGATGACTAAGGAGGCTGAGCATTTCTTTAAGTCTTTCTCTGCCATTCGATATTATTCTATTGAGAAATCTCTGTTTAGGTCTGTATTCTATTTTTTAATTGGATTACTTGATTTGTTGGTATTTAACTTTTTGAGTTCTCCTTTTAATGTTTTTAAATATTAGTTAGAGTTTATTAACTTTGTATCTCAGCTGTATCCAGCTCTGTCATTCTCTCCCAATCCTACCATACTTCATCTTCTCCCTACCCCTGTTCATGTCCACGGATGGGCTGGCGGGGGGGGGGGCGGGCGGGGGGGGCTCCTCCTCTATCATCTAAACCTGGTTTATCAGGTATCTTCAGGAATGGCTGAAAAGTCTTCCTGTGTGCCATAGCAGGGCTGCTCCTCTCTAGGGAGGGGAAGGGTAGGTCAAAGAGCCAGGCATTGAGTTCATGTCTGAGACAGTCCCTTTTCCCCTAACTAAGGAACCCACTTGGATACTAAGCTGCAATGGGCTATATCTGGGCAGAGGTTCTAGGTTATATATATATATATATATTTATTGTCCTTGGTTGGAGAAACAGTCTCAGCAAAGACCCCTGGGCCCAGATACATTCAGTCCTTGTGGAGCTCCTGTCCTCTCCAGATCTTTTAACCTCCCCCTTCTTTCTTATGATTCCCTGCACTATGCAGAAGTTTTTGTTATGAGTCTTGGTATCTGCTTTGATACACTAAGTAGAGTCTTTCATAGGCCCTCTGTGGTAGGCTCCTGTCCTGTTACTTGTTTTTTCCTACATCCAATGTCCATCCTATTTTTCTTTCTAAGTGAGGATTGATCATCTTACCCCAGGTCCTCTTTCTTCTTTATCTTTTTTAGGTGTATAGATTTCAGTATGTTTATATATCTTATAGGTCTATATAAGTGAGTATATACCATGTGTGTCTTTCTGCTTTTGAGATACGTCACTCAGGATGTTTTCTAGGCCCCACAATTTGCCTGCAAATTTCATGATTTTCTTGTTTTTAATTGCTAAGTAGTATTCCATTGCTTAAAAATACCAGAATATCTGTATCCATTCCTCCACTGAGGGACATCTGGGTTGTTTCCAGGTTCTGGCTATTATGAATAAAGCTGCTACAAACATGATTGAGCAAATGCCCTTGTTGTGTACTTGGGCATCTTTTGGATATATGCCTAGGAGTGGTATAGCTGGATCTTGAGGAAACTCTATTCCTAATTATCTGTGAAAGTGCCAGATTGATTTCCAAAGTGGTTGTACAAGTTTACATTCCCACTAGCAATGGAGGAGGGTTCCCTTTTCTCCACAACCTCTCCAGCATGTGTGGTCACTTAGGTTTTGGATCTTAGCCATTCTGATGGGTGTCAGGTGAAATCTCAGGGTAGTTTTGATTTGCATCACTCTGATGGCTAAGGACATTGAGCATTTCTTTAAGTGTGTTTTTTTTTTTTTTTCTGCCATTCTGTATTCCTCTACTGAGAATTCTCTGTTAGGTCTGTACACCATTTTTTAATTAGATTGCTTGATTTTTTTTTTTTTTTTTGCTTTTTAATTTCTTTAGTTCTTTTTTTAAATTTTTTTTTAATTTATTTATTTTTATCTCAATCACAGGTTAGGTACTTTGAATCCCAGGCGTAGCCCTCTCCCCCATTCCCTCCTACCCTCCCACACCCTCCCTCATCTCCTTCCTCCCCGCCCCCTCCAAGTCTACCTACAGGGGAGGACCTCCTTCCCTTCCATCCAACCCCAGCTTATCCTGTCTCCTCAGGGCTGGCTGCGAAGTCCTCCCCTGGGATCTAGCCAGTCTGTCACTCCCCGGCTTATATGGGGGAGGGTCAAAGAGTCTTCCTCTCCTTCTTTCTGATCCTAGTCTGTTAGGTCTTATCAGGACTGGCTTCATTGTCTTCCTCTGTGGCCTGGTAAGGCTGTTCCCCCCTTAGGGTGAGGTGATCAAAGAGCAGGCCAATCAGTACATATCAGAAGCTTTCAGAACATTGAAAAATCTCCCCATGCTCATGACTTGGGAGGATTAACATAGTAAAAATGGCCATCTTAACGAAAGCAATCCACAGATTAAATGCAATTCCCATCAAATTACCGTAACAATTCTTTACAGACCTTAAAAGAAAAATTCGCAACTTCATATGGAATAACAAGAAACCCAGAATTGCTAAAACAATCCTCTACAATAAAAGATCGTCTTGAGGTATCTCCAACCCTGATCTCAAGCTGTACTATAGGGCAACAATATCATTATCAGTCGTATCACAAATTTGGTTGCTTAAAATGTTTCAGGTCTGTCTAATGACCTCTCTGTGAGTTTGTCTCTGTTTCCCTTTGCTCTGTTACTTTCATTTCTGAGTATTGATTTGCATTTTCAGTGCAACAAGACATTTAATTCTTTCTCTGGCCCAGGGAAATAATTAAGTTTCTGTGATTGGAGAATGGCACCAGAAACTTGAGATCCATTCATTGTTGTTGGTGTGCGATTGCTCCTCAGCACTCTCAGCACTCTCAGCCGTCAGAGCAAGAATATAGATAACAAAGATGAGAATGCAGAAACAGATGTTAATATTTTCACAACCACTATCATGTCTTACGGTCTATGCTAGTCTTTCTCATTTAATTATTATTTTTATGTCTGCCATTTAACATTGAGGAAATGTGCCTTTATTTTCAGTTTCACTGATTTAAGGGGAAAGAACATTAATACATAATAATTTTTAGTATTACAATAAATCTACAGCCACAAGTATTTTTAATTATAATTTAAATATATGATTCATTTTATATAAAACATTTGCAAACACATATGAAATAGATAATGTCATATTTGGTTTCTTCATATAGATATACTTAATGCCACTTTCTTTTTCAATCTTAATATGTTCATTTCCTGTGCATATTTGCATAGAGAACTAACCAATATTAACACTATACAAATTACTATTAAAAGGGTAATTCTTTACCATTTTGAAGATAAAAAAATCATTTACAAAAGCAACCACCATTTTACATAATACTCCTATTAAGATTTTTAATATTTTCATTTTACTATAAAGTTTACTTGTGTCTTTTTTAAGGCTAACCTTATTCTCAAGGGAAAAATTGTGTAGAACTTGGTCTCCATAGATTTTGCCTCTGTTGAATCTTTGAGAATATACCTCATTCTCATTTATATGCAGTGTTATATTCAGCGTGAATATTTGGACTTAAAAGAATTTTGCCATCAAAATAAAAATAGAATATAGCCAAGCATATTTATAATTTGTGAATATTGAAGACTGTTTCTTAAATGTATGAAAAGAGACACTTCAATAAGTCATGTTGAGTATACAAACCAAGAATTTATACACTAAATATCTCCTGTCAGAAAGATACCTTGATTTAATTTATTAAAATCTGACAGTATCTTTAATTCATATCAAATTAATGAAGATTAAATAATTTTACTGAAATTTAGGTATAGGGGCAATATTTTCACAAGTTTTTCTTAAATTATATTTTTACAGTAGTGGTGACCTAAAGGATTATCATGCAATCATTTAAAAATTATTTAAAGAATTGTGATCATTTGTGATTCAGAATTCTAGATGGCTAGTTACAAATAGAGAAAATATTTGAAAGAAATGATATTATGTGATAAAGGATAAAGATAAAGAGTGAAACTGGCAAGTGCTACACAGGGTACACTATGGCTTAGAGTAAGAAAGTAGCAATCATGCAAATTGCATGGGCTAAACATTTCCAGTAATAGATTTTGTAGATATATCTTTTAAGAATGTTCTAGTGTAGTCAAAAGTCTAGAAGACATTGGAACAACTAGAAAAATATAAAGGACAAAATCAACAGGAGATGAATGGTAGGAAACCACAAACAAGTAAAGATCCAGTAGACAGTGGGATGTGGTGCTATCTCAAGGCAATAGATGTTGTCTAAGGCAAATGAGTGTGTAGCTTGAAAGACATACATATGTGGGACTCTGTACAGATGAGGAGCCAATCTACTAAGGACATCCAAGGCCACAGAGAAAGTAGATCGCATAGGGGAATAACTTGGAACCTCAAAAAAATGTGGTGGGCTTAGCAGAAAACCTACTGCCATGTCTACTTCTGGGAATTAAGAGCTGAGGAGAAAACATGTAAAGATTTGGCAGTGTTCATAGTATCAAAAAAGAATAGCAGTAGTATATCCAATTGAAATTAAGAGAAATTAATTTACCAAAAGTAAGAAAAAGTTGTCTTGCTTAGGGTTTTCATATCTGTATATAAAGACTATGACCAAAACAACACACTTCCACATCATAGTACATCGTTGAAGGAAGCCAGGGCAGGAAGTCAAGATTGGAGCCTGGGCCCAAGAATGAAGGCATAGTCACAGCAATGGTCAAGCCTACTGGCTTGATCCCCAATGATTTCTCAAATTGCTTTCTTATACACCAAAAGATCACCTACCGTGGGATAACACTACCTAAAATGGGCTAAGTTCTCCCCTACTAATCAGTAAACTTATATATATGCCTTATATGCCCTACAGTATTACTTACAGACATAGGTCTGGTTGTGAAAATTTTTTCATCTGAAGTCTGAAGTTTTCTTTTCCCAAAGGACTCTAATATGTCATGTAGAATAGGACAATATCCTTTGTCAACTTAGAACACTAAAAAATTATTAAACCGTAATTATTCTTTCATCGTTATTTCCAAGGTCTCATGTTAATATCAACATCAATATATAAAATATCTTAATATTTCATAGTCCATAGCCTTATAAATTAAAAAATAAAAATTTATAAGGTTTCTAAAAATTTCAAATTCTTTCTAGAACACTAAAGTGTCTCTAAAATATCTAACATTTCACAACTGTGGACTCCTATTAAAAAAAAAAAAACAACTTTAAATGTTGTTTCTTTCCAACAAGGAAGACCAGTGTATAAGGTTCAGAAACCTTGGACCTACTGATAATCTTATGGGATCCCACATATAACATATACAGCTTGTCTAAGAGATTCAGGCCAGCTCTGCTCCACACTTACTGATGTCCTTTGTATAATCCCACAGTTACTAGTATTTCTAATATCCTGGGTCTCTGGTAAAACAAGGGTGTAACCTCACAGACAGTATTTTCTGGGTTTCTCTTCAGTTGCTCAAAAACTGCAACATGGTCTCGGTCCTCAACTTTTCCTCATAAGCCTTCTTCCTGGGTCTGATGATGCAATGGAGGCTACGTTTGCCAGTGGTCTCTCATGTGCTCTATTGGTGCAAGGATTAAGCTGCTCTTAATGACCCTCCATGTCTTAAAAATCAATACCATCTAAGAAATGTTTAAATTTTGCCAAGTTCATCTGTCTTCAGCATGTACAGTTTTATGGACCACAGCTTCTCTATGCTGATTCTGAAAAAAGCTTCCCAGAGGACTTCATCACAGTGATGTTGGTCTCCTCTTGATCACAGCTGATTCTTCAATTCCAACTAATTAGCATCAATTGTCTCAGCAATGAAAAGGTTTCACTGTATTAGTTCTGGAACCTTGTTAATGAAGCTGACTCTTCATCCCCAGCTAACCAGAACAATAGAGTCTCCATATAAAATGTAGCATCAATGGCATTAGTAGGGTCTTTGCTTGTCTTTGAAATTTCAAAAGTCTGGGATCTATCATCTATATCATTCTCAAAATTCCTACCCCCTGAGTTCCAGGATATGAGCCCATTGGAGCCACAGGACTCATTGGCTCTTCTAGCTCCAAGTTCTACAACTCCTACACAATTTCCAAAACCAACAACACCAGTAAAATCCGTAGCCTGCTCCCTAGTATTTCTTTCATAGTTGGAGTTGTGTTACTCTAAAAAGAATCATGAACAAAAGCAAATTGGAAAGGAGGATTTTCTTTAGCTTTCACCGTGTATCATAGTCCATTACTGGTGAAAGTCAGAGTAAAATCACAAGATATAAACATGGAAGCAAGTACTGAAAGAGAAACTGTGGAGAAGTGCTACCTACTGGCTTTGTCCCCAAGACTTTCTCAGACTGCTTTCTTTACACTCAGATCTAGTGTGGATTGATAGAACTGTGCATTTCCTCATCAATCACTAATTTAAAAAAATGTCCCATAGGCTTTCTTATGGGAAACTCTGCTTGGCTCATTTTCTCTATTAGGTCTCTGCTTGGATCCTTTTCTCATCCCAAATTGTCTAGCTAGTCACTTTCTCAAAAGAAATATCAATGTACAAGAGTG
This sequence comes from Pachyuromys duprasi, assembly GCA_028658305.1. Lineage (NCBI taxonomy): Eukaryota > Metazoa > Chordata > Mammalia > Rodentia > Muridae > Pachyuromys > Pachyuromys duprasi. The sequence continues at coordinate 91,827,288 of CM053764.1, forward strand.
ATTTTTAAATGCTTTACACAAGGATGTCAACGGGAACTTCTGTGAAAGAACCTTCTGTGAAGACTATAATAGAAGCCAAAGTACAGAGAGTGAAAACAAATAAATCATGAAAATTGAGGGGAAAAAAAAGCATTTGAAAACAGCAAAATGTTGGTTCAGATTAGGGATGGTTAACAAGAGGTAAAGAAAGGATACATGTTCCTGTGTTTGATTCCTAGTTGAGAGATGATAGCATATGTGTGCATTCTTGAGGAAATTCGTTCAAGAAACTCTTTATGATTTTATTATATGGTGAACAGCCACTTTTTAAATGGAAGTGAGTATCGCTTATAGTTTGTTACAAAAGTTAATAAACATCATACACATGTTGTCTAATAACTTACTGGAATTCAATTAAAAGAAACTTTATTGTGGTTGTATTATCACTTACACATACACAATGTATTCTAAGATTAGATTGCTTACAGCTACTTTCTTCTCCAAATCTTTTTCGAACTCATGAAAAGCCATGGCCTCTTCAAGTGCATCCAACTGGAAACTGTCTAAAAGAAGAACGGTTGAAAACTAGGGAGGATATTTGTGAAGAAAATAAATGGATAAACACTATATAATCTTAATCAATCTGGATTTTTGTTCAACATGTGATCTTTAGTTTTTAATCTATGTGTAATTTATAGCTGTGGTTTATGCTGTTTTAAGTTTGTGGAGACATGACCATTATATAGAAAGTTGAGAATAAAGCTAAGTTCAGTATGTCTCTTCTATTGTCTTTACTACAAGAAGGTCAAGGAGCTAGAATATCAGAAAATGCATCTGCTAAGAGATGCTTTACTAGCATTGACATACATATATCTGTTCACTAATATTTACTTAACTGACCTTCACTCCACTTAGATATTTCTGAATTAATTTAAAAAAACCTTAAGATTCTTAAAAGTTGGATATGACCTGGCTTGTCATAATGTTCCACAAAGAGCAGAATTCTGACACACAGACTTAAGGGTACATGTTTTAAATCATGAATGTCTTATCTTTCTTGATAAAACTGAAAGCAAGAAGCAAACTTTGCACCAGAGCTGTGAAATCAAGATGACTTATTACACTTGAAAAATATATAAAAGGAGTCTAAGATGTTACATTTTCAAGACCCAGTGCCTTGACAAGAACTAAGCAAAATTATATTGTCATGAATGAAATAAAATGATACACATGTATTAAAACCTCTTAGAGAAACATTCTTTTTTGTATAATATCTAATGCCAGATATGAAAAAAGTCCCATTGACTTGTTGGTCATGCCATTCCACAATACTATGAGAAAATATTTAAATTAATGTCATCCTTGGTTATCTCCTAAATTTGCAGGTAATATCCTGTCACTGAAGACCCCAAATATGGATGTCAGATATGAGCCTTGGGAGAATTAAGTTAGAAATAACTTGGAAACCTCCTTTCTGAAGATTAGCTCTCACAGTATCTGAATGTTCCAGCTCTGAAGGGAGAAAACCTCCAGTAATTCTTTCCAGCTGTAAGGCCTACAAACCACAATGGCTAGCCCAATACAGTGTCTTCAAAGTTGCAATAGCGTCACTTACTTATATTTTGAGGGTAACTAATAGCTATCTAAATAGGCCTGCTCAATAGTACAGACTTTATATGTGTTACTATAAACATAGTCAACTACTCAGATTCTAGAGGAGAACATACGATGACCAGTTTTTTTTTTAAAATATTGTAGTTTCTAATTGTATCCTAAATATCAGTTATGATACCTATAGACAAGTGTAACTCTTAACACCTCATTAAGGAAGCATTTTACAGGAAGTGGGGACTATTATGGAGAACTACAGCTCGCAACAATACAGGCAATTTTTCACTAGGAATGCTCAGCTGCAAGATACATCTACAATACAACCTCTATTACCTAAGTTTCAGGGAAATATCACAGGATAGGGGAAAGAAAGATTGTAAGAGCCAAAATACCATGACATCTGATGGAAGATGGTGTCTTCCATGACAATGGTGCTGCATTCATGAAATCTCAACAACAAGGTGGCTATAAAAAGACCTAAAAATGTCAGCACTTGACTTGACAATGTGAGCAAAGGATGTTTCAGAAGCTGCTATCCTTACATGAAGAGCAAAGGGTAACCATTGGCTACAAGGAGGTGGAGACTCAATTTGCTTCTGTGATGAGTTCTGTAAACACATGTACCTATGGGTAACACTAAGAGGACAATTTAGGATAATTTACATTCATAAATTCAAGAGAGATGAGAGTTTGAATAGAGAGAAGAGGCATAAGTGATGTAAATATAGTATCCCTGTATGAAATTCTTAAAAGGTAAATTAAAAGTTTTGTATTCTTTCTGTTTCTTAGGTATAAATAAGTATATATATACAAGTTAATGTTTAGGTTTTTCTTAGGTAAATAAAAATAATGTCATTAATTTTCAAAACAATCTCAACAGTAATGACTTTTTTATAGTCAGAGTTTTTGTTTCTCCCATTTATCTTGCAATTTTCATCAATAGAATCTGTTCTACAAAATCCAGCCGTGTAGTTCTCACTTTCCCCTTAGACAAGTGTCCATCTCACTTGACAGTCAGGATACAGCTTGATGGATGTCACAAGGCTGTATTACTTCTGCTAGCCTCCAAGAGTTTCCATTCTTCAACATGTAATTGTCATCAACCATCATGTATATACCCAGAGACACGAATGCCCAGGGCACTGCAATGAGAGACATTAGCATTTGATCCATTTTGGAAAGTTACTTGGGTGGAAAGAATAATAAATATTGATGGCCTGAGTGTGTGGGCTTTCTAGTCATACTTGGATTTATTATCTGTGCTATGGTATAGATGTGTTCCTTTGCAAAAAAAAACTGCCAGGCCAGCATGAGGGGTGAGCAGACAAAAGCTATGAATCCTTAGGACTTGAGTTTGATCTTTGAGAACTGGATGTTGGGAGAATAAAGCAGACTCCTGCATGTTCCTCTCTCACTTGCACATGTGCACAGTGGCACACATGTGCACTTGTGTACACACACACACAAAGTAAAATGTAATAAAAGTTTTAAAAATCATTTGCCTTCTCTAAGAGTCAGTTTTGCAGTGTGCTCCCATAGTTTGTGATCACCCCACTTCTTGGCTTATCACTACTCAGCTAATTGCAGTGTCATACACACAGACTGACCCTGGAAGCAGAGCACATGGTAGTTATCTTCACGATATGAATCCCACTCTTCCAAATGGCAGCTGTGCTCCTGGTAAGCCAGCACTAACAGTGCTCTGCTCTGCAAACTCCTATAAGGTCCTGACACTTCTGCTTATCAATTTCCCTATCCATAAATCAGATATTTAAAGAATCTCCATAGACACCCCTTGGCATATGATGGTTTTAAGCCTTTAAAAATGATTGTGAATTAAAATTACTGTAAACTGAGATGCATTTAATAACCATCTAAACATCATAACTCATCAGCACAGTACAGGGTAGGGGCTGGCTGTTGACTTCCGGTCTCATGTTTGATGGGGAGAGAAACTCACTGCTGTTGCCAAGTACTTTGAGGAATATCATCAATTTCTACCACTAGGCAAAGAATGTAGCAAAGTTTAGACTAGCTTTGCTACTGAATGTGTACCTTCTTTACAACATTGCTAAGTCGGAGAATGTATAAATTACTCTTGGTGAATCAGGGACTGCCTTATGCTCAATGTAGTGCCGGATTCATATAAATTCTCAAATGTGAATTGCTTGTTTTTGTTGCTATTGATATGTTATCTGTGATGCTGTGTTGTGTATAGTGACCAAACATGACTCTGGGGGAAAAATCCAAGTCCTACAGTCAGGGACACATACTGCATGATTCCGCAGGAATTTTTGAAAGAAAAAAAAAAGGAAATTGAGTATGGGAATATGGCATCATGAATAGCAACACTATTGGCCAACAAACCATATCCAGGCAGTAGCACATTCTCTGTGCGAGTGGAAGGACCCAGTCTGGAAACCTCTATGGCTGAGGCTCCTTGAGTCTGTTGGTCTCCTCAGCTGTCAAGATCTTCAGGCTCTCATTACCAACAGAAAAAGTTCATTCAGGAGACCTTGAGAAACTGTGCTTGCTAAGCTCTTCAGGCTCAGTCACAGGCTGGCGATGCTCAATGAAGCCTGGGAGTAGAACGGATCAGTGTCCTTGAGTTACATTTCCATCCACAAGCCCTGCCTGATGCTTTGACAATAGTTTCCCAAGCCTTTTTAGCTCCATATGTCTGAAAGCTTTGATTCCATTTGATCTGTCCTGCTCATCCAATCCTTTATTTTTCTAATAACTAAATATCTAATTTGAATGAAGTAAACTGATGCTAAAGCTGGACAAAGATATGCAGTGATGAGATGTCCTTCTGCTGTTTATTTTTAAACCAATTTTTAAAAATGCAGGTAAGCATATCTTTGTCCCTGAGCAATCCAAATCCTCTCAAAGGGATTATCCTACTTTTTTTTTTAATTTTTTTCTGTAAAACAGCCCTCCCAGGTCCTTATCCTGAGCTCAGATCAACCTTTGTTATTCTTATTATACTAATCATAATTCTGTCTTTCCAAACTCTTAGATCTATGCATCCTTTGAAACTGAGGACACAATTTTTTCACACCTTTCTGGTTCTCCACATAGACACTTGTGAACAGAATTGAAAAGAATATGGTACTGGTTTTTGTTATATTTTGAGTCTTGATGAGTAAAAATAATGTTATATTTTTCTATCTGTAATGAATTATAGTTATAACTTGATGATAGCAACTTTTTTTTCATCTAAACACAATGGCAAGATGAGCAGTAATATCAGGCAAAGCAAAGCAAAACAATCAAACACAATCTAAGGCAAATCTTACTTAAAGAATAAATGGATATAGGAAGCAAATCTGTTTCCCATCATCTTTGTCTTCATGTGACAAAACCAAAATAGAAATGACAGTATCTACAATCAGACGCAATGCACCAGCACTTCCTGTTTTATAATCCTCCCTTAATCTGAACACTTTTCTCCTTTATACAGTAATAGATTACCCTGTCATATTCACAACTGGCCAACAGAAATTTTGCAAAACTCTGGTGTCTGTGCAGGTTAATCACGAGTTAAAATGTCAACTTTCATATGGCTCCACTTCATTAAACCCATCTTCCTGGTGGCTTGTACTGTGTAAAAATTTATTTTTAAGAAGCACCCATATTGTGGCAGGGTCAGAAAACTGTGCCTGTTAGTCATCCAGACTCAGCTCACCTCTCCAAGCTACCTCTCAGCACAGCATACTGACAGGCAAGGTTTCTGACAAACAAGCTGAAGGTGACAGACAAATATGTAAACAGTGGAACACAGCCACGAACTTCCCTCTGCCAGATCGGGTGTACAAGGCTCTAAGGATGCAAGGTCACATAGCCAACAGCCATGATGGGAGTGTGGGCTGCAGTGTACTTAATTGGATATACATGCTTTGGCATCATGTGCCTTGATTAGCTCTGTGTGGGCTGATCAGCACTAGGCTGGTGCACAGCACTTTCAGGGGAAGAGCATATGGGAAGTGCAGATGTTCAAAAGGTGACTTCATCCGACAGGCAGCCAGCACGCCTCTTTCAAGAATTACCATAGCTTATCTTGAGCAAGAATAAGCAGGGAGGATCTAAATGAATTCTTCTTGGTGAAGGAGTCTAATAATTTCATTTTCAAAGGCAAATGATTTGTTTCTCCTATTGGGCATCATGACTTTTAAAATCATACTGTCCTTGATGTTCATAAACATTTTTTCTCAATCACTGAAAGAAAAGATAATCAGCAGTATTAGATAAAGGGGATAAGCAAAGATTCCTGTGGTAGGCCAAGTTAAGCCAACCCAAATATTCCTGGGTCATATAACTTCTTAACATACGATATGTGTTACTTATCTTTTTATTAAACAAGTATATGAAGCATCCATAGTAGAAGTATTCAAAGGAATAATGGATACTGAAAGCTAAAGGTATAAAACAAAATTCATTTCCTTATAAGAAACATAACTTGCTACAGTGACATGTGAATGGTTGTCTGCTAAATACTTAATCCCAACATTTCCTATAATTAGCTGTGCTGCCTGGGCCTCCGTGTTCTCACTCAGTGTTAGCTAGTTTCTGCATAAATACAAATGCATTTCCAAGCCTAAACTATGAGTTTACTTCTTGTCATGCTGTTAATTTGAACATTAATATATCTACTTGGCTATCCCAGTGCTTAATCCGTGGCAGGCACAATTCTAGGTGGTGGGGGAACTCCATCAGTGCGAGGTGCAAGTGCACAGGTTGGCATAGGCACACATTTGAACAGGTAAGTGTGTGAAGTATATAGATCAAGGAATCGGGAGGGCCACAGACACAGGAGGAAAGAAAAAACGAAAACAAAAACAAAATGTGATTCTATAGCTAACAGGGCACACAAAGTAAATGCTACAGGTACATTATTGTGGGAATAGTGCAACAGTAATTAACAAGTTAAATTTGCATGCTGATAACGCCTTCATACAGGTAAAACAAAGTGATATTGGGTGTACATATAATTTTGGCTCTCTGTTTTAGAAAGGAGTGAGTATTCACATTATGTTTTATGTGATTAGGTTTCAATTTGGCCCTGTGTATCAGTTACATACTCTTACCTGATATGAAAAGGATGGCCCAGTTGGGAGCATGCCACCCATTAGGAAAAACAGGGAGCCAAAATGAACTCAACTACATTCTTATTTGTAATGAGCAGACAAGGAATTAGGTATCATTGTGGCATTTTCAAATGAAGTTTGTTTTAGTTAATTCTCCTTGCCCTCCTGTCTCCCCATGTTCTTATCCCTTCTACCTGTGATCCCATCTTCTGTCTGATTTCATGTTATCACATTCATCCAGTTAAACATTCTGTACTACATTCTTTCAGCACTGCATGGGAAGAATGCAGCATGAGATGTTGCATACAGTAATTAATTCTACCACATATGTTAAAACATTTTAATTATCTACATGCAGGGCTTTTACTAGCATTTTAACAGATTTGCCAAACACATATAAACACTATCTAATCAAAGTCATCAGATAATCAATTAAGCTACATCCTGGGTCCTTGAAGCTCGCCCACAAAACATTTCCTTCTGCTTATTCTGAACAGATCCTTGGTAGTTCCAGGACATCATGTCAACATTACTGATGTGAGAATTCATTTCTTATATCCTAGGTCTTTTATATACTAGGTCTTTTTTTTTGGAGAGAATCTAAGGCCAAATAATGTTTACCAAACAAGCACCCTGCAACAATTTTTTAATTTTAATTTTAATTTTAATTTTTAAAGTTCATCTGCAACCAAAAATTGGTTGGGATGCACTTAGTATAATATATAAAAATATAATATATACTACTATATGTATAGCTTTAAATTATCAGACACAAAAAATATTTTAAAATATTTTTTCAATTCGAAAAGGTAAATAGGCATCACATATTTTGAAAAAAATCTGTCATAAATTTTGAACTAATAATTTATTGAAATCAGACTTTACTTCATATATTTATATCTTTATCTAGTGTCAGTTTATCAAATACCAGTATTTAGTGATTCTAGAAGAATTATCTGCAATACTAAAATGCCTACACTTGTTTCTTTATATTTCCTATTGTTGTAGTATTTCTTAAGGAGTTAGAATAACTTTAACTGAACAAAATGAGAGCTTATGTAAGTAACAGCCAAAATCTCTATATTCACTCATGGAGCATGTAACTTGAGATGACACCTATCTTAATAACGGTCACACTTATTAAAATTAATTAATTAATCTTCATATATTAATGACATTTTAAAATTGTATTTGTTTAGCTTAATTCTTAACATATATGAGCACAAATAAATAGGTTTAGTAAATAATCAGCTTGTAAACCAGTCAGTATGTTTAAGTAGTTAAGATAAAGTCTCTCTTTATGGATAGCCTAAGGTATCCTGCTTTTGGTACCAGCTTTTTACTTTGCTTCTCACTTTGAGGATATATCATGGCTTTTTAATTCCTTCATCAAATTAGGCAAACATAGAACAGAACAATAAAATTTGAGAGTAACAGTAGCTAAGCTCTGAGGACTCTCAATGAAGACTGCATACAAGACATGCTAAGAACCCAGTATTATGTGCTTTTTACCAGGATCATTATGGGCATATGTTTGCAATGAGCAATCTTTTTAAATATTTTTAAATTTTATATATTTTTATTAATTACAGTTTATTCATTTTTTATCCTAGCTGTACCCCCTCCCTTGTCCCTTCGCAATCTCACCCTCCCTCCTCCATTCCCTCCTGTGCCCCTTTCCAAGTCCATTGATATGGGAGGTCTTCTTCTCCTTCCCTCTGACTCTAGTTTATCAGGTCTCATCTGGACTGGCTGCATTGTCTTCCTCTGTGGCCTGGTAAGGTTGCTCTCTCTTCATGGGAATGTGATCAAAGAGCAAGCCACTGAGTTCATGTCAGAGACAATCCCTGTTCCCATTAATAGAGAACCCATTTGGAGACTAAGCTGTCATGGTCTTTTGTAAGTGTTCTAGGTTATCTCTATGAGTGATGCTATGGATTCAGTTTTAATCTCAGAAAAGACAGCTGTGCACAATTTTGTTTTGTTCTGTTGCTCTCCTTTTGGAGATCCTGTCCCTTAAATATCTTTCTATCTCCCCCTACTTTCATAAGATTCCCTGCATTCTGCCCAAAGTTTGGCTATGAGTCTCAGCATCTGCTTTGATACCCTGCTCAGTAGAGTCTTTCAGAGGCCCTCTGTGTTGGGCTCCTGTTCTGTTCCTTGTTTTCTCCCTATTCTAATGTCCTTCCCCATTGGACTTTCTGAATAAGATTGAACATCTTAGCCAGAGTCCTCCTTCCTGATTAGCTTCCTTTGATGTACAGATTTTAGTATGTTTATTCTATATTATATGTACAATATTGACTTATAAGTGAGCATACATCATGTGTGTCTTTCTGCTTCAGGAATACATCACTTAGGACGACCTTTTCTAGTTTCCACTATTTGCCTGAAATTTTTATGATTTCCTTGTTTTGAGCCTTGAAATCATTGGCACAAGAGACAACTTTCTGAACAGACCACCAACAGCACGGGCTCTAAGATCAACAATTAATAAATGGGACCTCATAAAACTGAAAAGTGAGGGACACTGTCTTCAGAAAAAAGAAAAAAGCCTACAGACTGGGAAAGGATCTTAACCAAACATATATCTGATAGAGAGCTAATATCCAGAATATATAAAGAACTAAAGAAGTTAAAAAGCAACAAATGAGGGGATCCAAGATGGCTGCCACGAGAGAACACTGTGTCTGAGGAGTAGGAGAGCAGAAACAACGCAGCGACCAGGAGACTGAACTCTGGGACCTAAAACTCCAGCATTGTGAGTGCCAGGTGAGCAGAACTCCTACGGTGAGAAAATCAAGTGGGAAAACCCTAGGGACACCCAGTTATTACCTGGAGAAATTTCCCTGTGACCAGCGGCGCACAGCTCTGATCTGGACAAGCAGCTGCATTGGGCGCCCGCACCTGCCATTATAGACTGGATCGCACAGACTCCTGGCAGTCTCTGGAGGAACCGGGAGCCGTTTTCACTGAACTGCGCCCTACGAGCGCACACTGCACCTGGGTTCTGCTTCGACCCACGGGTGTGCTGCGGGTTCGGTCCGATCATCGGAACCACACCAGACTGAGTGGATTCCGGGACCATTTTGACCAGTCCGCACATTGCCGGGGCGCAACTCTAATGCCCCGCCAGCAAAATCTCAGTCAGTGTATGAGTCTGCCCGTGGATCTGGGAGGATCCCCAGTCCTGCACCAACCCACGGGTGTGCGGCAGGAGTGAACAGATCATGGGAAACACCACAGGCTGAGTGGATTGGGGGACCATTTTGACCAGTCCACACACTGCAG
>CM053764.1:91837755-91858845 GCA_028658305.1 Pachyuromys duprasi
GATGTTTTGTGTTTGGGATTTTTCCCAATTTCTTTTTTCCTTGAGTGTGGAATCCATTTCAGCCAGCATATCCTCAGCTCCCGGGATTCTCTCTTCCATCTCTTGTATTCTATTGGTGATGCTTACCTTTGTGGTTCCTGATCTTTTCTCCAAGTTCTCCAGTTCCAGGTTCTTCTCCCTTCGTTTCTTCTTTATAGATTCTAATTCCGTTTTCATGCTTTGTACTGTTTCCTTCAACTGATTGACTATGTCTCCTATTTTGGTTGTTTCCTCTCTGTTTATCTTTGATTGATCCTCTTTGTGGGCAGTTAAATCTTCTCCATTTCTTTGAGGGCCTTGTTCATTTCCTCTTTTTGTCTCTCCTCTTGTTCCTCCAATATCTGCATAATCAAAGCTTTAAGATAATTTTCCTGTGTCTCCGCTGAATTAAAATCTCCACTGCTTTTGGGTGTTTCTGGTGGGGCCATGGTGTCCTGATTTTTGTTGGGTGAGTTCTTTCGCTGATTTCTGGGCATTTGTTTATATATAATCAAGGAGTTGTTTGTGCTTTAAGGCTGAACTTCAGTCTGGAACTGTCAATTTCTTATATCAGGAGTATTCTTCAAGATCAGGGAGTTCCAGTGGTTTGTTAGTGTGTGTTGAGGTCTCAGTTGAACTCTGCTGTGGCTCTGTGTGCCAGGCTTAGTGCTCTGTGCTAGAAGCTGTGAGCACTGCAGGCTGGTCACCCCACTGGTCTGGAGGTTGTGCTCCTTACTCTGTGCTAGAGTCTGAGTGGCCAGGTTTGAGATGTCAGCTGGGGGCTCTGTGCTCCATACTGGGCTTGCTGCTAAGGGCTCTCCCCTGGACTGGAGATTTGTCACCCCCTTCTGGGCCAGGGGCTGTGCACCACGGTCTGAGATAATATTTGGGGCACACACAGTGGGTCTGGGTTGGTTGCAGGTGTTGCCAAGCAGTGTGCACCCGCTGTATGCAGGTCTGTCTGGAATGGTGCCTGAGCCTTCTCTGTCTGGCCCATGGAAACACACATGGAACAAGGTGTTTGCTGGCGGACCTGAGGCTATTGGTGTGCGCCTGCCATAAGCCCGCCGATTGAAGTAGAACCAGTGTATTTCCCAGACTGGCCGGTGGACTCACACACTGACTGATGTTTTTGTAGGTGGATCCAAGCATTGTTCGCCTGCTGTGTGCAGGTCAGTCAAAAAGGTACCCAGGTCCTCCTCAGTCTGCCCAGGAGATTGTGTGATCCAGTCTAATATGGCAGCTGCTGACGCCCAGAGGAGCTGCTTGCTCAGATCAGAGCTATGAGCCGCTGGTCACCCAGAGATTTTTCCTGGGAATAACTGGGTGTCCCTAGGATTTTCCCACTTGATTGCAAGGGAGTTCCGCTCACCTTGCAATCACAAAATGCTGGAGTTTTAGGTCCCAGAGTTCAGTCTCCTGGTTGCTGTGTTGTTTCTACTGTCCTACTCCTCAGACACAGTGTCCTCCTGTGGCAGCCATCTTTGATCTCACTGATATTCTTAATGATTATTTCATAAAACAATTACGTCATGCACCAAGAAGAACCAAAGCTGAATTAAACTTCAAAGAGACTGAATTTAAGAATGTCATTTTTAAAATTAAATTTTTATTTTTTATATTAATTACAGTTTATTCACTTTGTATCCCAGCTGTATCCCCTCTCTCATTCCCTCCTAATCCTACAGTCCCTACATGACCCACCTCCCATGAACCTCTCCAAGTCTACTGGAGGTCCTCTTCCCCTTCCATCTGACCCTAGCTTATCAGGTCTCATCAGAACTGACTGCATTGTCCTCCTCTGTGGTCTGGCAAGGCTGCTCCCCCCTCATGGGGAGGTGGCTAAAGAATCCACCACTGAATTCATGTTTGAGACAGTTCTTGTTCCCCTTACTAGGGACCCACTTGGATATTGAGTTGCCATGGGCTACATCTGAGCAAGGATTTTAGGTTATATCCGTGAATGGTCCTTTCTTATTGTATGAGTATCAGAAAGATCCCTGTGCCCAGATCTATTTTTTTTTTTTTTGGTTCTGTTGCTCTCCTTGTGGAGCTCCTATCTTCTTCAGGTCCCACTGTCTCCCCCTTCTTTCATAGGATTCCCTGCACTCTTCCCAACGTTTGATCAACAATCAATAAATGGGACCTCATGAAACTGAAAATCTTCTGTAATGCAAAGGACACTGTCATCAGAACAAAACAACAGCCTACAGAATGGGAAAGGATCTTCAACAACCCTATATCCGACAGAGGTCTAATATCCAGAATATATAAAGAACTAAAGAAGTTAAAAAGCATCAAATCAAGTAATCCAATTAAAAATGGGATACAGAGCTAAACAGAGAATTCTCAGTAGAGGAATATAGAATGGCAGAAAAACACTTAAAGAAATGCTCAATGTCTATAGTCATCAGAGAGATACAAATCAAAATAACCTTGAGATTTCACCTTACACCCATCAGAATGGGTAAGATCAAAAACTCAAGTGACAACACATGCTGGAGAGGATGCAGAGAAAGGGGGACCCTCCTCCATTGCTGGTGGGAATGTAAACTTATAAAACCTCTTTGTAAATCAATCTGTCACTTTCTCAGACAATCAGCAATAATGCTTCCTCAGGATCCAGCTATACTACTCCTAGGCATATATACAAAAGATGCCCAAGTATACAACAAGGACATTTGCTCAACTATGTTTGTAGCAGCTTTATTCGTAATAGCCAGAAACTGGAAACAACCCAGATGTCCCAAAATGGAGGAATGGAAACAGAAATTGTGGTACATCTGCACAATGGCATACTACTCAGAAATTAAAAACAAGGAAATCATGAAATTTGCATTCAAATGGTGGGATCTAGAAAAGATCATCCTGAGTGATATATCCCAGAAGCAGAAAGACACACACGGTATACATTCACTTATGAGTGGATGCTAGACCTAAAAGATAGGATAAACATTCTAAAATCTGTACACCTAAAGGAGTTAAGCAAGAAGGAGGTCGCTGGGTAAGATGATCAATCCTCACTCAGAAGGACAAATGTGATGGACATTGGAAGAAGGAGAAAACAGGAAACAGGAAACAGGAAATAGGATCGGAGCCTACTACAGAGCCTCTGAAAGGCTCTACCCAGCAGTGTATCAACGCAGAGGCTGAGACTCTTAACCAAACTTTGGGAAGAATGTCTTTTAAAACAGGGTGTTCCAAATGACATAATGTATACCCATAAATAAGAAATGGTCTGGAGATAACAAATTTGGCTGATCTAAAATGAAATGTAGATTGCTTTCCTGATGCCACAGAAAATATGTCCATATTTATTATTGTCTACTCTGTTGTATCCTAGCACCTGCATGTAGTATTGCCTGCAGTTTTCTGCAGTTCTTCAGTCTGATTTCTTTCCTTAGCCTCACTGCAATGGCCTTTCCTCTGGGTAGCTTTGTAGGGCTTTCCATTGCTTTGGTAGCACCCTACCTTACTGGTTTTCACCTGAGACAGTTTCACCCACATTTGAACCCCAGAAAAGTTCTCTTTCTATCCAGCCACAGGGTGAACTCTGCAATGAAAAGAGCCTGCCTTTACATTGAGCTTGGGATGATTCCTTGGATATGACAGATACTCAATAAATGTTTAATGCAGTAAAGCTTGGGGAGTTTGGCACATCGGATGCTATCGATCTTTCACTTTGCTCAGACTTTCCATCTCTTAGTATGTCTTTTAATCACATTGACCAGCTAAAGTATACTACTTAAGATGAAGGTTTATCTCCAAAAGTTTTCATCTGTTACCATAAAAGTTTGGAATCATATGCTGCTGTTAAAATTATCACAGCATTATTTTATTGACATGAGTATATTATAAATGCAAACAAAATATTATTTTACAACTAAAAGGTAGAAATATTTGTTCTGTGTATTGCCTGTAGATGGAACACAAATTATAGATAAAGGAAAAATAATATTTTTAATGTTAAGGAAACTATCATTCAACCATCAGAATCCCTCCCAAATATTCTTTTATATATTATTTCACATCTGGTTCCCCTATGGGGATCATTGAAACATCTGTGCTGTTTCCATGCCTTCTGTATAACACTGTTACTACATGGATCACTCTGTCCTATTATTTTTTGTTTATGTCCATACCTGTAACAAGACAAATGGCTCCAAGACCAGGGCTTTGATCTTTTCTTGCCAATCACCCTGAGAACAGTGCCTTGTCCAGGTTTAGTGCTCAAGAAACTGTTTTTGAATTGAAACTGTTTGACAGTGAATGGAACAAAGAAGCATGCATTCCACTTCAGATCACCCGCTTGCTTTGAAAGCAACTACATAAAAGATTTCTAATTCAGGATAATCTATTATAAACATCACACGGAAGCCATTATTTTCAGAGAGCATGATGATAGCTTTGCTGTGTTGAAATAGATTGCAAAGGCGTTGGCTTGTAACGTTGCTGCTCAAAACAGGGAACTCATAATCAAAAATTGATAAATTTGTAACAAAACATAAATGAGCTTCAATGTTTCTGTTATTATTCTACAGTGTACATGGAACTTCTAGATTGCTCTCTAAGTCCTCAAATAACAAATTCACTCATAGAATAAATGGAAAAAAAGTTACTAGCCACTGAGGATTGTTTTCAAGTTGCATTTGTCACAAAAAGAAAGACGCCTTTATTTGACTGAGAAAGCTCAAGTTAATTTACCAATAAGAGTTTCACACAGGGATGAACAAATGCACATGTACATTCACTCATACATTCACATCTACATACACAGTTATGCACATGTACATCCACACACATACATGAACACACATACAAATACACAAAGACACATTCACTCATACATACAAATATAAACATATGAACATATACACATTTACACAAGGACACAAGTGCTCATACATAAATACAAACACACATAAACACTTTCCAAGAAAAATTGTACAGTCAAAAACACCATTATATGCATTTGGAAAGTGACACAGATGCAAAATTCTTCTGAATAGATGAACATAAAAATGTGTTTATTCTGAAAAGTTCTAGTTTCAAATTCCATTTTAAACATATTTCAACTCTAATATTTGTAATACAGAACATTCAAACTTATTAAAGTAAGTCAGTAAAGGTTTTCTGTTCATGGAATAGTGTTTATTCTTAAGTTTAGCTAGCATATACAGCAAGTATAGAATATCTACAAATCAAGGCTCAATCCACAGAAATATCTACTCTGAAATTTTTACAGTATCTTAAAACCATCTTTGCCTTGGTAAATAGGTAGCTAGGTCTTCTTTTCAAGAAAGAAAGGGGCTTAGAGGGAGAAGAGGGAGAGAGAGAGGAGACGAAAGAGGAGGCTACAGCCAGGGTACAAATTGAAAAAATGTAATAAATGATAATAATAAAAAAGAAAAAAGAAATTCCTTTAGCTTAACAGAATGCAAATGAATGCTTTTCCCTGTTTACAAATTTAGATTAATTCAGAAAATTTGAATTTTTAATACATCTGCAGCATGGTTTTTAAAATTTTTTTCTATGTATTTTGAATAAAAAGGATGGGTAAATCACTGACCTATATAAATTAAATAAAATTTCCTGATTTTATACCAGTAATGTGTGAGGAAGAACACTGCAGCCTTTTGGTTTGATGTTCAGATCCTAATCTTATAAAGAACATCTTCCCATTTCATCTAGAAAAGTATTGATTTGTAAAGGAACCACCTTTTTTAAAACATTTTTGTTCTGTATTAATCACAGGTTACATACTTTGTATCCCATCCGTAGCCCCCTCCCCGATTCCCTCCCTATCCCACCCTTCCCTCCCTCATCTCCTCCCTGCCCCTTTCTAGGTCCACTGATAGGGAAGGACCTCCTCCCCTTCCATCTAACTCTAGCTTATCAGGTCTCTTCGGGATTGGCTGCAGTGTCCTCTTCTGTGGCCTAGCAAGGCTGCTCCTCCCTCGGGGGGCAGGGAGGTCGAAGTACCAGCCATTGAGTTCATGCCCAAAATAGTCCCTGTTCGCCTTACTGGTGTACCCACTTGGGTATTGAGCTACCATTTGCTACATACAAGCAGGAGTTCTAGCTGCACACAGCCCTGATCAGGAACCACCTTTAAGGTCACTGCATGTGCAATTTGTTACGACACTTCCAGGGTTCATATTTTATGCACTAACACCAAGCTAGCAAAATGGACTTATGTAATAAGCACATTTATTTGAATATTGTGATTGTTATAAAAACAATAAAGAAGTTTTAAAACTGTTTATTGATTTATAAATCTTCATTAAGAACACTAAAGAAACAAAGGTATTCCATGAGTTTTAAAACATCACTAAAGGTATACAGATGTTATAGTCCAATAGACAGAAGCAAGCATTTCCTTTATGATAGCTTCATTCTAAATGCTTATGCAATTATATTTTAAAATAACGTAAGTCCTTAATATTTGACTACTCAAGTGGAGGTTATGATAATATCATAAGTTATCCATGAGTAGAGCAAAGCTATAACAGTCCTTTGGCAGGAGAGTGGATGCTGAAGTCAGTAAAATACGGGTTCAAACACTACTATTGCCCTTATTTTACTAGTTGTATGTTTTGGGACAAGATACTTAACCTATATTTTTGCTTATTTTACCTTAGCAGATTGCTGATTAAATTTATTTTTATGGGTTTCATGCACAATTGATGTAGTAATAATAACACACCAATGTTGGGGCCAAATGCAGAACAAAACTAAGCAGGTGCATATATTTAATACAATCTATATCTTAAAGAGTATGAGATGCTGTTGTTGCCCCTTCTGTTTTCTGTCCTAAAAATCATGGCAAAACAAATTTTTTGCAACCCACAGGTAAAATGAGGGTGCTAATTATACAGGGACAAAAAGGGTTTAATTTTTTGGAATTTGAAGATACTTTCCAATGTAAAGCAAGGTTCACTCTCAACTTTAAATATTGTAACACCTTTGCATTTATTGATTGAATGCTACTTCCAATATTATGTTTTCTCTGTATCTTTAAATATAAATATTATTACAAAAACTGGAAGATAACTTAAAATAATCAGGAAAGGCAAAATTTTTCTCATAAGGTGTTAAGCTTAACACAGCTTGTGCCATGAGCATTCAACCTCTAGTTTCATAGTTATGTAGATGGTAGATTAAAAAACATGCTTTGATTTAATGTCAGACAAGTTTCTATTTAAACAAAATGTACTTTAGGGAAAATGCTTCAAACATGATCTGATTTATATAAAAGAAAACATAGAGCTGTTCTTTAATTATATATATATATATATATGAACTCTACTATATATATACATACACACACATATATATATACTCTACAATGTGTTTTAAGAGATGAGTAGGCTCCTCTATTTGAACTCCTTAGAATTATAAAATTCAAGTGCATACTTTGGAACCATAAGTGAACAATCAGTTATTAATTGATTAATTAATTATTATTATTAAACTAATAATTCTTACTGGAAGGCAGGAGTTAAAAGGAGATTTGAAATCTCCTTAAAGTGGCTGTTTTTGTGTCTTAAAGACAATGCACATCAGAGAATCAAGATTCATATCAGCTTTAAAAGTAATCGTTGCAAACATGCCTGTGTGGAAAATCTATCACTGGGAGCTTAAAATCAGTTTCCTTTGCCAAGGAGTGAAAGGAAGAGTGGCCATCAGTAAGGTTTCTGATGACTGAGAAAACTCGGGGGACTCATTCTACAACTCTCCTGTGCTCTCTCCCCTGGCAGCTCAATGGGAGCCAAAAGGAATCTGCTGCTGGTATTTATTTAACTTTATTATTTAAAAATAATATACAGCCAAATCTAATGGAGACATGCTATAACGTTGTTAACTGCACATTCTGTACTTATTCTAGGAGACAATAATGGAAGCAGACTGACTTACAGAAGCTTTCTTGGGAAATGGTTAGGGTAATGAATTTCTCAAGCCAAGAACTGATTGGCAATCCATTCCCATTTGTAATGCCACAGATGTGCACTGAACTTGAGTGATCTCTGTGTACAGCTGGGATGATGCTATTGACAACATACAGAAATGAAAATGATTTGTTTGAACTTGACTCTGCTTTACATTGATTAAACAATAGCAGATTTTGTCTGCATTTTTTGCTCCTCCCCCCCTTGTTTTATAAAATCTGTATCTGTGATTGTAT
The DNA here is from genome assembly GCA_028658305.1 of Pachyuromys duprasi. Taxonomy (NCBI): domain Eukaryota; kingdom Metazoa; phylum Chordata; class Mammalia; order Rodentia; family Muridae; genus Pachyuromys; species Pachyuromys duprasi. The sequence continues at coordinate 91,845,959 of CM053764.1, forward strand.
TCTTTTCCTTCCTGGAAAATAACCACTGCACAGATATAACAAAATCTCCTAATCATTGAAAAATAAGAACTCTTCTCTCATATGAAATGGCAGAGCTCGAAAATAAATGGAAAATTGTAGGATGTTCAGAAAATATTTCTTTCCTATCATATATATTTATTTTTTTCTACAGGTATGATCAATCATTTGTGTTCTTATACACTTTCTCACTATTTTGTTATATGTTAAAGTATGTGGTACTCTGTACTACAAAATACGCTAAATAGCACATCATCCGGGAAATGTTTGCTTCTGTCCATTGGACTATAACATCTGTGCACCTTCAGTTGTGGTATACTTTTGTTTCCCTGTGTTCTTAATACAGAGTTATAAACCAACTACAGCATCCAAATAAATGTTTCAAAATTTAAAAGAAGGTTATTTCATGTACCAATGACAAGCATGAAATAAGCTTTAAGGAACAGCATCAGTTGCGCTCTCATCACTGATTAAGAATCTCAAATACTGACACAATTCCTTACATTGTACAATCAATGTTTATTTACATAAATGTTAAAATAAACAGTGATGGATTAGGTGGGTATCGGAGGATTTAGACGAGGGGGTGAATACAATAAAAATACATTGTATAAAATCCTCAATGAATTATATATCATTTAAGTGAATATTATTTATAATGAATATTGAAACTGGCCCAGCAATATTTTTTCTTCCTAAAAAATGATAATGTATTCTTGATATAAAAAACTTAAATGTAAGATCATGAACTTCTTTCCGGGAACATCAGAGATTGGTTTGTCATTAAACCTCTGATAACTCCTCAACAAAGCAATATTTCACATAAAAAAGCCATTGATGGTTACATAATCTCTACCTCTGCTTGTGGTTTCATAGTGTTCACTTTCAATAGTTATCCAGGTGTTTTGCATTTAAAATAGATTCTTCTCAACTACAGTTCTTCCTCCCACACCTCCCTTCTCCCCAGATCAGCTGCCCTCTGTTTCTTTTCAGAAAGAGCAATCTTCCAAGAGATAGCAACCAAATATGACAATGCAAGATACAATAAGACAAGGCAAAAGCCTTTGTAGCAAGGTTAGATAAGGAAACCCAAGGGAAGAAAAAGTTCCAAGAGCAGACAAAAGAGTCAATGGTGCTGCCTTCTTTTTAGTCTGGTTAAGGTTATTTCTATCTTCTTGATGTTCTCAAAGAGCCAGCTCTTGGTAGTGTTTATTCTTTGTACTGTTCTCTTTGTTTCTAATTTATTTAATTCATAGCTGAGTTTAATTATTTCCTGCCATCAAGTTCTCTTGGGTGTGTTTGCTTCTTCTTCTTTTCCTAAAGCTCTCAAGTGAGCTGTGAAGGGAGTCTTGTGGAAAAGTGGGGAAAAGAATAGAAGGACCTCAAGGTTCCAGGAACTCCACAACACCAACAAAGACAACTAACCAGGATCCAGAAAGACTTGTGGAGACAGATGCACTAATCGAGGGACATGCATAAATGCATAGATTGTACCTAGGCTCCCTACACAGATGTATTAGATGGGCAACTCCTATTTCATTTGGGTTCCTTAGTAATGGGAGCCAGTGCTCTTACATGGATTCTGCTGCCTGCTTTCTGATCACTGCCTCCTGCAGGGTAGCCTTGCCAGGCCACAGGGAGGGAGCTTGCTCTCAGTCCCTATGAAAATTAATGAGCTTGTGTGGTTGTGGGCACTCTGCTTATCTGAGGAGTGGGATGGTAGGGGAAGAGGGAAGAAGGGTGGGAGCAGGAAAAGGGGAAGAAGGTGTAATGACTGGGTGTAAGGTCAATAAATAAATTAATTAATGGGACAAAGACTTTTGGTTGGTAAAGTCCTCGAAGTTTCCTTGTGGTATTTAAGTTATCTATTTTTTTTAACTTTTTAATTTTACTTTTTAAATTTATTACAATTTATTCACTTTGTATCCCAGAGGTAGTCTCCCCCCCAATCCGGCCCTCACTTCCTCTTCTCCCATGCCCCTCCTTCAGTTCAATAATAGGGAGGACCTCCTCCCCTTCCATCTGACCCTAGTCTATCAGGTTTCATCAGGACTGTCTGCATTGTCCTTCTCTGTGGCCTGGCAAGGATGCTTCCCCCTCAGAGGGTTGGTGGTCAAAGAGCCTGCCACTGATTTCATGTCAGAGACAGTCCTTGTTCCCATTATGAAGGAACCCACTTGGATGCTGACCTTCCATGGGCTACATCTGAGCAGGGGTTCTAGATTGTATCCAGGAATAGTCCTTGGTTGGAGTATCATTCTCCGAAAAGACCCCTGTGCCCAGATATTTTGGTTCTGTTGCTCTCCTTATGGAGCTCCTGTCCTCTCCAGGTCCCACTATCTCCCCCTTCTTTCATAGGATTCCCTGCACTCTCCCCAAAGTTTGGTTAAGAGTCTGAGCATCTGCTTTGATACACTGCTGGGTAGAGTCTTTCAGAATTCCTCTGTGGTAGGCTTCTGTCCTGTTCTCTGCATTCTCCTTCTTTGAATGTCCATCTTTTTTGTCTTTCTGAGTGAGGATTGATCATCTTACTTTGCTTAGCTTCTTTAGGTGTACAGCACCTCTTTAAATATTATTTAAAAGGGTTGTATCGCTGTCATATTGGCACAAAGGTTTCAAAATACCGTCAGCTACAAGATTTGATTGGTAATACAAAGTTCCGACATTGACAGGAATGAATTATACTTTGATTAGTTGTGGTAAACACACATAGAAGAAACATTCACATAACCTTTAATGGTCCTTTCAAGCAAAAGGTGGTGTGTGTGTTTGTGTGTATGTGTGTGTGTGTGTGTCTGTGTGTGTGATCCCCTTGTAGGCAGCATGCAAATATATTTGCAGATCACCTGATTGTGGGACCAGATTTAATAATAGCCCCTTCTAAACTCAAGTCACTCACTGGGAAGTACTGTGAAAAAACTTTTGATTCATTTTAATAGTCAGACTTTGACTCAAGTACAAAGTTTATGAACTTGATGGTCATCGCAGAGAAGCCTTCTCTCACATGCCATGTGTTCCATTTCAGGCCAAATATTCAGCAAACTTTTATTATCTAGTTTTGTAGCTTATAGACTAGAAACAGATGGTAGCTGGTAGCAGAAAGAAATAACTGTTACTGTGTTCTGCAACAAAGAGAAAATTTGATCATTGACTGAATAATCATCAAAATGGCTGAAAAAAGTGTTCACAATAGTCAAGGCCATTTAGTGTGCAGCTAACAAATCTTCCTGGCTAGCGGACGACTAGTACCAGAACACCTATGATGTTCATATGGTGGTTGTGAACCTGAAGATGGTTGAAGGTGAATTCTTGTATTGCTCACATAGGAAACATAAGAAGCAAAAGCACTTGTGCAAGATATTTTCCATGTCAAAGAATATATATTAAAATGTGTTTTGTAGTATTTTAAGGATTTTAAATTTTAAGTATTATATTGTAATATTTACATCAATACCATATCCTGGCTCTGTGATTATAGTCAATAAATGTTATTGGATGTCAATAATATCAATATAGGTTATTATTGCTATTATTTCCATACTCCTGCCTCATGCTATTTAACAGGGTGATCCTATGTGAAGGTAAAGTAAAATTTGATTTGTTTACGAATCCTTTATAAACTTCAGAAATAACATTCATTGTAAATTGTTCATATATTATTCTTAAAATAATAATTTACTGATTGCAACATTCAGTATACTAGTTGATATTTTAGTGAATTTTTCTGGCTCATTTTTCTGGCTCAGCACAGGCAAAATGCTAGAAATCACAGGATTTCTTGTGAACAGCATAGTAAAACTTGAAATTTCCAAACTTTTGTTGACCCAGTTGCTTTAATAATTTTGTGTCTATATCATTGTGACTCCTTGCAATGTACCCCAAAGGCCAAGATATAGTATTGTTATAAAGATTAACATATAAATGTAATTTGTGTACAAGTTTACATTCTAATTATATTGTCATGTTTCTGTAAATTGAGGTCATCAGGCTGTTTCTTAGAAAGGTTTAGAAACAGAAGGAGATGATATGCTAAAATGGTAGCCCATAGAATTACTGGAATATGTTTTCTAGGTTTTCATCACTACAACATGGTATTTGGGAGGAACAACTTGAAACAAGAAATATTTATTTCTGCTAATGGATGCTATATTATTCCGCACATCAAGAGTTGTATCTATCGACATGTGGCAGAAAAGCATAGTGGACATGGTGTGGTACATTGAAGCTTACTCCTTCGTGGCAACCACAGGAAGAGATTAAAATAGGAAGAAGCCAGAAACAGGATATCATTTTGAAAGGCACAACTTTATTCACTTCTTTCTGCCGTCCACTATCCACTTATAAATGTCTTGTTTGGTATGAACTCAGAGTTGATTATTCCACTGATGGAGGCAAGGCATCTAGGTCCTATCACTTCTTCGTACCATCATCAGCTTAAAAGCAAGTCATCAATACAAAGAATTTTGTGGGACTTCTCATATGTGAAAAAATGATATTAATATAGAGTTCTCATATTGAAAGTGGACCTGCCTCTGCTACATTGCTTATTAAGATATATTAGCTAAGAACCTGACACATAGAGTACTGACATTAATGAAAAAACTAGAACTTTGTAATTAAAATAAATTATAACCCATTTTGTCAGGAAACTGCATGCCAATCATCTTATTTAATAGTATACATTCATGCACAATAATAAAGTTTGAGTGAGATAACTGTGGAACTTAAATTTTATGTTTTCTGGTAACAGACAATGGGTATATTTTAATAAAATAATAACATAAGCTAGGGATATTGAAAGTATGTGCAAGAATGTCTCCTTCTACATAGACAAGCCTATCTAGTGTCAAAATAGCACTTAAAGTTAGTGGAGAAACAACAAATTCAGATCACTTGCAAGAAGGGAAGAAGTTTCTGTGGCAAAAGGAGAATATGAGGACAAATTTTAACGGAAGGATGTGAATCTGATGGGAAAATTAGAAACAAACTACCAATTCCATCTGCAATAGCATGGTTGGTGTCTTCTGTGATTGTGCCTGGTTTTCTTTGCTTAAGCACACATGGGCATTTTTGTAGTAGATTGGTTGTGAGATCAACATTCCTAGCCAGTTGTTCTAATGTAAGTCATTCATGCTACTTCACTTTCTGAGATATGAGTCAAAAGTCAGAAAGCTGAACAATCTCAGACAAACTTGGGGATTATGATTAACAAGCAATGTACCAGAAACAGAGCTGTGGGTCTAGAGCACAACTCGAAGCAGGTCTTTCACTTACAAACTCCAGGCAATACTTTTCTTAGTTGTAGATAATGACAAATGCTCTCAGATCCTAATATTCTTGAGACTATTCAAAATGATATGCAGTAAAATATGTATTGCATTCCATTGCTCTTAACCCTAAAACTTAAAAATTAATATCACTACTAAATATTAGAGCTGTTAGTACAGTGATATTGAAACTCAATACATTTTGATGTCAATTATTTTATAAATAAAATATCTTTGAATTTTGGACTATTTTAATATTTCTACTAAAATTGAAATCTAAAGCATTTTAATTATTCTGAACTAGTAAGGTCAAATGTTTATACACTTATGCTATTTTAACAAAACACTAATATATAAATAGGACTAACTATATTTATAAATATTTTTATGAAAAGACCATAGCAATACTTTCATATTTTCTATGTATGCTTTTATGCAAAATAATATTTTCCTATGTTAACTTATAAAATCATAAATTTAACTAAAATTTTAGGTTTTATTAAAATTTATATAAACTAATCTTGCTTTAGGAGAATCTTGAAAAAAGCTTATCTTTATAAAGATAAACATGTGTGAATATTATAAACAAGTACTAAATTTATTGCAGCATATTACCTAATAATTTGACAGGCACGATACTGACCATGAGAAAAAAAATCGATATATTTATAATTAAGATAAGTTAGAACTCATTCTGTTTGAAAACCAATATGCCTATCATTTAATTTAGTATTAGCCAATCATGCATAATGAGAGGATATGATTATAAATAGACAATGGACATTTTATTAATCAAAAGATAATGGCAACAAGAACCATTGAAAGGATGCTTAAACATGTCTTATAAATACATTTGAATATGTCTCCAGTCTCCAGCCTCAGCTCAAATTGACAGCAGGCAGTGATTTAATCAGTGGGGGATTGTGCTGTACAAGCTTGTTCCTGCATTGTTCAGTAGGACAGATGTCTTCAATTACTATGACAGTGCTCACCTTACATGAGTCACAGGTGAAGTGTGTGGGATTTTTAATTGAATTCTCTCTGTATCACATCACTCGCCCTAAGCAAGCCCGGATGAATTGCTGTTGGAGAGTCTCTCATGAAGTATTCTGGAAGGTCTGCTAAGGTATCATGACTCAGAGAGATCTTGATTTGGGGTTTGTGACACTGATCCAGTTTGAAGAATCTAGTTTTGTTGGCATAAAATGTATAGTTCTATTGACTATTGCTGCCACAATTAGTCTTATTTGTGCTAAATTACCATTGTATATATTTTATATAATAATGACATATCCAGATATTTGCATTTTAATATATGAATGATTATTATCCTTCTTGCTTCTAATAAATGCCCTGAATTTAATATAATCCCTATTTGACTGTTTGCAATATGCAGCTGTCTCTGAGGCCTAATATATTCTGGGAAGAATTCTTGCTTCCTGATTTTCTCTTTAGAGACTATTCTGAGTATAACTCAGTTGTAAGAGAAATGCTAGATACAGATAATTGAATTTACACATGCTAGGAATATTGCTGATCAAATCTAGACTGAAGGACATGGTTTGCTTGTAGTGTCCCAGTGATATTTATTTGATGTATCTACTCTTAGCTGAGTTGAAACCACCTGACTCAGGAAGACCTGTATTTCGCTTACACACATCACTGGGCAGCAGAGAGAAGATGAAGAAATGAACAGAGTTCTAAGAAGCTGCTCTTTATATAGATTTAGCATATTCTAATGTTAACAATCAGGTGAGCCAGCCCCTTCCAGAAATAGGAGAGGTGAGGCTAAATTAGGAAGAAGGGCTGCTCTAAGGGAAGTTCACGAGGTTGGAAATGAGAAACTATGAGAGGATATACTCATATCTGTAAAGGGTTTAAATTTCTCACAGCATATCAACCACAAAATCACAGCACCCTCTACTTCTCAATCAGTCTTATCTTCCAAACTCAATAAACTCTGGGAAGTGTCAGAAATCTTGTGCCAAGTCAAACTTCCACTCTTCATCTTCACAGCCCTTGTAGGTTATCATTACAACGCATGCCTCTTTTTAAATCTACTGAGCAAAGCTCATATGAACTCACACAGACTGAAACAGCAAGCAAGACTACACCAGTATTTTTATGGGAATTGTGAGTGTGTGAACCAGTGGCTCCTGATTCTTGTGTCTTCTCTGGAGACTTTTTCCCCCTCTGTTATTTTGACTAGTCCAACTTTGAGGTGATTCTCCTTCTTTTATCAAATTATATTTTATTTTGCTATGTTTGGTTGTTATCTATTTTTAAATGAGAAAGAGAAAGAGAGAGGCTCCAGAAGAGAAAGGAAGGGAAGGAACTGTAAAGAGTAAAGAGGGAAAGCTGTATTCAGGATATATTATATGAGAAACAAATATATTTTTAAAAAGGTGGGAAAATAAAATGCAGAAATAAAAAATATCCCCTCAACGTCCGTTAATGTCATATTAGGAGACTCAGTATCTTACATAAACCTCCTATGTGACCCTCACTTTTTAATTTCATTTTTCTCAGAAGAAAAGAAAATGGCTACAAAATAATTTTAAAAATTGTTCATCCTCAGGCATCATATAAATGCAAATTTAAAATGCCATGAGATTGCATCTTATTCTAGTCTGACTTAGTCCCTATTCTATTGCTGTGGAGAGAAATTATAATCAAGGAAACTTTTATCAAAGAAATCATTTAAATGAAACTTGTTTATACTTGTGGGATCTGAGTCCATTATCATCATGGTATTGGTCAGGGAGGCATGCAGCAGTACTGGAGAAGTAGCTCAGAGTTGTCCATCTGGATCCATAGGGGGGAGAGAGAGAGAGAGAGAGAGAGAGAGAGAGAGAGAGAGAGAGAGAGAGAGAGAGAGAGAGAGAGAGAGAGAGAGAGAGAGAGAGAGAGAGAGAGAGAGAGAGAGAGAAAGAGAGAGAGAGAGAACAAACTAGGTCTGACATGGGCTTATGAAACCTTAAATAATATATACATCCCAGTATGGCGCAGCTGATTCATGTGGTAGATTGATTCCTGTGTTTTTGCGGAATGGCTTCATTTCTTTCAGAGTAAGTAGGTCAGCGCTGAATCCTTGGGTTTGTTTCTTTAATATAGAGAATCTACCTAATTCATGGAACTAGAAAAGACAGTTGAAGACAAGCAGGGAGAAAGATCACCATAGCTATTCTCTGGTATTATAAACTTTGTTTGTTTTAATTTTCTGTTTTTACTCATTTATTCACAAGTTATTCATTCTCTTTCACTTAAAAACAAACACTGTACCTTTTTGTTAAGTATTTATTTTTTATAAATTAGTTTATTCACTTTGTATCCCAGCTGTAGCCCCTTCCCTCATCCTCTCCCATTCCCACCCTCCCACATTTCCTCCCATGCCCCTACCCTAGTCCACTGATATGGGGAGGTCCTCCTCCCCTTCTCTTGAGGGTATTTTTGATCTTCAGTCAGAATCTATGTCATCATGAAAATTAGTAGCAGGTCTTGAATGAGAAATTTATGGGAGAAATGTGCTAAATGAATAAACCTATGTATACGGGATACAGTTATTGCATGATATGTAGGCTGCCTTCTGGGAAGATGTAAGCTGCCCTTGGGGAATCTTAGGTGGAAGGGTACAGCACATAAGCATGAGTAGCTTTTGCTTTACTTTCTTCTGTCTGCTATCACTTCACTATCAGTGACTTACATGCAACTCCTCTTGCAAAATAATTTTAATTTTTTGGAAGTAACACTTCAGGGAACTCAATTTTGCTTATAGCCGTATTAATGTAGCCTACATAGCTGCTCCTCAACTATGGGCAGGATTAAGAATTAAAAGTTTGGTATAAAAATCAGTTAGGATAACATGTAGGACTTGGATGTGTGTAGTGACAAGAACATCCATCCTTCAAAAACTTACACAGAGCTCAAGAGTAAGACAGGAAAAAAGAATCGGTGTTTGCTCAAGACTCATCAGGTAGAACTGTATACACTAGGTAAATCAGAGCATTATGGTGATGGTAAAAGTGGCTGTTTCTTTTGAGAAGTTTGGAAAACTCTTAAGGTCTCTGCAAGAATCTTATATCCAACTCCTCTGATGAAGGAACCATTGTTATGTTTCATTTGATTTTAACTAGAAGCCCAAGAAGTGAGTTCTTTAATTCTCATGCTGATGAAGCAACTGTCAAATAGGTGAAAATAAACTAATGCCAAGCTCAAATCTAGGCTTGAATACAAACTTGTGCTTTTCAGAGTAATATCGTTCCCATACTTCTATCAGAATCTTCATCATCCACTGCCGTTAGCTCTTAGACTTTTTCTACATTCTCTTCTACGATGAATCCCTAAGCCCTGTGAAGAATAATTGTGATATAGATACCCATTCATGGCTTAGTGAACTACTTTCTCTTATTCTCTGCTGCTTTATAAGTAGTAGGAACTGTAAAACCAAAGCCAAATAAAATAAAAACAACAAAAACAACTTTGTGATAAAGTATGAGAGATGCGTAATCTATAGGTATAGTGAGAAGTCATTGTGATTTAGTTAAATTCTGTGTGTGTGTGTGTGTGTGTGTGTGTGTGTGTGTGTGTGTGTGTGTGTGTGCTATATAGATTTCCCATTTGGTTTCCAAATCTCGTAGTAAATTATTCTTTATAATTTGACTGATTTGTAAGTGTATGTATTAGCTGCCACTTATTGACTAAAGATAGTTCTCAGATGCAAATTGATAGCTACATTAATTTGGGGGTACATAGTAGAGGTACAGGGCCTGTCTCTGACAAGAATTTAGTGGCTGGCTCTTTGATCATCTCACCCTCGGGAATGCAGCCTTGCCAGGCCACAGGGGAAAATGATACAGCCAGCCCTGAAGAGACCTGATAGGCTAGGGTCAGATAGAAGGGGAGGAGGTACCCCCCTATCAGTGGACTAGGGAAAGGGCTTAGGGGGAGAAGAGGGAGGGTGGGTGCGACAGGGAGAAGATAAGCCAGGGGGCTGCAGTGGGGATACAAAATGAATTAATTATAATAAGTAATATATTAATAAAATTAAAATTAAAAAAATAACCACTGAGAAGGCATTTGTCATAATCTGTGGAGCAGGCCTTAAATCCAATTAGAAAATAGTTGGTTGCTTCTAAAATTTTCATGTCCATATTGCATTAATGAGCACTAATTTCCATGTCAGCCATTATTGTAGCTTTCAGGGTCCAGAGCTCGGTGACACCTGGTAGCGACTTTTCTCTCCCAGCATTCTGCATAGCACCCCTCAGCATTATGAAAACTAGAGAGAAGGAAAGCAGCTTTTAGATCACATCCAGCTTTATTTCCCCATATTTGTCAAAGCAGATGGTGCCCTGAACAATGAGTTATTACTGTCAAATTGTGGTGAACAACCAAGAACAATGACAAAGCTTATATTGTTTTGTGTACCTCTGGTTCCTTCCTGATTGGCAACCCATAAGGAGATTTATAATAGTACACCCTGAGTTTTCTATTTTATTTTATTCAGCGACTTATGGTTTATAGTAGGAACATTACTCCCCTCATGTAGTATACCTCCAAAAAGTATGTTATTCCATAGATTCTTTCAGAGTTCTATGGTCTATAATTTAAACCCAGGTTTACTTAATTATCACAGAAGTTTTCTTGGACTGATTTATTCTATCTGGAGGTAGCAGCCCTATAGCAGTCACTAGAAAATCACAACTACTCAATGTATAGTGTGAATCGTACCAAAACAATTGAGACAGTATACAGTGCTTAAAACTAATCATGGAGAATCCTGTTCTGAAACAATATGGACTGTATGACAGAGAACTTCTTATAATATTGGTGATGACTGCTTGGAAAGTGTAGCTTAGGGACCTCCTTTCATGTGAAGTATCATACATGAAATACATATGACGAGTGGGCAAATGTTACAGACAGTTGATGCTAGGCAGCTGATGACCTGAATCTCCTATGTCCTAAAGTACATTGAACAGTAAAGCCCATTAGAACAATGACACTGAGATAGGGCCAGCGATAAGTATAACATATTTGTTAAACGGCTCATTGAAGAAAAAATAATCAGCTTTACTCTACAAAGAACCACAAAACTACATGTTTTTGAGTGAAGCAGTAGCATTATTTAGATTATGAATCTTTGTATACACACAAAAAATGTAAAGATCATCTCCCAGAGTCAGCATCCTGGGAGACTGATTTCATCCCCATGCTTTAGCCTGCACAGACTCAGCTCAGATTGCAAACAGGAAGGTTGGCTCCTTCCCCAAGACTGCCTCTCCACCAGTCCAATGATAGGGGAGGTCTTCCTCCCCTTCCATCTAACCCTAGTCTATCAAGCCTCATCAGGACTGGCTTCATTTTCTTCCTATGTGGACTGGTAAGGCTGCTCACCCCTAAGGTGTAGGTGATCAAAGAGCCAGCCTATGAGTTCATGTCAGAGACTGTCCCTAATCCTACTATTAGGGAACCCTCTTGAAAACTGAGCTTCCATGGGCTCCATCTATGCAGGCAGTCTAGGTTCTCTCCATGCATGGTTCTTGTTTGGAGTATCAGTCTCAGAGAAGACCACTGTGCCCAGATTTTTTGGTTCTGTTGCTTTCCTTGTGGAGCTCCTGTTCCCTCCAGGTCTTTTTATCTCCCCCTTGTTTCATAAGATTCCCTGCACTCTGCCCAAAGTTTGGCTGAGTCTCAGCATATGTTTTGATATGCTGCTGGGTAGTCTTTCAGAGACCCTCTGTGATGGGCTCCTTTCATGTCCCTGTTTTCTTCCTTTTCCTCTGTCTGTCCCATTTGCCTTTCTGAATGGAGATTGAGCATATTACTCAGGGTCCTCCTTCTTGATTAGCTTCCTTAGGTGTACAGATTTTACTATGATTATCCTATATTATATGTCAAATATGCACTATTAAGTGAGTATATACTGTGTGTGTCTTGCTGCTTCTGGGATACCTCACTCAGAATGATCTTTTCTAGATCCCACCATTTATCTGCAGATTTCATGGTTTCCTTGCTTTTAATTGCTGAGTAGTAGTCTATTTTGTAAGTGTACCACAATTTCTGTATCCACTCCTCAACTGAGGGACAGCGGGGTTGTTTCCAGATTCTGGCTCTTACAAATAAAGCTGCTACAAACATGGTTGAGCAAATGTCCTTGTTGTATACTTGAGCATCTTTTGGCTACATGCCTAGGAGTGGTATAGCTGGATCTTGAGGGAGTGCTATTCCTAATTGTCTGAGAAAGTACCATATTGATTTCCAAAGTGGTTGTACAAGTTTACATTCTTACCAGCAGTGGAGGAGGGTTCCCCCTTCTCTACATCCTCTCCAGCATATGTTGTCACTTGAGTTTTTTTTTTTTTTTTAATCTTAGCCATTCTGATGGGTGTAAGGTGTAATCTCAGGGCCTTTGTGATTTGTATTTTCCTCATGACTAAGGATATGCATTTCTTTAAGGATGTGCCAATCAATGCTCCTCTATTGAGAATTCTCTGTTTCTTCACTGCAAGTTGTATTCCATGGAATTATGTGAACTATGGCAGCTCCATTTGACCATGTGAATGCTGCATGGCCCCTAACTTATTGTAGTACCTCCTGGAC
>CM053764.1:91858945-91875115 GCA_028658305.1 Pachyuromys duprasi
CCCAGCTTATCCTGTCTCCTCAGGGCTGGCTGCAATGTCCTCCCCTGGGATCTAGCCAGTCTGTCACTCCCCGGCTTGTATGGGGGAGGGTCAAAGAGTCAGCCATCAAGATCATGACTGAAACAGTCCCTGTTTCCCTGAATAGGGTCTTCAGTCCTACACCGAGTTATCATGGGCCCCATCTGTGCGGGGGTTCCAGGCCACATCCACACATGGTCCTTGAGTGTAGAAACTGTCTCATACAAGACCCCTGTGCCCTGTTCAGTTTGGTCTTTGTGGAGCTCTTGTTCTCCCCAAGTCTCAACCACCTCCCCCAGATCTATCATTACTTCTCGCCCTCTGTCAGAGGCTTGATCTCGAGTCTTAATATCTGCTCTGATACATCGCTACATTGACCGCCCCCCCCATAGGTCCTCTTTGGCATGCTCCTGTTCTGTTGCTTGTTTTCTCCTCCACTCAATGTCCATCCCATTTGTTCATTCAAACAAGCATTGATCATACCAATCTAGGTCCTCCTTCTTGTATATCCTCTCTAGGTGTGTAGATTTCAGCTTGAACTTCCTATCTTATAGGTTTATGTAAGTGAGTATATACCATATGTTTCTTTCTGCGCACCTGGACAATTTTTAAGAGGCTATTCTTGGTTTTCCTCATTGACTTTTGTCATTCCAAAAGTAGATGTTGGAGCAAGCTAATTTGTCATTGGAAGTACCTTTGAGAAACAGAGATTTTCCTGATTGAGGATTCATCTCCAAATAAGGCTACCTTATAAGCTTTGTTTCTTGTGAATCTTTCTTGGTTATAAATAAATAACAGTTGGTTGAAGTTGTTCTTGTTTGTAATATTAGCACTTAGCCCTCCTAGCACTACTAATTAATTTTAGGAGTACTAGTACCTAGTAGTAGTACTTTCATAATTCCTGGGATTTTTAAGAATAGCCAGTTCTTGATCACCCTGGGTCACATTTTGTGATGCTGTCTTGTGAAACACACACCCCTTTCTAATAACAAACCAAACCAAACCATTAAAACAAAAGTGAGAGCAAAACATTAGATGCACAACATGGCTAGCTGTTGAAACGTGGCTGCTTCCTATACTAGCATTCTACAAACATGCATTTTTAGCCAGTTCCGTGTGTCTAATCAAGGCACCCTTAAAGCAAGTATATATTTCTCCTCCCTTAAGAGTAACGTCTATGATTTTCAGTTTGTAACATCATTGATTCTCTTTATGTATTATACTTTATACTTGCAAGTAATTCTGCAATGAGGAAACCTAAGAATCATTAAGGTTAAACTATTGTCCAAATGCATTGAGTTGGCAAGTACTCAGATGAAGACTTGAAATCAGACCTGCCAATTCTGATTCTGGTTTCATTCCGTTAAAATTTTAGATTAGCTTTTCTGTTCTTCCTAGGCACTGATTATCTCAAAATGAGCATATATAAGATTCACTGGATCAGAAAAAAGTCAGAGAGAGAGAGAGAGAGAGAGAGAGAGAGAGAGAGAGAGAGAGAGAGAGAGAGAGAGAGAGAGAGAGAGAGAGAGAGAGAAAGGAAGAAAGAAGGGGAGGGGGGAGCAAGACGGAGGAAGCAAGGGAGGAGTACATTAAGCAAAGGAAATTGGTATTACTTAAGTAATTTCAAGTGGCTTTGAGGAGCTCTTTGAGGTGACATATTTCTTTGTATTATAGATGGTAAGGGGAAGATTAAACGCACCCACTTTAATTCATGAGAATAAAATACATTTTCAAAGAAGCTCTTTCCACCCATGGCAACTTTATGATTCCATTATTCAGATCGTTTTATTTTCAATCTGCTTCCTTGTTCATAAGGGTTCATAACTATGAATTTTATTTCAGTACACCCGAAGAGAAATGTATTGAGATAATCCGCACCACCTAGATTTTCATTTCTGAAAAGGATATAAGTAGTGTGCGTGTAAAATAATTAAATATGACAGATAAGCCAGCTCCCATTTCAAGGAAGGAGGTACCATGTCATGTGTGCTTTCTTTTTTTTTTTTTTCTTTAATGCACACCAGTTTTCATCTTTGAAATGTAACCGTGCCTTGGTCCCCTAAAATTCATCTCATTTCTAAGAAGTTAGCACATGCCACAGACATTTTAAACTACCTTTAAAAAAACATACTGAAGGGAGATCTGGCTTTGAAAATCCCAAATGTGGCATTATAATTCACAAGAAAACAAAACCAAATGCCATTGCCGGGCTTTACAAATGGATCTACACAGTTAGTATAAAGGAGAGACTCAGCATTAACCTAACCTCCACCTGTAAGTTTAATAAAAAACAAGGAGTATCTGGGGGGGAAAATCTCTCCATATACAGTCCATTAGTGCAGGTAAAGATAAGCCTCGATCAATTTTGAACATAGAATGTATTTTGACTTTATTAGCATCAATATAATTAGTATCACTTTTACTATATTTCATATCCAGCATGCTTTCAATGTAATTATATGCAAAATTTTGCATTAATAGAATTGAATGATATTTTTAAGAGTGAAAAATTATTTTTGTAAAGAATATTGTGATAGACAACTATGTAATTGTCTTTGGGAAAGTGTTTAGTAATATTTTGAAGTTACTAAGATATAGCAAGCATTTGTTCAAAATTGATGTAGTTTAAAATATGTTTTAAAATCTAGTGTAAAAATACATATATATAATGGCTTACATACATATCGTGAAATTGGCACTCCTTCATGGGCCTTTCTGAATAACTACTTTTAGATACTTACATGAAAAATTTAGATTATTGCATAATTTCTATTAATATATTCTTAAAAATTGGGGGATCCAAACTCTCTTTTCTTGTTAACTTATATTTGAATATTTAGAAGATCAGTGATGATTTAATTTTTGTTTTCTTTGTTCCTAGTGTTGAGTATTGAACCCAGCGCTTTACACACCTAAAATAACAGTCTTGCTACTTAAGTATATTCCCAGGTTGGTTGAACTGTTTGAAAAAACATGCATTCAAAACTTGAAGACATTTCTCAAAGAAATATGAAATGCCATTTTCCATTTGATTCAAAATTTAAAAGACAGAGAATGTTATTTAAAGGCATACCAGCTCCGTGAGATTTTCTGAGACTACCAGATATTTTGTCACAAAATGGGATGACCAAATTTACTTTGAACACAAAAAACAGTGAAAATGTTTCCTTTTTTGGAATTTTTTATTAATTACATTTTGTTCACTTTGTATACCCTCTGTAGCTCCCTCCGTTCTCTCTTTTCTCCAAAACTCATGCCCCTCCCCAAGTCCACTGATAGGAGAGATCTTCTTTTCCTTCCTTCTGATTCTAGTCTATTAGGTCTCATCAGGAGTGGCTGCATTGTTTTCCTCTGTGGCCTGGTAAGGCTGCTACCCCATCAGGGTGAAATCATCAAAGAGCAGGCCAATGGGTTCATGTAAGAGGCAGTCTCTCTTCCCATTACTATGGAACCCACTTGGACACTGAACTGCCATGAGCTACATCTGTGAAGGGGTTCCATGCATGGTACTTGGTAGGAGTATCAGTCTCAGGAACTACCCCTGTGCACAGACTTTTTGGTTTTGTTGCTCTCCTTGTGGAACTTCTGTCCTCTCCAGATCTTACTCTTTCTCACTTCTTTCATAAGATTCCCTGAACTCTGCCCAAGTGTTGGCTGTAAGTCTCAGCATCTGCTTTGATATTCTGCACGGCAGAGCCTTTCGGAGGCCCTCTGTGGCAGGTTCCTAACTTGTTCCCTGTTTTCTCCTTCTTCTGTTGTCCATCCTCTTTGCCTTTCTGGATGGGAAATGAGCATTTTAGCAAGAGTCCTCCCCTCTTGATTAGTTTCTTTGGGTGTACAGATTTTGTTAGGTTTATCCTATATTATATGTCTATATGAGTGAGTATGTACCGTGTGTCTTTCTGCTTCTGGGAGAGCTCACTTGGGATGATCTTTTTCCAGTTCCCACCATTTTCCTGCAAATTTCATAATTTCCTTGTATTTTATTGCTGAGTAATATTCCATTGTGTAGATGTACCACAATTTCTGTATCCATTCCTCAGTTGAGGGGCATCGGAGTTGTTTCCAGCTTCTGGTTATTTAAATAAAGCTGCTACAAACATGGTTGAGCAAATGTTCTTATTGTGCACTTGAGCCTCTTTTGAATATATGCCTAGGAGTGGTATAGCTGGATCTTGAGGGAGTGCTATTCCTACTTGTCTGAGAAAGGGCCAAATTGATTTCCAGAGTGGTTGTACAAGTTTACATTCTTACCAGCAGTGGAGGAGGGTTCCCTTTTCTCCACATCCTCACCAGCATGTGTTATCACTTGAGTTATTCATCTTGGTCATTTTTACGGGTTTAAGGTGAAATCTAGCCATAGACAGACTTCTGACAAATTCCAAATGAATACTAAGCCTGATTGTATGGATGACTATATGTAGAAAAATGCAGTTAAATTCATATTTATCACTCTACAAATACTCAAGTTGAAATGGATCAAAGACTTTGATATAAGACTGGATACACTAAATCTAATAGAAGAGACACTGGGAAATAGCCTTAAACTCACTGGTACAGGGAGCAACATTCTGTATAGAATGTCAACAACTCTGGCACTGAATCAACAATTAATAAATGGGACCTCATGAAAGTGAAAAGTTTCTGCAAGGCAAAGGACATTTTTAATAGGACAAAATAGAACCCTAGATAATCGAAAAAGATCTTCATCAACCCTACCTACATCTGACAGAGGACTAATATCCAAAATATATAAAGTGCTCAAGAAATGAGACACCCACAAATCATATAGCCCAATTTAAAAATGAAGTACAGAGCTCAACAGAGAAATATCAACAGAGGAATCTAATGGCTGAGAGGTACTTAGAAATGTACAGTGTCCTTAGTCATCAGGGAAATGCAAATCAACATGACTCTGAGATTCTAACTCACTCCAGTCAGAATGGCTAAGATAAAACAAACAAACAAACAAACAAACAAACAAACAAACAACTTAAAACTCTAGAGCAGCACAAGCTGATGAGGATGTGGAACAAGGACTAAGCTCCTCCATTGCTGATGGGAGTCCAAACTGTGGAACCACTGTGGAAATCAATCTGGTTTCTCAGAAAATTGGGAAACCCAGCTATACCACTCCTGGGCATATACCCAAAAGATTGTAACTTTGTTGCTCTAAGTTTTCCATCAGAGTTTCTGGAAGTCCAATCCTGAAACACTCTTGAACCTTTTATGAGCATGTCGTTCCCACCACCTCAAACATGGCCCTAACTCTGTCTAAGTGCAATTGATTGAAAAGATGTTTTTTTTTTAATAATTTAGTGAATTAGTGGTGCTCTGACTGAAAACTTTATCTTATATGAAATAAGATTTTCTAGAAAATGACTGCTGACATGAATATAAATGCAACATTATATAATTATTTAAGTTTAAAATCTCAGCTATGCTAACGATTGTGATGAAATCTGGCAGTGATTCCCTCAGTACCACCTGCACAGTGGATCTTGCTCTATTCAGCACTCCCATCCTGTGTTCTAACCCTCTGGTTAGTAGCTCTCATGAGTATGAGACTCACTGCCAGGACACTGCAGTGTTTGTATTTATGTAAGTTACATTTAAAAAAATAAGGCTTTCAATATTCAATAGCAGTAATACCAGAATTGATATATTCCAAAGCAAACATTAAAATCCTACTTTTAAAGAAAAGATGAACGTTCTGGACTTAATAAGGAAAGTTTTAAAATTGTATGCATAGTTATGCAGAGTATGCAATGCCAAGAATATGTCTTTTTGCAGATTTCTAACAATAAAATTAGCTTTAACACCAGATTTTAAGATATAAAAGTACACAATTAGTTCTCAGCTAAAATGGAACAAACATTTATATATAACTACAGGTGTGCAGGGTAGACATAATCTCACCAGGAGTTGGTATCATCAGTATTTATGGTCATTTACTGCCATTAAGGAAAATAAATTACAAAAAAGATACAGTGCTCTACTACAAATAAAGTATTAACTTTTTAAAAAAGAGAAAACTAAGAAATAGATAGTCTGTAATAGTTATGCAGTGTGATTTTGACATACTTGCAATATTTTCTTTGTAAGTTTCTGTTTGCTGGTTGTACTAGAGTTTTACATTTTAGTAAAATTGCAGAAACTCATAATGCTGTTTAAATTTTTTGAGTCATCAGTGGAATAAATAACAAAACCATGAATTGAGAATTATTTAAATAGAAATCAAGCAATCATTTATGAACCATTTTCTCCAGAGTACTCTTTCTTTAGTTTTTCATTAGAGAAAATGTTTTTCACCATTTCAAGTAGAATCTGAATTTCAAAGTCAATATTTGTTACTGCTGCAAACACGTTAATACTGTTTTTGTTGCTAGGAGATAGCAATTTCTTTCTTGAATAATATCTGCTATCTTTAACAAATAAATTGAGTAAAAAATAAGCTGATATGTTATCTCTCAAATGGAATGCAAAAGACCTTTTATGCTATATTATTGAATATTATTATACTTAAGCAACTGGATGGAGTCTTTCAAGGCCATCTGAGGTAAGCTCTTCTTCCCTGTCTTCTCTCACTTCTGATGTCTATCCTATTTGCTTTCTGAATGAGGATTAAGCATCTTCCCTAGGGTCCTCTGTCTTGTTCAGCTTCTTTCGGACTGTATATTTTAGTATGCTTGTCCTATATTATATGGCTAATAATGACTCATAAGTGAACATACAGCATGTGTGTCTTTCCTCTTCTAGGTTACCTCACTTAGGATGATCTTTTCTAGTTCCATCTGTTTGCCTGCAAATTTCATGATTTCCTTGTCTTTAATTGCTGAGTAGTATATACTACTCAGCACTCTATTCAAATGTAGTAACAGTGACCAAGTGATGTGGAAGCTTATGCTCTTTGCCATAGAGATTTCAAAATAATTGGTTTGCGCAGTTTGTTATTTTTGTGTTTTTAATGTAATAAAGCTTTATTTTATGCAAATGACTAAGACATGCCCATAAAACCAGAAACAATTTTAAAGAAATATATGTTCTATATTACCTTTAAAGATACACTGTTGCAACAAGAACTTGTTTGTTATATGTGTGTTTTCTTTTTAAAAATATTTATTTATTTATTTATTTATTCCTATTAATTCACTTTGTATCCCAGCTGTAGTCTCCTCCCTCATCTCTTCCTAGTCCCAGCCTCCCTCCCTCTTTTCCCTCTAATCCCCTTCCTTAGTCCACTGATAAGGGAGGATTTCTTTCCCTTCATCTTACCTTAGCCTATCAGGTCTCATCACTGCTGGCTGCATCATCTTCCTCTGTGGTCTGGCAGGTAAATTATTCTACATTTTTACAGTCTGACTGTGCATTTTTTTCTTATTTTTCCAGTGTCTTGTATAAACAATTTACTAGAGCAACAAAGTGTCAATTTTGCATCAGTGCAGCTTAAAGTGCCCTTGTGAAGACCCTATCTAGTGCTCAGTCATTTAAGCAAAATACTGTCTGTACCACAGATGAAATGGTTGGCAAGGTAATTACTCTTAAATAGGAGAGATTATCTATTGGTACAGGAGAGAATACTTTTCATTGTGCTGGTGACTGTCTTAGTTTATTTTATAATGGACAAATGGAAAGAGAAGTAGTGGCCTAGATGGGTGCTTAAGGCACTGAAAGATACGCGTGTGTCCTTGGGATTGTGTTGTTTTCGAGATACCCTCTGACACGTTTGCTTCTCATTTCAGGTTTCATTTTGTTTTATGGAACTCAAAATAACCTGTTATTACCATCTGTGAAACTGTTGGGTTCCTATACTTAGGCTAACGGCACAGTTGTACCAATTCTCCAAATCAAGTCAGAAATCTCTTCTCTTGTGTATATGATTAGGCAGCCTAACCATACAGATATGGTTAAGTTTTTTTTTTTACTATGGTTTTATCTTTTCCAGAAGTTGCAAATTGTGTTTTAAATAATTTTTGAAAATTTTTGAACAAAACCTCAAAATGTTTTTATATTTCAATTTTCTTTTTTTTTAGTTCTGTGTAACCCAATATTGGTAATGGTTTATGTACAATATCTGTATTCCAAAGCCATTGCTGAAGCATCCTCTGTGTCTGATTATTCTGATTCTATGTGCCCTGCTAGCCATTCTCTAGTGTATCTGTGTACCACCTACAGGGAAACTCTACACATCAATTTTTGAAAAGGATGGAGTTTATTTGGTATGTTTTTTGCTTCTTGCTGTGTTTCCCTTAAACACTAGTATTCACAAACTCTCTTCACTCTATTGACTTCTTTTTAAATTATATTCTCAGATATTATATTCCCTGTTTCTGTAACAGTTAGACTTCTTAGGAAGTAGACAACGACGGACAAACTTATTTTTATTTCCTTTTCTCATTTCAGTGTTTCCAAATGAAAATAATGCTATATGATTCTAGAAATGTTTTTTGAGTAATTATTATCAGACTTACCTGCAATTGTATAAATCACACTATATTCAACACAACTCAGCAAAGTGGAGACCCCTCAACACCAAAAGGCAATAATTTTATGCATCCAAATTCATTGAGGTCGCTTTTTAATTGATGTACATCATTGCCTATACTGCCAGTTTAATAAAGATACTTTATTCATGTATTTCATGTATTTTGAGTATATTTACCTCATCTATTTCATTTCCCCAGATTGCCTGGCTTCTAGTTTAATGTATACATAATGATTAATGTTCATTGTTGACTTGGCTGGATCTAGTATCATGAAGCAAACTGATCTCTGGGTATGTCTATGAGGCTTAAAAAAAAAAAAAGAGAGAGAAAGAAAAAAAATGAACCAAAGAGGAAAAGTATTCTCTGGCTACATAAAAAGGAAGAGAGTTAGCTGAAAGCTAACATTCACCTTTCTTCGGTACCTAAATGTAGACACAATGTTACCAGCTATAGCCTTGCCTATATGATGCATTTCCTGACATGATAGGACTGTCCCATCAAACTCTGAGACAAAATTATGCCTTCTTTCTTTTGATTCGTAGTCAGATGTGTTATCCATTGTGCCACTGGCCCTGTTAACCCTTATTTCTTTAAGTTGCTTTTTTAAAACATATTTTGTTTAAAATGGTAAGTGTAACTAGAAATAAAATAAAATTTACACATGCATATGTCATTTTTAACACATACAATATATTTTATATATTAATACTTAGTATATTAACATATACAATGTTTATTTATAACATGTATAACATATACAATCTATCTCTATCTCCATTTCATCCTCATTTTTATCTCTATAATCTATCTCTGTTTTTCTCTCTATCTACCTATCTATTTATCTGTCAGTCTTTCATCTCTATCTATAAAGAAATACATAATAGGATCCACATGAGAAAAATAATGGTATTTGTCTTATTGAATCTGTTTTATTTCATTTCAAGAGATGGTCTCCATTTTTCTATAAACAACATATTCTTGGCTGAATAAAAAACAATTCACTGCATTGTATCCACCATCTTTTTTATCCATTGATCTGTTAATAAACACTTGAAATCATCTTAGTTATGTGATAATCCAAAATTATCAAATTATAAAATTATAAAATTATAAAATTTAGCAACCATTCTCTATTTTTTTCAAATATTGTGAGGTTATTTCTACTTTGTCTTGATACTTAGAATAATCTCATCTCTCCTTTCTTTATAAATGCTGTTGAATTAAGTATTAGGAGCAAGTTGTTCCAACACCAAGGTATACCTGCTAAAGCATAGCCAGCACTCTTGTATGAGATTAATTTTCCTTCCTGATTCTCATTTGTGTTACTGAGACAACCTTGGAAATGTTTTGTTTTTAATGGTATTGCCTATTTCTTGAACTTACTAGGAATTCTGTAACAGAACACTGTCTAGCTTTATATAAAGTATTAAAGAACCACATAATTTTCTAGGTATCTGGGACTGCAAGATTAAAGAGTTTTCCTGGTTGGATTTTCTTAGCCTTCTCTCATTGGATTACACATGGAAGACCTCTGCTGACTCTTCATATGATCTAATGGGTGTAACACTTGTGGTATTTGTATGCGTGAATTTCCTTTTTTAACTTTATTGATTGATTGATTGATTGACTGACTTTACATGCTGACCTCAATTTTTCCTCCTACTTTCCTTTCAGCCCCCCTACACACACACACACACACACACACACACACACACACACACACAAACTCAAACATACCTACTCCTACTCTCTTTCTCTTCAGAATAGGAGAGGTCTCACATTAATAAGAACCAAGCTTGACATATAAAGTTGCAGTAAGAGTAGATGCACGTTCACTTACTGAGGCTGAAAAAGGCAGCCAAATGAAAAAGGGTCCCAAAGGCAGACAACAGAGTCAGAGATCGCCTCTGCTCCTGCTGTTAGAGGTCCCACATGAAGCCCAAACTGCACAAATGTTACATATGTGCAAAGGGCTTAAGTCCATCTCAATATATGCTCCCTCATTGGCAGTTTAGTGTCCATGAGCCCCTGTAATCCCAGGTTAGTTGATTCTGTAGAATTTCTTTTGGTGTCCTTGACCTTTCTTGCTCCAACATTCTTTCTTCCCCATTTTCCTCCAGATTCCCCAAGGTCCACTAATGTTTGGCTGTAGATCTCTATATCTGTTCACAACAGTTGGTCAATAAAGCCTCTTTGATGACAATTATGCTAGTCTCCTCTCTTCAAGTATAGCAAAATATCATTAATAGTGTCAAGTGTAGGATTTCTCTCATGGAATGGGTCTCAAGCTGGACCAGTCATTGAACAGAAGTTTGGCCATTCCTTTTTTTTCTGCTCCATCTTTACCACTACACATCTTGTAGGCAGGATGTGCAGGTTGAAATTAAAGGTTGAATGTTGTGTGGCTGGCTTGATGTCCCAGTCCAGCCATTGGAAGGCTATCCTGGTTACAGGAGCTGGCCACTTCATGCTGCGTATTCCCCATTCCCTTCAGTAATACAAAGGACATCATCAAATAAAATAATTGGCAGCCTTCAGAATGGAAAAAGACCTTCACCAAACACACATATGACTGAGGACTGATTTTTAAAATATATAAAGAACTCAAGGATCTTTAAAAGAATTTTTTTTAATGGGGTATAAATCTAACAAAATTTTTGACAGAGGAGTCCCTAATGACTGAGAAACACAGAAAGAAAGGCTCAACATCTTTAGCCATCTGGGAAATGCAAATCAAAGGATTGTTAGATTCTATTTCAAACCCATTAGAATGGTTAAGATCAAAAGCTCAGTGGATGTAGAGCAATGGGAACATTCTGCCATTGATGGTGGGAGTGCAAACTGTACAGTCACTTTGGAAATTAACTTGGTGTTTTCTCATAAAACTGTGAATAGACCTACCTCCAGACCCAGCTATAGCACTCCTAGGCATATATCCAAATAATTTCTTTTTAATATGCAATATCAGCCAGATTAGTCCACCTCAACTACATCCTTCAATTCCTTATACAAGAAGAAATTAGGGGTCAGTAGTCTAACATATGCACAGTTACTGAAGAATATAGAATTAATCAATTACTGGCATATTTTTTGAGACGGAGATTCTCAATCTTTAGACCAGAATAGCGTGAAAATCACTGTGTAGAGCACAGGGTGGCCTCATATTCATAGAGGTACTTACACCACAGCCTGCTGGTGCTGCAATTACAGGTATGAACCACCTCACCTAGCTAACTTCCTAATTTTAATAAACCAGATTATCAGTTTCAAGAAACAGTTTGTTCTTAATAATCAGAACTAATAATCTGAATGACATGTCTTCCTTTAGAATATCCTTTTATTTTCTTTTTAAAAATTTTACATTTTAAGTATTATTACAATTTATTCACTTTGTATCCCAACTATGGCCCCTTCCTTCATCTCCCAATCACACCCTTTCTCTTCTCCCCCTATGATCCTCCCCTAGTTCACCTATAGAAGAGGTCCTCCTCCCTTTATATCTGACCCTAGCCTATCAGGTCTCATCAGGACTGGTTGTGTTGTCTTCCTCTTTGGCCTGGCAAGGCTACACCCCCAGGAAGAATTGGTCAGAGGCCCAGCCACTGATTTCATGCCAGAGAGAGCTCCTGCTCTCCTTACTAAGACACCCACTTGGAGACTGAGTCTATAGGCTACATCTAAGCAGGGATTCTAGGTCCTCTCCATGCATGGTCTTCCATTGGTGCATCATTCTCTGCAGGATCAACACCAGAAGTGGTGGGAGAGAGGAAACAGGATGAGAGCTTACTCTATAGGGTCCTATGAAAGGATTCACCTAGTAGGGGATCAAAGCAGATGCTGAGACTCAGCACCAAACTTTGGGCAGAGTGCAGGGAGTCTTATGGAGGAAGAGAGGGTTGGGATTATGGAGACCTGGAGGGGACAGGAGCACCACAAGGAGACCAACAAAACTAAAAGATCTGAGCCTAGGGTGTCCTTTTATATTATTAAAAACAAACAACATACAGCAGCAACAACAACAAAAACAAATGCTGATTGTGATAGCTCATCCTTACAATATTAGCAACTTTAAAATATGAGAAAAGAGTTGAACTGTAAAAATTCACGACCATTTGTATGCTTTTGCAAAAACAATGTCTCAAAAAAGTTATGTATAGATATGAGCTGAGTTTGGGTGTAAAAGTGCATTCCATATGTGGCTGCACCTAGAATGTTGTAAATTAGTTGTAAACATATGCAAAAAATGATTCATCATAATAATTGCTATCATATAGTGATATACACTTATAAAATTTGTCAGTTTTAAATCTCTGAAAGAAATCTGGATAAATCTTCAACTTATTTGTTCCACAATGAGACATGAGGCTTACCTTCTAAGGAAATAAATGGGAATGTACACCCTCAGCCTAAATACCAACAATTAGCGGCACCATGATATGGCCATTTATAATCACTTACGTGAGAATCAGTATATGGAACAAATCATTTTTTCTCATTAGACAGATTATAATCACAAACTTGCTGTTTATCCAGAAGTAATTTTCACTAAGGAGTATTTATATTTTCATGAGTAAAAATGACTTGGCCTAAGAAAACCAACCCCATTTTATCCTGAATAATTTTTGCAGTTATTGCTGAGAAGTCTGGAAAAAAATGTTTACCCAAAGTTACTCACTCATTTCTCTCTCTCTCTCTAATTTAATGCACCTTAGTCTTCAAGTATTGATGATTTTTGCAGCCTACATTCTCTTCCTATTGTGTCTGAAAGAGGTACAGTCATTCAGGGGCTGTTCTGTTCCTTTGCTGAACGCTCTTAGTACTTTGGACAAAAGAGAGGAACACAATTGGGAAAGTTCATTTCTTTACCTCACATGTTGGAAGAGGAGACATGATGAAGACTATTTCCAAATCTTAAGTATAATGATGCCTTGTAGCTACTGGTGCGGAAAATAATGGCAAGCTGGTGCTCCTGATTAATATCATCACATATTAATAACATCTAATTAACTTTCAGTTGAAGCATAACAGCTGTATCATATGATCTTTGCATAAATTTCAACACGATAAAAGGGAAGTGCATGCTAATGTGTTTCTGCTTTAATTTTTCTAAGTAACTCATTCACTTACAAATTCCTGTTTATATACAAAGATGTTGTTACTGGATAGAAAGTTTTTCTTCAAATGTGATAATGCATACTTTGTTGTAAAAGTTTATAACACATACACTTTTAGTCATTTGCTGTAGCAATTTATAAATGCATTAATATAGAACTCATACTCGATAATATATTATCATTGGTTAAAATCGTAATGATCTTTAAAAAAATGTAAAGGAGAAAACAGGAAACAGGATAGAAGCCTACCACAGAGGGCCTCTGAAAGAATCTACCCAGCAGGTTATCAAAGCAGATGCTGAAACTCATAGCCAAACTCTGGGCAAAGTTTAGGGAATCTTATGAAAGAAAGGGGATTAGGAAAGACCTGGAGGAGACAAGAGCTCCACAAGAAGAGCAAGAAAACCAAAAAACCTGGGCCCAGCTGTCTTTTCTGAGACTGATACTCCAACCATGCATGGAGATAACCTAGAATCCCTGCACAGATGTATCCCAGGGCAGCCCAGTATCCAAGTGGGTTCCCTAGTAATGTGAACAGGAACTGTCTCTGACATGAACTCCGTGGCAGGCTCTTTGAACACCTCTCCCTGAGGGGGGAGTACCATTGCCAGGCCACAGAGTTGGACAATGCAGCCAGTACTGATGAGACCTGGTAGGCTAGGGTCAGATGGAAGGGAAGGAGGACCTCCCTATCAGTGGACTGGGGGAGGGGAATGGGAGAAGATGAGTGAGGGAGGATTGGAATGTGAGGTGACAAGGGAGGGGACTACATCTGGGAACCAAAGTGAATAAATTAATAAAAAATAAATTAATTAAAAAGAAACAAGTTAGATGCTGAGGAACAAGACCTGAGGTTGTATTCTGCCATCTACATACACACTCACATGTTTAGATGCATGTCCACACATAAGCACCCACAAGTATAGTCACACAAGCAATGCAAATTATATATTTACATCTTTTTCTTCCCAGCACAAGCATCTAATGCTATCAACATAACCATCTAATGCGCATTCTCTCTCCAATCTCTCTCTCTCCCTTTCTCATGGAGTGGGCCATAAGTCAAACTGTATATTGTATGGCTATTCCCATACATTCTATACCTCATTTCTTAAAAAAAAATATACTCTTATTGTTATGCTGTCCCCATCTTTGATTAGGTGGTTATCACTTGGTTTCTATTCTCACAGTAGTCCCCAAGTTATTTACTGTTCTTGTCTTTCATCTCTCATGCTGGTATTCTACCATTCACAGATACACCACAGTGACATTTCTATAGTATGATGATAACTCAATTATGTTTTAATGAAATACATCA
Source organism: Pachyuromys duprasi (assembly GCA_028658305.1). NCBI lineage: Eukaryota > Metazoa > Chordata > Mammalia > Rodentia > Muridae > Pachyuromys > Pachyuromys duprasi. The sequence goes on from CM053764.1 coordinate 91,873,882, forward strand.
CAAGGAGCTACCAACGTTTCTATTTATTGTTTTATGTCACTTTCTCGTGCCTATATACAGATTATGGTCATGATATTTAATTTCTCATGATTCTGTGCCCAACTTTTTATTCCTTTGTTTTTTACTTTCTTGTTTCATTTATCAGAGAACAAGGTGTCCTAGTAAAAGAATAGAATAAATATGAAAGGAAACAATAATAGAAGATATTTCAAGATAAAATATGCTCTAATCTATTATTTACGATTTAGGTGAACATTACTTGAAAAATCAAAGCTGGGAAGTATTCTAAATCATAAAGTGCTTTATCTGAGTTTTATACAAGAAAAAAATATTAATTTAAGTAGTATGTATTGAATGTTTAAAAGGGGTATACTATGCACTATTTTAGGTGTTCTAGATATTACAGTAAATTGTACAAATGCAGAGTAAACACACACACAAATTGAATTATACAAATGCACAGTGAACATACACACATATGTGCAGTCCCCTTCCCTCATAGATCTTAAGTACAACACAAATAACTGTAAACTTACTGTGGGACAGGATTATTAACAGGAGTACAAGAAGATTCCTGTTAGCTCATGATGGAATGTGACGTGAGGAGGCTAGGGAATGTTTTCCCTTCAAGTAACATTAAGTTTGGGTTTATTTAAATATGATATTACCACCCAGAGAGGATATACAAGAAGGAGGACCCAGGTTGGTATGATCAATGCTTGTTTGGATGAAGAAATGGCATGGACATTGAGCGGAGGAGAAAACAAGCAACAGAACAGGAGCATGCCAAAGAGGACCTATGGGGGGGGGTCAATGTAGCAATGTATCAGAGCGGATATTAAGACTCGAGATCAAGCCTCTGACAAAGGGCGAGAGTAATGATAGATCTGGGGGAGGTTGTTGAGACTTGGGGAGAACAAGAGCTCCACAAAGACCAAACTGAGCCGGGCACAGGGGTCTTGGAAGAGACGGTTTCTACAATCAAGGACCATGTGTGGATGTGGACTGGAACCCCCGCACGGATGGGGCCCATGGTAACTTGGTGTAGGGCTGAAGACCCTATTCAGGGAAACAGGGACTGTTTCAGTCATGATCTTGATGGCTGACTCTTTGACCCTCCCCCATATAAGCCGGGGAGTGACAGACTGGCTAGATCCCAGGGGAGGACTTTGCAGCCAGCCCTGAGGAGACATGATAAGTTGGGGTTGGATGGAAGGGAAGGAGGTCCTCCCCT
>CM053764.1:91884403-91898787 GCA_028658305.1 Pachyuromys duprasi
CAAACTTGTACAACCACTCTGGAAATCAATTTGGCGCTTTCTTAGACAATTAGGAATAGTGATACCTCAAGACCCAGCTATACCACTCTTAGGCATATATCCAAAAGATGCTCAAGTATACAACAAGGGCATTTGCTCAACTATATTCATGACTGTTTTATTTGTAATAGCCAGAACCTGGAAACAACCTAAATGTCCCTCAGTTGAGGAATGGATACAGAAATTATGATACTTTTACACAATGGAATACTACTCAGCAATTAAAAAGGCAGAAATCATGAAATTCGCAGGCAAATGGTGGGACCTGGAAATGATCATCCTAAGTGAGGTATCCCAAAAAGCAGAAAGAAACATATGGTATATACTCACTTATATAGACCTATAAGATAGGAAGGTCATTTTGAAATCTATACACCTAGGTAAGATAAACAAGAAGGAACACTCAGGTTGGTATGATCAATGCTCTTTTAGATGAACAAAGGGGATGGACATTGAATGGAGGAGAAAACAAGCAACAGGACAGGAGCATACCAAAGAGGGCCTCTGAAAGAATCAATATAGCAATGTATCAAAGCAGATATTAAGACTCACAACCAAGCCTTTGGCAGAGGGCTGGGAATAATAATGAAAATAGGGGAAGTTAGTAAGACTTGGGGAGAACAAGACCTCCACAAAGACCAAATTGAGCAGGGCACTTGGGTGTTTTACAAGACAGTTTCTCCAACAAAGGACCATGTATGGATATGGCCTAGAACCCCTGCTCAGATGTGGCCCATGGTAGCTCAGTGTCCAACTGAAGACCCTAGTAAGGAGAACAGTGACTGTTTCTGTCATGAACTCGATGGCTGGCTCTTTGACCCTCCGCCATACATGCCAGGGAGTAACAGCCTCGCTAGATCTCAGGGGAGGACATTGTAGCCAGCCCTGAGGAGACAAGATGAACTAGGGTCAGATGGAAGGGGAGGAGGTCCTCTCCTGTCTGTGGACCTGGAGGGGGCGGGGAGGAAATGAGGGAGGGATGGGGAGAGTGGAAGGGAAAAAGGGAGGGCGCTATGCCTGGGATGCAAAGTACCTAACCTGTGATTAATATAAAAATAAATAAATTACATTAAAAAACATTATACAACCACAATCAGAGATGCTTAATTACTGCTAGGTATTTGAAAAGAATGACCAAACATTTCAGTGGAGGATATGGTACCCCTCAAAGTGGTTAAAGTAGCACTTGTACATGTCTTCCCAACAGCCTCTATATAATATTGTGTCCTAGGAAACTATTTTTTTTTTACATTCGAATATATTTTCTGCAACTTACTGTACAAACATCAATAACACATAAACTTTTTTATTTGCCGAGGAATACATTTTCACATATTACAGCTAATAGTATAATACACAAAATATTTTCAAACTATTATTTTTAATATAGTTGGTTTCTAACTTAAATTGAATTTTCCTGTTTATTTCAGAAAACCATGGTAGTTGGTTATTTGACTTTAATTTGTTAACAAAGACAAAAACTCCTCGGATTTTTAATTCTTCCTCTTCTCCTTTTATATATTTGAGAAAATTTTCTTTCTTTCTTTCTTTCTTTCTTTCTTTCTTTCTTTCTTTCTTTCTTTCTTTCTTTCTTTCTTTCTTTCTTTCTTTCTTTCTATCTTTTCTTTTTTCTTTTTTTACTTAAAGCTTTATTGTCCATAAGTAATCAGTAGAGCTCACAAGGAGGGCCTGCATTTTCAGTGGTGTTTTGGGCCATGATTCAGCTACCTGGCCATGCAGTGCAGTCTGTGTTGTTTTTCTGGTGCCCTAAATGGCTACTGTGATGCTCTCCACACATTCCACCCTTGAATCCCTCCTGGATGCTTTGACTTGCACACAATGCAACAATTCACTTCTGGCAGTGAACTGAATGGAATGCATTAACATCCTGCATGCTGAACTGCTTTCTGTTTACTTTGAATTGCAATTCAAGGCGTTGAGGTCAGGCTCTAAATCTCTGGACATTTTAGAGCCCAGTTTTCCCATAATTTTTTAGTCCCCTTTGTTCCATCCCATGGTGGAGAGGGGTCTGAGATAAGTTGACTTCATGCGTATAATCTTGGTTTTGAAAAGAGAGCAATGATGTCCTTTTTTTCTTCTTCTTCTTCTTTTGTGAACAACAGCATAAAGATGTGCTTTCCCGTACACGAAACGGAGCCTGAGAGCTTGCTAATGCTGTCATGGTATAAGAGAAACTAACATTTTGGATAATTTATTCTTCCATTCAAAGGGAGACTATAGAAAAAAAGCAAAGTGATGTATTTTTTCCCATCTTAGTCTTATATTGCTTGTCTACTGAGTAGAGATGAGTGTAAGCTGTCAAATGTATTCACACACAAATTTGTCAAATTACCTACAATACTATCTTATTCTCACACTTGACCATTGCATATTTACTTATTTGCAATTAACTGAAGGCTTGGAACTAAAGAAAGCACAATAGAATGGATCACCCTTTCCAAAACAAGAACCCCAATATTTTGAAAGAATCAGAAGGTAATACTGTCTTTGGAAAATTTTGTATGTACCATATACAGAAATTTCAAACAAGAAACCCAAATGCCAAACTTCCTAAAAATCTAAAATAAATATATGTCCTAATAAAATTAATTTAATCTTAGTTCAATGAAAAATTATCCTGGAGGCATATGAGATAAATGATTTAATGCTATGTTATTTGAAATGCATTCATCACCACTAAATTAATCCAAATACTAACAAATCACTAGATCAGATAGATTCCCCAACTTCCCCAAACTCACAAACTATGTAAATGACCGTTTAGACCTTTAGTAACAGCAAAAGAAACAAACCTCAGGTTAGATGTACTTTGAAAAAAGTTATTTATATACATACATACATATATATATATATATATATATATATATATATATATATATATATATATACACACACAGAGAGAGAGAGAGAGAGATGTAAGAGAGAGACAGAGAGAGGAAAAGAGAGAACGCACATATTGGTGAAGATGGAAGGTATAAAAAGAAGCTAGGGGAGAGTTTCAAATGCCTTGCAGCAGGTGTTGCAGGCATTTGTGGGAAGCCTGACTTGCTAAGTGGGTGCTGGTTTCAAACTTGGGTTCTCACTACAGAGCAAGTACTTGGAACCACTGAGGCAACTCTTGAGCCTCCACACATTTTTTTTTCTTAGCAAACATATGGAGAGATTAAAATTGGTAAGTGAAAATAATACACTAGATGAAAAATTCTAAAATTTAAGTTTAAAAAATGCACAAAGAATCATGTACTAGGATTTGTGGATGATGTATTTCAATGTTGTATCAGTGGAATTTTAATATTTGTGCATCATAATGGGATTGTAGTTATCTTTTGTCAATCACGCAGAAAATAGTACAGGTGAAATCACTGCATATGAAATCAGTACAGGTGATATTACAGGTGAACCTACTTTAAAATAAATCAAGATAGCTGGAGAGTAAAAATGAAATAATGCTGGTTAGATAATGTCCCTGTGGGCACCTTACACAGTGCCCTACATTTATCTTTATTAGTACAATTACTCTAATAAAAACAGGTGAATATTCTTGAAGTCAATATGATGACAGCATCATTACAAATAGGACAGATACCATGTGTGTCTTTCTGTTCCTGGGATAGCTCTCTCAGGATGATCTTTTCTAGATCCCACCATTTATCTACAAATTCCATGATTTCCTTCTTTTTAATTGCTGAATAGTATTCCATTGTGTAAAAGTACCACAATTTCTGAATCCATTCCTCAACTGAGGGACATCTGTGTTGTTTCCGGGTTCTGGCTATTACGAATAAAGCTTTTACAAACATGGTTGAGCAAATGTCCTTGTTGTATATTTGAGCATCTTTTGGATATATACCTAGGAGTGGTATAGCTGGATCTTTTAATTTTTTTATTAAATTCTTTATTAATTAAACTTTATGCACCTTACATACCCCTGTAGTTCCCTCCCTCCCTCCTCCCATCCCAATCCCTCCGTTCCTCCCCCTTCTGCACTCGTGTCCCTCCCCAAGTCCACTGATAAGGTAGGTCTTCCTCTACTTCCTTCTGATCCTTGTCTATTAGGTCTCATCAGGGGTGGCTGCATTGTCTTCCTCTGAGGCCTGGTAAGACTGCTCCCCCTTCAGGAGGAGGTGATTAAAGAGCAGGCCAATCAGTTCGTGTCAGACACAGTCCCTGTTCCCATTACTATGGAACCCATCACTTGTACACTGAACTGCCATGGGCTACATCTGTGCAGGGGTCCTAGGTTATCTCCATGCATGGTACTTGGTTGGACTATCAGTCTCAGTAAAGATCCCTGTGTTCAGATTATTTGGTTCTGTTGCTCTCCTTGTGGAGTTACTGTCCTTTCCAGATCTTACTATTTCCCACTTCTTTCATAAGATTTCCTGCACTCTGCCTCAGTGTTGGCCATAAGTCTCAGCATCTAATTTGATAGTCTGCAGGGCAGAGCCCTTCTGAGACCCTCTGTAGCAGTCTCCTGACTTGTTCCCTATTTTCTCTTTCTTCTAATGTCAATTCTCTTTGCCTTTCTGGATAGGGATCGGACATTTTAGCAAGAGTCCTCCCTCTTGATTAGTTTCTTTAGATGTACAGATTTTAGTAGGTTTATCCTATAGTATATGTCTATATGAGTGAGTATATACCGTGTGTGTCTTTCTGCTTCTGGGATAGCTCAATCAGGATTATCCTTTCCAATTCCCACCATTTACCTGCAGATTTCATGATATCCTTGTTTTTTATTGCTGAATAATATTCCGTTGTGTAGATGTACCACAATTTCTGTATCCATTCTTCAGTTCAGGGACACATGGGTTGTTTCCAGATTCTGACTATTACAAATAAATCTGCTATGAACATTACTGAGCAAATGTCCTTCTTGTGTTCTGGAGCTTCTTTTGGATATATGCCTAAGAATGGTATAGCTGGATTTTGAGGAAGCTCTATTCCTAGTTGTTTGAGGAAGCACCGGATTGATTTCCAAAGTGGTTGTACAAGTTTACATTCCCACCAGCAGATGAGGAATGTTCCCCTTTCTCCACAACCTCTTCAGCATGTGATGTCACTTGAGTTTTTAACCTTTGCCATTCTGATGGATGTAGGGTGGAATCTCAGGGTCGTTTTGATTTGCATCTCTCTCAAGGCTAAGGACATTGAGCAACTCTTTAGGTGTTTTTCTGCCATTCTATATTCTTCTACAGAAAATTCTCTGTTTAGCTCTGTGCCACATTTTTTAATTGGATTGCTTGATTTATTGCCTTTAATTTCTTTAGTTCTTTATATATTCTGGATATCAGCCCTCTGTAAGATATAGGGTTGGTGAAGATCCTTTCTGAGTCTGTAGGCTGTCGTTTTGTTCTAATGACACTGTCTACTCACTTATATAGTCCTATAAGATAGGAAGAATATACTAAAATATGTGCAAAAAATAAGATAAACAAGAAAAAAGAACAGGGATGAGATAATCAATCCTCATTTAGAAAGGCCATTGGGATGAACATGGGAAGTAGGAACAAACAAGAAACAGGATAGGGGCCTACCACAGAGGCCCTCTGAAAGAGTCTACCTAGTATTATATCAAAACAGATGCTGAGACTCATAACCAAAACTTCGGTAGAGTTCAGGGAATCATATGATAAAAGAGGGAGTTATTATGGCCAGGAGAAGACAGGAGCTCCACAAGGACAAAATATATCAGGGCATGGGGGTCCTCTATGAGACTGTTTCTCCAACCAAGTACCATATATATATATCCATCCCTAGAACCCCTGCTCAGATGAGGCCCATGGTAGCTCAGTATCCAAGTGGGTATTCTAGTAAGGGGAACAGGAACTATTTTTAACATGAACTCAAGGACTAGCTCCTTTACCTCCTCCCAACCCCAAGGGAGGAACAGCCTTGCTAGGCCACAGAGGAGGACATGGAAGCCAATACTGAAGATATCTGATAAGCTAGGGACAGATGGCAGGGGAGGAGGACCTCCCATATCAGTGGACTTGGAAAGGGACAGGGAGAAGATGAGAGAGGGAGGATGAGTTTGGGAGGAAGTGAGGTAGGGGGCTTCTGCTGGGATACAAAGTAAATAACCTGTGATTAATATTGAAAGAAAGAAAAATAAAAATAAATTAATAAAAGAAAAATTAAGCATTCTTGTATTTGGTTTGCAAAAAAAAAAGGACAGATATTTAAAATCTTCTCCACTTACATGTGTATGTTAGAGATCTAGTGTTCTAAACACGTTCCAGCAAATACCTGATATAAGTCATTTCACAAAAGAAAGCTTAACTTTAGCTCATTGGTTTGAGTATTTTAAAAATTTATTTATTGTTGTATTAATTATAGTTATTCACTTTGTATCTGAGCTGTAGCCCCATCCCTAGTCCCCTCCTGATCCTACTCTCCCTCCCTCCTCTCCTCTCATGCCCCTCCTCAAGTCCACTGATAGGGGAGGTCCCCCTCCCCTTTCCCTCTAATCCTACTCTATAAGGTCTCACCAGGTCAGGCTACATTTTCTTCTTCTGTGACCTGGTAAGGCTGCACTCCCCTCGGGGGGAGGTGATCAAAGAGCAGGCCACTGAGTGCATGTCAGAGACAGCCCCTGTTCCCCTTACTAGGGAACCCACTTGGACACTGACCTACCACCAGCTACATCTGTGAAGGGGTATTAAGTTATCTCCATGAATGGGTTTGGGTCTTTTTATGCCTTAGTTAGTTGGTACCCTGAAGCAAATCATTGTGTGGATTGCTTACCTCATGGAAGAGGAATGTTCTGAGTTCTGAATATCCCTTTCAAGGTCATATCTAGTTTCCTCTTAGTAGACTACACTATGTAAGTTTCCATGAATTTACAATAACAGCAGGGTCTGGGAAAACCTGCAGTATCTGGGATCATGAGAAATACTTATTCACACAACATCATTTAGTACAATTCTGAATGAATTAGCATTTATAAAATGAATATGTATTAATAAACACTTTATACTTTAATAAAACCTAATTCTGTTGGGTTGGCTAGGTAAAGATGCCAAAGAAGAAAAGCATGACATATAAAAACAATCAGGGATCAGAATGAATTTTAAAATATGAAAAAATGAGATTTGTAATGAAATGAGTCTCAGAACTGTGCTTTGCTATTTCTCTAGTTTTAGAAATTCAACTAAGGTTCCCTAGGTTTGTGCCTCCAAAATTCTAATAAGTAGACTTACCTCAGAGGACTGTTGAAGTCATTTCATAATTTATAACATCACCCAGTACAGGAAATAAGCACTGCCACTTCCATAATACTTAATTTGTCTGAAAATGGTTAGCACTGATTGATTTATTTAACAACCCTGTGGCATATTTTCAATCTCATGTTTTGTGGAAACAAAGGTATAGGCATTAAACTGACTTGTTTGAGTGGTTAAGATTCTCCCTGATCCATTTGTTTCCAGGATCTGTGGTCTTTGAACAGCTGAATGAGGAACAGAAAGAAGGCACAGGAAACAGTTAACAAAGTGTTAAGCAAGCAGTATCTTTTAGTTTTGAGATCATAGAAGAGCTACATTTTTATATCCTATCTACGAACTTCAGTGTTTTCCACTATTCTATCTTGAATTTGAAAACAAAGAATTATATGCTCTGTAGCAATTTGTGCCTTAATTTCTTTATAGTAATGGAGGACCTGTAATTTTGAGCACTTACATCGTAGCAATCAATGCCCTCAAGGCTTCCCACAGCTTAACCTGGGTTTTGTTCCTAGCAGTCACAGTGGTTTCAAATGATGGGGCATCTTCAGGAGGTCGAGACAATGAAGTGTGAAGATAGCAAGTAATTTCCAGATGTCCCCTGGATTGTGATGAATGGAATTCTGTACAGTGAAAAGCATAGATGACCCCACCAGCTATTCAGAGGATCTTATTATCCTGTTCTCCACAAGAAGGAAGGAGAAATTAGCAATTAACCTTTAGATCATTATATTGAAAACTTCAACAAATATTATCACACCATTCTATTTTTTACAATGTTCTGAGAAAGTTATTAGTATCTCAAACTCTATAGGAGGAGATGTGTGTAAGCTTCAAAGAAATTAAGTAATTTCCTTAGGATTACATATTCTACAAATTATAAAGCAAGGTTTAAACCTAGCTTGATATATCATTAAAGTCTATCCACTTGGCTTTATATTGAATATTGGCTGGTTTGTACCCAGTCACTGGAGAAAATGAAGCAAAGCTATTTTCAAGCAAAAATGACTCATTTGATTCTTTATATTTCCACAACAAACCACTTCCCTTTACATTTATATTTTTTCCTTCACTACCCTAGTCTTTCTCCTTATTTTCTTCTACTGCCTTTTTGTTCCTCCTCCTCCTTTTGTTTCTGCTATAGCTCTAACCAAGCACTTTAGCATATGTGAAGTGGGTGCTTTACCATGAGCTACTATCTCATTATTGAAATGGTATTTTCTCAGAGAATAAACCTTCTTTAGCTGTTACATACCTAAATAGAAAACATATTATGTTGAAAAGAATTGGTGTTCCTTATTTACTAGAGTTGATAAGAATGATTTATTACCAAGCCTTTATGTCTTTCATTTGTGTATCTTTGAACTGTTCATAACCCTGGATAATTAATACCAGTGGTAAATTGGTGCTGTAAGGTTTTTGAATCATAAGAAATATAAGTCACTAAATTTTCTTCATAAAAGAGAATGCATAAAGAAATATTATTCTAATCTGAGTTTTTAATGCACTTTTAAATAGTTAAAGAAATACAGTGCTGGTGTTTTTAAAGAAAAATGTGTCCTGAATTCTTCTAGCCTTTGCACAGAGAAAATCTACAGAATTAACTCAGCTTTATGAGATACCTAGAATTTACTGGGTCATTCCCCTACTCAGTGAGCCACAGGCTTGCATCTAAAAGAAACCTAAATTTTACTCCTGTCATTTAAGCAGCATTTTAATGCAGGTAGAAGAAAAAAAATGTTAATCACATAACATGTGATTAACATGCAGATGACAATACAACTTGCAAAATCTTTTTAAAAGTAATTTATTTATTTTTATATTAATCACAGGTTATGTACTTTGTATCCCAGCCATAGTCCCCTCCTTCATTCCCTCCCACTCTCCCCATCCCTCCCTCATCTTCTCCCTGCCCCCCTCAAAGTCCACTGATAGGGAAAGACCTTCCCCTCTTCCATCTGACCCTAGCTTACCATGTCTCTTCAGGGATGGCTGCAATGTCCTCTTCTGGGATCAAGCTAGGCTGCTCCTCCCTCCTGGGGGGAGGAGGAGTCAAAGAGCCAGCCATTGAGTTCATGACCAAAATAGTCCCTGTTCCTCTTACTAGGGCGCCCAGTTGGATAGTGAGCTACAATGGGCCATATCTGAGCAGGGGGTCTAGGTTAACTTGCAAAATCTTAAGAAACCTACTTAATTTGGGGCTGAAAAAAATGGGTTTTTTTTGGGGGGGGTTGTTTTGTTTTGTTATTTTTTTGGTGAAAGAGATTATATATGACCTTTATGGCTAAGGAGATGTTATAGGAAAGGATCAGAAAACTTGATCTATATATTAGAATGCTTTCCATTTCCTCTAGACAACGTGTGAATCAACAGCAGATATCTGAGTACAGTAGACAGTGTTATGCAAATCAGATTTGTATAAGATTTAATGTAGCAGTCTTAAATATGGATAATTTTGTGGCGGAGTGTTTGTGAGTCTAGGTGATGCAACTGAAGCTGCCTACCTGTTAAGTAATTAGATGTTGGGAGGGATAGAGGTGAAGTTGACTAGAATGCTTAAGTTAAGGCTGTGAGAGGTCAATAATGAATGCATGGGTAGATAGATGGCATATAAGTAGGTTTTTCTACACTGATAAAAGTAATTATAAATATATCATACCTCATTGTCACTAAACAAATTAAACTCTAAAGAGGTAGCAGTATACTACTAAAACAAAAATAATGCCCTTAAAATAAGCAAGAAATTTTCTTTTCTTATGTTTTACAATATTCCAAATATTCTACAACATTCCCAAAACTACCTGAGAGAAAGGCCAAGACTTTTTGTATTTACTCTGGTTTAGGTTCTACTAAAGCTCTCTGCATTCTTACAAACATACAATGATCATGTAACAGGAAACTTACACCTTTCAGATATGTTGTCCAAATATGCTATATGTTCAAAGGAATAAATACAGAAAACAAATTAATAAATATTATAATATTTATTTTTCCAAAATCTTTCAATATACTCTTCTAATCACTGGATTCATTTTAAGGCTAATTTTCTATCACTTGCCTCAAAATATTACTGCTTATATAAAAATTAATAACCAGAATAAACTACTTAGAAATACATTAATTGAGAGCTTTCCACTGAAGAATGGAGATGGGATGGTTTTATATTTTAGATGCTGGTACTAACAGCAGTGCCTCATGAGTCAAGTGCACTAAGAAAACCCCTCTACAATGAAGCCTAAGCCCAAGGTCGGCTTCATTCACTCTCTTAAGTGAATTATTTTTTTTTTCAAAAGGGATAATGAGTTAGCTACTAACATTGAAAAGCAGTACCGAGCAACTCTAGCAGAAAGGACATAAAAAGACATATCCATTAAATTTACAAAGGAGATTATATAAGCATCCTGAATTACTTCCAATCTTCTTGTAGAACATTTAGTTTTTAGGGACTACAGTTTTCTAGATCCAGCATTTTGAAGTATAGATGCAAATAATTGCATCTAAATAAGCTCAAAGTCAAATCGAGCATTTGCATGATATCTATTGGAATTAAGCTTTTATGTATGGATGTTTGTTTTATGGTCTTGCATAACTCCCTTTTCAAAAAGTGTATATTCACTGTTCATGGTGGGGGATTGCATAAAAACAGTTTGTTTCAAGTATATCATTGTCTTTGACTATAAAGCCCTTTTCATTCTTCTCCTTCTTCATTCCCCCTTATTATCCACTCCTAAATTTATCTTTCTTATTCATTATTTTTCTCCTCATTTCACATCATAAATATATGAATGACGTTATTATCTATGTACATTTTGGGAACCACAAATGAGAGAGGCCATGTAATATTTGTCTTTCTGGCTCTGACATATTTGTATTATGATGTAATCTAGCTATCTGTGTGAAGAAGCCAAGGTTGGTTCAGTATCTTGGCTACTGTAAATAGTGCCACAATAAAAAGCCATAATCTGGAATCTTTGCGGTGTGTTGACTCAAATGCCCTATGGGTATGTACACAAAAGAGGCATAGCTGAATATTATTAAGTCTATTTTTCTTTGATTGAAGAACTTACATACTGATTTTCATAGTGGTGTGACCAGTTTACATTGTGACTGGCATTGTGCAAATTATACCCATTCCTACATTATTGTTTGTTTTCTTAATGACATTGATTCTAACTAGGAATCTCAGTGTAGGCAGAATTTGTATTTCCATGTTGTCTAAGAAAAGTGAAAAATGTTATATGGATATTGGCCATCTTTGTGCTTTATTTTTGAGAATTATATGTTCCTTTCACTAACACATTTACATATTTGACATAGTTGCTTAGATATTTGTTAGGATTTATGCGTTTTTAATATATTCTCTGGGAAAGATATTCCTTCCTCTATAATCTGTCTGCTTCCTCTTTTCCCTTTTTTCTTTTGCTGAGGTGAATTCTTTTAATTTCATTCAGTCCTATTTCTAAACCTGGCATTATTCCCTCAGCATACTGGAGTTCTTTTCAGAAAGTCCATATTTACTCCTGTTACTTGAACTGGTTCTCCACTTTTGTTTTCATTATCATTTATAGAATTTCAAGTCTTGTGCTAAGATCTTTGATCCACTTAAAGTTGACTTTTGTCCTTAGGGAGAGATAAGGATCTAGTTACTTTAATTGTTATACATGCTATTATTCAGTTTTCCAAGCAGCATTTCTTGAAGAGACTGCCTTTCCCCCAATGGATGTTTATGGCATCATTGTTGTAGATCACATGCCGATAACTATATAAATTTAAGTAGGATCATTTAATTTACTTTGGTGCTTAAGTCAGTTTCATGCCAGTTCTAGGATGTTGTATTATTATTGCTTCATCATATCGTATATTTGTATAATGTCTCCAGCCTTGATTCATGGCTCAAGATAGGACTGGCACTCTGAGGTCTTAGGTACTTATTTATTTATTTGTTTATTTATTCATTTACAAGTTTTTATTTTTATTTTTTATTAATTACACTTTATTCAGTTTGTATCCCCCCTGTAGCGTCCTCCCTCCTCCCCTCCCAAACCCTCTCTTCCTTTCTCTTCTCCACGCATGCCCCTCCCCAAGTCCACTGATAGGGGAGGTCTTCCTTTCCTTCCTTCTGATCCTAGTCTCTTAGGTCTCATCAGGAATGGCTGCATTGTCTTCCTCTGTGGCCTGGTAAGGCTGCTCCCCCTTCAGAGGGAGGTGATCAAAGAGCAGGCCAATCAGTTCATGGCAGAAACAGTCCCTGTTCCCATTACTATGGAACCTACTTGGACACTGAACTGCCATGGGCTACATCTGTGCAGGGGTTCTAGGTTATCTCCATGCATGGTCCTTGGTTGGAGTATCAGTCTCTGGAAGGTCTTAGGTATTTATAAATTAATTTTGTAAGGTTTCCTTTTTATAATTTTGTAAACAGCAGTACTGGAATTTGGTGATAGTTTTACTGAACCCATGAAACTCATTCTTTCTCTCTTTCTTTCTCTTAGTGTCGACATTCCATCCATATTAATTATGGGGAGCTAAGAGCACAAGAAGTCAATCTACCCTTTAGTTTCCTTTTCAATTCTCATACTATTTTATATTTTTCATTGTAAAGATCTTTCACTTCCTTAGATAGATTTATTCCAAATTATTCTTTTTAAAATTTTTATTCTTTTTAACAATTTCATTTTTTGTTATTATTTATTTATTTTGTTTAAGCATGTTGCAGACTGATCCTAGGCCCCTTCCTTCTCTCCTACCAGTCCTATTCTTGCATTGCTTCACCATCGCCATCTCTCCTGTCTGAAAAGGAGGCCTGTAAGGGGTACCAACCTACCCTGACACCTCAGGCCACATTAAGACTAACCATATCTCTTCCCGTTGATGTAAGACAAGGCAGCCCAGAGAGGAAAGGGATCCAAAGGCAAGCAACAGAGAGCATCTATTCCCATTGTTAGGGAACTCATATGATCACATCATCACCAAGCTGAATATCTGCTACATATGTGTAGGGATTGTAAGTGTGTTCATGCAATCACTTTTGATGGTGGTTCAGTCTCCGTGAATCAACGGGACCCAGGTTAGCTTACTCTGCATGTCTTCCTATGATGTTCTTGACGTCTCTGGGTCCATTAATCCTTCCTCCCACTCATTCACAGAAATTTCTGAGGCTTTTGTTTGGCTGTGGATCTCTGCGTCTGTTTCCATCAGCTGTTGGATGAAGTCTCTGAGAAGACAGTTATATTAGACTCTTGGCTGCAAGCATAGCAGAGTCTCATTAATTGTGTCAGTGCTAAGCTTTCTCAAATGGGGTGAGTCTCAAGCTGGGCCACTCATTGATTAAACATTCCCTCAATAATATTTCTTTTTCAGTGTGTGCATTTTAAGTATTTAAGTAGGCTAGTGGTTTTTTTGCGTGTTTTGTATGTTGAATAGCTGGTGCCATTTTATAACTGATATTTTAATACATTTTCATTATTTTTCACAATGCCATTGTGAAAATGGACACGATGTTTCAGGACAGGAAAAAGGCAACTGATTCATTCAAACATCTCAGTGCTAATTAAAAAGTTGATGCCCATAAAGCTGTACTTTATTAAATATAGTATTTATTGTCATAAAATATATTGAGGCAGAGATACACAAACGTGCTTCAGTAGCCATAGTGCAGGCAGAAATGCCAAATACAGATAACATCTATAGAAGCAAGTTTACAGAATCATGCTAAGGCATAAGAGAGTTAACAAAAGACAAGAAGATACAGCCTTTGATATTAAGGTAAATTTAAAATGATTGTGAATATTTGAAATGTTAAGAAGTCTGTGGTAGCACCTGTGAAACAGAACTTGTGTGGAGATAACTGAGGGAAGGGATGTTACAAATGTGAGGTCAACACTTAGGAGATAGCCACTGGCTTGAACTGATCTGAAAGCTATAAATGACACACTGATGGAGATGTAGGAAAATTCAAATATGACTAATGTTTTTTTTTTCTTTTTTTTTTGTTGGTGTTCTTTTTTTTTTTAATTTATTTATTTTTATCTCAATCACAGGTTGGGTACTTTAAATCCCAGGCGTAGCCCCCTCCCCCATTCCCTCCCACCCTCCCACTCCCTC
>CM053764.1:91916538-92000725 GCA_028658305.1 Pachyuromys duprasi
GGACTCACACACTGACTGAGATTTTGCTGGCGGGGCGTTCGGCTTGTGCCCCGGCAATACAAGGACTGGTCAAAATGGTCCCCCAATCCACGCAGTCTGGTGTGGTTCCGATGATCGGACCGAACCCGCAGCACACCCGTGGGTCGAAGCAGAACCCGGGTGCAGTGTGTGCTCGTAGGGCGCAGTTCAGTTGTCTGAATTGGTTTTATTAGCACAGTTATACAACAACAACAGTAAGAAATTTTGTAACTAGATGTTGAATAACGCACAGTTAACAATTAAAAATGATCTAAAGAAAATAATTTATTTAAATCGAAATTAAATGAAGAATGCTAACAAAATGACCTCTATAGTTACTCAAATCTAAGTGTCTTCATGTTCCAATAAAACACCCTGATTTCAATGTTCAATTCATGCCAAGGTTTTATGATCTGAAGTATTGATTTTATCTTCAATTTCCTGAAATAATAACCTCTCATAATAATAAATCCCCACACTCTAGACAAATCAGTTATGTGCAAAGAGATCAATCTTCTCTTCTGCACTATAATTTTTCTATAAACTTGTCTCAAATTTTATTATGAATGGTTTCAAGATAACCCCTAATAAGAGTATAGCTCTTCTGATTACCACACTTCTGAACTCTTGTGGTAGGTGGCAGGTTTCTCTTTTCCTTCCACTATGAAAGGGAGGCCTAAGAAGTTTAGTTTTCTAAACAGTACAAAAATACTTTCTAAATAACATTAGCTTCCATTAGATACAGCCTAAGGGTAGAGAGGAAGAACTAAGGTAATTGGATCAACTCAAATCATCAGGTTTTAAAATGCAATGTGATAAATTTGTACCGATAGTCTTTTTCCACAGTAGCTGCCCACAAGGCAAAGCAAATGGTTTATTAAAATATTAATGTTGTGCTTGTAGGGAAATTGATATGGGATCAGGTGCCTCAGTGTCTCATACATTAAAGTTATAGTATTCTTATGAGGTAGAATCATATTCTCTGTGTCTCTTCCAAGTATCATGTATAATGGATTAAACACAAAGGATAAAATACTTAATAGCATTTGCTTGCCTTCTATATCCTGGAACTTATTATTTGTATTGCAGAGTCACTGTGTTTTTACTAACAGGATAGAGGGCTTAATGTGCAGGACAGTTGTAAAGCTATGTTAACTCCCAATCCACTCTGCCTAGGCATTACCACATCACTTTTCTGCAGAGAAGCGTTGTTTAAAAGAATCAAAGCCTGACAGTTTTAAGTCTTGAAGGGTTATGCACATCAGAGCAAATGCAGAATTTTAAGGAAAGACAAACAAACAAATACACAAATAAGTACAAAGTGTGATCTGTTTTTTCTGGTGCAGTTTAATGTCAGGATTGATCTATCTGGTTTCTGCTACTAATCAAAATCAGTGCCTTCCAACCAAATCAGGTACTGCACCTCTCCATGCTTGCTAATGGTCCGTTAAGGAACTTGAATGACTTCCAAAATATTTGCTTCTGCCCCTGGCATCATTTCTTGATTTTGTGGTAAGATCAGTTTGTCCTTCCCAAACACATAATCACTACTATGATAGGTAGGACTATCTATACCTAAAATTAAATGAAACTTTATTAATGTGGCTGAGTTTTTTTTTTCTGGCAAGGAATCTAAGAATATACAGAAAAAAACATGCTTTGTTTTCTCAAGTTTGCTTTATATCCGTAAGTACTTACTATAGAAAGAAGCAGAAATACAAGTGTCTTACAGGCTCAAGATTGAGTATGCAGAAATCTAGTTTTTGTTGTTCAATGATTATGTCAGTTATGGCTAAATCTGAGAACATTCACTAAAATGGACACGCAGCCAAAAGTAAATGCAAAATAATTCATTTTTCAAATACGGTTCCTTGCAGGGAGTTTATAATAGATGTAGAACCCAATAATACAAGTGGAAATCCTGGAAACATCATTACTAAGACAACAACAACTGACATGTATACATCAAAAGTAACCTTCTCTGAGTGACCAGATGCAGCCAATAATTTGATATACTTTCAGACCAGCAGCATATAAAACAATGACCCTCAGTGAACACATCCTTAATAGAGAATAGGGATTTCAATTATGAGTAACTATGGAACCTTCAAGTGCTTACTGGCAATATGTGTGACATTGTCATCTGTATCCTTGGTTCTGATTGCTCTTAGCTTAGCCACAAGCCAAAAGAATTACAGTAGTATTCATCAGAGTTCTTCTGAGAGAAAGAATCTATAGTAGATGGATAGATGAAAATCAGTATATGAAATTAAAAAAGGAACAGTTTGATGGTTAGGTGACAGAAAAATAGAGCATCTGTTAATAACGATTCAGAAAAGAAGGCCATGATAGTGATGGAGGCTTTTTATTTATGCCTCAGGTAAGCAATAATTTGGGTCTTAAGGGTCTCAGAAGAGTTGTGGCTACCAATGTCATGCCAAAAATGTGGCTTCCATATTCTTCCACTTAAGAACTCTAAGAATTGATTTCATAGACAACAGAGTGGTCAGTTTTAGAAAGAAGCTGCATTGTTGGAGACAGCTTAAGAGAAAGGAAGCAAATGTAGGTCTGTACAGTGGAGAAAGTTGTTCCTGAGGATTTTTAGGAGTTATTTATATGTTACTGTGTTGAGATCTGGGGGCAGGTTTATTTGTCCTGTCAATCCTCCCATGAATTATTTGTGTGCACAGTTCGGATCATATCATCTTGTGTATCTTTTAGGCTACTATGAATGAGGAAAGACAATGAGAGACCAGAGTAGCAATAAGTACTCCTAACCCTTTTGATGTTTCTGGTAGAAGCAACATGATTTGGTTTAAGCATTTCTAGTATTTAAGTCCTTAAATTGGGCTTTTATATATGTTTTTATAATTTGAACTTAATACGTTTTGCTGATACATGTGACATAGCTAGGATTTTGACCTCTCTATATTACCACTTTCAGTGTCTTTCATTAATACCTCCTACATAAAGTCTCCGTTCTCAGAGGATTTCTTTTTTGTGACATAGTTAGGACTTTGACCTCTCTATATTACCACTTTCAGTGTCTTTCATTAATACCTTCTACATAAAGTCTCCATTCTCAGAGGATTTCTTTTTCACTATTAAGTACATTTCTGTAGTATGCTTTCAAAAGATGGATGTGGGAATTCTATACTTCTAGAGAAATGCAGTAATGTCTACTGTTTTGGATAATACTGTTTTAGTAATGCGTATGCCTGAATAAAAACCATGATTACTGGTTTGGGTGTCTGAAGTATGTACACAAATATATATGCATGTACAAAAATATTTAGACAAGTTTATATAAACAATAATTTATCCTCATGTCGTATATAATTTATTGACCTATAATCTTACCAGGAACCTAGGCTTTAATTGAAAGTTTTATCTCCTTTTTTGTAATTGTTAGTATGCTAAAACTATGTTCATTTTCTGTAATGTAACTTAAAATTTTCATGTGTACTAATAGAAATTTTTTCTGAACATGAAAGTAAAAACCCCATAATAGGATCAAAACCTATATTATATTATTGACAAAATAGCTTTTCAATTCATTCCTTTGGTAAATATCTTCGTTAAAATTTTTGTTTGTAAATTTTACCTCATAGAATGTTAAAAATATCATTGCTAGAAATATTTGGGAAAACTCATGTTCGGACTATATTATTTTATTAATAAAGTTTGTAGTTCATAATAAGATATTTTTACTTTAACATGTTTTATTTTATGCTTAAAAGTGTTTTCCTATATGTATATATTTGTGTCATATGCATGTGGTAGCCAAGGTCAGAAACGGATGTCAAATTCCCAGGAACTGTAGTTAAAAACATAGTAAGCTTCCATGCTTTGAGGGGAACCAGACTTGGTTTCTCCGTCAGAGCAACAAATATTCTTAATCACCTAGCCATTTCTACTGTTCCCCTGTCAAAAGTGATTCTTTAGGCTTGTCATGTCAGTAAGCTTTTTTTAAAAAAAAAATCATAATACTTTTTCTGATTTCATTCATTCATGGTTTTAAATACCCATTCAACTACTGTTTTATTTTTTAAATTATTTATCTTATATCCTATCTCTGTGCTTCTTATCAAACTTAATTTTAATAGACAGAATTGAATATACACTCCAGTTTCAGAAGTGTGCTCATAAATATGACATTAGTGTATAGTGCTTCATCCAGAGCATTTCATGCATGTACACAATGAAATATAATCAAATTATGGTAGGGAGGAACAAATATTACGGGTAAAATCTCCATAAAGAGGTGGAATAGGGAAGAGTACTTTGAATGAGTCAGTGTCTTAATTTCCATTCATGGGCACCTGGTCCATGATATCATTAGTTTGGGCAATAAGATACTTTTCTTGAGGAATTGTTACGGAATAAGATCAATTATTTCATGAAAATAGGATTTGTCTTATTAACCCTGAATTAACAACTGGTTAAAAACCTATTGAAGAAAGCAAGCATAATAAGCTATAGGTTCCCATGAAACTTGCTGAGGGGTGATAGAACCAGTGAGATTTCACATGAAGCTAGCGATGGAGGGCTAAGTACTTCTAATTCTCATTTAGAGAGCAAATTCAGTAGCTTTTCCCTTCCTTTGTCATTGAAGAGTGAGGCTAAGAGAGACATGGATTTTCAACCAGCTGGGTTACATATGGAGGAGGCTCAGCATGAGTGCACGCATCTCCATACAGAGACTAAACATTTCGTACATTCAAAATATTAGTACTTGGTCTCAGAATGATAAGTCCTTAATATCATTTTTAACCTACTTGATAGCATTGGAACATCAAAAGTGCTTTATAGGGCACATTAGTACAGGTTTAATGCAGAAGACTAAACTAACGTTTGTTTTTTGTTTGTTTTCTCTTCCAGGTAAATAGTTCCATTTTAGAATGCTATTTTCATCCTCATTCAGAGGTTCTGCTTTATATCTTTTATAATGGATCCTTTGCTGACACTTAAATAGCTGAGATTTAGAGTCGGGGGAATAGTACAAGTATTTTGAATGTAATGTTGTGAATCACTTTTGCTATATTCTGTGAATACTACTGAAATATTACCACATTTTGGCAATTCATTGTAAATAATGTTGTATTGTTCTTAGAAGATATAACAGTTGACTAAGTCTGAAAAAAAAGAGGAGTGATTTAGCAATCAATCTAAAAATATGAGAACACATGTTAAACAACATTCTCTGAATAGTTGTAATGTAGTCTATTGTCAGTGTCTGGGAAAGCATAATAAAATTTCCCTAAGAATCTTAAATGAGATATAGAAGATGGCTTCTCTTTTAAATGTATAAGACATACAACTAGTGTATAGTTGTGAGATCAATTTCAATTACATGAAATAGTTCTGACCCAAGTAATGTGGGTCTCTGTCTTAGTCACATGTGATAAAACATGACAGACAAGACAACTTATTAAAAAATAACATTTAATTTGACTTCAGATGATTAGAGTCCATAATGAGAGAGTGAAGGAGCAGCTGAGACTTCATGTTGATCCACAACTATATGCGCCAAGGGATAAGGGGGAATGATGTGAGTTTTTGAAACCTCAGTGCCTACCACCAATGAATACTTTTTCCAGCAAGATAACACCTCCTAACCTTTCAAAGCAGTTCTACTAACTGAGGGCTGAGTATTTAAATGTGAGAAATAGGGGGGCCCATTCGAATTCAAACCACAAAATGTAGTATCAGAGTTGAATGTCTAAGCATATCTAGTGGGAGAATAAAATTGTGCACAAGCATTTACATGCAGTGAAATCAGGGCAAAACAGATGAAGTCGGTTTACTGAAATATTTCAAGACTTTATGAGCATGCCAACTTACCTAGCTATACATAAGTATTTGATAACCTAACTGATCTTATATACTTGATTACTTAGACATTAAGTCATCATTTGAGATATGTTCTCACTTATCATTGATGTCTTCTTTTAGAAAATATGTGGATTTAATTTTTCCTTCACAATTTATTCATTGTATATCCCAATTGAAGCCCCTTCTCTCAACTCTCCTAGTCCCACCCTCCCTCCTTCTCCGCTTATCTCCTTACCCTAGTTCACTGAAAGGGGAAGTTCTCTACTATTGCCATCTGCCCATAGCTTGTTACATCTCATCAGGACTCATCCTGGATCCTTTTCCTCCGTGGCCTGGCAAGGATGTATCATCAGGAGCTAGTGATCACAGAACAGTCAACTGAGTTTGTGATAGAGACAACCCCTGCTCCTCTTACTCAGAGACCCTTTAATTTTTATTACTCTATTAAAGTACAATAACTAATTGGTTACTGCCACTAAATAGATATTATTCTAATAATCTAATTTCCCAAATCAACTAAAATAATAGTAACAGTTTTTATGTCTTTCATACTTGAATCTGAGCCAATCATGAACTGCAGTCTTTACTGTGAAGCATCTCAACCATGTTCAAGCACACTTAAGATCTGGAAACGGGCTCTGGATCTTAACTCATGCAGATCAGTGGACTAGGAGGTGGGCAGGGAGGAGATGGGGGAAGGATGGGGAGAGTGGGAGGGAATGAGGGAGGGTGATATGCCTGGGATACAAAGTACCTAACCTGTGATTAATATAAAAATAAATAAATCAGATTTAAAAAACAAACAAAAAAAACCTGTTGCACAAGCAAGCATACAGTATATATGCAAAATAATTCAGATTCACCTCTGCCTCCTCTCTGTCTTCCACATTTTTGTCCTTCCCATAAATTTTTAAAGGAGAGACTATCTTATAGCAATCATCCTGGCCCTTCAGTCTTTACAGTCTTTCTCGACTCTTTTCTGTGAGATTCTCTGAGCTTTAAGTGTGAACATTATGTTATAAATGTTAAGAGGAATAGGCACCCCATATCAGTTGATTTCTGTACATCGATCTTGTGGCTTTCTGTAAAAACCTCCAACTGCTGCCCAAATATGCTTTTTTATGGTGCGGGATGAGCATTACACTTGTCTGTGGGTATAAGGATAAGTATTAATAATGCAGTTAGAGATTATAAAGGTTTAGGAAAATGACAGTAGTAGGTTCTTTAGGGTCCATGACTCACCAGTCCACAGGTAGTGGAATAGGTTCACAATGACAGGCTACAATTCTGCCTTATTAAGTGGGTCAAATGCCCAATTTTGAACAATGTGTGTTTTTGGACCATATGTGTTTCAATTTTTTTCTATCATTTTTATGAACATTTTAAAATTCCATTCCCCATGCCTTTAATATTCTACCCAAACATAATGCATAAGTTTTACCTTCTATATTTTAGTTATTCATAGAAATCTGGGTATCAATATTAAGATGATTTGTTTTCCTTTCTGTTTCATCTGTTTGTTTTCACAGTGGTTATTCATGACTGGATCATAACATATTCCTTTATTTAATTTGAGAACTTCCACCTTTCTAGTAAAGGAAACATTTTGTAGCTTCTCCTTGACCTCTAAAAATTTCAAAAAATTACTGCAGGAGTATCTTGGGGCTATTACTAAAGAAGATAAGGGTTACATGAAAAGAACCAATTTGATACTCTGGCCATCAGTTTTTAAACAGAGCTAGCTGCTGAGATATTCTGAGGTAAGTTCAGATAGAAATAGAAAAGATAGAGCTAGATTGGGAGATAGAGATAAAGGGGTAGAAGCCACAGTTACACAACTTTTCTTACAGTTCAATTTTCAGCATTATCTGTGCTGTTAAATTCTTAATGTGCCCAATAACTAAACAGTGTCATGGGTAGTAATAGATATAGGTGTATTTGTTGCAAATGAAAACCATAATTTCAATACACATATCTGTGGATATGTAATGTTTAGTATACCTGTGGTTTTAAAGGTATACATGAGTTCTTGGAGTCTTAGAACAGAGAGGGCACTGTTGCATACATATATCTTTTGTTTGTAGTAGCATATGTTTATATATTTCTCTTCAGTTCCCAGTTTTTAGACTTTATTTTTTTTAAAAAAAAGAAGGAAAGAAAGAGAAAGAAAGAGAAAATGAAAATAAAGAAGAAAGAAAAACTAAAGAAAGAAATGGAAAACAAAACACCCCATCTTCTATTGGGTAAAACGCATGCATGTTGCTTAGGGAAATGAATCACCTTTGCTGACCATACAAAGAAAATAATTCTTTGCTGCATGTTGTTCTTGTACTTACAGCACAACCTTAACATCAAATAAAAAATACACTTATTATATAATTAATTCTGCTTAAGTTATTGGCTCTCACATTTGACAACATTTGGTGATTATTTGTAAACACAGTGTGTTTATTAAGATGAGAATCCTTGTTTGGGGTGCACTATGTTATCTTCCCCATAGCTGCATGATGGGATGTTGTCACTTTCTCTTTTATGAAACTTCAGAAAGCCTGAGATTAATAACAAGGTATGTAAACATCAAACTATTATATTAGTTTTCTGTCCCTGTGACAAAGAAGTCACAGTGGCATGAAGCAACCTAAAGAAGAAAAGGGCTTATTTTGGCTTACAGTTTAATAACCCATCATGGTACATGTAGCATGATCAGCTCTTGGGTGATGTGACAGGAGCATGATGCAGCTTTCTCACATTGGACAAGCCAGAAAACAGGGCCTGGAAGGAGTTAAAGTAGCTCTATACAACAAATGCCAGGCCCACTGACACATTTCCTCCAGTGAAATTCCTCTCTCCAAAGTTCCGCAACCCTCCCAAAACAACCCTACAATTTGAAAACCAGTTGTGCAAACCCATGAGCTTAGACTAGGCTTTCCACATTCATACTACAGCACAAGGTTGTTAATAATTACTTAATTGCACCAGTTTTGTTGATTTTCTACTGTGAAAGTGCACATCTACTACCATACATATTTCAACTTAAGGAACTCACGGTTCATGGACTATTCCAAAGAGACAGAAGTAGTAACTTCAAGTTGAAGTCATGTGGTGGTAAGTCTTTTAAGAATGACAATTTAGGAATCAAGTGTAGTCAAGTAACAAACAAAACAGATACTGAAGAGTATAGCACTTCAATTATTATGATTCTCCTTAGCCTTACCTGGGAACTTTGTATCTTCATAGAAAATGTATCTGTGAATTAGTGACAAAATTTTGCCAGATTTTTAGCAAAAATGAATACTTTTACAAGATGAATATGATACCAGCTTGTCAGTTTCATTTTCAAAAAATGATTTTATATTTTAAAGTACAAATTGACTAACCCAATGATAATTGCTTAATGGATTAGTTTCATTTCATTTTGTTTAACTTTACATGTTAAAAAATGTAATTACCTCACTTTTTCATTAAATTTGTTTTAAGAGGTGTGTGTGTATGCGTTATTCTGTAACATACAAAACTTAGATATCATTGATTCATAAAGCATTATATTTTAATGTATGTGAACCTCGACCACAATCTGAAATGTGTACTGAGTACATGGTTGTAGGTTCGTATAAATTCTAGCTAGTTTTTAATTTATATTTCTTACATTTCATTGCAGGATCAGTTATCATCACAAGATAAATTGAGATCCATGCAAAGTTAGCTGGGAAATTCCAGCTGGTAGTTAGCTTAAGTCACACTCAAATGCCTTCTCTTATCCTCAGTGCTTGCAGGAATCTCATTTAAATTGGCAAAGAACATCTAAGGTTGATGTAGAGATAAATCATTAGAAATCCTGGAAAGAACTGAAGAACCAGGTGACACCCCAGAGCCTTTTAATGAGAGACTGTATGGGGTGATGCCTGATACTGATTGTTTTGGCAGAGTAGCTACTGTTTGACTTGGTATTATTTTGCTAGAGTTGAGTTGCCTACTGGTGGTTACCAAAGCAGTATGAGCTCCATCAGGGAAAAATAATGCTCTATTAGTAATGTCTGCTCTGAGCATAGCTGAATGGAGGCAGTGAAATAAACAGATGTTTGTCATTCTTATTAGTTTGTTTTCTTAAGGTGATGTAACAAAGGGAATTATTTTGATGCATGGTAAACAAGAGATTCAATTTAACATTTGCAACTGGCAGGTGCTAATTATTTGCAGTGAATTGAAGAAAACAAAGTAGCTTTAAAATTAATTATTAAGTAGTTCAAAATTGCAATATGTTCCAAGGTTTTAAAATCATGCTTAATAAAATATTTTAAAGAGTCAGCTTATATTTGTAAATATTTGAAATCTGATAAAACATTTTTTAAAGTAGGGATTTATTTTAATTGAAAATAGATTCTTCTCCTATACAGTACATGCCAACCATAATTTCCCCTCCCTCCACTTCTAGAACCACCACCAGGTCCCCTCTCCCCCAGATCCATATCCCCCATTTCCTTTTTAGTAAACAGCAGGCCTCCCAGAGACCATAGCAAAATAGTACAAAACAAAATTCCATAAGACAAGGCAAAGGCCCTCAGGTTGGGACTAGACAAGTCAAATCAATAGGAGAAAAGGAGTCCCAAGAGCAGGAAAATGAGTTAGACAGAGCTTCCCACTGTTAGGAGTCCCACAAAAACAGCAAGCTAACAGCCATAACATACATGCAGAGAACCTGAAAACACCCTTAAAGGCGCTGTGCTTACTGTTTCAGTCTCTGCTAGCCCGTGTGAGTGCTGTTCAGTTTACAAGGTGAGCCATATTCTCATGGTATCCTCTATCCCCTCTGACTCCCACAATCTTTCTCCCCCCTCCTCTGCAGGATTCCCTAATCTTTGGTGGTTAGGAACAATGGAGAACTCCAATTTAGACTCTCTCAATCTCTCTCTCTCTCTCTCTCTCTCTCTCTCTCTCTCTCTCTCTCTCTCTCTCTCTCTCTCTCTCTCTCTCTCTCTCTCTCTCTCTCTCTCCATAATGGCTGACTGAGGGTCTCTACACCAGCTCCCATCTGCTCTTGGAGGGAGCTTCTCTGATGACTGGGGAAGGCCCTCATCCTAGGTCTCTAGGGTATCGAATCTCTAGCTTCCTGTCCATCCATGAAGTGTAAGCACAGGCTCCCTCTCATGCTGTGGGCCTTCTGTTCGCACATTGCTCGGCCATGCTCATTCTCTGCCATCGTTGCCGCAACTAAGGAGCTCAGGTTAGCTTTCTTTCTCCAACTTCAATGCGATTAATGTAAGCATGTGCCATCAAACTCAGCTGTGCGCCACTGCTTTGGACAGACACACTTATAAATGTTATTAATGACAAACATTTTTAAAATGACTTAAATTTCAGGCTTAATGCTTAAGCTTATATTTTCAATAATTTAACATTTATGTCCTTAAAATTTTGATGTTGTACAGAGGCATTTTTCTGATTCAATACATTTAATGAACTTCTAATTATTCAGTATATATATTTTCTCTCCTAAAAACCAGCATTTATTTGTGGATTTATTATATAACTTTTAAAAATAACATGAACAAAATAGCCACTTGACAAAGTTTCTCTCACAGAAAGTATATACATATGTTCATGGGTTAGTAAGGTCGTTCGTTTCTCTCAGGTTATTTTTTTTTGGATTATATAATAAAGTGATTTTAAAAAGTTACAGCATTTTTAGGTTCAAAATATGATTCTTATGGATGAATTGGTGCAAGGTTGGAAGTATTTGTGTCTTGAATGTTTGCTAGAAATGAGCTGACCTGAAAAACCATCTGGACTTTTGATTTTCTTGGTGGAAATATATTTAAATGAAGTCACAATATTACTCATTTTCATAATATGTGTGTGCAATGTTTTCTGATCTTTCATTGCTTAATATTTTCTATGTAATTTAAGCTTTATTTATTTTATTTTAGTATGATTTTTTTTCTTATTACAATTTATTCTTTTTGTATCCCAGCTGTAGCCCCCTCCTTCATCCCCTCCCAATCGAACCCTCTCTCCCTCTTCTCCACCCGTGCCCCTTCCCCAGTCCACTGATAGTGAAGAACCTTCTTCCCTTCCATCTGATCCTAGTCTATCAGGTCTCATCAGGACTGTCTTTCATAGTCTCCCTAGTTTGTAAGTTGTCCTATTTAATGCTAAAACTAACATTAGTGTGCTACAGCTAAATAGTATTCAGCAATGAGAGATATTAAATCATTCAGCCCTCTCCCAAGGCTCACAGAAGAGAAAGTGGATAGAGCCTAAGAGCCAGAAGGAATGGAGGACACCCAGAAAACAAGGCCCCCTACATCAGCATTAGCAAAATCCATATGAACTCACAGAGACTGAGGCAGAGGGAACAGGGCCTGCATAACTCATATTTTGGCTTCCAGTGTAGTGTTTTATTGGATTCATGAGTGTGTGAATGAGTGAGTGGTTCTCTGATTTTTGTGCCTTCTCTTGGGTTCTTTCTTTTTATTTTTGTTTTGTTTTGTTATTTATTTCTTTTTTTGGCCCAAGCTGATGTCTGATGTGTTAACTTTTGTTATATCTTATTATAGTTTAGTTTAATTTTATTGTTATCCCTTAAAAGCATGCTTGTTTTCTATTGAGAAGGTGAGAAGGAGTAGATCTGAATGGAAAGGGAAGTGTGGAGAAACTGAGAGGAGTAGAAAAAAGGAAAACCATAATCAGGTAATATCAAGGGAGGGAAAAAATCAATTTTCAATAAAAGAAAAAAAAACAAAAAATTAGAAAAAAATCATGACAGACATTTTGTGTTCTTTTAGGATATAAAAGTGGTTAATATGAATGTAAAAGTTGTTAAATATTCTTGTCAAATAACGACATGCATAATTATTTATAATAGTCAAATGATTTTATGTAAACATTATTTCAGATTAACTATTAAAATGTCCAAAACACACAATTATGACAGCATCAGATAGTATGTATCTATATCCACAATACCTGTGCAAGACAAAGTCAGACAAAGTCCAGTGTGAATGAGAAGTATGAGGAGATCGCACAAATTGAGTTGTAGTCACAGTCTTTAGAATTAAGTCATTATCCATTTGCAAAATGTTCAGAAGAATCCCTTTACCTGTGATGAGAACAGCTAAGGCAGAGTCAGGACAATAAGCCTTTGGGCCCCTGTTTCTGTAATCTTGCCTGGCTCTCCTCCCTCTTCTAGCGTTTATAGGGTTGAGGAAGCTGTGTCCTCGCTCTTCGAATTGGTTCCATGTAAACCTGCTCCCACTTCTTTCTTTTGTGTTTGTTAGATCTCATATAGCCACACTTCACAGACCTACACATTTTTCAGTTGCTAATGTGAAAATGCATTTGCCCTATACTTCATACAATTAAGTAACTGAAAATTTGGAATGTCAAGTTTTTTATGAGGAATGAAAGGACTAATTTCACTTTATAGAACATGAAGGAAGATTCGGTTTTATTGAATTTCTTGAAGCCTGATGCAAGAGATATTTTGCTACTCATTCAGCTATATCAAGAGGTTCTACAACCAAGGACCATGTGTGGATGTGTCCTGGAACCCCTGTGCAGATGGGACCCAGGATAGCTCGGTGTAGGACTAAAGACCCTAGTGAGGGAAACAGGGACTGTTTCAGTCTTGAACTTGATGGCTGACTCTTTGACCTTCCCCCATACAAGCCGGGGAATGACAGACTGGCTAGATCCCAGTGGAGGACATTGCAGCCAGCCCTGAGGAGACAGGATGAGCTGGGGTAGGATGGAAGGGGAGGAGGTCCTCCCCTGTTGGTGGACTTGGAGGGGGCAGGGAGGAGATGAGGGAGGGTTGGGGAGGGTGGGAGGGAAAGAGGGAGGGGGCTAAGCATCGGATGCAAAGTACCTAACCTGTGAGTGATAACAAAAAAATAAAACAACAACAACAACAAAAAATCATTCTCCTTTGATGTGAATAAAGGATATTGCTATTGTAGTTTACCAGAAGCAACCTGGAAGTAAATTGGAAACTTTTGTTTCTACAACTTTTAAAAATCTTACAAGTTCTAAACACTCTAGTTTCACAATGTGTTAACCTAAGTGTAATTTCATTGAGGCAACCATATTTTCATTTACCAGTAACTAAATGTTCTATATTGATTTCTTTCTCAATAGTTATATATTTCTACAAACATTTTGCATTGAAGACAGATTCAATTGATAACACTATGTTAAAAAATGACTTAACTTTAATGATAAATATTTTAAAGCTTATTAGCATATTTTATACTTAACAGGTTTTCTACTTTCCTGTGAACAGTACAGAATAGAACTCTCCATGAAAAGACAGTACAGAACCGTTTTACTAATATTTCATGTTTGTTCAGATTTAATGACATTTTCAGGCTTAAAATGTAAATATAAAAGCAAAAGTACCCAGTTTATTTAGAAAATTTAGAATTTCTGAGAATGAGGTATTAAAAAATTTCAATAAAGGATTCATATCACAAACAAGGCTATTTTAATGACTTCTAAGGAAAGCCCACGGTAAAAACGAAAACTGTCCATTCTTCAGTTGAGAGACATCTGGGTTGTTTCCAGTTTGGGCTACTGTGTATAAACTTTCTATGAATATAGTTGAGTGAATGTCTTTGTGGTATTTTGAAACATCTTTTGGGTATATGCTCAGGAGTGATATAGCAGGATTTTGATATAGCATTATTGCCAATTGTCTGAAAAACTGCCACATTGTGGTTGTACAAGGTTGCACTCCCACCAGCAATCGGCAGTGGAAGACTGTTCTTGTTCCACATCTTCACCAGCATGTGTGGTCATTTGAAAGTTTTTTAATTTTTTTTATTAATTACTGTTCATCCACTTTGTATCACAGCTGTAGCCCCCCCCCCTTCTCTTCCCATGCTCTTTCCCCAGTTCTCTGATGGGGAAGGTCCTCTTAACCTTCCTTCTGACCCTAGCCTATCAGGTATCATCAGGACTGGCTGCATTGTCTTCCTCTGCGGCCTGGTAAGGCTGCACACCACCCAGGGGGAGGTGAACAAAAAGTCAGCCACTGAGTTCATGTCAGACAGTCCCTGTTCCCATTACCAGACAACCCACTTGTACACTGAGCTGCCATTGGCTTCATCTGTGCAGGGGTTCTAGGTTATCTCCATGCATGGTCCTTGGTTGGAGTATCAGTCTCAAAAAATACTCCTGGGCCCAGAATTTACGATTCTTTCACTCTCCTTATGGAGCTCCAGTTCCCTCCAGGCCTTTGAGCCCTCCACCCTCTTCTTTCATAAGATTCCTTGCACTTTTCCCAAAGTCTGGCTGAGTCTCTGCACCTGCTGGGTAGTCTTTCAGAGGCCCTCTGTGGTCAGCTCCTATCTTGTTCCTTGTTTTTGTCCCCTTCCGATGCCCATCCCTTTTCCATTCTGACTGCAGGAAGATGGAATCTCAGAGTAGTTTTGATTTGCATTCCCCTGATGTCTAAAGACATTGAACATTTCTTTAAGTGCTTCTTGACCATTAGAGATTCTTCTGCTGAGAATTCTCAGTTTAGTTTTATACACCATTTTTAATTGGATTTTTTCTTTGGTGGTGTTTAATTTATTGAGTTCTTTATTTTTGGATATTAGCCCTCTGACAGGGACAGAGTTGGTGAAGATCTTTTCCTGATCTATAGGCTGCCATTTTGTTCAATTGACAGTGTACTTTGGAATATACTCAGCTATTAAAAACAAGGAAATCGTGCAATTTCCAGGCAAATGGATGGAACTGGTAACTATTGTTCTGAGTGAGGTAACCCAGACTCAAAAAAGGCACATAGTTGTATCCACTTATAAGTTGATATTAGCCATATACTACAGTATAACCATCCTTTAATCCATAGAACCAAAAAAGTTAATTAACATGAATGGCCCAAGGGAGGATGATTGAATCTCCCAAAGGAGGGGAAATAAAATAGACATCAGAAGTGGATGAAAAGGGAGAACTGGGTGGGAGAGGGAGTTGGAAGGGGCACGGGGATGAGGACCAGGTGGGTTGAGAGCGGGGACTTGGAGTGGGAGGTGAGAAGAGTGGGAGAGTGAAGGAGAAAGGATGAGCAGTCGTGTCTGTGACAGGGTGGAGACCTGCAGCAGAGGAGGCTCCTAGGAAGATGTGGGAGTGCCTCTAGCTGATACTCCTAGCAGCTGGAGATATGGAGACTGAATTGGGTACCTCCTCTAGTCAGGCAGCACATCCAGTGGAAGGAAGGGACACCAGCCCACCCACCAAACCTCAACCTAAAATTTACCCTGGTTACAAGATGTTCAGCGATAAAGAAGGAGCAGAGATTGAAAAAAGGGCCAAACAATGATTGGTCCAACCTGCAATAGGTCCATGGGAGACAATCAAACCCTGACACTGTCAACAATACTCTGCTTTGCTTGCAGATGGGAGTCTAGCATGACTGTCCTCTGAGAGGCTCCACCCAGCAGCCAGTTGAAACAGATGCAGAGTCTGGGGAGCCTTGTGAAAGAGTTGGGGGAAGGATAGAGGGACTCGGAGTAGACAAGAATTCCACAAGAAGGCCAACAGAATCAACAAACTGAAGCCCATAGGGGCCCACAGAGACTTATCCATCAACAAAGAACATACATGGACTGGACCTATATTCCCTACACCTGCGTAGTTGATGGGCAGCTTGGTTTTCATTAGGCTCCCTTCTCAATTAGAGCAGGGGTTCTGTCGTGGACTGCTTTTAGGTCACTTTCCCCTAGCTGGGCCGCCTTGCCAGGTCTCAGTAGAGGAGGATGCACTTAGTCCTGATGTGACTTGATATGCCCGGGGGGGGGGGTCCTTTTTCTGAAGAAGCGACATGGGCAGGAGATGGGGAGAAGAGGGTGGGAGGGTGAAACTGGGAGGGGAGGAGGGTGGGGGCTCTGATAGGGGTGTAAAGTGAATAAATAAGTAAGTTTTTAAGTAAAAATGTAAAATATTATACCAATTTTATAGTCTTCCATCTCCTTGGGTCATATAAATTTATCTAATGCTCAAAGAGAGCAGTTGAAAGTGATCTAGAGGTAACTATAGCTCACAGTGAAATACTCAATCCTAATCAGATTTGTCCTGAATAAACATCAGATTGCCAAGATGTTTAGCCCATGCTGCAGGCCACTTGGGTTTTTGCTCCCGAATCAGTGACATTAAAAAGAGAATTAAAATACTGTACAGGTGCTTTACTAGGATGGCTATGAAATAAACCCAAGGAACGAGATCAATCCCATCCTGCAATGCTGCACTCTGACAATTATGTGATGTTCAAACATAAAACTATAAGGACTTGGGTTAAGCAGGAATACCAGAGTTTGCCAAAGTTCATAAAATGCCTGGGAATTTACAACAGTTTCAGAGGAATAATATGTAAATATAGTGTGAATGTCTCCAGCTATGTATCTGATGTTAAATGAGGAGCTCTGATTATGCGATCAAGAACTTACAAACACTTGAGGGAAAATTAACTTTAGAGGCTGAGAACTGTCACGTAGCCAAGATCCTCTCTAATGGCATAGCTAAAAACCTTATAATAGGATTTGGGCCTTAGAGAATGAAAATATATTTGAGAAAAGTGAGCAAATGATTCACCCAAGAAATTACATTTAATTCCTAAACTCACCTGGTTTATGATTCATTCCCAGGTTATTAAGAACAGGACTGAAAATGCAAACACCTCTCAGTGTCTCAATTAACCTTTGCACAATTTGCAGGGATTCCCGGATTTTAGCTCTGGTGCCAGGAAAACATACTATAAATCTGCCCAAAACATTGAAAACCTATTGTTTTTTTTTCAAGGAGCAATTAGGTGCCTGGCTATCATTATTTGTCTATGACAGACATCAACTCTTGTTCCTTCCCTGTACTTGACATTCTGTTGAAATAATGATGAGCAATTGCTTGTGCCAAATTCCACATGCTCATAACATTGAAGCACTGCTTTTTACTAATCACTAAAGATGTCAATTCACCATGAAG
Organism: Pachyuromys duprasi; assembly: GCA_028658305.1. Lineage (NCBI taxonomy): Eukaryota > Metazoa > Chordata > Mammalia > Rodentia > Muridae > Pachyuromys > Pachyuromys duprasi. The sequence continues at coordinate 91,934,365 of CM053764.1, forward strand.
TCGTGAGTTCACACCCTCAGTGCACTGGGAATGTTATCCAAGGTGATTCCCCACCATTTTTTTTTAATAATAGTACCAAAGCTGATGTCCAAATATAGATATGAAAAACAATGCTGGGGACTATTATATGTGCTTGCATTTTTGGAAGCATTAAGACAGGTCATCAAATTCTTTTGTTTGAGTTTATTTTTCCCTTGAGACCTACGACTCTGTGAGAGATGTATTTGCCAGCTGATGTTTCAGATTCTGTAGTTCTTATACAGCATTTACTTTCCTAAAATGATCTAAGTTACTGCCCTAACAAGGCATGTGAGTGAGATTATACATTTGGCACTTGGGCTCTCTTAGCCTAATAGCATTCAGCCTCCTCTTATCTATACCAAGTCCCTCTAGCTTTTTATAAGCAGCACAGTTTGTATGCACTTGGGCCATTTTAATGAGTGCATTCACGAGTTGAATGTAATCAGCTTCCTTTTAAAGGTGGGCATTTGGGATTGGAAGAAATTAAGTATGTGTGAGATGGTTTTATAGGCAGGTTAAACATCTATCTCTTCATATTAAAATAAACACATCTCTCTATATACTAAATCTCCTGGAAGCAAAATGCTTAAGCAGCCACAATTTTTAAGTGAAGTAATATCTTCAAAGCTCTGATGCCTTTAGAATGTATTATGATTCTGTATTTTAAGTGTTAATTTGATTAAGATATTCCTCATTATTAAAACTGGAGTGAAATTCTTTCTCACTATTGAGATTCAAAGAATAGTAGTCTCCAAAAATGTAACAGAATGAAAACAGTGCAAATCATTTACTTCCCAGTTTTACATTTGTCAATAGTATACTTAAGACTAAATTTGAATGAAGAATTGTGATGATCAGCAAATCACTATGTCAGGTAATGTGTATTTTCTCTATTCTTGTCAGAGCCTTGACTTTGTCTTGTTGTTAGCTCCTTAATGGTTACATCATATCATTATCCAATTATTCTAGAGCTCCTCAGTCCATACAAAGTTATCACATATTTCTCATTTAGCATAGACTTATTCAGTAGTACAACAGACATTTAAACTTTGAGAATGAACTGGAAATCCCAAGACATGGGACCATCACATCAAACAGTGCCAATGTTCATGGTTTTACATTCCATGAATTCAGTGTTCTACTTTTAGTGATGTCAGTGATATTAATTTCATTGTTTCTCAGAGAATCCCTGGCAGAAGATAAATGCATGTCAGACATGGCTTTCATGCATTTTTTCCACACAGCATGGAAGGCAGTGGCACACTTGGAAAGCTAAGGGGAAAAAAAGAGGAGAAGTCCTGAAACTGCCTTTGGCAGATAAATCCAACCAATACTGGAAAAATCAGCCACAGCCACATGCCAGTTGAGACTAAAGTAAGGAGTTGATTGTTAATGAACAATATATATCACTTATATTGAGGTTTTGGTGAAGTTTAAAAAATCATCATCTGTAATACTAAGGAGATGCTTGCTGCATCCATCCTGCTCCATTCTGCTGTGACTGAGGAAACTGTACCACCTCGACTTAGAAATAATGCATTGATTGTAGACAAAAAGAGCATTAAGTCATAAAATAATTTAATCATTGAAAGAAATGAAATCATGTTGTTCATTTTGTTCTTAAATCAAATAAATGTATTCCTTTTCTTGATATATTATTACAAGATAAGGAATCATTTAGATGAAATCATTTCAACAGTTGCCTCACAGTTGTTCTGAACCCTTTCCTATTTCTGCCTGTATTTTCATTGCATTTTCTTTCTCCCACTTATTTTTAAAAGTTTAACATGGAATTATATAACTTACCCTGTCATTCCCCACTCTAGCTCCTCCAATATTATACCCTTACTTCTTTATTCCCACTCAAACTGGTGATCTTTTTTCCTCAAATATGTATATATCCTGCTGAGTTGGCATTGCTCATATGAATATGATCATTTGGTAATGAATAACCAATTAGCTGGATAATTCCATGAAAGATTAATTCTCCTCTTCTTAGTGGTTTCTGATAGATAGTCTTGTCTGTCAACTTGAGAACATCTGGAAATAAGTAAAATCCAAGCGTCTGGGCACAGCTGCGAGGGATTTTTTTTTTTTCTCAATTAAATCACTTGAAGTGGTAAAGCCTACTTTAAACCCAGATCATTTGAGGTTGGAGATACACCTTTAGTCCCTATATTTTGAGATGGGAAAATGCATCTTTAAGTTGGGACATATCTTCTGCCTGTAGCCTGTATGGAAGAGAGAAACTTTCATTCTTTGCCTGACGTATCACTCTTGCTGGCAAGTTTATTCCCTCACTAGTATTGAGGTATACTTTTCTGGGATTCTGGCATATACTAAAGACCAGATAATCTATTCAGCATTGTGTCCTAAACAACTGGGGGTCCTTAGACATTTTGTTGGTAGACAAACATTGTGGGACTAGCCAGAACACAGACTATTAAGACTATATTAAACCACACACATACACATCTTACTATAAGTCATATACATATGAAATATATATTTGTTACATATATATCAATCTATATGTTCTATTCCTCTAGAGAAATCTGACTTACACAGAAGTTATTAGTTACTTGTAGCTTTTTGTCTAATAGTGAGTAGCCATGGGGTTTTCCTCTTTCATGTTATCATTTATGATACTGTTCTCATTATTCATGTCTTATTTAGGCAGACATATTGTTGCTGTTTCATGACTGTAGCATCCTCTTTTACTTTCAGAAAACGATTTCACAGCATACTTCATGGTCCTTTTCTCTTAACAATCTTTCTTCACCCTCTTTTTCAATATCTCCTAAACCTTAGTTGTGGGGTTTTATTATAACTTTATCGATTGGAGCTGGACATCCTATGATCAATTCTCTGCATTTTGAACCAGCTACGGCTTTCTGTAATAGTCTTCATCTACTAAAAGAAGAATCCATTTTTTTAATGAAGAAATGAAATCTACATTATTTGTGTGTAAATTTAAAGTGCAGCAAGAAATTATATCGGTTTAGTGAAGAGTCAGTGGCATGCTGCCCTCTAAGGTCCACTACTTTACTTTCAGAGGTTGGATATCTTTCTAGTATTAGACATAAATTTGCTTCTGATGGGTGGGCCAAGAATGCAACTGAGAAGCTGATGATCATGATCCAGCTGTGAATAACAGTATTGCACATTAGGATATTTCATCATGCCGGCCATTGTTCCTTCCTTCCAGTGTGCTTGCTTTCACTTTACTTTTAACTTCTCTGGCTTCCTTGAATATTATTTAACTCAAAGTAAGATCTATCTTTGTAAAATAAAAAAGTCAGCTTCCTTGCTATAGTATACCCTGAAAGTTTATATTTAAAATAGTTAATACTGTGAGACCTTCATAATCCATAAAACTATGCAATGCTTTGTAAATTTAAGAAATAATTTTAATATTAAGCTTTCCCTCAGCATCAGAATGTCATCTAGGCTATCCAGCATTTATAACAATTTGCTAGAACAATGAAACTCTTTATCATTATATCATCAGTTATATAAATTAATACAGTATAAGGAAAATACTTTTACAGTACATATGTTTTCCCAAAAGCTTTTCATAGCAATATTACCTATAAAACAAATCAACCAACAAAATGTCTCAAAAAGTCTGAGAGAGAGTCAGAAAATATGTATTATTATTTGTTTGTTTTATTTTAGTTTTTGTTTTGTTTTGTTTTGTATTTCTGAGACAGAATTTATCTGTGTGGTGTTGGCTGTCCTGGACTTACTCTGTAGAGGAGGCTGATCTCAAACTCAAAGATCTGCCTGCCTCTGCTTCCCAAGTGCTGGGATTAAAGGTGTGTGCCACACAGCTCTGTCTCCAAGTGGGTCCTCTAGTAAGGGGAGCAGGGGCTGTTTCTGACATGAATTCTGACATGAACTCTTTGTCACCTCCCTCTGGTAGGTGCAGCCTTGCCAGCCCACAGGGGAAGATGATGCAGCCAGCCCTAATGAGACCTGATAGGCTAGGGTCAGATGGAAGGGTAGGAGGTCCTCTCCTATCTGGGGAATAGAGGTGGGGCATAGGCGGAGAAGAGGGAGGAAGAGTGGGACTGGAAGTAGATAAGGGAGGGGGCTGCAACTGGGATACAAAGTAAATAAATTCTAATAAAACAAACAAGTGTGTGCAAACAAAAAAAGGTGTGTGCCCCAACCACCTGGCTGTTTCATTTTAACCATAATGTTCCATTTGTATAATTTGGTGTAATTAACAATGCTAGATAAACAATTTGTGTTAGACAAAGTCATTCTATATGATATTGTACATTTATTTTTATATGAATATGGTTAAAAATAATATATGCATTAAATTAAGTAAGTATGTATGTTATTTAAAAACTATTATCACCAATGTCTATGGTACTGATATTGTTAAATTTTTTTCATTAAATTGAAAGTTTGAGGATCCAGATATTTTTAATAAATAATCTATATGTTAGTTTTTATTTTTTATCCCCTTTGGTCAATTCATTTTTATTGTCAGATGAATTGCTGGTTTAGATAACCTGCATGTCACTTAGCTAGTGAATGCTGCGCCTGCTCTTCACCACTGTATTAACTCTTGTCTTTGTTCTCTTGTAATTTTACTGTCCATATGTCCTGAAAAAGCATGTCTCTTTTTAGCATTCTTCCCTCCCAAATACCTTCAAGATCTTTTTCTACTACTTCCTATATTCCTTCTCATGTTTTAGCAACAAATAAAAGCCACAAAACAGAAGCAACTGTTTCCTCTCTCTGCGTTTGGTTTAGCATAGACTACCAGAGGTAGACCAAACCCTGGGAAATAGGAGATGTATAGTATTAGAAGCAATAAGTCTTGCTGCACAGACCTAGAATACCAAGGTTCTTTAGGGATTCTTTTTCTTCTTCTTCAAGTAACTTCAGACAAGCTGTCATTCAGGAATTCCTGCTCATCTATTTCTGGGCATATATTTTCTAGAGTTGGAAAAGCTGTCTGTGAGCTGCATCTTTTTATAAACCAGTTTTCTGGCTCCATCAATTCTTAAATAATTTGATTTCTTGGTACATAAAAATAAAGACACAATTCTTAGAATGTCATGTTCTTTCCCTTCACCAAGAATTGCCCTGCTGTGTGTACAGTAAAATTAGAGGTATTAAGAAATTAAAACAATATGATATGCTATGTAACAGTATAATATTTGGTTCAAAAAAGGTTTTTTGCTTTTGTCTGTGATAGAAATCATACTAAAATTGTATGTCTACACATAGACCTTATGCCAAAAAATGAACTTTACACTCACCTCCTAGAGTATAATAAATACTTTAAATATTAGGAAGACTATAATGTAATAATCATACCTATAAGAATCATAGGTAACTATAATAAAAGTTTAAAAACTCAAAAGTTTGCTATATTGAATTGCTTTATACTCAAAATCAAATTATCATATTGAAAAAATGATATGAGGATATTGTCACAGTGATTGCCACCTTGATGATAGTTGAGTATACAAAATTAATTTTAAATAAATGTTTTAGCTGATGCATGATTACTAACTATAACTTTTTCATGTTTAAAGATTCTAAAAATATTTTATTTAAATTATAAGTTATGCTTTATTATCTTGATTATTCAATTATTTGCTTAAAGAATACTACAAAATGAAAATCTCTAAAATGGTTTTTGCTTTAAAAAAAGACAAGTTAATTTTTGTTATTTTTTATAGAAGATACTAAAGTGTTCTTTTGGTGCCTTGATTCTAAATGTCAGGGAAAGGTGATCTTTTATTGTCTTTGGTTCTGCACCTACATTTAGCAAGCTCAAGTAACAGAAAATACATTAGCAAAAAAATAATTTTTCCTTACATAAGATGGAACAGCAATGATTACACAGCAGAAGTGGCTGGCCAATAAATGAAGAGAAAGTAGGTTGGTTCACAGAAAGGAAACATTGATGATAGCTGGTTATTTAGAGAAATATCCTCAAGACCACAGAAATCACACGGGGTGCCTCAGTTGAGGAATGGATACAGAAATTGTGGTACTTTTATACAATGGAATACTACTCAACAATTAAAAACAAGGAAATCATGAAATTGTCAGGCAAATGGTGGGACCTAGAAACGATTATCCTGAGTGAGATATCCCAAAAGCAGAAAGACACGCATGGTATATACTCACTTATATAGACATAAAAGATAGGCTAAACATACTGAAACCTCTACACTTAAAGAAGACAAACAAGAAAGAGGACTTGGGGTAAGAGGACCAATCCTCACTTAGAAAGACAAATGGGATGGACATTGGATGTAGGAGAAAACATGTAACAGGACAGGAGCCTACAACAGAGGACCTCTAAAAGACTCTACCAGCAGTGTATCAAAGCAGATACAGAGACTCATAACCAAACCTTGGGCAGAGTGTAGAGAATCATATGAAAGAAGGGGGAGTTAATATGATCTAAAGAAGACAGGAGCTCCACAAGAACCAAATGTATTCGGGTACAAGGGTCTTTTATGAGACTGTTTCTCCAACCAAGGACCATGTATGGATATAACCTAGAACCTTTGCTCAAACATAGCCCATGGTAGCACAGTATCCAAGTGGGAACCCTAGTAAGGGGAACAGGGATTATTTCTAACATGAACTCAATGGTGGGGTCTTTAACCTCTCACACCCTCCCTTCCCCCACCCAAGGTAGGAGCAGCCTTGCCAGGCCACAGAGGAGGACTTTGCAGCCAGTCCTGAAGACACCTGATAAACCAGGGTCAGATGGAAGGGGAGGAGGTCCTCCCCCATCAATGGACTTGGAAAGGGGCAGGGAGGAGATGAGGGAAAGAGGGTGGAATGGGGACGGAATGAGGGAATGGGATACACCAGGGATACAAAGTTAATAAACTGTAACTAATATAAATAAATAAATGTGAGAAAAAAATTGTAGTGGCAGGCAGGAAACAACAGGAAAAACTGTATATGAAAAAGGTGAATATGAGTCTCATTACTTCATATGCTAATTAAAGAAACAAAACTAAAAAGGTAGGAAAGCATTAAAAAGAGAAACTGCTGGGCCACAGAATGTCTCATCAGTTAAGAAAACTGGTTTCTTTTGTAGACCACCCTTGGATTGTCCTCACCACAGCTAACAACTATCCACAACTGAAGTCCCAGGAAATCTGACACTGTCTGTTGATCTTCACGGGCACGAACATATAAGTGGCACACATATATACTCATACACTTTAAACAAAATATAGAAATCTAAGTGAAAAAATAAAAAAAAGATGTTATATTAGAGAAAACATGATAGGGCATGTAAAAGAGAGAGATTTTCTTTAAAATATAAAAATAAATTTTATTAGGGGATAGCTTGAAGTAAAAGTAAGAGATTGGCTTTCATGGATATCCCTGATGCTGGGACTAAAGGAATGAGCTTTAGAGAGCTCCCTTTGACTGATATCCTAGTCCTGGGTGATGGGAAGTTCCACATAACCTGCATGAGAAGAGTATTACAGAAGCCAGGGGATAGATCGATTTAATTAGGCATTGTAAACCATAGAAAGATGTCCTTAACTCATTGTTCCATAGACAGGGGTTGTGGGGGAGGGGTAAGGCAGGAGTGAGACACACACACACACACAAAGAGATAGAGAGAGAGAGAGAGAGAGAGAGAGAGAGAGAGAGAGAGAGAGAGAGAGAGAGAGAGAGAGAGAGAGAGAGAGAGAGAGAGAGAGAGAGAGAGATCTAGTGCTCCAGAGTGCCATGGCCAGATTTCTTCTGGTTGTAGGATCTGGTTGCACAGAGAGGGCAGTGTTTTAAAAATTACAGGTGCACAATTTACCAACCGCATGTAAACAAAGTCAGAAACTAGCTACCTTTTAGTAACATGTGCCCAGAACCAGCACATAGGATGTGAGTTTAATGTTAGCTAGAGATACACAGGGAGACCTTTTACCAAAAACAAATAAGGACAAACAGAGGGATCTAAATGCTTCGTTCACTGGAGAATGTGATGAAAAAGAAACACTCAGGAAAGAACGTAGATATCTTTAGAGAGAAGAAAATGGAGTTTTAGATAAAATGAAAATAACCTCCAATTAGTAACTGTTCAGAAAGAAAATATAAGTATGCAAACCATACTTCATTGCAGGTCCATGCCCAGCAGTAGATAACCAGAACATAATGAACACAGTGGTATTTTGTTTTACAGTTATTTATTTATTTGTCTCACAATAAATTGGGCATGAAATTAATTAATTAATTAATCTCACCTTATGGGTCTTTTGCCTATGTCATGGTTTCTAATTTTGTGCCTTATTTAAAATTTAACATCTCTGTGTGCAAAGCATCTCTGCATTTATGTGTTTCTCTTCCTTTTTCTCTAACTCCCCTCCTCATTTTTCTCGTTTATTTGTTTGTCTTATTCTATTTGAACATGCCTGTCTTGTATTTTAATTTTATCTTATTCCATTGCTATTCTTTCTTTCTCTTTGTTTTTGTTAGCTGCCTGCTTGTTTTCTAATGAGAGAACAAGAAAAGTTATGGATTTGGGTTGCTGGGAGGTGGGAAACATCTTGAAGAAGATGGGAGAGATGAAACTATAATCAGATATATTATGTAAAATATTTTCAATAAAATATAAACTTTTAAAATGTTTGTTTATAAGGATCAGTGATGTAGGCTAAGACAGTGATCAGTTGCTGTCTTAGCCAGGCCTAAAACTATTCTAGAGAAGGAATTTGGCAATATTTGGCAGGAATGACTCTGTCTAAGAGGAGGATTAGTAAAAGGATGTTCAGTCAAAAAGTTTTCTAGATATTAATATAACTCTGCAAAAGGTAACCAAGCCCAAATTTTGGAGTAATTGGACAATGTTACTCTTCTCCTAGTTCTTTCTCCTATCCAAAAATGACCTTCCAAAGCTACTCTTAGGAAAACACCCAAACCCATTCACAGAACAAAGATAGAGGATATGTGTTGAAGCCGGAAACATAATGTCAGTTAATATAATCAGTGTTAGAAAATGAGGAAAATAAATCATTTCTTCCTCTTGGTTGAATTAAAATCCATAATAAGAGGGCCTCGGAAAGACTCTACCTAGCAGGGTATCAAAGCAAATATTAAGAAACATAACCAACCCTTTGGCAGAGTGCAGGGAATCATATGAAAGAAGGGAGAGTTAATATGACCTGGAGAGGACAGGAGCTGTGCAAGGACCAAATATATCAGGGCACAGGGGTCTTTTATGAGACTGTCTTTTCAACCAAGGACAAAGTATGCTTATAACCTAGAACCCCTGCCTGTATGTAGCAAATGGTAGCTCAATACCCAAGTGGGCACACCAGTAAGGGGAACAGGGACTATTTTGGACATGAACTCAATGGCTGGCTCCTCTACCTCCCCACTGCCCGAGGGAGGAGCAGCCTTGCTAGGCCACAGAAGAGGACAGTGCTGCCATTCCTGAAGAGACCTGATAAGCTAGAGTTAGATGGAAGGGGAGGAGGACCTCCCCTATCAGTGGACTTGTAAAGGGACAGGGAGGAGATGATGGAGGGAAGGGTGGGATAGGGAGGGAATGGGGGAGGGGGCAATGACTGAGATACAAAGTATATAACCTGTGATTAATATAAAATAAAACTGTTAATATTAAAAAAAAGAAAAAAAAAACATCTCCCCCAGAAACTCTACCAGACTTCACTGAATTGTGAAAACTGAGTCTTTAATTCTGTTTTTATTTTTTTTTCAGGGTGGCTTTTCATTTGTTTAATTCTCCATATTTAGTACATGTTTGTTGCTTTTGAGTTATTTTATTATGACTATATAAAATATTTTCGTGATTTAGAAGACGAGAAACAGATATTGCACCTTGACTCTGCCAAAGTTCGAGTGAAATATACCTAACGAATCTACAGCTTAATATTTCTAAATAGTTTTTGACTATGAAAACCAAGTTTCTAATCATCATGTTTGGGAATTCTTGCAGTTTAATTATGATTCTAAAAAAACTAAACTCACTTCATTTTCTGTGTTTTCAAATTATATTGATTCAGCACATACAGGTTTTGTTTGGAAAACACACTTGATGGGATATGGGCTGTTTTGAATAAGTGGGTATGATTTCGGAATAACTATTTAAGCCATCTGAATGAGGTATATTTTCTAAAACCCAGTGAGCAAGACCCAAATGGCGTACCCTGATAACAATTTTGCCACAGACAATGGTTCTAAGCAGCCTCTTCTCACTCCTGTCATTTCTCAATCTGCTAATGACTCATTTTTCACACATCTGGTCCCCCAAGGTCAAGGCTGACTAAGGGGTGTTTGAAGTTAAGCCATCACAGCAGGGATTAAGTACCACTTGGCTTGACTCCAAGTTCAATCAACATGATTCTATTAAGGAAAATAAATTCAAAGATAGTGAAATGATGAAATGGTGATTTGAATTTTCCTAAGTCATCAGAAATTTCCCAATTGCTTACTGTGACATAAAATATATTTTCCTAGATTGATACTGCTCAGGATTTGAAAAACATACAGATAGTTTGCTATTTTCCTTTCATTTTATTTATTTTGTGGATGGGTCCTTTGCGAGCATGTGTCTGTGCCCCACTCACAATAGTTTTTGACTGTGGAAACCACTAATATACCTCCTGCCTGCCAGGCCAAAGGAAGGTATTAGGCATTTCTTAAGACTGTGATTACAAAATATTGTAAGCCACCATGCCCCAGGCTTCTTCCAGAAGCAAATGCTCCTAACTACTGATCCATCTCTCTGTCTCCAATATTCAAGATTATTGTCTAATTGGTTATTTTATTTGATTAGTCTGTTTAATAATTTTTGAAGGACTCTCATAAATTAGACAATGAAGGCCAGAGTGCTATAAATCATTACTTATTAATTAGTAAATCCCAAATAACAACAAAAAGCTAAATACAGCACTTACTTGGTTGGTTGTCTAGTTTGCTAGTTCCACCTCTTCATACATGAAATCATATCAGAGACGTGTGAAACTTATTTGGAAACAAATTCTGTCTTCCATGTCTGCATTTTGAAGGTGTGACTGGATGATTCAAATTGTTTTCCTGAAATGCTCAGTGGAGAGATCTGTTTATGACACGTAAGTAGGGGAATGAGAGAGTACATAACTGGTGTTTGTTTACATCACACATACAAGCATTGTGTTATTTATTCTTCAGAGTTCCTCTTTAGGTAGGAGCCACCTCTGTCTACGTTTTACAATAGAGAAATCGGCTTAGACCACAGGATTGTTAGGAAATAATGCTAAATTCAGATGCCTAACTTTTTACCTAAGGAAATGACTGTCTTACTCTTCAGGAAGTTCACTGCACCTCTGTTGTCGGGCTTTGAGCATCTCTGCAAATGCTCTTGGAGAACTTTCTAGAGGAAAATAAGAAACCAGATTTGGAGGAATCTCCAGCCTTTTCACTCAGTGCTCAAGATGTTCCTGGTCCTCTAAATTGCTGTTCTAAATTGCCATAAGTGAAGACAACTTTTTTCAGAAAACCATAAGTAATTGGAAGTGGCAATCCTAGAATTAGTTCTTAGTATGTAGAGTTAAAGAATGCAGTTATATGTAAAGTAAATGCCCTAATGATAAAAACCTTATGAAATGTAACTTCCTAAATTGTATAAATCTGATCCTTTCCACCTTGCTCTGCATGTTAAGGCAAAGTCCATTATTTCTGTGTTTACTCCTTTTAGCTCATCTGCATTCACTGGATCTCTATTCAAAGACTTTGATAGCTTTCCCAACACTATTTCTCAGTCTATGACCCCCTCACATTTGTCTTTGACTGTCTTCTAGATTGGTGAGCTTTCTTTGTGTTGCTTTTCAACAGTTGTTCTTTAAATAATGGGAAGACTCCTGTACTGTTCCCTGTCTTCTCCTGCTTCTGATGTCTATCCTGTTTGCCCTTCTGAATGAGGATTAAGCCTCTTCCCTAGGATTGTCCTTGCTGTTTAGTTTCTTTAGGACTATAGAGGGAGGGAAGATGGGACTGGGAAAAGGTAAGGGAGGGTCTACATCTGGGATACAAAGAGAACAAATTTCAATAAATAATAATTTAAAATAAAAATAAATAAAATAAAATAATAAAATTAAATTTAAAAATGGGGTACAGAGCTAAAGAGAGAATTCTCTGTAAGGAATATAGAATGGCAGAGAAACACTTAAAGAGATGCTCAATGTCCTTAGCCATCAAAGAGATGCAAATCAAAACGACCCTGAGATTTCACCTTATACACATCAGAATGGCAAAGATCAAAAACTCAAGTGATCAAAAACACATGCTGGAGAGGTTGTGGAGAAAGGGGTACTCTCCTCCATTGCTGGTGGGAATGCAAGCTTTTACAACCACTTTGGAAATCAATCTGGCGCTTTCTCAGACAATTAGGAATACTGCTACCTCAAGATCCAGCCACACCACTCCTGGGCATATATCCAAAATTTACTCAAGTACACAACAAGGACATTTATTCAATCATGTTTATAGCAGCTTTATTTGTAATAATCCAAACCTGGAAACAACCCAGATGTCCTTCAGTTGAGGAATGGATACAGAAATTGTGGTACTTTTACACAATGGAATACTACTCAACAATTAAAAACAAGGAAATTATGAAATTTGCAGGCAAATGGTGGGACCTAGAAATGATCATCCTGAGTGAGGTATCCCAAAAGCAGAAAGACAAACATGGTATATACTCATTTATATAGACATATAAAATAGGCTAAACATACTGAAATCTATACACCTAAAGAAGGTAAACAAGAAAGAGGACCTGGGGTAAGAGGATCAATCCTCACTTAGAAAGACAAATGGGATGGACATTGGATGTAGGAGAAAACAAGTAACAGGACAGGAGCCTAACACAGAGGGCCTCTGAAAGAGTACCTAGCAGTGTATCAAAGTAAATACTAAGACTCATAACCAAACCTTCGACAGAGTGCAGGAAATCATAAGCAAGAAGTGGGAGTTAATATGATCTGGAGAGGACAGAAGGTCCAAAAAAAGCAAATATATCTAGGCACAGGGGTCTTTTATGAGACTATTTCTCCAACCAAGGAGCATGTATGCATATAACCTAGAACCTCTGCTTGGATTTAACCCATGGTAGCTCAGTATCCAAGTGGGTACCCCAATAAGTGAAACAGGGACTATTTCTAACATGAACTCAATGGTGGGCTCTTTGACCTCCCTCCCCCTAGAGGGAGGAGGAGCCCTGCCAGGCCACAGAGGAGGACTTTGCAGCCAGTCCTGAAGATTCCTGAAAAACCAGGGTCAGATGAATGGGGCAGAGGTCCTCCTCCATCAGTGGACTTGGAAATGGGCAAGGAGGAGATGAGGGCGGGAAGGTAGGATTAGGAGGAAATGAGGGAGTGGGATACAACAGGGATATAAAGTTAATAAACTGGAACTAATATTAAAAATAGAATAATATATTATAATACAATAAAATAATTGGAAGGATGGTCATCTGACCTCCATGCTATTCACTACACCATTTCTATGGAATGTTTTCTTCCTTTCAAATTCAGATTTGCATTCATTTCAGAACTTAACATAATCGTAGTGCTTTGAACAAGGTTCCTCAGATTTCTTTTTAATGCTGACAGTGATGTGTGAAGTGACTGCTTTGCTAGCATGTGATCCATGAATCATCAGCTGCACTTTTCTGTCTTATTATAGTACCACTTCACTTTGGGTTATGATGAGGCCCGTTGTATGAGTAACTGGCACACTATCCCACAGACAGGAAAACCATTTCTACATGTTCAGAGGCTACAGTGAAAGGCATTGCTTAGTTCATCCATCACTGAACGGGTAATATACCAAAAGCATTTCAGGTTCATGACAGGAACCATATGTTATAAGATCCTTAAAATAATAATTATTTGAATCATGACATTAATTTAATACAGATATGATTCATAATTATTCTCAATGCCACATAAAAAGATCAAATAATAACCAAGGTCTCAGAGGTAGCACAGTTAGAAAGGTTTGGGATGCCCAGTCTTCCTTTGAGGTCTGTGCTGTTAACAAAAGCATATGTTGTTTCCAGGTTGACTAATCACATTTGTGTTTGAAGTCACAGTTGTCAAAACATTTTCATAAGATTTGTCTAGCTGTTACTTGGCACCTAGCATGCACTGTATGCTGATCTGCTCTGCTGTCCTTACGCAAACAGAGAAATCCTAACGTGATATTCTGAAGAGAGCTGTACCTGATTTTTTATTTTACATTTTAAGATTATACCATAATTATATCATCTAGTATTTTCCTTTTATCCCTCAAAAAACTTCCATTTACCTGTCATTGCTCTTTTTCAATGTCATGAACTTTTTTATGCCCCTTCACAACTACATATCCAGATATGTCCAGAATGCCAGTTGCAGTGGTGTGGTTTCTGTTCTCTCCAGAATGGCAATGCAACCTTCTCCAAATATATCAAAAATCAAAATTGTTGGTTTGGTAGTCAAAATTTAAAAGCATGTGTGATAAAAGTGCAAAATCAGAGTTTATTTTTAAAGGTCATCCACTGACTTGTTTCATTTTATTGAATATCTCTACTACTAATTTTATCTAAAATAAAATATTTCTACGCTTCAAAAAAAAGATTCCACATTTCTAATGAGTGTAATGACTCTTCTGGTTGGAGATGTTAGAGACTTTCAAGACACATTTGTGAGAAGAATGAATGATAATGTCACTTTTAGAATGATGCTTTTAGAGACTGTCAACATTAAGAGAGATGTGTAAGCCATGAAATATACCCTGAGTCTGATGGAAGGGGAGGAGATCCTCCCCTGTAGGTGGACTTGGAGTGGGCAGGGAGGAGATGAGGGAGGGATGGGGAGAGTGGGAGGGAAAGAGGGAGGGGGCTACGCCTGGGATGCAAAGTACCTAACCTCTGATTAATATAAAAATAAAATAAAATAAAGAAATATACCCTGAGGGAAAGATTTTCTTTACTTATGTCACATGGAACTGGGGGCTTTTTTTTTTTTTTTGCTGAGTTTTATTTTTACTGTTTAAATTGTGAGACATTGATAAATTGTGCATATTTTTTCTCTTTTTCACATTTTTCTATTTATTTTCTTTTTTATTTTTTTCATTTTTATTTTATATTAATCACAGGTTATGTACTTTGTATCCTAGCCATAGCATTCCTGTATTCCCTCCCTATCCCCCCCTTCCCTCCATCATCTCCTCCCTGTACCTTTACAAGTCCACTGATAGGGGAGGACCTCCTTCCCTTCCATCTAACTCTAGCTTATCAGGTCTCTTTAGGAATGGCTGCAATGTCCTCTTCTGTGGCCTAGAAAGGCTGCTTCTCCCTTGGGGGGCAGGGAGGTCAAAGAGCCAGCCATTGAGTTCATGTCCAAAATAGTCCCTGTTTCCCTTACTAGGGTACCCACTTGGATATTGAGCTACCATTTGTTACATTCAAGCAGAGGTTCTAGGTTATATCCATACAAGGTCCTTGGTTGGAGAAACAGTCTCATAAAAGACCCCTGTACCCTGCTATATTTGGTTCTTGCAGAACTCCTGACCTCTCCAAGTCATACTAACTCCCCCTTCTTTCATATGATTCCCTGCACTCTTCCAAAGGGTTGCTTATATTTCTTAATATTTGCATTGATACACTGCTAGGAAGAGTTTTTTTTTTTTTTTTTAAGGCCGTCTGTGGTAGGCTCTTGTCCTGCTACTTGTTTACTCCTACATGCAATGTCCATCCCATTTGACTCTCTAAGTGAATACTAATCTTCTTACCCCAGGTCCTCTTTTTTGTTTATCTTCTTTAGGTGTATAGATTTCAGTATGCTTATCCTATCTCATAGTTCTATGTAAGTGAGGATATACCATGTGTGTCTTTCTGCTTTTGGGATATCTCACTCAGGATGATCTTTTCCAGGTCCCACCATTTGCCTGCAAATTTCATGATGTCCTCCTTTGTAATTGCTGAGTAGTATTCCATTGTGTAAAAGTATAACAATTTCTGTATCCATTACTCAACAGAGAGACATCTGGGTTGATTCCATACTCTGGCTATTACAAATAAAGCAGCTATAAACATAGCTGAGCAAATGTTTTTGTTGTGTACTGGAGCATCTTTTGGATATATGCCTAGGAGTGGTATAGCTGGATCTTGAGGAATCACTATTCTTAATTGTCTAAGAAAACGCCAAATTAATTTCCAGAGTGGTTGTACAAGTTTATATTCCCACCAGCAATGGAGGAGAGTTCCTCTTTCTCCACATCCTCTTCAGCATGCGTTGTCACTTGAGTTTTTGATCTTAGCCATTCTGACAGGTGTAAGGTGAAATCTCAGGGTTGTTTTAATTTGCATCTCCGTGATGGCTAAGGACATTGAGCATTTCTTTAAGTGTTTTTCTGCCTTTATACAGTTCTCTACAGAGAATTCTCTGTTTAGCTCTATACCCCATTTTTAGTTGGATTACTTGATTTGTTGCTTTTTAACTTCTTGAGTTCTTTATATATACTCGATATTAGCCCTTTGTCATATATAAAGTTGGTGAAGATCCTTTCCCAGTCTGTAGGCTGTCATTTGGTTTTGATGACAGTGTCTTTTTGTTTTACAGAAGCTTTTCAGCTTCATGAGATTTCATTTATTGATTTTTTTTTTCTCAAAGCCTGTGCTGTTGGTGTTCTGCTTAGGAAGTAGTCTCCTGTGCCAATGAGTTCTAGGGTCTTTCCCACTTTTTCTTCTAAACGGTTTAGTGTGTCTGGTTTTATGTTGAGGTTTTTGATCCACTTGGACTTTAGTTTTGTGCAGGGTGATAAATATGGATCTGTTTTCATTTTTCTGCATATAGACATCCAGTTGGTCCAGCACCATTTGTTGAAGATGCTGTCTTTTTTCCATTGAATGATTTTGGCTTCTTTATCAAAAATCAAGTTTCCATAGGTGTGTGGGTTTATTTCTGGGTCTTCCATTCAGTTCCTTTGATCCACTATTCTGTTTCTATGCCAATACCATTCAGTTTTTATAACTATTGCTCTGTAGAACAGCTTGAGATCCGGGATGGAGATACCTCCAGACAATCTGATGTTGTACAGGATTGTTTTGGAAATTCTGGGATTTTGTTTCTCCATATGAAGTTGAGAATTTTTCTTTCAAGGTCTGTGAAGATTTGTGTTGGTGTTTTGATGGGGATTGCATTGAATCTGTAGATTGCTTTTGGCAGAATAGCCATTTTCACTATGTTAATCCTACCCATCCATGTGCATGGGAGTTTTTCTCTTTTTTAAAAATATTAATTACACTTTATTCACTTTGTATCCACCCTGTAGTTCCCTCCCTCCTCCCCTCCTACCCCCTCCCTTCTTTTCCCTTCTCCACTCATACCTCTCCCAAAGTTCACTGATAGGGGAGTTCTCCTATTTCTTTCCTCTGATCCTAGTCTATCAGCTCTCATCAGGAGTGGCTGCATTGTCTTCCTCTGTAGCCTGGTAAGGCTGCTCTCCCCTCAGGGGGAGGTGGTCAAAGAACCAGCCAATCAGTTCATGTCAGAGGTAGTACATGTTCCTATTACTATGGAACCCACTTAGCCACTGAGCTGCCATGGGCTACATCTGTGCAGGGGTACAAGGTTATCTCCATGCATGGTCCTTGTTTGGAGTATCAGTCTCAGGAAAGATCCCTGTGCTCAGATTTTTTGGTTCACAGGGGGCTTTGTTTTTTGAACAGGCAGGAGAACACCAACAGATGTAACCATGGTGATTCTGATTTGGGCTGAAGTTGCCCCTCAGGCAGGCAGTGTAATCATCTGCAGTCTTCCTTATAGAAGTGAGCACATTAAACTTGAGGAAGGGACATAGGCTCTTCACCTTGTTTGCCTCCTAAGAAGAAGTCTAGCATTTTTTTTTTCTGAATATAAGGAACAAAATGAAGCAATCATTTTAATAAAAATTTTGGCTCTAATATGTATTTGTGTTTCCAAGACGATATTTTTGAGGCCCTTTTCACAGATATATTTATCATAAATGAAATAATAGCAAGTATCATAATAATTACCCATCTTGAAGAAATTGAGAAAGGGCAATGTGAACTAATAGAAGTGAGAGTTCCCTGAAATGACAAAATCAGACAAAAGTTATGCATTACATTATGTTATGTTCACTTTACAATTAATTAAAAATATGATAAAGGTACAGATGGTACTAAGTAGAAGAAAAAATATTATTTGTTCTTTCCTAATGCAGTCAGACCCTGTATGCATCAGACAAATGCACACAGATGTGTGTGTGACCTTTCCTTTACTTCTTTCTGTGTAGCCCCACTGCAAGTTTTGTGGGAGCTCATATATATGGAAATAAGATGCAGTGTGAGTGATCTATTAACACACTGTTTGGAGCTGACACAGTCTGCATTGGGCTCATCAATTTATAATAAAAGGCATTTGCTGTGAATCAATAGATCCCTAGAAGATGTTTCGCTGAAAGTAGAAACTAAAATCTCAGATAAATAACCCGATTTCAACATCATAAATATGGGTTGTTTGAACATTTTCTCTGACCCAGTGCTTTTATTGATTAAACTTTATATTTAAAAAAAAATTGGATTTAGAAATGAGTTTTACATTCAGGATCCCATCAGCTGATTTCTGTCTACTTGATTAAAGTTACAATGAGAGTAAAGGAAGTAATCACATGTTACCAACTTAAGCTTGCATGCTAAATAGACTATCTTTATATGTTATCAGAACTTTCCTCCTACCCTCCCCCCCCGCCACACACTTTGTTATTATTGCCAGCAGGGCATTATGTAAAATTGATCACAGTCATCACATGGCAGGGAGCCCTCTTTTTATACCCTGGCCCCGAGGCTGATAAATTATGACTGATGAGTCAGGCAGTGAGAGATTTACTTGGCAACGCATATGCCATTTAGTTAATGGCTATATCAGCTGACTACATCAGAGCACATTTCTTCTAATGAGCTTGGTATAGCCAAACCATCTATTTAAGCAGCAAAGACTATTCACAAATTTTATTAGTAAGTCTAAGTCAGATTTTTGAGTGTGGCTGTTTTGTTTTTTTTTTTTTTCCTGACATAGAGTTTTTCAGGAAATATGTAAATCTAGCTGTGGATTCATGACAAACTTTAAATCACACACACACACAAACACACACACACATACACACACAGAAACGCACAGGTGGAAACATACACATGAGAGAGAGGAGAGAGAGAGAGAGATTCCTACATTGTTCTTTAGAAATTACCCATGCTTCTGCTGTCATGTGTACCAGAATAACATTGTACTCATAATTACAGGCCAGTGCTGAGTATGTGTGAAGGACTTTTCTACTCTGTACAATAATAAGAATCAAGCACATGTCAAATAAGATTTTTTAATGTGTGAAACCATCTCCCAGAATATGCTCTTATACTTATGCATATATATTTGCTTTAAAGATGCATTTGTTGAGCTATGAATGTACATGGGAAAGATGACCTTCCAAACTGACTAGTTTCTAATGGCAGACATGCTTTGTTCACATGGAAAGGTCAATATTGCATACGAAAAACATAATATCACAACTTATCTAAATTTTAGGCATCATTTGACATTGTCTTTAAAACATTTATTTAGGTTTTTTTTTTTCAAGTTAATTACAACCTGGAGGAGTTCTAGACAGCATTCAACATAAGTACACATTTATAAATGGAGGAATCCTAACTATTGTCTTTTGGGGATTTGTGTGTTATGGTTAAACATTTTTTTCTCTCTTTCTATATATATATATATACACACATACATACATATATATGTGTATATATATATGTATGTATATATATGTATATATATATTTCATGATCCTAAGTAGTAGTCAGCAAACCAAAAATGTAGTAAATATGTGATCAATTTTTATATCTTATTGTCTCCAAGTTTTTGAGCCAATTTCTGAAATCTATCTGATATGAAAATATGATATTGGTCTGCTAAAATTTATAGGTAAGTAACACCTTATCCTAACAGCCTTTACGTGTATCAACATGCCTTGCTTTACTTTATAATTTAAAAGTAAAATATACTTGCAGTTTTCAAATATAATTTTTGTCAATTTGATACAAAACATCAAAGTCATCTAGTTTTGTAGAATCTTAGATTGATAGATGTTTTAGGAGTATTCAGATTCTCAAGCTAATTTACCTCAATAACTGATACACATATTAAAATATATTGTAATTTTCAGAGGAAGCCTGGTGTCATCCTTGTAGGTGTCCTTGCACTGTGCTATTTTGGTATATTCATAAAACCTTTTAAAACGTTGGTAGGTGATCACACTTGTCATGTCTCTATGCTTTTAAGATGAGAGATGAGGTGGTTAAATAAATAAATAAATAAATAAAAACAGTAGCAGAAATGGGAGGAAGTTTTTTTCTGGCTGAGAAAGAACTGCTGTTCTTACATCAAGAAACACCAATGAGCTTTAGCAAATGTGTATCATGCATAGTGTGAAGGACACTCCCTCTCCAGGAGCCTGTGTGAGCAACCTCAGAGTATTACAGAGGGGCTGTTGGACTGCCCCCCCCCGGCCACAAAGCAAATTCTTCTAAAATGTGAGCGATTTCTCAAGTTCATGTATCATAGTCATTGCCAAAACATCTCCCTAGTGTACACAAAGAGAAACAGCTGTTCTGAAAGTGTACAGAGGCATGGCTAATGTCTGAGGGAAGACCTGTCTTCCCCTTGTTTTATCTATCCATTTGGAACGACAATCGGAATTTATTTGAATGAGGATTCTGTAATTGTTTTAGATGTGCTAGCTACTTAAGATTTCCTCATTTAGATTTCAAATTACAATCCTGGTAAGAGTTTTTCATAGAATGTATTACTGTGAGTAAAATCATTACTGATTATATATATATATATATAATAATCAGTGTAGGCATTTTTTTCAGTGTCTTACCTGCTTCTAAGCAATGCTTAACAAGTAGCCTTCATTGACTGCCCATGTTGTTCTAATGAAAAGAGAAATTACGCCCAACATGAGACCATGCAGATGTCATCAGGAGCAGAGACACAGGATAGGATGACTGGAAGAAAAAAAAAATGCTGTTGTGAGAGATAGAGAAAGGGCATAAAAGAGAAAGCAAAGATTTTCCTTCTGCCATCTTAATATTTGACTTTGTCCATAACTTCAGGTAATTTACACTAAACATATTTGTATGTACATCATACAAATGCAAGCAAACATTATGGGGATGATTGTAGTTTACATAACTTTTGAGAATTCATTTTACCTTTAAGGAAAAATAGTTTCAGAATTAAGACTCAGCTGAGTGTTAGTGTTGGCCTTGAATATATGAGGGAGCAGATTCAGTTTTCAGATCCACAAACAAACAAGCAAATAAGGAGGCAGTGGGTAAACCCCAATTCCTTTAAAATACTGTGGCAGTAATTGTTACTTAAAAAAAAAAATACTATTTTGCATGTATGGATGTTTATGGATGAATGGCCACATAACACATGCAGACAGTTCCCCCAGTGGCCAGAAGGGGGCATTGGATGACATGGGACTATTGTGAGAGGCTTATTGGATACTAGACATTGAATCCTGGATCTCAGAAAGAGAGCTGCTGCTTTTGTAAACCCCTGAACCACCCCTTGTTCCTTAAGATTCTCTGCACTCTGCTCAAAGTCTGGCTATGAGTCTCAGCATCTGATTTGATACCCTGCTGGGTAGAGTCTTTCAGGGGCGCCTGGGGAAGCCTTCTGTCATGTTTCCAGTCTTTTCCTACTTCCGATGTCTCTCCTGTTTGCCCTTCTGAATGAGGAGTAAGCCTCTTCCCTAGGGTCTTCCTTGTTTAGCTTTAGGACTATAGATTTGAGTATGTTTATCCTATATTATATGGCTGTTTTCCACCTAAAAGTGAGCCAGAAAATCTGGGCTCAGGGGGTTCTGCAGAGACTGATGAATCAACCAAGGACCATGCATGGAGAGGACCTAGACCCTTCTCAGATGTACCTTAAGGGCAGTTCCGTCTCCATGTGGATTCCCTATTAAGGCAAACAAGGGCTGTCTCTGACATAAACTCAATGGTCTGCTCTTTGATCACCTTCCCCTGGCAATGGGACCTAACTAGGCCACAGAGAAAGAGGTTCCAGAAAGTCCTGATGAGACCTGATAGGTTAGGGTCAGATAACAGGGGAAGAGGACAGATCCTACCAGTGGACCAGGGGAGGGACATGAGGAGCAGGGGGGGGGAGAGGGGGAAGGGACATAGGGTGGGATTGGAGGAAATGCGGGAGGGGCTAGAGTTGGCGTACAAATTGAATAAATTGTAATAAATAACAATACTAAATTAAAAATATGTTATTAAAAAACTGCTGAGCTATTCCTCTCTCCAATCTTCTCCTCCCCAAACCAACTGTAAAACTTGGCCCTTGGCAAGGGAGATTGCTCAACAGGTAAAGGTATTTGCCATAAAACCTAATGTCTTGATTTCAATCCCCAGGATCCATATAGTGGACAGAGAGAAGATAACTTGTTAAAGTGTCCTATGACTTTTCTGACTACAATCCACATGTAGTGTGTGCAAACCCACAAGCGAATGTGTACATTTCCACACACAAAAAATTAAACAAATGTAATAAACTTGGTTTTAAAATGAGAATTTCACAAGGACCTTCTCATCATGAAAATATTCTAGATGCTCCCACCATAACCTTGAATGTCCCAGTCTTTTGATACACTTGCAAAGCAGATATCCCAGAAATGACTTTGAAACAAGAAACTTTCACTTTTATCATCCCAGTTGACTGAGGATCTGTACTGATTTTCAACCAACTAAAAAGGATACCCTTGAGGGACATCTGGATGGTTTCCAGGTTCTGCCTATTACTAATAAAGTTGTTAAGAACATGGTTGAACAAATGACCTTATTGTATACTTGAGCATATTTTGTGTATATATATGCGGTATAGATGGATCTTGAGGTAGTGTTATTCCTAATTTTCTGAGAAAGTGACAGATTGTTTTCCAAAATGGTTGTACAAATTTACATTCCCATCAACAATTGAGGAGTGTTCCCCTTTGTCCACATCCTCTCCAGCATGTGTTGTCACTTGAGTTTTTGATCTTAGTCATTCTGATGGGTGTAAGGTGAAATCTCAGGGTCGCTTTGATTTGCATTTTCCTGATAGCTAAGGATGTTGATCATTCATTAAGTGTTTCACTGCCATTTGATATTTCTCTACAGAGAATTCTTTTTATCTCCATAACCCATTTTTAATTAGATTACTTGATTTGTTGCTTTTTTAACTTTTGAATTCATTATTTATTCTGGATATTAGCTCTCTATCAGATATAGAGTTGGTGAAGATCCTTTCCCAATCTGTAGGTTGTCGTTTTGTTCTGATGACAGTGTTGCTTACTTTACAAAAGCTTTTCAGCTTCATGAGGTCCCATTTATTGATTGTTGATACTAGAGCCCATGCTGTTGGTGCTCTGTTCAGGAAGTTGTCTCCTGTGCCAATGAGAACAAGACTGTTCCCCACTTTTTCTTCTAACAAATTTACTGTGCATGGTTTTATGTTGAGGTCTTTGATCCACTTGGAGTTTAGTTTGTGCATGGTCATATATATATATATATATATATATATGGATATATATATATATGGATCTATTTGCATATGTCTACATGTAGACATCCAGTTAGACCAGTATCATTTATTGAAAATGCTATCATTTTTTTCATTGTATGGTTTTGACTCCTTTGTCAAAGAACAAGTATTCGCAAGTATGTGGGTTTATTTCTGGTTCTTCTCTTCAGTCCCATTGATACACCATTTTGTTTCTATGCCAGTAGCCAGAATATGGAAACAACACAAATGTCCCTCAGTTGAGGAATGGATACAGAAAGTGTGGTACATTTACACAATGGAATACTAGTCAACAAGGAAATCATGAAATTTGGAGGCAAATGATGGGACCTAGAAAAATATCCTGAATGAGATGACACAGAAGCAGAAAGACACAAATGCAAATACTTACTTATAAGTGGATATATGACATATACTATAGGATAAACATACTAAAATCTATATTCCTAAAGATGCTAAATAACATGGAGGACCCTAGGGAAGATGATCAATCCTCATTCAGAAAACAAATGAGATAGACATCTGAAGTAGGAAAAACAAAAACAGGACAGGAGCCTACCACAGAGGGCCTCTGAAAGACTCTACCCAGCAGGGTATTGAATCAAATGCTGAGACTCATAACCAAACTTTGGGCAGAGTACAGGGAATCTTGTGAAAGAAGCAGGAGATAGTAAGACCTGGAGGTGACAGAAGCTCCACAAGGAGAGCAACAGAACCAAATATCTGTGCACAGAGGACTTTTCTGAGACATATATTCCAACCAGGGCCTATTCATGGAGATAACCTTAGAACCCCTGCACATACATAGCCCAGGTCATTCTCCAAGTAGGTTCGCTAGTAATGGGAACAGGGACTGTCTCTGACATGAACTCAGTGGCTGGCTCTTTGATCACCTCCCCATGAGGATGTGCAGCTTTACCAGGCCTTAGAGGAAGACAATGCAGCCAGTCCTAATGAGACCTGATAGGCTGGGATCAGATGGCAGTGGACGAGGACCTCCCTATCAGTGGACATGGGGAGGGACATGGGAGGAGAAGAAAAGGGCAGGGTAGGATTGAGAGGTGACGATGGAGCAGGATACAGCTGGGATATAAAGTGAATACAAGCTAGGGGCAGATGGAAGGGGAAGACCTCCCTATCAGTAGACTTGGAAAGGGGCAGGGAGGAGATGAGGGAGGGATGGTGAGGTTGGGAGGGAATGAAAGAGGGGGCTATGGCTGGGATACAAAGTAAATAACCTGTGATTAATATAAAAATAAAAATTATAAAAAATTAAATATAACCTGAAAAATATCTTGTAATAATCAAAAAATTAAAAAAAATATATTTAAAAATTCCATACTGTTGATGCTATCCTTGCTTGGGGCCATTAAATTCTAATTGGTTACTGTCTGGGGTTTCTTAGTAAGTTTAGAATTACAGGTTTACTAATTAGTAAACATGTGCATATAGAAAATGGAATTATTTAGAGTTCACAGAATAATTTGGATCAACTATTGTGAGGTCTGTCGTAGCAGGAAACAATGTCTGGACTATCCCCTTTTTCGGGCTTGTATCCGATTATTGGCCTAGAGCCTTCTCATGAATCATTTACAAGCCTGTATGATGAATGTTCATCATAAAAAAGTTATTATGAGATAAATGAATTTCAATATCACTGTTAGGTTTACTCCCACAGTCAATAGAACACAAAGATAAAGAGAGAAACTTTGAGAAGGCAGTTTCTCCACATTTATGAACCTTTAAAAACCACATACAGTCTTCAGACATGGTTTAGAAAATAATACTAGGAATAGTTGGACTATGAAGCCTGAATTGTATTGATTTCTACACAATATCTGCAATTGATAGCTAAGTTTTATGTTTCCTTTAGATTCTTTCAAATATCTTTAAACATCTTGAAAATAGAATTAAATTATTTCCTTTTACTTCATTTCCTTCTCTAACTTTTCCCATGCCACATCCCTAGCTTTTTAGTATACAAAGCTTACCTTTTCAATAAAGAAGCTGAAAAATTAGGAAGCTATTATCTCTGCCTTAAATTAAATTAAATATGATTAGGGAAGATATTTGCCAACATATGTACTTTGAGTTATGTTTCTCTATCCAATCCATTACAATGACCACACATATTTAAAATCACAGTCTTATTTAAATTCATCATAATATTGTCTGAAAGTAAAGCAAGTGGAATAAGTCTTCTGCAAGAACCAAGTGGGGATGCTTACATAACCATTAGCTTTTCTTCCAGTGTTGGATGTTAGCTTTATTTTAAAATGAGCTCAGGGGAGAATTAGAAGTAGATCTAATGCAGGAAGAGAAATTTCTGGTGATCATCTGAAGGGAAGAAAGATGGATTTTAATTGCTGTTGAAATCACATTCAACTCAACTTTCATTTTTTTCATCAAATTTGGGAAGTTCTAGATTCTGGCAAACAGTGGTATGTCAAACTTCTGCAAGATCTATATATATGCCATCATTTGTGACTTTTTTATTTGGGCTTTCTCAGGTGAGTGCTGACTCCTCGAGTAGTGCTTTGCTATTCTATCACTGACAGCTACAGCGCATGAATTAGGAACATGATTTGACAAGCAAGTCACCATGACAACTTGGAAACACCAGTACTATATTCCATGTTATGTCATCTTGGTTTGAAGCATGCACCATTTAAAACTTTGTCTCAAAATTAAATGACACATTAAAATCTATGTTCTAAAAATGTGCCTGATTATAAACATGTTTTAGAAATTAAATTTACTGTTTTCTATGCTGAAGGAAGATGGCTTTTGTTTTCTTCTAAGTGAACATTTTATGGACTATGTCCATCTGGAAGCTGTTTTTTGCTGTTGGGATGAGGTTACTTCTGGTAGAATTCATATGCAGTAAATAAGGAAGAACAGCAAGTTCCCTTTCAGTTTATTCTGTAAAGCAAGACTGTGCAAGGCAGGATTGCCTCCATGTGTGTAATCTTCAAGAGGCCTTCCTTTGAAAAATGTACCTGGAGTAGCTCTAGTCTCCATCCAATCTGTTTAGTATTTTAAAAAGTACTTGATTAATTTCACTGTTATTATATTTATATGTCAGACAATAGAACTAAAATAAATGTAATCTTTTACTATCGTCTATGTAGGTTCTGTCTGCTGGGATACTGAGGTAAAGAAGTGAAAAAAGATTTAAAAGTATTTTATTGGGCAAGTGCTAATACACTTCTTTGATACATGCAGAATCAATTCATAATATTTCATTTTAATTCTTACCTCTTAGATTTACAGGGCTTTATTTCAGATTTCTACATTGAGTGTACCATAGATCTAGTTTCTTATCTTAGTTCTTCAGAATGTAAGAGAGATTAAATGAAAGAAGTAGGCTGAAAACTAACTTTAATAATAGTCTGTATAAATATGTAAAATATTTTAACATTAACATGAATATCTTGTGTTCCTGACTATGTTTATTTCAACATATACTATCTTGAAATTATAACATATAGCTTCATTATTCAATTAAGTACTTCCACAATCAGGTGTTATTTTAATAATGAACATATATTCATTTAGCAGCAAAATCATTCATCACATCTTAAATTTTGTTTGTATAAAAAAATCTTTAAGGAGGAAAATTGTTTATTAGGTAAATTTGTTTGAGGCCAAGCCTGACACTGTGGTTAACCCTGACACCTGACTTCAATCCCCAGAGTCCACATGGCAGAAGGAAAAGACCAATGGACACAGCATCCCCTCTCTTCTACATGTGTGCTCTAGAATCCATATGCCTCTAAACAAATAGAGAGAAAATAAAATATATTAATTCATATAAAATAACTTTTTAAAGTGTATATCAGATACTTAAATTAACAGATGAGTAATTGTCCTAGACTAGCTGCCAGGATTACAGGGCTGACAAAATGCTTGTTTATCTGTGAAATTCCTCTTTCTTCAATAGATTCCAATGTCTTGGGATTTTTTTTTGTAATTTTTTTTCTCCATAGTTTAATGAATCACTGAAGCCATTAATTTGTGGATACTTGGTAGACCGGAGGTAGGTTAGGAATGAGAACATTGGGTTCTATCAAGTGCAGAGCTAACCCCGTGTTGAAAACTCTTGACAGTTTCAGTTACAGCAGCTTTCAGAGATAGTAACTGTCATCTCCAAAAAAGCCTGGAAATGAACTTGACATGTGTCTGAGACTCAGAATGCTTCATGATTAATGAAAACAGGATAAATATTTCTATCCCATTGTTCAGTCAAAACACAAATTATACATGTGGAGGAGCCCATTTAACTTATATTATTTTAATGAAAGTAAGACCAATTTATTACCCACAAGATAGTAGTTTGATTCTTACAAAATTTAAAATAATTCCCCTGTTATATATTTCCAGATATATTTTAAAATTTTTTATTAAAATATAATCACATCATTCTACCTCCTTTCTACGCCTATCCCTTCAATACTTCCTGTTCTCAAAACTTCATGACATCTTCCTCTTATCCATTGCTGTTACATAAACATAAAGACCAGTAAACATAAAAATATAGACCTCTGAGCTCATTTCATGTTGCCTGCACAATAATGATATTTTATTCATTCTTTGAGAATTTCATGCATGTTCATTATACACTTGGGCCATATTCCAGCACCTTTTCTTCCCACCAAGGCCCAGCTCTGTCCAACACTTACCTTACCTTTCATATCTTTCTCCTGTGTGCTCTCTCTCCATCTCAGAACTAGGAATTCAAGCCATTCTGCATCAACCCTTGATGATTTGTTACTGGATATTTTTTTCATATCTATCTTAAACGTACTGATCAAAATTACACTGTATTTAAATACATACGAAAAGTGCAATGATAAATAAAGGCTTAATTTTGATTCACACTTCCATATAGTCCATTCTTGTGATAACATCACCATTGCATGAGCTCAAGGCAGCTGCTGACATTAAGTTACAGTTAGGAAGCAGAGGAAGATGGATATTTGCGCTCAGCTTGCTTTGTCCCATTTATTCAGTTCAGATCTCCAGTACATTGAAGAAATAGCACCCACTTTGAAAGCACATCTTATCACTAACCTAACTAATCCCACACAGGCATGCTTGAAGGCCTGTCTGTTTATTGATGAGAGATCCTAAAAGGTTGCCCAACAACATTAACAATTGCGGAGACCTACTTCGATATGTTCTATTTTTCACTACCTAAAAATACTTTCATTCCTAACTAAAACTATGAAAGTTACAGTATAAGTGAAATTCAGTGATTTTTTTCAAATGCCATCCCTATCATTTCCACAATAATGACATAAATAAAATATAAAGTTGAACCCTTTATCAATCAAGTGGTGCAAAGAATCAACAGGTCAGGCTAGGAACGTTTGCTATCACAAAATCTCTGTATGTTCACAGAATAGAAACTGGAAATTTACATATTCAGATTTCCAGAAGGAAACCTTACAGATCTTGGGCAAATGTTTGTTTTTTTTTTAATTTGTTACACAGAATATTAATATTTGGTAAATATTTGTAAAATTTTTAAGAAACTGAATAAATATGTCTTTATGAAAAATCGTTGTAAGGTAGACAGATTTTGTGATATATTGCAAGTTTAGCTTTATCAATATTTACCAATAGTTCGAGTGAACTTCGACTTTGAAGATGATGCAAGTTTGAAAAAGGCTGGAGTAGTCAATTTATCTCAGAGATTTTCAGATAACATAGCGTAAAGTAAAATATTTGAATATGAAAGTGAAAAAAAATAAGATTTTATTTTAGGATAAGACAACCTATCAGTAAATCTGAGAAAACTTGAAGTGAATCTTTTTTATTAAAATTGTAAAGGTTAATTGAATGCCAGGTCAATCGTGAGTTAATGGGCTTAAGTGGTTATTAAAAGTGGAGTACAGTTTTTTTGGCTGATGATAGAATACAAGGCCTAAAATGTGTTGCCACTGATGATATACCTTGATTAGTGAGCATATGAAACCTTAGTGTTTTATAAGTGATGGACATGAGCGTCATTAAGAGGCGCTAGGAAGACAAAGGATATATGGAGGAGGGAGCCATATAATTAATTTCAGCTGGTTTAATTGCTTAATTCCATGTCCTATGATGTCTAATCTAAAACTCTGACATATATTGCCAAATAATTTCTCAAACTTTTTGTATAAAATATTAAAATATCAATAATAAAGTAGTTAATTTATAAAAATAACATTTAAAAACAATACATGAATGCTATAACGTTACACATAGGGATGTTCAGAAGGTGTCCTCAGAATATGACTATAAGTAAATTTTCAGATAGATTTCTATTGATAAACAAAAGGTATTATAAAATTAAAACATGCAAGAGACCATAATTCCTTAAAAGATAATTATTGGGTAAATCAGCTACACTTCAGGACAGACACCACGCTCAGGAATAATGTCAGTCAGCATAAACTAGAGTGCTTTTTTATTTTAAATTTAATTTTATTGGGTTTTTTGAAGAGAGAATATAAAGTTGAAAAGGTAGAGAGGTAGGGTTGGCAATCTGAAAGGAATTGTGGATAATAAATGACTGTGGTCAAAATATAATGCATTGGATTGTCAGAGAATCAATAAGAACATTGCTTAAAAATAAAACAAAAATTAATGAAAAGAAGTTATTTGGGAGTAGGTTATTGGATTTAATGAACTCTTCAATAGTTTTCATAATTACCAATTCCTGACCGGTAGGCACTTAAGTGCCTTCAATTCTGTGTTTTCTGCTTAAATATTATAATAATTAATATCAAGGATAGCCTATGAGACAGTGTAAAATAATTAACTGTATGAATTAGTCCTGTTAACTCGATATGATATGCAATCAGGATGACCTGAATGATTTTTAAACTTCTTTTAAGTTTTGGAAAAATTGATTCATGAGTAAAGTTTATATTTTACATGAACCATTGTGTTGTCTACTAGCAGAGAAACTGACAAAAAAATTATAGCCCTAATTTTATAATTTAATGAATTAAATTATGGCAATGATCTTAGCTACACTAATATTTCAAAGAACATAAAACAATTCACTTGAAAATTCAGTAACCAGTGAGTTTCATATAATTATATTGTGATTTTTGACACTTCAGAGTTTCAGAAACATAATTTTTAATAAATTTTGGGAAGTTCATACATGACCACTAAATCTACTGCCCCTCTCTCTCTCCTTTATAACTCTTCCTCCCTCTGAGAAATACATAGTTTCTTCTTTGAGTATTTTATATCTAGATATGGATAGATAGATTGATACATACATAGATATAGTTATAGTTATATATAAAACTATATTTATAGTTATCTAAGTTATCTATCTATCTATATATACATAGATATAACCCAATGAGATCATTTAGCTTTGTTCCTATGTGCATGTGTCCAGTTTTAACAGTGGCCAAGTTTGGTACTGAAGAGAGAAAAGAGCAATTACTTACACTTTAGTGAGCAGTTGCATACTAAAATTCAAAGAACCTCTTTTCTGTATCGTGATACAAATCTGTATCACTTAACCATTCCTGACCTTTGCTTTTTGTTTTTGCCACATCCCTTAAAAGGCCACAGGTTCACTGAGACAGATTAACCATAGTACTGTTTATAAAGACTGTTTATAAAATATTTCTTGCATAAATTAATTTTCCACCCTATTTTAAGACAGTGACCATATCTATGTTTTTAAATTTATTGAACGATTTTAAGGGGCAGTTGAAATAGTTAAAGTCAAACAAAATAAATGAACTTTCCAGGACATATAAATATGTAATTGTAAAAACTTCTCTCTTTAACAAAGGGAAAAGAAATTAAAGGGAGGCTGGAAAGATAGCTTCATGGTTAAGAGCACTGAATCATTTTCCAGAGGATCTAGGTTCAATTGCCCGCATCCAAAAGGCAGCTCAAAACGATTTCTCAACTTTGCACCAGACAAGTATAGGGTTCACAGACATGTATACACACAAAATATTCATACATAATAGTAAAGAGAAAAATAAAGTATCTATTAATAATTTCGGTTTGTTCTAACCAGAAACAATGGCTTATAATAAATAACCAGAAATTCTCCTTTTCTTTGGTGTTATCTGTTTCTAAGAAGGAAAACTAAGAAACAATCTGTATAACACAGTTCAACTGTAATAAAAATTTTGTCATATTGTAAAGGTAGTGATTAGTGATACTTTATTATTGACAAGAATATTTTAGTGTTGTTTGCTCTTGGAGATATGCATATGAACTTATTAAAAGTTTCAAAGTTGTAACTGTTATTTGTGGTTATAGAGTTTGGAATTTATGTGTCTAAACAGCTTGCTTCAAAAATGATAGTTTCTGACTTACCTGAGGACTTTGTTATAGTTACAAATTGATTAGCATAGATATCCATCCATCCAAATTCTGTTTCTTATGACACTGTCCATCTATGTAAGACTGGATGGATATTTTCTCAATTTTAACGATTTTTAATAGCTAACTATTATCTAACTATCATCCTGATATTCAAATATTGTTCAATTATATGGTTCATAGAGATCCTAGAAGAGGGAGAGCAAAGAAACATCCTACTGTGACTCAAGATTTTTATAATTAATTTTTAAATTACAGTTTATTCACTTTGTATTCCATCTGTAACCCCCTCTCTCCTCCCCTGCCAATTACATCGACCCTCCCTCATCTCCATCGATAGGGAAGGTTCTCCTCCCCAACCATCTGACCCTAGCTTATACAGTCTCATCCAAACTGGCTGTATTGTCCTCCTCTGTGGCTTGGCAAGGCTACTCCCCCATCCAGGGGAGGCGGTCAAAGAGCTAGTCACTGAGTTCATGTCAGAGACAGTTCCTGATCCCCTTACCAGTGTACCCACTTGGATACTGAGCTGCCATAGAAGGAGGACCCTGGGTAAGATGATCAATCCTTACTCAGAAAGGCAAACAAGAAGGACATTGGAAGAAAGAGAAAACAAGAAACAGGACAGGAAACAGAGGACCTCTGAAAGACTCTACCCAGCATTGCATAAAAGCAGATAATGAGTCTCATAAACAAACTTTGGGCAGGGTGTAGGGAATCTTAGGAAAGAAGAGGAAGATAGTAAGACCTGGAGAAGATAGGAACTGCACAAGCACAGCAACAGAACCAAACAATCTGACACATGAGTCTTTTATGAGACTGATACTCCAACCAAGGACCATCCATGGATATAACCTAGAACCCCTGCTCAGATGTAGCCCAAGGCAGTTCAGTATCCAAGATTTTCTATTCTTCCTAAAGACAAAAGCTACTGTTGATCATGTTGGTGGTAAAGATATGCAGGTCCTATAAATATTCAATATTGAATACATATACAAAAATACTTTGGCAAATAATAAATGTTGTAATATGGATGTGTCTCCATAAACAAAATTATCATGTTTTATAGACAAATGACTTACATTTCATTGAGTCACTAATATGTATAAAGTTAACACCATAGTCTCAGGAAAAAGAAAATGTCAAAGAACATTTTATGGTACCATTTTGAGTTGTTTATGAGACATATTCTCTGAGTGGCAGAAATATAACTTTTCTGCAGTGAATTTATTGACAGGATTAGGTGTTCCCTAATTTATGACTGGTGATTCCTCCTGTCATGTGAATACTCATAAGGAAATGCCCTAGCACAGCTACCCAAGTTAGGCAAAATATAGTTTTCAAAAACTAGAAAAACTTTGCATACCCACTGCTGGCCTCCTGTTGATCTAGTAGTAGCCTGGGTAGCTCTGTGCTTTAATCATCATTCCAAGTTACTTGATTTTAGTATCAAACTGGTAAGTAAGACATTTTAGTTTTCATTGGAGGATTTGAGTAGTTAGTTACATATCAGAATGAAATTCAAACACCTGTCAGCTAAAGTACTCCCTTTTATGTTATATTTTATGTGAAAGCGGAGTGAATTTTCCTTACTGAAAACAATGTGGCAGAGCAAATGGATCTCTGATTGTGTAAGTGTTCGAAGAGTGCAGTAATTCCAGAGTATGCCCTTAAGTAGAGAGTAAACACAAACCTGTTTTCATGAAATGTATTCCTTTATAAGTTTTGTAACTCTTTGTTTCAGTTATCCACATCATTATTCATATTATTATTGTTGTTATTTATTACAATTTATTCACTTTGTATCCTGGATGCAAAGTGTCATCTTTTTAATAACACATTTGCTAAAAATATTTATAATATACTAATTTTCTAGGTTGTAATTTTATTATGAATTTATGATTAGCATTCTGTTTTGCAAAAATACTTCTTTATATAAAGCCATAGGGGACATTTAAAATCTAGTACCAGAAATTATTGGTCTTGTACAATGGAATTTCGATCTAATCTCTTTAATATATAATTAGCCTTTTATTTCATTATTTTGAGAAGAAAAATTGCAGCAATTCAATAAGCTTAGTGAATAAACACAAAGTGCACATAAACAGCAATCTTTGAAAATCATTAATTTGGTATTTAAAATTTATATGTTTCTACTTGAACCATGTCCATAATATCACATCTCATTAGGCAAGCACAGTATTTTTTTACGAATGTGCTTACAATGTACATATGCATATTTAGGTTGTACATGTTCATAAATGGATATTATTTTGTGTGTATTTTATTTATATGAATGATTTAACAACTGAAGAATGAAATTCAAAGCTTAAAAATAGTTCTGCAGGTAAAGCTCATACTTTAATCTTTCTCTTGTTGTTGCTAAAGGAAGACAAACTAAAATTAGCGAACTGATTTCTACGAAATTTTGGCTCTCAAGCTACTGATAGAAAAAAAAAGGAAAAATTTAATTAGAAATAGATAGAATTTTTTTCTTTTTCAATCTTTTTTTAATTTAAATTTTTATATTAATTACACTTTATTCAATTTGTATCCCAGCTCTAGCCTCCTCCCTCATTCCTCCCAATCCCACCCTCTCTCCTTCCTTTCCTCCCATGCCCCTTTCCAAGTCCACTGATAGAGTAGGTCCTCCTCCCATTCCTTCTGACCCTAGCCTATCAGGTCTCACCAGGACGGGCTGCATTGTCTTCCTCTGTGGCCTGGTGAGGTGCTCCAGCATCAGGAGGAAGGTCCAAAAGTCATAGATCCCAAAGAGTTGAGAACCCCACAATTGAATAAAATATTTTATCTTTACTCACCATGCATTTGTTACAGTCATAGAAAACTGACTTGCACAGGCATACATCTTACCAAATTCTGTTCCCTGGGGCAGTGTCCCTATTTGGTAAAACTGGTTGAAACGTCTCTAATTTGTAACCATTTTAATATCTAATATCATCTAAATCTTGGCTTGATACTCCTTTATTTATTTGCTTATTCTTCAATAATCAGCCCAAATAGTTAAATAATTTAAAACACATCTTACCAGGATCCCTAATACCTGACTTACAAGTATGCTTTGTTATCATTTCAGGCTTTTAAATTTCCATTAAATTTTACCCTTGCTTGGAATGTTGGTGGGAGATGGCTAAATTGGGATACAGAGTGAATAACTGGTAAAAATAATAATTATAATAATAATTTAAAAGGAGAAAATGGCAGGTATGGCCTTTGTAAGCTCCTCTCTTGTCCTGAAAGACATATGAAGTGAAGTAGGTCAAATTATCCTCAGTCATTTATTGAGCAAACATTTAAATTTTTATTTTTTATATTAATTACAGTTTATTTTCTTTGTATCCCAGCTGTATCCCCCTCACTCATTCCCTCCCTCTTCCATCCTCCCTCCCTCATCTCCTCCTTACCCCTCTCTAAATTCACTGATACGGGAGGTCCTCCTCCCCTTCCATCTGACCTTAGCTTATCAAGTCCCTTCAGGACTGGCTGCAATGTCCTCCTTTGTGGCAAGGCTGCTTCTCCCTCAGGGGTGGAGAGGTCAAAGAACCAGCCACTGAGACTGTCAGAGACAGTCTCTGTTCCCCTTACGAGGGAACCTACTTGGATCCTTAGCTGCCATGGGCTCCATACAAGCAGGGGTTCTAGGTTATATCTATGCATGGTCCTCGGTTGCACAATCAAATATATCTGGACACAGCGGTCTTTTCTGAAGCTGATTTTCCAAGCATTATTCTTATAAAAATAAATCATCCACAATGGAAGAAAACATAGCCAGTTTCGATGAGACCTTATAGGCTAGGGCCAGATGGAAGTGGAGGAGGACCTCCCCTATCAGTGGACTTGGGGAGGGACAAGGGAGGAGATGGGGATATAGGGTGGGATTAGAAGGGAATGAGGGAGGGGACTACAGCTGGGATACAAAGTAAATAAACTGTAATTAATATAAAAAATAAAAATTAAATAAAAACCATAAGCCATACCATTTATTGAGTGACTTTTATTTACTCCCAATAGCTGAGTAGTAGAATTTCTACTTGCCATTACATGTACACCACAATCAACTCTCTATGCTTGCTTTGCTTTATTTCTACGTAATATAGATAGACTACTTTCTTCTCATGCAGAGTTCATTTGCACTATTTTGTGTATACGAATAAACTAAGAAAGTATATCATTTGTTTAATCTGTATAATCTGGCTGATCAATATTTGTGTGGGTGCAGGGTTTAGCACAATGTTAGCACAGGTTGAGCACATCTTCAAAAGATCTGTATCTGTAGTATCTATTCCTTCCCAAATTGTGTATTTATATTATCCTTCAAATACAATTTTGACTAATGGTATTTGCGTTTAAAATCAGGTATGCAGTTAGTGGCAATTCAAAATGCCTTACTATCCAAAGGATATTTTATATTCTTACATTGTGTGATCCAAGTTGTCCTGTCTTCTTATCATCACAGAAAATTCACTCAGAACTGAAATAACCAATGACCTTGAGTGTGGCGAGTCATCAGTCTTGCTGGAAAGATTTAACTGTGAATAATTGCCAGATTACTTCTGCTCTTTTAGCTCATCTCAAAATTGTCATCACCAGTGAATCATCACTGGGAGGCACTTTTAGACCAGTTATTCTTTTTCAGTTTGTACTCATAATTTAGGGTTTATTAGGTATGATAGAGGTGTCTCCCACCTATAGTTGTAAGTTGATCCCACACTTCATACTCACACATAAACCTGGACTTACATATATATGCTAGAAATGTGCCAAGTTTTTGAGTGGCAATAGTCAAGATTCTTTTGGTGATTTTTTTTAATAATGAAAATTATATAATATGAAAATTTTGCTATGATAAATTATATTTTCTACCCTAAAAGTCTGAGCTATTTAGATCTCCTCTTCCAAAGAAAACAATATCACTCATAGCCAAAGTTTTAAATTCTGAATTAAAAATTAAATAAATCAAAAAGTACAAATTGATTTTTAACATTCAAACAAAGTTCCTTTGTAGGAATTGTGTTTAAAAAGAGGATGAAATTTTTTTCTTTCAAAAATTTGAAAATATTCAATGCTACTCATGATTTTTGACAGTTTTAACAAAGCACCATGATCAAAGAAACTTATTTAAGAAGAGTTTATTGGGATTTAGAGTTTTAGTGTGTGAGTGCATGAATATCATGGCTGGAAGCACATCTTTAATCAGGATGGCACCTTGTCATTGGGGCATTACTTGAGAGCTTATGTCTGATCCATGGATACAGAGCTAAGTGGAATGGTGCATGCATTTGGAACCTCAAAGCCACACCATTGACACATCCTCCAGTAAGACCACACCTTCTAGTCCTTCCCAAACAGTTTTACCAAATGGAGACAAAGCATTCACATAAATGAGCCAATAAGGGAAATTCACATTCGATTAACCACAACTAGTGAGTCACTTTATTTTTTATTTCATCTGAGTATTTTTTACTTTATCTGACTTCAGTAATAACATTTCTTTCATTTTTTTCTATTTTTTACATAGAAGTAAATTTCAACAAGAGCTTTACTGTTCTAAATAGAATGAGAATGTGATATTCAGTCTGAGATAAATGTTCTCCAGCTATTTAAACACGGATTAATAAACTGAGTTTTACATGAGTTGATAGATACAATCAGGGCATTCAATCAGGATATGACTCTGGTTGTTTTGGAATCAGAGTCCTTTGTGCTAGGTTGGTATTTTGATTGGTTGGTAATTGCAGTGCTCAAGGGAACAAATATCACTTTTGATTTCAGGTAAGTGACTGGAGTGTGGCTTTCAGGAGCACACTTTATAAAATATGTCTTCTGAGCAGAGTAACAGGGCTCACTGAGGGGTCTCCTTTCAGAAAATAGAAACAATGTTATATCACAGCAGAAACCATGCCTGCTGTCACTAGTAACAGGCCATCAGTAGCTGCAACTTCAGCTACATAGCTTGATACTGTATTTAAACATTTTCAACTTCTCTACTTGTCTTTACTTCTTGCTCTTTCTGTTCCATCTTTTGCTCCATTCCTTCCCCATTACATTTTCTTTCACCCCTGTATTCCTTCTCCCTATTTTACTCCATCTCATTCTTCCTGGTGTATCTGATGGAGACCCTACAGTCCACCTTTTTCAAATATACACTACAAAGTCAGAAGAGTCTGAATTTATCAGATATTCAAGTAATATGAGTTTTGGATCAGGTATCCACTCTAGCACAGCCATGTGTGAAGGAGATCAAATCCAAAGAAGCTTTTCTACAGGCAGGCATACTCTAGAGTATAAAAGAGGCTGTATCCAGCAGATTGCATATTTTCTGTGGATACTTAATTTAAAGAAGAGCCACATTGGAGAACATAGGGCTATCTTTAACTCATATACTTTGTTGTTCTGTTATGGCAACTAAAACTGCTTTAACTGGTATGTGAAATTTTTTTATTCATCTTACATATCCTCATTATCCTAGTTGTTACATGTATTTTTTATAATTTATTGTATTTTATTCACTTTGTATCCTGGCTTTTGCCTTCTCCCTTGCCTCCTCCCAGTCCCACTCTCCCTTCCTCTTTTTCCCCTATGCGTCTTCCCTAGTCCACTGATAGGGGAGGACCTCTTTCCTTTCTATCTGACCCTAATCTACAAGGTCTCATCAGAGCTGGCTGCATCATCTTCCTCTGTGACCTGGTAAGGCTGAACCCCCAGGAGGAAGTGATCAAAGAGCTGATCTCTAAGTTCATGTCATAGACAGTTCCTGCGCTCCTTACTAGGGAACCCACATGGATAAATTGAGAAATAAAGAAAGAAGAAAAGACAGAAAGAGAGAGAATAGCAGATGGAAGAACAGCCTATACAAATGGAAAACTGAACTGAACGTCTAAGCTGAGTTAGTGTCTATAAGAATTATGGAACAGTTTATCACACTGCTTCTCCTTAGATAACTGTATTTCATAAAAATCTGAATTGTGAATAAACTTTTTTGCATTACTTTTTTCATTCTCTGACGTTTCTTTTGAACAAAGTGCTTTGATCATATTAACAATTCCTTTGACTAATCTCAGATCCACACATCCCTTCTCAAAACCCTTAATGTGGTGCCCTCTTCCTTTTAATGCTGGCAAGTACAATTGGTACTGCCCGTAATCTCTTTGATGAGTGGACTTGTACTGTCCTGTGGTCAAACCATGAATGGATACACTCTTACAATAATAATCCTTGTAGCAGTTTTTCATTGTCAGTAGTTACTTAGACAAGTATTCGTCTTTATTTCTTACCTCTTCTCACCAAGCTAAGATTTTCTTTATCTTGAGTATGCAATGTCGTAGTTCATGTTGTGTCAACTGCTGTGAATTCATATGTGCAAACTGCCCTTTTGTGTCATGAAAACACTTTTCTTGTCTTACACACCTTTTGACCCCATTTTCCCCAATGATTCCTTATCATTGGAATGAGGGGATGTGAGAAACATTTCCTTATTAGGGCTGAACTTTCTATACTTTGTCTGTCTCTCTCAATTCTGAACACGTGTGGTTTTTCCTGTTAATTGCCATCCTCTGTAAAAAGAAGCTTCTCTGGTGAGGGTTGACAGATGTAATAATCTGCATGTATGATGGAAAGTCATTAGAATTAAGTTTAATATACCATTTTAGCAGAGGAATAGACAAATTCTTGAACAATAAAAGTGCCAGGAGTGGATTTCAATTTGTGCATAAAGGTTTAATACTAGTAAGAGAGTGGTTGGTTACCTCCATAACATTTAAGCTACTCTTTCATCTGTTGGCGTGTCTTGACTGACTTGAGTTCTCTGGACTCACATATGGGTAAGATTGGCAATTACCTTTCTCTTCTAGTATCTATAACACATAGTATCTTCCAACACATGAAAGCTAGCCAGTCTATAAGAAGATTTAAAGTGAGCACTAGTTGTTTTGATTTTTCTATATTCTATGACACAGGTAAGTCACTTCAGGAATACAATTACAACTCCTTTACAAAGAAAACAGCTCCTCCATTTCAAAATAAATGAAAGATGGTTAAAAACACCTTCCATCCAAACAGAAGTAGTCACCTTAGCATCTTTTTTTTTTTGTGCATACCAGATTATCTTCAGTATAACGGATTTATTGTTTTTGAGCACTAAAGTTATACCACATTTGTTTCTCTAGAACATATTTCATCTTTAGCTTTTATATCGATAATTCTACTACATACAGATTATCATGAATATATTTTACATACATTCAACTACACTGGAGTTTCCAAATATTAACTCATTCTTTTTTTTTTGGTATTTTTTTAATTTATTTATTTTTATCTCAATCACAGGTTAGGTACTTTGAATCCCAGGCGTAGCCCCTTCCCTCAGTCCTTTTACCTATTATAAGCTAGTCCCCAACTAGTATTCACTGTCTAGAGACTGATATTTCTGCTCACGATATTATGCCAGACGCCAGGGAATTATTCTTAAACTTGACTCTTCCTCACATCTCCCGTGTAATCCATTTAGCAATCCTTTTGATTCTAACTCATACATATTCTGAAATTGTTTCATGTCTATTTCTGTCACACAAATCCAACTGCAGTGTTTTACATTATTCTTGAAATTTCAATTTATTCTTCATGCTGAAACCAAGAGAATATTTTAAGACTATCGCCTAATCATATCAATTGTTTCTCAGCTTCTCTGTGGCTCAGAATAGTGCCAGTTGTTTATCAGTGACATGCCAAATCTTCCTGATAACCCATGTTGCTTGCTTCCTGAAAATCAGATGCATTCTCAGCTGTCCCTGCATAATGCTTCCTCATGTCCCAGTCTGTTCCCAGTGCAGAAATACTTCTTCCTATCGCTTTTTGTGGATTCATCCACTTCCTCATTTAAACAAATCCCAAAAGTTATTCCTTCGGAGTGCCTCACCGGACAATTCGGTATACCTATAAACAATTTTTATTCTTGGTTGCTTTCTCTTGAAAATTATTCTAATAAAAGAAGTTTGCATTAATCTTTAAATATCTTCCTTTGCCAACACCGTGTAAGTCAAGGGAATTAAGAGTACCTATCCTATAAAACTACTCTATCTCATCATGACTACCATGGTATCTTACAGAAGGGGATACTCAAGTATATCCATTTTTCAAGTACAATATGAGTAAATAAAAATGGATAGAAAGAGATTAAGAAGATGTTCTTGAGAATTAGATACATATGAGATATATAAACATAATCAAATGTGGTGTAAAGTTTGGAATTACTTCTTGTTTACACAGCAGCACAGTGAATGCTCTGTCCAGAGGTACATTCATCATGCTTTATTAAGACCCAAAAATTCAGTATCTTCTAAAAATTGTGACTTATAAATGATTATAAATGCAAATGGCAATAGATTCTAACTATGTCTATACAATTGAATGAACTGTGAAGACAGGTCTTCAATGCACACACTGAAGAAAAACAGAAGGAATTTGCAGTGTTGTTCTGCAGGATATTACATGCAGTTTTAGGGACCAAGCAGGGAAGTGCAGCTAGAAGTTGACTCAGTATATAGCAGAGTGCATCTCTTAATGTTTCCTAAACTGTACTTTTACTAGTTGCATAGTTTAAACAAGAAGTTCGGAAGAATATCAAATATGATGTTATCATCAATAAGTTGTTAACCATAATATGTTTATTTAGATAGAGACTTTGCCTGAAAATATTTACATGTCATGGATACGGTGACAAATAAGTATAATTCTAACCCTTAAAACTATGAGACAGTAGGATGTTCTTTTTTTATTAATTACACTTTATTCACTTTGTATCCCCCCATAAACCCCTCCCTCCTCCCTTCCCAATCCCATCTTCCCTCTCCCTTCTCCACATATGCCCCTCCCCAAGTCCACTGATAGGGGAGGTCTCCCTCTCCTTCCTCTGATCCTAGTCTGTCAGCTCTCCTTAGGAGTGTCTGCATTGTCTTCCTCTGTAGATGCTCTATAATCGCTGGAATACATAGTGGGACACAGCACCAAAAAAGAAATGATCACCTCATTTCAATAACCATTTTTTCTGATTTTTTTAAAAAATTCCAGACAGATTGAAGAAGTTTCCCATATTTAGTTTGCATGAAATTCAGATGTAGTATTTATACCCGCCACTCTACCTGATATTAGAGTCATGTTATTAACAATTGTTTACTAACTGTTGTATTGTTAGAGACAGAAAGTTAAAACAAAAACAAAAACAAAACAAAACAAACAAAAAACCTTAAACCCTCTTCAATCCCTTTCATCTTTGACCAGATAGCAAAGCCTAGCTTTATTTTTCAAAAACACTCATTGCTGGATGAGAGAAAATCGAATTTTCAGGATGAGCAAAACAAAAATAAATAAACAAAATTGTGTTCTCCTACTTGTATTTGTTCCTTTGCTGGGGGAAAAATACTTGAGCAAAGCATTTTAGGAAGGAAGAAAGGAAAGAAGGGTTTATCCTGGCTCACTGTTCCAGAGCACAGTCCATTACGGTGGGAAAGTCTGTGAAGAAGCCTCTTACCACAGCTGGGAACACTGTGTTTTC
This sequence comes from Pachyuromys duprasi, assembly GCA_028658305.1. Classification (NCBI taxonomy): domain Eukaryota; kingdom Metazoa; phylum Chordata; class Mammalia; order Rodentia; family Muridae; genus Pachyuromys; species Pachyuromys duprasi. The sequence continues at coordinate 91,976,947 of CM053764.1, forward strand.
TGTTAGGAACCAGAGCATGGATTTCCAGTGCTGTTTTCTTTTTCCTTTTGTGTTCAGGTAGGTTCCCAGCCAATGGAATAGTTTTGCTTATATCTTGCATAGGCATCCCTACTTCACTTATCCTACCTAGATAATCCCTCTCAGGCAAGGCCAGAAGCTTGTGTCCTAGGTGAATCCAAATGTTGTCAAGTGGACAGTTGACAGTATATTGTAACCATCACATCGACCCATAGTATTATACTCATTTGCTTTCCCTTTGGAGAACGAATTTTTGCTACTTTAATTTAAATTGAAATAGCCATCTCATTCAAAACATTATAAAGATGTTGAAATAAGAGAATTGACCATGCTTTAAAGTAGCCTTTTCAGCTGGTAAGCTTTTAAGTGAGAGCATGTTACCCAAATGTAACTCCTGCTGACATATGTACATTTAAATAGCATAAAATCTTTTAATAAACGTAAATGTCCAATTTTGGTAATTGATAAATCAATTAGTTCTCCAGTGGTGAGGTTTAGACTCTGATATTTTGAAAGCTGCTTTAGGGACCCAAATACAGCCTTGGTTGCAAACAACTGCCGCCTGCTGCTGTAAGTGTAAACTCCACCTGCGACCTGCTATAACATGCTGAAAAGTGTGCGGCGAAGTTCCCAGCACAAAATATTACTTATGTAGAGGTTAACAATTATTAACAGTGCTAACCTACCATCATTATCATTGGTGTTTCCTTTAGTTTAGAATGTAGCAACAGTTTCTTCTTCCCTGCATCTTTATACTCCCATGCATAACATAAATCTTTTTTAAAAAATTATTGTTATTGTTCTGAGAAAAACATTAACATTATTACATTTGACATTTTATTGTGTGAACAAGTAGCTGAGATGTTTTCAAGGGTATTGGAATATCATTATGAATACCTTTTTTCTCACTTCTCCCACCTTGTTAATTGTGTTAGGTCATCTTCTAGCTCATCCATTTAGTTACCTACTCGTTTAAACTATTATATTTCAGCCATATCAGAATTTTTACCTTAGTCTTTATGTCAGCACCCTAAGGTTGAAATTCTTGGCTATCACACAAGACAAAATAACTAGTTTGAAATAAATGTTGCTAATAAAATTAATAATTACTTCAGCAAATCATGTTAATTTAGTTAATCAATAATAATTATGAATTTTCTAATTTCAAATTATTTCAAATTCTCTTTTAGAGATTCTACTAAAATCTAAATAATAATGCTATTCACAACAAAATTCTGAAACAAAATAAAAATTACAGTCATTGTTTCACTTCTCTAGATAATCACATTCAAGCATAATACATGAAAAGTACAAAATTATATTTGGATTTAACAACCACTTGCTTTTAAAATTTTAATTTTTATGCACTATATTTACAATATTATTTATCCTAAAATCTTGGGATTGTCAAGATTAAATTTATATATAAATGCTTGTATTTTGAGGTATCATTAGGAAGTATCATTCATTGTTCATTCGTTCATTTTTTGGACATATTGAATGTTGAATTTTTTAAGTAATTTATTTATTTTTATATTAATCACAGGTTAAATACTTTGTACCCCAGCTGTAGCCCCCTCCCTAATTCCCTCCCATTCTCCCCCATCCCTCCCTCATCTTCTCCCTGCCCCCCTCCAAGTCTACTGATAAGGGAGTACCTCACCCCTTTCCATCTGACCCTAGCTTATCATGTATCTTCAGGGCTGGCTGCAATATCCTCTTCTGGGATCTAGTTAGGCTGCTCCTCCCTAGGGTGTGTGAGTGGGGGGTGGGTCCACAAGCCAGTCATGGAGTTCATGACAGAAATAGTCCCTGTTCTCCTTACTAGGGTATCCAGTTGGATACTGAGCTACCATGGGCCACATCAGAGCAGGGTTATAGTTTGTATCCATACATGTTTCTCCTTGTTTGGAGAAACAGTCTCATAGAAGACCCCTGTGCCCTGATCTATTTGGTCTTTGTGGAGCTCTTGTCCTCACCAAGTCTTACTAACTCCCCCTTTTTTCATATGATTCCCTGCACTATGGCAATGGCTTGGTTGTGAGTCTTAATATCTGCTTTGATACATTGCTAGTTAGAGTATTTCAGAGGCTCTCTGTGGTAGGCTCCTGTCCTGTTGCTTGTTTTCTCCTACATTCAATGTCCATCCCATTTGTCCATCAAACCGATGATTGATCATCCCATCCTGGGTCCTCCTTCCTGCTTATTTTCCCTAGGTATATAGATTTCAGCATGTCCATCCTATCCTATAGGTCTATATAAGTGAGTATAAACCAAGCGTTTCTTTCTGCTTTTGGGATACCTTACTCAGGATGATCGTTTCCAGGGCCCACCATTTGCCTGCGAATTTCATGATTTCATTCATTTTTTTAAACAAACGAATAACAGATATTTCCCCTGGAGTATTTTTCAAATGACAACAAACACGTGCAAGCAAATAACTTAGGCATATCTGGATCTATAAAGGATCATCCAATATTCAAATAATTTTCCTTCATGGGTGTTTCAACTTCCTGTGCAACAAGTATGAGAGAGGTTCAAATTCATCTGAATCAAAGGTGCCTTAATGCTCATGGAAGCCAGCAATGACTTGTCCGAAACCATCTTTGAGTGTTCCTTGTACATTACTCTCTGGGATTGTCATCCTTTAATATCCTTTTAAGCTTTTTAAGTAGTGTAAAAGTATTTTTCACCTCTTCCCTTAAGTCTACACCATTTACTTTTTAATAAAGGGTGAGTGTATTTTAAGGTATGTTCTTAAAAGACAGCTGAGACAGGATCTGAACAGTCATCCACATTTTAAAAATCCCTATTTCTTTTCTTTTCTTTTCTTTTCTTTTCTTTTCTTTGCTTTGCTTTGCTTTGCTTTGCTTTGCTTTGCTTTCTTTCTTTCACTCAGGATGATCTTTCCTAGTTACCATTTGCCTGTGAATTTCATGAATTACCTTTTTTTAATAGCTGAGTAGTATTCTATTGTGTATTATGTACCACACTTTTTTATTCATTCCTCAGTTGAGGAGTTATCCACAATTATAACTACAGTGGCTTAAAAGAATTTACAGCATTCTTTTATTTTACTGTAATTTAAGACTTTAAAGAAAAAGGCTGGGGCATATGGGTTGTTTCCAGATTCTGGCTATTAAGGATAAAGCTGCTACAAAAATGGTTGAGCAAATGTCCTTGTTGTGCGTATTTTGGATATATACCTAAGAGTGGTAAAATTTGATCTTGAGCTAGCACTATTCCTAATTTTTTGAGAAAGCACCAGATTTATTTCCAAAGTGGTTGTACATGTTTACATTCCCACCAGCAATGGTGGAGGGTTCCCCTTTCTTCCCATCCTCTCCAGCATGTGTTGACACCTGAGTTTTTTACCTTAGCCATTCTGATGGGTGTAAAGTGAAATCTCTGGGTCATTTTTATTTGCATTTCTTGATGACTAAGGATGCTGAGCAATTATTTAAGTGTTTCTCTGCTGTTTGAACTTCCTCTTGAGAATTCTCTGTTTATCTCTGTACCCCACTTTTAACTGGATTACTTGATTTGCTGTTTAACTTCTTCAGCTCTTTATATATTCTGGATATTATAGGGTTGATGAACATCCTTTAAGTGTGGTACATTTATACAATGGAATACTATTCAGCTGTTAATAACAAGTAAGTAATGAAATTTGCAGACAAGTGGATGAAACTAGAAAAGATCACCCTGAGTGAAGTAAACCAGAAGCAGAAAGACAATCAGTGTATATACTCACTTAGAAGTGGATATTAGACATATAATTTAGGATAAACCTACTAAAATCTGTACACCTAAAGAAGCTAAGCAAGAAGGATGACCCTGGGTAAGAAGCTTAATCCTCATTCATAAAGGCAAACTGGATAGACATTGGAAGAGAGAGAAAACAGGGAACAGGACAGCAGCCTACCACAGAGGGCCTTTGATGCTCAGACTAATTGCCAAAGTTTGGACAGAGTGCAGGGAATCTTATGAAAGAAGGACAAGATAGAAATACCTGGAGGGAACATGAGCTCCACAAGGAGAGCAACAGATTCAAAAAAATCTTATTTTATTTTGTTGGTCTTGGCTTTCAAGACAGGATTTCTCTTTGTAGCCTTAGCTGACCTGTACTTGCTCTGTAGGCCACGCCAGCCTCAAACTCACAGAGATCCGCATGTCTCTGCCTTCTGGAGTGTTTGTATTACAGGCATGTGCCAATCACCCAGCTCTATATAGGTACTATTAAGGATTAAATATATGTGGATCCCTTCCATGCCTTGTGAATTATATCTTCTTAATGAAGATCTTGAAGATGGACTCTATGCTTCCTTACAAATTTAGCATTCTGAAATTGTTTTATTTTTTCTATCCTAGCAAAAACTGGCTCACTAAATTTCTTATGTCCTTAAGATTTTTGTGATATTTGGAGTTGCAAGATCATAATTATCTGATTTTTGCCACCGAAGCATGGGTGCTGAACAGCATGGTTCTTAGCGTCAATCAGAATTTGAATTCCTGATAAATGATGATAGTATTGACACACTTGTGCAAAATTGTTAAAGTTATAATGATCAGATAGATATTGCTATTATTCATGGTTTAGGTACTGATAAAATATAACACAGTATCTTCTAAAAAGATAAAAATATTTTTATGATTCCAGTATATTCTATTGTTGTAAACATTTGCTCTAAGTCTAATGGTTTGAAACTATGTGCAATCATTTCCCTAATCATCTATCGTCAGAAACAAAACAGGTATCTCATGAGGCAAATGCTACTGACAAAGAGACTATTCCTTTCTTTGTGATGTAGGCAGAGCTGTGATGTTTAGCATTATGAGCTTGGTCGGCTCTAGGAAGATCAGACACAGACCTGTGGACATGAATGTGAGGGGTTATCTTGATGATGTTAAGTGGTGTAGAAAACCTTCTTTGAATGTGTGTGGCACCATTCTACGGATTAAGATCTTGGACTGTATAGACTAGAAAGTAGGTGGGGCAATAGCATGCATTGTACTCCACTTGTGTCTGTGAAGTTAATGTGACAATACATCCCCTGTTCCAGCTCCCAGATACTCTAATCATTTTTTGTCATGATGGATTGTCAATCTGGACTACAGGCCAAAAGAATTCCTTACTTTCCTTAAGTTTATTTATTATTTATTTATTTTTCTTTTTTTGTGAGTCAGGCTCTTAAAGACTTCTCATAGCTTCGCATATATACACCATTCCTCCATCTTTGAAGCCAGCTATCTCTTTGATCCAAGCACTCTAATCATTTTTTTTCTCTGACTGAGTATCTGGGCTACATCTGAGTGGGGTTTTAAGTTATTAACTCCATTTTCAAAGTTCCTTTTAGAGCAAGGCAACATATTAACACAGCATACCTGGGAATTCATGTCATTAAGCTTACTACTGTATGGCTTGAAAGGAACAATAATTCCATGATAATCAGAGATTGAACTAGGAGTATATGTCATCCTATGATCACCACCCAATCACATCTTGTTTTTAAGATTTCAGAATGCTAAATTTGTAAGGAATCATAGAGTCCATCTTCAAGATCTTCACTAAGAAGAAGATATAACTCACAAGGCATGGAAGGGATCCACATCTATTTAATCCTTAAAAGTACCTATCTGGAGTTGGGTAATTGGCACATGCCTGTAATACAAACACTCCAGAAGGCAAAGACATGCAGATCTCTGTGAGTTTGAGGCTGGTGTGATCTACAAAGCAAGTACAGGTCAGCCAAGACAACACAGAGAAATCCTGTCTTGAAAGCCAAGAAAAAAAATAGTACCTACAAAATTCAAAATTTATTATTAAACTACTAAAACATTTTGATTCTAATATTTTCTTACATTCTAATACAAATCTATATGGAACCAACTTCATTTATTTCTTATATAATAAAATTACTACTTTACAAGTTACAGATGAGATCAAGTGATTTGAACCTTAATAGAATAATGAATGACAAAATAAGAAATTAAACATTATCTTTCAGTTTTTTGTTTGCTTTTTAAATTTTAATTTCTTTATTTTACATTCTGGTCATAGCCCCCTCCTTCTTCTCCTCTCAGTACTACCCTCCCTCCCTGCCTTCCCATCTTTATCCCCTTACTCCTCAGAGAAGGGAACTTCTGCCATCCCCACCCACCCACCGCAGCATACCAAGTTGCATCAGGACTGAGCTTCCTCTTCCCCTGTGGTCTACTGAGGCAGCCCTGCCAAAGGAGAGTGATTAAATAGCAGACAACAGAGTCCATGTCAGAGTCAGTCCCCACTTTCCTGACTAGGGAACCTCTATGAAGACTAAGCTGCTCATTTGCTACATCTATGTTAAGGGCCTAAGTCCAATCCATGTATGGTCCTTGGTTGGTGCTTCAGTCTCCATAGGCCCCCCAGACCCTGGTTAGTTGTCTCTGCTGGTCTCCTTGTGGAACTCCCAGCCCCTTTAGATCTTCCATCCTTCCCTCCACTCTTCCACAAGGCTCACTTCTCTCCATCAAATGATTGGACTTAGGACTCTGTATTTGTTTCCATCAGGTGCTGGGTGGAGCCGTTCAGAGGAGAGCTATGCATGGCTTCCTTCTGCAAGCATAGCAGAGTATCATGTCAGGGCTTGGATGTCTCCCCTGGGATGAGTCGTAGGTTGGGCCATTCATTGGTTGGACATTCCCTGAAAATCTGCTCAATTTTTGTTCCTGCACATCTTGTAGGCAGGGTAAATTTTGGGTCAAAGTTTTTGTGAGTGGATCGGTATTCCCCTCCTTCTACCAGGAGTCATACTTAGTTAGAGGTTGGCCTCTTCAGTCTTCATGATTCCTGTTACAAAGAGGCTCAGCTAGAGTCACCCTCATATCATCCCAAGAGCTTACCCTGTCTTAGGTCTCTAGCTTGTCTTAGGTCTCTAGCTTGGGAAGTCCCCTCCCAAGATTTCTCTTCTCTCTACAAGTCCTCTGTCTTCTGTCCCCACTCTCCCCTCATTTCTCTCTGTACTTTCTCTCTTGCCCTGTCCTCTCTCTTCAACAACTTCAATTCTATTTCTACTTCTGAGTGAGAATTAAGCCTCCTCCTTGTTACTTAATCTTCTTTGGGTCTGTGCATTGTAGTAGTCTATCGTGTACTATTTGGCTAAAATCTGCTTATAAGTGAGTACATACCATGTATATCTTTCTCGGTCTGAGATACCTCACTCAGGATGATCCTTTTTAGTTCCATCAATTTGCCTGCAAATGTCATGATTTCCTTGTTTTTATTAGCTGAGAATTATTCCATTGGGTAAATGTAACAAAATTTCTTTATCCATTTTTGGCTAATGGACATCTAGGTTGTTTTCAGATTCTGGCTATTATGAATAAAACTGATGTGAACATAGCAAGTGTTCTTGTTTGGTGGCACATATTTTGGGTATTTGCCCAGGAGTGGTATAGTTCAGTCTTGAGGTAGAGCTCTTCCCAATTTTCTGAGATGGCACCAGATTGATTTCTAGAGTAGTTGTACAAGTTTGCATTCTCAAGCACGTTCTACTTTCTCCACATCTTTCCAAGCTTGTGCTGTTACTTGAGTTTTTCATCATAGCCATTCTGACAGGTCTAAGAAACAATCTCAGATTCATTTTGATTTGCGTTTCTCTGTTGACTAAGGGCATTAAGCATTCTCTAACAACATGTGGACTGTATCCAAAACAGAATGATGTTGTATATTCTTTGCAATATCTAAAACTTCTATACTGTTTATTTGTAATGAGACACATACTCATACACACTCTCTATTTCTCTCCTGCTCTTTCTCCTTCTCTCCCTCCATCCCTCATTCTCTCTTTTACAATCATGTTTTATAGAAATAAACTAACAGAAGAGAACTTTCATTATTATTTCAGTGCTAATTCAACTCCTTATATTTACATATTTTAATTAATTTATTTTTATTAATTACAATTTATTCACTGTGTATCCCAGCTATATCTCCCTCCTCAGTCCTCCCAATCCCACCCACCATCTCTCTTCTCCTCCCATCCCCTTACCCAAGTCCACTGATAGGGGAGGCATTTCTCTACCTCCTTCTGACCCCAGTGTATCAGATATCGTTAGAACTTGCTGCATCATCTTCCACTGTGGCCTGGAAAGGCTGCTCCCCTCTCAGGGGTAAGTGATAATCAAAGAGCCAGCCACTGAGTTCATGTCAGAGAGAGCCCCTGTTCCCCTTGTTTGGGTGCCCATTTGGAGACTGAGCTGCCATGGGCTACATCTGAGCCGGCCTTCTAGGTTATCTCCATGCATAGTCCTTGGTTGGAGTATCAGTCTCAGACCCCTATGCCCAGATTTTTTTGGTTCTGTTGCTCTCCTTGTGGAGCTTCTGTTCTCTCTAGTTCTTTCATCTCAACCTTCTTTCATAATATTCCCTGCACTCTGCCCAAAGTTTGGATATGAACCTCAGCATCTGCTTTGATACTATGCTGGCTAGAGTCATTCTGAAGGCCTCTGTGGTAGGCTCCTGTTCCCTGTTTTCTCCTTCTTCCAATGTCCATCTCTTTTCCCTTTCCAAATGAGGATTGAATAGTTTCTCACTATATATAGTACACATTGACATTGTGATGATATATTGTAATGTTACCATTTTTTTCTATGAATCCAAGATGGCAATAAATTAAGTGGTTATAAATTGAAGCAGTAAATGTAAAATAGATTTAAAATTCTTATACTATTAAAAGCATTCTAAGGATAGTTTTTGGGGTAGAGAAAAGATTTTGGGGAAATCAAAAAAAAAAAACTACACTAATTGAACAGGAGCTGTCTCTGACATTAACTCAGTTGCTTGCCCTTTGATCACCTCCCCATCAATGGGGAGCAGCCTTACCAGGACACAGAGTAGGACAATTCAGCCAGTCTTGATGAGACCTGATAAGCTAAGATCAGATGGAAGAGGACCTTGACTATCAGTGGACTTGGAGAGGGCCATGGGAGGAAATGAGGGCGGGAGAGTTATATTAGGAGGGGAGGAAGGAGGGAGCTACAGCTGGGATACAAAGTGAATAAACCGTATTTTATAAAGAAAATCTTTTTTATTTAAATGTAATTTATTTATTTTTATATTAATCACAGGTTAGGTACTTTACATATCAGGTGTAGCTCCCTCCCTTATTCCTTCCCACTATCCCCATCCCTCCCTCATCTCCTCCCCGCCCCCTCCAAGTCCACTGACAGGGGAGGACCTCCTCCCCTTCCATCCAACCACAGATCATCTTGTCTCCTCAGGGCTGGCTGTAAAGTCCTCCCCTGGGATCTAGCCAGGCTGTTACTCCCTGGCATGTATGGGGGAGGGTCAAAGAGTCAGCCATCGAGTTCATGACTGAAACAGTCCCTGTTGCCCTCACTAGGGTCTTCAGTTGGACACCGAGCTACCATGGGCCACATCTGAGTGGGGGTTCTAGGCCATATCCATACATGGTCCTTGGTTGGAGAAACTGTCTTGTATAAGTCCCCTGTGCCCTGCTCAGTTTGGTCTTTGTGGAGCTCTTGTTCTCCACAAGTCTTCCTAACTTCCCCTATTTTTATTATTACTTCCCGCCCTCTGCCAAAGGCTTGATTGTGAGTCTTAATATCTGCTTTGATACATTGCTATATTTATTCTTTCAGAGGCCCTCTTTGGTATGCTCCTGTCCTGTTGCTTGTTTTCTCCTCCATTCAAAGTCCATCCCCTTTGTTCATCTAAACGAGCATTGATCCTACCAACCTGGGTCCTCCTTCTTGTATATCTTCCCTAGGTGTGTAGAAAAATCTTCACACCTAAGAAAATATTTTTTAAAACAAATAGAAATGTGCTAAATAGCAAATGTGCTAAATAATATTTTGTATACATTAGATGATTATCTGAAATGAATACCAATCTTTTTCAATAGAAATGCCTTAAAGTAACAATGTCTCATATGATTTTAAATAATATGAAAAGCTATAGCCATTATAAAATGTTACAAACAAATTTAGTGAAATGCTATTTATTATATGATTATTTGGGTAAGTGCTTAACTTATTTACAAAAACACACACATTGCTTGACTTATTTATACACATACACACAAACATGTGCATGCATATGCATTTTGAGACCTTTTCAAACTATGCCTCACATCATCACCCTTTTCTTCCATAGCAGAAGTTATGTATATGTAACTATACCTAATCACAATTCTATACAAATAAGAAACTCTGCTTGATTCTGCAAAATTCTAGAAATTTATTGACCCATCTGAAGGAAATGGTGCCCAAGACTTTCCAATTTTAAGAAATATGATTATACTCTGACATAGTAAAATAATTACATATTTTGTGTTTATCAGGGTGTAAAATATTATGTTACTTAAATAGTATAAAAATAATTTATTTTTATACTATTAAAATTAATAAAATATACTTATTTTATTATTTTTATACTATTAAAAATAATAAAAAAATAATTTTATTATTTTTATACTTATTAATTTCAATTTATGTAGTTGATTATAGCTTTTTATTTCAAATTTATGTAAATAAGACAGAAAACATAATCATTGTTTATATAGTTTTCAGCCATTGTAATACTTATTGTTTTGTTGTTTTTTATAAATGTTTTTTAGTTTTTAATTATTTTAATATTAGTTACAGTTTATTAACTTTGTATCCCAGCTGTATCCTGTTCCTTTATTCCCTCTCAATCCAACCCTTTCTCCCTCATCTCCTCCCTGCCCCTTTCCAAGTCCCTCACTGTGGTTTTTCAGGTATCTTCAGGACTGGCTGCAAAGTCCTCCTCTGTGGCCTAAGAGGGCTGCTCCTCCCTAGTGGGGGAGGGGTAGATCAAAGAGCCTACCATTGAGTTCATGACAGAAAAAGTCCCTGTTCCCCTTACTAGGGTATCCACTTGGATACTGAGCTACCATGAGCTACATCTGAGCAGAGGCTCTAGGTTATATCGATACATGGTCCTTGGTTGGAGAAACAGTCTCATGAAAGATGCCTGTGTCCAGATATATTTGATCCTTGTGGAGCTCATTTAGAGCAGAGATGGAGGGAATGTCCAACTAATGACTATCCAAACCTGAGACCTACCCATGGGAGAGGGCCAACCCCTGACACTATTAATGATACTCTGCTATGCTTGCAGACAGGAGCCTAGCATAATTGTCAACTGAGCGGCTCTAACAAGAGGTCAAAACAGATGTTGAGACTCACAGCCAAACATTAGGTGAAGCTTAGGGAGTCTTGTGGAAAAGTGGCGGAAAAGATAAAAGGATACAGGGAGGACAAGAATGCCAGAAGAGCTACAGAGGCAACTAACCTGAGTCCAAGGCTGCTTTGGGAGACTGAAGCACCATCCAAACACTATGTTGGACTGGACCTACGCTCCCTACCCATATGTAGCCTATGGGCAGTTCAGTCTTCATGTGGGTTCTCTAATAAGGGGAGCAGTGGTTGTCTCTGACATGGACTCTCTTGCCTGCTTTTCCATTACTTTTCTCTGCTAGGACAGCCTTCCCTAGCCTAAGGAGAAGATAAGCTCAGTCCTGAGGAGACTTGATATTCTGGAGTGGCTTGGAAGGTGGGAGGAGGCTCTCCTTTTTTAAGGAATAAGGGAAGGGACATAAGGGAAAGACAGAGAGAGGGTGTGATAGGAGAAGGGGGGAAGTATTGGCGTATAAAGTGAATAAATGAAAAAAATAAAAAATAAAGCACTTGGGTGAGAAAAATATGTTAAGCTGAGTAAGCATTCTATTATTCTAAAGCCTTTTAAAAATCTATTTTAAAACAAACTCTAAATTATTTTTAAGTAGAAATACTTTCATAAGATTATGGTAAATTGCATCTTTCCAATAAAATGGTTCACAGCTTTTCAGTGTTTTATTTTTCTAACCATTATTGAAATATTTAGAACTCTATTTCTTTAGTTCAGTAAAAAAAATGTAGTCTCCATTATACATGTATAATTATATACATATAGCTGTATATTTTGGTAGGTTTTGCTGGAATCATATTTCTGTTTGGTTTCTCTCCAAGCTTATGTTCAGTAATTATGCAAAGAACTTTAAAACACAAGTGAAAACTGTATTTATGTATGTATGTATTATATAATTTGTATTTAAATTAACATATACAAATATGTAGAATGATTATGCAAAAAGATTAAATAGGCACTGCATTTGGGGAAGACATTTTAAATGAAAGAATCTAAACCTAAACTCAATGTCACAAAAATATATATTTACTGAAAGGAAAAGATGAAAGTATAATTAAAGATGAATGTGAGTAAATACATTTATTTGAAATATAATGTGCATGCCAAGGACCCAGAATTGTATCTCTGCTCAGAACTACTTTAGATTTCAGATTGGTTCATTTCATTGCCTAGTTAGCATCAAGAGATGGATATCAAATAGAAAGAGTTAGAAAAGTGGAAATGTCTTAGGCAACATGTTCATCTTGTGATCTATCAGTCTCCTAAATAGAACATGCTTTCTTCAAGTTGCTCATATCCAAAAGCTAGACAGCATCCTTGATTCCACTATTTTCTTTTATATGGGTTCTATGTCAGTGAACCTATGTAGATAGGCTTAGTGTCAAGCAGACTTGCCTACTGAGCTACCTACCAGACCCTTCACTATCTACTTATAAAACATATTATATATAGAAATAAATTCAGAGCTGGCTGTCTCTCTCCAGCCACTGCAGTACTCTGGTCACAGTTATTATTCTCTCATTCTCTTCTTGTGTTGTCTAATCACATCAGTCTCTTCATTTGATACTGTAGACTGCTTTACCAGAAGCTAGAATCATCAGCTTAAAGCCAGCAGTTCAATTCCTGTGTTTCTCTTCTAAACAGTAGAGACTTCTCAGCTCCCCGAGGATGCTTTGTACCCTTCTTTGTAGGTTTTGCTCAAATATTAATTGTGGAAATATCTCTGGGCTTCCCAATATAATTGTTTGACCCAAGCAAACATTTTCTTTCCCTCCAGTCTTTTCAGCATTCTTCTCTAACACACCACGTATTACATTATCATACACATTTTCCCCCCTTTTAAGCAAGACATAAGTTCTCTGAAGGCAGAAGGAAGACTTGGCTTTCTTTGTTGTTTACCGCAAAATGTATATAAGCAATACTTTGAGCGTTTAAGGTTCCAATAAATACTTGTCAACAGACAGTAAGTTGGTAGATGTAAAATAGTTATAAACAACTATCAACCAACTGTTCAGTACTAAGGATCTGTTTCAAAACTGTATAGATATTCATAGTAAAGAATATTGTGTTATCAAATAAGCTAAGGTAAATGAAAGTAATTTAAAAAGCCATGTTTAAAAGATTATAAACAATGTAAGTTTTCTTGTGATTGAGGAAGATTAAATAGCAATATGCTGAATGCTGAAGTTCTAATGCATATTTATTTTAGTAGTATGGTTAATTTTTCCCATTTGTTTGATATTCATATTTTCACTTATGCACATATAAAAATTAAGCTTTCAAAGTATAGGTAAAGCAATTTATCAATTATCAGGAAAGAAAAGAAACATTTCTGGTATTTTTTGAAAATTATAATTTTAGAATATATATTAGAATTCATTAATTTTTTTCTTTTTTTTCCTTTCTTCTACATATCATTTCTCCTTGTAGAGTTTCCCACCTACATTCATTTTAGTAATGTCACATACATTCTTTTACCCTTCTCCTTACCTCAAACTCCTCTTGGTCTCCTCTGTTGATCTCTTCTTTAGTTTCATTGCTTATTCCCCCTCATATCACTATATATACATATATAAACACTGAAATCTAAAGTCTGAAATATATTGTATGTATATATATATATTAAATTCTCACCATATAAAATATTTTAAGTAGAATAATAGTTTAATAATAATAGTTTAATAGAAAATTAAACACTCATACATATAAAAAATGAAAACAAATAAACCATAATAGAATTCAATAAGTGGACTAATAAAATAAATAGGAAGTTTTTAAATGAATCATCACACATTGCCAAGGATTATATTTTTTAATATATTAATGGTCAACCTCTTTAGCCACAAAGAAAATGAAAACTTGAACTATTTTGAAATTTCTTCTTACAGGAATCAGAATGGAAAACAAATGACAGCAAAAACTACCTAAGACATAGAGGTACCCTTCTTAATTGCTGTTAGAAGTGTAAAGTTTTATAACCATTATGGGAATCAGTAAAGACATTTTTCAAGTAATTATAAATTGACCCTAGCCTTTGGTGTGTTTCAAAAAAATCATCTGTCCTGCCACATATATTCCTGCATAGCCATGTTTTATTTTTTTTTCTGCTGTACTCTCATTAGACAGGAAATAAAACATGCATTGAGATCAGTAAATGTTATTCTTTTCCTGCATTTGTCCTGATTTTGGTGAAATAGATTGTTCACCTTTAGAAACACAGCAATAAATAATTTTTTTTTAAAAAAATCCACAATTGCTTTTTAAAACTACTAATTAGAACAAACAAGATAACCTGACCTTTGCTTGGTCTTTTAAAAAATGTGTATTAATTTAGGCCTTTAATTCCCAGGCTTCTTTGATGTGACAACCACTGTTATAGAATGATATGAAGGTCTCCCTTGTGGCTTAGCATACCAGATGACACAGCAAGGACACACCAGATCAAGACAATGAGCCTTAGTGTTCCTTATGATAGTTCTACGAATATGGTCAGAGGACAACGGATTAAGACCAGTCCTCTTGTTTTGGCTTTTTTTCAGTCAAAGGAAGACCAATCCAGTTAATCTAATTTTATGTTTTGCATAATAGAACAGATGTGGTATAACATATTGAAAAATCAAGTCAAAGAACTCTGAAATTACAGGTAAACACAGTGTCAGCCCATGTGTACCAGATGATCATTAATTCATTTATTCTGTAAACCAACCACCACCCTGCTGTCATACACAATTTTCACCCTCTTTCTCCAAGGGAATCACTGAAGGATTCGTAACAAATAAATACATGGGCATATTAAGTAGAGAACCTTATGTGTTACAACTGAGAAACATTAAGGAAGGATGCAGCTATGATAATCCAAGTTCAAAACACTTAATCCATTTGAGATGTAAATCATAGTAATGGATATGGGTAGGGATTTCCGCTGGAGGCGACATTTTAATGCAGATAAGATGTAAATAGAAATTTACTGAGGGGTGGGAGTAGTCAAGGCTGAGGTCTGGGAACTCTGTGGACCTTGTAGAAAAGCAAAGGTCATTTAGAAGTCACAGCTGAGAGAAAGCCCATCTAGAGATAAATTTGCAGAGGGTTAAATACTACAGACCAAGGAGGCTGAGAAGAAAGACAGCATAAGGAAAATATCAAACTTCAAAATTTCTCATTTATTATTAGATATATTGAGAGGATCATTTGTAACATAAAATAAATGGAAAAATATGTACCAAAAACTGATGACTTGTACAGTGATCCTAACCATCTAATCATATTTTATTATCTAAGGAAATTCAGGTTTTTATTCTTTATTATTATTATTATAGTTATACTTGAAGATCCTCATCATTTTCAGAAAATTACCTTTTAAAACCCATGGACACGATTTTGTTTCTATTTGAGGTTCAGGTTTACTTTGACATAAACATAAATGCAATATAGGTAAAATGCCTAGATTAAGTTGATACCCACTATATTAGTTTTAGAATTCACCCACCAAGGGAAAAATAAATCACACAAGAGTGAGAAACTTATTAATTTCCAGTTTATTATTGAAAGAAGTAGTTAATTTGTCTTATTGTAATTTAAAATAACTATTTGTAAGTTTATTACTCCCAAAGTTGATGTCTTTGTGAGCCTAACAATTACACTCAGCCCACGTGTGAAGAGCACAACCAGCTAATGAAGCCTTGTGGCGTGCTGAGGGAAGAGAGCACATTGTCTGCACACAGTATGCTGCATACTAAATAAGACATTTATATTTAGAATTAATCAGACTCCTAGCAAAACACACTGATTGTTTATTCAACCTGATGCTGCAAATTATCTTTCCGTAGTTTTTGAAATCAGTCTGTCTAATGATCAAAAGTAATTAGCTTTTGCTGAACTCCCCCTATGAAATTTAAGGAAGATAAATCAAATGGTTGGCCCCATTACAATTCAGTTTGTAATTATTCAGTTAATATTCAAAATATATGGTGGGTAAGAAGAGAATGTTTCCATTAGTGTGTCTTTCCAAGTAACTGTCATTTTCTTCCTTCTGTAAATATAAAAGAAAACTTGTAATTCCATCTGTCAGGTTTTTTTTGAAACATTGTCTCCCTAGGTATCTGAGGCTGACATTGAACTCAAAGTCCTCCTATATCACACTCACAAATGGTGGGTTAGTGTCATCATTATCTGGCCCAATTCTTTTTAAGGACTATGTTAACTTAGGTAGATAAAAAATAAAAATAATCGAATGCTGTACTGAGAAAACAAAAACCAAGACGTGGATAATGAACAAATAGCTGTGAAGAATAATGTCATGAGTTTCATACAGGACAGAGCTGCAACCTTGTTGAGTTGAAGTAGAAGGTCATCCACTGGGACATGGTTAATATAACAGGAACATACCTTGACAGAATATGGAAACTCAGCTTAACAGTGAATGTCTAGTAGACTTAATCGTTACTCAACTTGAATGAAACATGCGGCTACAGGGTCTTGCTTTTCTGCAGCCTCTTGCTTCCCTGTGGCCACTGCAGACCCTGTTAATAATATTATATTCTATTATTTAAGAATTGCGATTTTATTTTTATTTATGGATATGTCTGCATGAGTGCCTGCCTTACCAGGGTGGGTGCCAACTAAGGCTAAAATAAGGTGTTTAATCCCCTGGGTCCTAGACTGAATTTAGATCTTCTAGAAAAGCAACCAGTGGCAACAATGGAGCCCCTTGCAACTCCTAATAAAGGTTTTTGGCCAAATGTGTTGCTGTTGTTAATGTTGTTGGTGTTGTTTTTGTTGTTATTACTCTGGGTATTGAATTAAAGACAGCATGGATACTAGGAAAGACTACCACACTACTATCCCTAGTTCTTAACCTGTGATTATAAAGAACAATGCTGAGAATCAAAATAAAAGGTCTGGTCCTCATCTTGTGGTACAGGTCAAAGATTGAGAATGTGGATTCATAAACTTACCTCATTCTAAAATGTAGTTTAAACAAAAGGTACAAAGAGATGAGGAGTTGATGTAAGAAAGAGGAAACGATAAACCAGAGATCAATCAAATATATAACTCTTTTGTAACTTCATTCTAAAAATGATTAATATCATTCATACATAAACATAATTATGAAATTATATAATTTCATAGATGGAGAATGGACGACAATCAAGAATTGGAGATATTTAAAATTAATTAGATATTGCCAAGATGGTTCTCTGAGTAAGAATGATTGCCATTAAGTCTGATGACCTATGTGGGAACCCAGAGACCCACATGGTAGATGAAGAAAACAGCCTCCACAAATTGTTCTCTACCTTCCATATATGTGCCCACATATATGCATACACACACATACACAGACACACACAAACACAAATAACTAGATGTAATTAAAATATTAAAGAGAGTAAATATTTTGCAATTGGACCATAAAACATTCTTGTTTATCTTGTCTGGATGGTAGGACATAATTTATAAACATGAATCTGTAAATTCATCTCTCCAAAACCAAATAAAGTTCCACACATTCAGGGTTGCAGACAACTTCAAATGATCCTGGTATAATCATGCTTAAAGTAAATAGAAAGGGATTTGAATTTTGAGGTACACTATAGGGTAGACTGAATCCAGCATTAGGAAAACAAAACAAAACAAAAAACAAAAAACTGTTGCTTTCAGGATCCAAATTCGTACAACTAAGGAGACAATGTTTAAGGAAGTACACCTTTGGTGTAACCGGTTAATTGGGTGTGATAACTCCAAAGAGTTAGCTCCAAAGTGTTAATCTACTTTATTTTAATACTACTTCCAACAAAATCAATAATGTTATTGCCAA
Organism: Pachyuromys duprasi; assembly: GCA_028658305.1. Taxonomy (NCBI): domain Eukaryota; kingdom Metazoa; phylum Chordata; class Mammalia; order Rodentia; family Muridae; genus Pachyuromys; species Pachyuromys duprasi. The sequence continues at coordinate 91,994,994 of CM053764.1, forward strand.
CCTTTGCAAAACTATGAACAGAAAATAATTGTATATTAACCTGATATGTAACCGACTATCAATAAAAACAACTCTGGCAGAGATACTGTGGAAAATAATATAACATAAAATGTATAGCAAAATGTGTTTTATGTATCGAAATACATAAAAAGTTTGAGCAAGTGGTCATTGCTATGCTTTCTCATTCAAATGCCCCCTTAAGGAATGACCTACTGCAACACCTTCAGCTAAGGTGGACAGATAATTACCAAATGTCAGGTGTCATGTGCTTGAGTCACTTTGCTTAGGGCCTCTGACAGAGTGATAGTGACTGTGATCTAGTCCCAACCACAAGGCCAGTGTAGAAAGACTCTACTGTGTCATTGATAAATCTAGAACTCTTTTTGAGATTGTTTGAGGCTGGCAAGTGTTCATCACAGCTGGATTTCTCTCTGCCCACATATGCTTTCATCCCCTCCCTTCCTTTCATGCTACATGTCCAATAGCTATTCTGTCAAATCAGTTCCTGCTCAAAGACTATTGTCTTGAGAACCTAACCAGTAACAGGGTGTATTGCGATTAGGAGTATGACTGTGAAACAAAACAAATAAAAGAAAAGGAACTAGAAGCAAATTTGTTATGTAAACAAAAGGGACTGCATGCACCAATTGACAGGAATACTGTGCCATCAATAGTTATTATAAATCAAAGATTCTGTTGTAGTTTTAATGTTTGATGACCCCCACAACCTGGTCCTTAAATTGTGCTGTTGTTATATGTTGTGGACCTTTAGAATGTGTAGTCTTATGAGAGGGAGCAAGCTGACTTCTGGCCTCTTCATGTTTCTAGAACAACTTTCAGATGACCAATTTTCTAGCCATTTGGACATGCTATGATTCAGTGTCATATATACCTATATGAAAGAAAAAAAAAACTTTTATCGTTGTACTTAGTATTAACTGATATGTGTTCAGTGTTTATGAATATTTCATGTGTTTTCATGAGTTGAGTAAGATACATTGTTGTTATATTTCAGCACAAAAGGAGGTTCTTAGAGTTAATCAGCCCAGACTCTTCATAATGTGTTCTTACCCAACGTCTGGTTTGTACTCTAACATTGTTGTTTTAAGGTAATGTTTTGTTAAAGCAATACCTTCCGAGAACCAACTGAAGGCTGGTGGTGGATGTCAGTATGAAATATGAAAGAGGAAACTAGAGAAATAGCACAGGTGTTAAGAACTCTTTCTACTCTTCCAGAGGACCAGAGTTGTATGCCCCATCCACTTCTGGCAATGGCCTATGCAGCTCCAGTTCCAGAGCACATAACATCTTCTTCTGGCCTTTTTAAATATCAAATAATTTATCTAGCTATGTATCATTTGAAAGATGCTTCCCTTGCTTATTGTTTCTGTCTCTATGAGTAGTTTTAAATGATGAAACTTCTTTTAGCTATTAACTGTTTTAACTACTGAGCAACACAAAGCCTAGTCAGCCGGATTTATGAAAATGTGGAGTTTAAAGTGCTAGAGTTATTTGGACTTCCTTAGTACTGCACTCTCTTTAGCTGCTCTCTGAAAGTCTTTCCCCCTTTTCCTGAAGCAGAAATCCCCCTCCCCTTTTATTTAATTGTTGCTGTTTTCCATAATCTGGGTTATTGGTGAGATGTAGTTTTTGGCATTTTTTAAAATTTTGTGTGTATTCTTATAACAAGCCCATGGAAATAATTCTATTTAGTGATTTCATTTGCTCCATCCCCCATACTTATTGATCATGACACAGCTCTTCTGAAATTTATTCTGTACGTATGTTTCTTCAGTCAATAGCATCCTTGACATTGCCATGCCATTTATGATGATATTAACATTCAACTTTGATATTGCATATTAGGCATCTGTCCTTATTTCTAGCCTATTAGAGAATGCAGGACACACGTGCACTATATCAGAACCACAGTGCTACTCATGTCCCCCATCTGGTTATGAAAATATGCACACTATCCCTTTGATCCCAAATCTCTCCCTTCATTTTCTGTTGCAGTATTTTATTATTTAACATAGGAAATCTATAACTTCTATATATAACTTCTAGGGAAGTTATATATAGCATTTGCCTATAGTATGACAAGCTCTTAAAAAAGGAATGTCTTATAAACTATTTTAAATACAAGATATCAATTTGGGTCTTCTGAAGTTAACACTAAAGAAAGGAGGAAGAAAAGAGAAAACAGCTCTGCTTCAACTTTCAAGTGAAAATCAGTGTGTGCTCTGTCAGTTTTAAAGATTCTGCTGCAAAGAATTGTGTGCACTTAGATCATGGCTTGACTGCCTAGAATATGGAGCATGGAAGCCACTCATTTGCAAGAGAGGCTGTGCTTGTGTTCTTACAACAGTGGTTCTCAAACTGTGGGTTGTGATCCCTATATGGCGTCTTAAACCAGATATCCTGCATATGAGATATTCACATTACAATTCACAACAGCAGCAACATTACAGTTATGAAGAAGCAATGAAAATAATTTTATTGCGGGGAGGTTCACCACAACATAAGAAACTACTGTATTAAAGCATCAGAGCATTAGGAATTGATTACCACTGTCCTATATATATTTGAGAAAAAGGTGCTCTGTCTCAATTCCAAATCAAGAAAAGCTCCCCAATCCACTTTCATGTAAGGAACATAAGCATAATGCAAACAGTAATAGACTGAATCATTGGAATCATGGCAGGCCACTGAATTATGACTTGGCTCTTCATTGCTTTCATAATAAATACACCAATTTATAATGGTGCAGAGACAGCTAAGTAGTTGTTATTGTTCTTGCATAGACACTGAGTTGTCTTCCCTGCATCCATGTTGGGTAGCTCACAACTCCAGCTCCAGGAAAACTGATGTCCCTGCCAACTCTGAGCAACTGCACTTATATGTGCACACTTACATACAGACTGTACATGCAGCTTCAATTAAAAAAATAAGTCAATTTAATTTATTGAAAACTAAATTGTTTGAGAGATTAAATTGTGAAACTAAATTGACCTTCTCTTAAAATCTCACATGGGGAATTTAAAAGAGAAGGGGCACATTTCAGTTTGTCAGTGAAAGTGAAAGTTCACATAGGTCAGCATTAAACAAAATATTATTTTATATGTTTTTAAATTACATAATATTGTATTTGTGTTTAAGCATATATCTATGTGCTGGTTGGCTTATACTGAATTGAGATTGCTTAGTCTTATCTGGGTGAACAGGAAAGATTAATTGAGGAAACGTCTCCATCAGCTTGTCTGTAGGCAAGTCTGTCAATTATTTTATTGATTAGTGATTGATGGGGGACAGTGCCAGCCCTGGGAAGGTGGTCCTAACTTGTATAAGGCAGCCTGAGTAAGCCTTGAGGATCAAGTCAGTAAGCAGCTTCTTCCTTGTTGTCTGTTTCAGTCCCTACTTCCAGATTGGATTCTTGATTTAAATTTATGTCAGACTTCTCTTGTTAGTGCAGTGTTGCCTGGAAGTGCCAGACAAACTAAATCCCTTCTTCCCAAGGTTTTTTTTCGGTCATGGAATTTGACCACTGTAATAGAAATCCTAACCAAGACAATTTAGAAAATCATTGTCCAGCCTAAGTTTGAAGAACTACTTGGTTTCATTGTTGTGTTAAACTCTACATTTAAATCATAGATACATCCTGAGGGTTTTTATTTTTTTTCTTTTCCTCTTTCTCTCTCTGTCTCTCTGTCTCTCTCCTTATTAAAATTTGTTTATTATTTATTTTGTATAGGTTGTAAAAGGATAGAAATTTCATTTATGTTAATGATATTGTCTACTTTGAGAAAAATACCACATTGGAATAGATACATTTTTTTCTAATAATTTAGCCCATTAGGATTTCCTTTTATATCAATAATGAGCTCCCCACTTCTTTCATAAATGACCATTCCAAGCAGTATTTAAAATGGAGATTAGCAATTTTGTGAGATGGTGTCACATCCTGCAGTTGTTCAACATCTTAAGGTCAACATTTCAAAGAAACATCTAAAGTTTTATGCCCAATAGAACTTCCATGTGTTTTCTCATGCCCTTGAAATAGCTATGCATGGCGAAAACACATGTGCAAGCTATATGACAAAGATGTCTCTCTTTCTGTCTCTGTATGTCTATGTGTGTGTTTAAAACAAAGGCTTCAGATTAAATTTTTAACTCATTGATTCATAGTTTTTCATATGTAATATTATTTAATCTAATTTACTCTTTTTGTCCCTTCTTCTCTCCTTCCCTCTGCAACAAGTGGCTTCCTCCAAGCTCCCCTCATACTTTAAACTCACTATGGAGGGAGCTCTAGATGGGAGTGTACTTACTTGAACAATGCTATTATACCGAAAAGTCCATCGCTGTAAAATATGACTGCCTTTCCCTGCAACTTTACTTTAGATCATTTGGTACAGGTGAAAACTTAGAGTTCCCTTGGGTCATATGGTAGAATGCTGATGGGCACAAGTTTGGCTAGGTCTTGTTCCATAGGCACCATTACTACAAGTTCATGGGTTCAACAGCTATATCACATCCAGAAAATCACATTTTACAAAACCCCTTATCTTCCAGCTCTTGTCTTCTGCCCATCTCTTCAATGATGTCCTGTGATGATCAATGACACAATTGTATGGTTTAGGGATAAGTGCCAAGAATCATTTGTTTTTAGCACATTGAACAATATGTTATCATGTAACCAAGTTTGTGTTGTCTTCAGTAATCAGATCTTATCCATCTAGTTCTGTGTGCAACCAAGAGGAATGACAAGGCATGACATTATTTCAGTGCCCTCTGGGATCACCCTGATGAAAAGCTCAGTAGGAGGTTCCCCTTCCCCACAATACCATTATTTTTTATTAATAACCCATGGATTCTAGGAGTCTAACCATACATGATATCACTGATTGTTTCTTTCTTAAAATATTTTTAATTTCCTTGGAAGACAATGAGTGAATGCATCATTTCACAGATCTTTTGTTTTGTCCCAATGCTTTTTTTAGTCTTCCACCCACTTTGTGTTTCTATCTAAACCTGTCTGCCTCTGGCTCTCCTCCTCTCCTTTCCAATTATCAGTATTTTACTAGACTCATTTCCTTCAGAAGTCTCCTCCCCCAATGACCTTTTTTTATTAATTTTTATTTTTTAATATTCATCACAGGTTATTTACTTTGTGTCCCAGCCATAGACCCCTCCCTCATTCCCTTCCAACCCCACTCTCCCTCCTCATCTCCTCTCTGCCCCTTTCCAAGTCCACTGCTAAGGGAGGTCCTCAGTGACTTCTTGGTCTGTATAGTTACTCTGGGTTAAACACAGAGAACCTAGAGTTAAATAATAGCATTATGTAAAAGCGCATGATATGTATTTTTGTGCTTAAGTCAACTTACTTTGTATATTTTCCAGTTCCAGATACCTACATTTTTATCATTTTATTTTATCTTTGCAGTTTAATAAAATCATGTTGTATATGTGTACCACATCTTCTTTATCCACTCATCAAGTGATGGAAACCTGGGTTGATTTTATTCTCTTGCTCTTGTGAGTATAGCAGCAATGGACATAATGTATAAGCATTTCTTTTTTTTATTTATTTTTTATTTTTTTAATTTATTTATTTTTATCTCAATCACAGGTTAGGTACTTTGAATCCCAGGAGTAGCCCCGTCCCTCATTCCATCCTACCTTCCCACTCCCTCCTTCATCTCCCTCCTCCCCGCCCCCTCCAAGTCCACCAA
>CM053764.1:92001225-92033465 GCA_028658305.1 Pachyuromys duprasi
GAGACTTCTTCCTGAATAGAACACCAACAGCACAGGCTCTAAGATCAACAATCAATAAGTGGGACCTCATGAAGCTGAAAAGCTTCTGTAAAGCAAAGGACACTGTCATCTGAACGAAACAACAGCCAACAGATTGGGAAAGGATCATTACCAATCCCACTTCTGACAGAGGGCTAATATCCAGTATATATAAAGAACTTACAAAGTTAAAAAGCAAGAAACCAAGTAATCCAATTAAAAAATGGGGTATGGAGCTAAAAAGAGACCTGACTGTAGAGGAGTATAAGCATTTCTGTAGTACAATACATAGACATTTAGAATATTCCCAAGAGAGATATCATTAAATCATTTAGTAAATCTATTTCTTCCTTTCTTCGAAATGTTTACACTGATTTTAGTAGTGGTTGCATGATTTTCTTTCACAAATAGTGTAACTCGAGACAGTTCTTTTCCCACTGTCTCGAGTGAGATAGAATCCCAATATCATTCAATTTGAATTTTATTGATAACATATATTGTTGAACATTTTAAACCTGTTTATTAGCTTTTAATAATTTCTGTTTTGAAAGCCCTCCACTCAGTTTGAGAGTCAGGTTTAATTCAGTCATTTGTTTACAATATTCAGTTATTACAGCAACATTTATTTAAAGTCAAAACTTCCCCTACTTAATTGTGTTTATACCTTGTCCAAATCAATTCACCTTATTTGGTTTCTAATTCTATTCTATTGACCTTGGTATGCATCTTAATGCCAGTATTATATTGTCTCAGTTAATTTGATTTACATTTATATTTTTGTAGCTTACATTGGGAAAAAATAGTCTTTTTTGAATTTCTCGCAAAACTATAAAAAGTGATTTTGGGATAATAAAAGTGATTATCTTTACTATGAACATCAGCTTTAAGATTTGTTATGTTAATATGTGTCATGCATCATGAATATTTAAGCATTTTAATTACGTATGTCATCTTCAATATATTCCAATGTTAGAGTTTTCAGTGTACATATGAATATTCATTTAAGTTTGAATACACTGACACCATTTTCATTCTTGTACTTCTTTAGTCAATTTATTTTGTATATTTTCTTGCTTTTATTTTTATTAAATGTTTAATTTTATTGAGTTCATAATCAGAATGTCCATTGACATTTATTTTAAAAATTCATGTGTGTGTGAGAGGAAGAAAATCCAACTTTTGATTTTGCGATTTTTCAATTGTTTATTTGCTTATAATCAGTTTAGAGATTTAACCTTTTTCTTGTTCTGAACAGGAAGTTAGGTTAGATGATTAGAGATATTTTCCTTCTTTCTAAAAACTTGGCATGTTCAGCATTATTTTTCCCTTTGCACAGACTTAACCTGAATTCTATGTATTTTAAAGTCCTGTTTTCATCATTAGGCCATTAATGTCACATGTTTCCTTCTTTAACTCATTGATTTTTCAATATGTGCTGTTAATTTTCTATATATGTATGAAAATCACCAGAGCTAAAAGCTTGAGCAAAGTATTACTTGCTTTCAGAGTTCTGGAATTCCATGGATATGAGTACTTGGACACTCTGGTGTTCTTGTTAATTCCAAGGGTTCTGAAATGGTTAGTGTTCATTACTTTCTCCACTTTGCTATTGTTTGGGAGAATGGCAGAATTTATCACTCTGCCCTTTTGAGTGTTGATCCCCAGGACAGCTCTTTTGATCTTTACAAAGAGTGTTAGGTTAGAATAATGTTATTCCTACCTTTCAAACAACAGAATTAGTGTTGAATTATGAAATAGTTCTCTCAAGATTGTGTGGTTTGTTTTTAATATGTCTAGAATTTAACCCAATGTGTTTCTTCTTTTTCCAAGTCCTGTATTGTTTCCACTCTATCTTGGCTTGTGCACTTATTTTCCAGCTACTTACACTGTGGGTCCTTGACCTAAAATAAATTCTGGAGAGGATTGTCCTCAGTCTCTCATTTCACAGCTGAAGGAACCATAGCTTGAAGCAACTTTTTATTGCTTACTTTAATATATGACTTTTTACTGTTTGACTCCTGACTGCAATCAGGTAGTAAGCTGACATGCTCCTTATAGGCTTGTTATATAATATGTATACATTTGTTAATAATATACATATTATTTTTGTCTCATTATAAGACTGCATATTTAATCAACCAAAAAGGTCAATGCTCTATTGAGCTACATTAACCAAATATTGGCTCTCTGTTATTGCTAATGGTGAAAGGCTTAGGAAGCAAAAAAATATAGGGAGACCAGAATGAAACTTCCACCAATGGCTTCCAGGTTCTTGTCACTGCAAAAGAAAAAAAAAATCAGAGATAAGAAGCAGTACAGAGCAGAGAGGGGTTTATTCCAAGGCAGCAGCACCCAATAATTGTTATATGCAGACTTTCACAGGATAGGGACGCCACCGAATTTTTGGAAAGTTTAGTAACTGTGTGGACTTGAATTGAGAGGAGGGTTATTCATGAATTAACTTGGAGAAATCATGAGGAATTCTAAGAAAGTATCAGAATTTTCCTGGAGTAGGATCATTCTATTTTTCTGGTCTTATATGGGGTTTTCAGATGTAATGATACACCCAGTAGATGATGTCAACCTTCAATTTGGTAAGACTAATCAGAAAGAGCCCATTGTACTGAAGCAAGGACAGCTATGTCCTACTATTCCTTGCTGGTTTATGGTGATTTTAAACATTTACTTTATGAATAGTTACATGATGCTCAGTTTTACTGAGGCTCTGAGGTTGTCGTTTCCTCTAGCTACTATGCTGTATTTTCTGACTTTTTGCCCTGTGCTTTTCTGTTACTGTACTGTTACTTTATAAGAAAAGCACAACATATTCACCAGCATAAATTAACAGCTAACTATCAACTCAGCGTATTGATCAAAATCCAGGTTTGAAATGGCTTATCACTTTAAATTCTGATGTCATCAAACTCAAAGTGGTAAAAGGATTTATTCTCATTTATAACTCCGTTATGCTCTTCCAAATTATCAAAACATGAGAGGATATACTTTTTTGGAGTGATGGGCTGTTACCAACTCCCTGAGACTAAACTCCATTCTTGCCTCTTTTAACTTACAAGAGAATTTTCCATTTCAGATTTTTAAGGAATGGCTTGAATATGCTGCTTCTCTAAGAGTGATGGTAAAACTTCATCTCTAGTTCAAAGATAGCAAGAAATGTGGTCCTGGAAAGATGATTAAACTCAAAGCAAACACTAAACGCAAATTTTGTATTTGCATTTTCATTCTCTGAACTGTAGAAAATAAATTTAAATTTAAAAATGACTTGTTAAAATCACTGATTTTCTGAAATTTGAATTCCAGTCAGAAGGTTCTTTTTCTTTTTTATGAGTTAAGCATCAAACAAAGTAGTTTTTTGTTTGTTTGTTTTTAATATGAAGGCAATCTTCTTTAAAGATCTAAATGAATGCAAGACAACCAATAATAGCTGAAAGATCTAGGGTCCCTCACAGAATGAAAATGAGAACCAACTTCATCTAGTCTGACTTTGCCTAGGGCTGAACTCTAGTCTTGACTTGATGCAGAGCTTTTGTTCCACTGATTAGTCTAATTCACCCATGAGCTTATCTGAGTTGACCTCTGAACAGCCACTTGATTTTAAATGGCGAACATCTGTATTTTTAATCTATAATTTTTCAAAAAAGCCACTTTCTTAAGATGGAGTTAAACATTCTGAGATCACTTAAGACCAATAGTTAGGTCTATGAAATATAGGCTATCTTAGAGGCAGTTTATAACTCAATATGATTGAAGGTATGCAACATGCAATAAAAATCATTAGGCTTTATTAAGATAATTAGGTTAAACTACTATATGCATCAAATATTGATCCATGGCATTTAAAAATAACAATTAAAAAACAGTTACCTTTATGGGATATCATATCTTTTATCTCAGTATACCAGCTCTGCTAATTTTTACATGCCCTGTTTATGCTTGACCACATATGCCACTAGCAAACATCTTATCGTAGGTAAAGTCCTTTTTCCCTTAGTTATGTTCTTTATTAAAATAATTTAACCAAATTTTGACAGAGCATATCTTATGGCAGAATATACCTGCTCTCTGAAATCATTCATTTTTCATCAAGTTGGTCAAGTACTTAAAGACAATTTATTAGAGAAAAATTATTGTTTTTTTATATCTGACACTCGAGATGAGTGAACTTCTTTCTGGCCAATTTCAGTAGTTTAAAAAAAACAAACAAACCAAAACCAAACTAATAAACAAACAAATTTTGGGCTGGAGAGATGGCTCACCCATAAAGGATAAGCTCATAAACAAAACATATAAGAACATGTTTTATTTTATCTTTTGATATGCCACTATAACCAGGCTAACATGATGACAAGTAGATAAATTTTAAAATGACTACAATAACAACAATCTACCAAAAAGATTGATAATAACTCATTAGCTGCACACAGTAATCTATGGTTCTCCCAATTTTGTCTTTAGAAGATATTTTTAAGAAAAGCAAGGACATTTACTTGAATATGTAAGGATCTATAGTGCCTTCAGGTTATACGATGGTTAAGAAGCATTTGTGCTAACATTGTATGAGTTAAAGAATTGCTTACACATTTCTATATTTTACTCTGTTAACCAGGAATGAAGAGACATTTTTCCTTGAGGCCACCTTTCAGTGCATAAAAAATGCTGATTCTGTTACTAGTGTGTAAGTCCAATTAAACAGTGTACTTGTTCAACCAGTCTAGATATTAATAGCAAGCACTTTTATAATAAAAACTTACAATTATAGACAGCACTTTCAATATTTTTAATATCTTAGAGAAATAATAGATTAAAGGTGACATAAATATATTTCACAATGTAAAACTGTAAAGTTTTGAGGTTCCTTTTAAAATGATATTTATGTAGTAGATTACAATCCCTAAAGTTTTTCTAACTTTATATTTTGTGGACTTGTGCCCCTTGTAAATTTAATATTGATATAAGCCTTGTAAAGATTTGAATTAGTCTATGTAAAACAGTGTTCTGATTGAAATGAAGTAATTTTGTAAAATGCAGTCAATCACCCAACTTAGTCATTATATTCATTAATTCTTTGTTCGTCTACCCATTTAGTCTGGTAACACTATAAAAATGGAAGATTTAGAAAGTGCACTGCTTGGTAGGTAAATGTAGTAGGTAAACGGTCAAGGCAAAAATACTTTGGTTAGGATTTTAGCTGACATGTATTAAAGCTATGCTGATGGTTTATAAAAAAACTAAGTAAGTCTTCTCTAGAATGGTAAGGGATGGTAGAGCAAAAAGAGAAGGCATAAGATCCAAGCAGTTTACCAGGAAATCAGAGATGGGAGCTGACACGTGGGCAGCAGCTATGAACATGCTTCCTCTGCTTTATTCCCAAGATTTATCATCATTCTTCACACAGGATAGATTTCAATATGCCAGGGAGATTAGAACTCTAAGCATTTTATACATGAAAATTCTGAAGCTGCTATATTAGTTTTTATAAGAATAAGGACCAGTAGGTAGGAGTAGACTGTGTACTTTTTCTGCTTTACAATTACAATATCAAAATAATAATGTTTGATATTGAATTCTAATAGTTGAAAATAAAATAAGCAAAGGGAAATCATAACTGTTTATCTATAGTAAAAAGTAAGCTCATATGTCCCTTATAAAATAATTATTTTAAAACTGATAATACAGTTCACTAATCTTTTAAAAATTATCAGTACTGACTCTGAGGGAGAAGTGCCAAAATGCTACTTCAAATTCAAAAATACAGAAATAGCACCACACATCCTTTATTTTAATCATAGAAAAATTTTATTGCATTTTGCATGAAGCAGAGAAAATTTAATATTACTGTGTAACTTGTGGAGATTCTTTTCCTAACTTTATGCTTCAAGGTTTATGTTGGAAAGCAAATAGAACTTTATTAACATTCTTCTATAAAGAATCAAAATTAACATCTTAAATCATCTCCAATGCAATTTTCTTCAGAAATGTAGCCATTTCTTCAGAGGTAGGTGCTTGCTGAAGTACTTCTAACATGGAGTGATCCCTCGAGTGCCATTGGTGACAAGCACCAACCTCCATAGGCATTTTTAAAATTTATAAATTAACAGTTATCATTTGTTTCATCAAGAATTCTCCCTTTACATGTGTTTTGCTGGGGGATCCCTTTAATCGGTTAGCTCCCCAAGTCGTGTGAAATAGGACTCCTCATTACAGAAGTCCTTCCCAAAGAACATACAGCCTCTGAACTTCACTGCTGAAAGGGCTCCAAATTGAGTCAGAGTATATGAAACAAAAGATGCCTGTGTGCCCAATGAGCAGGCACCCATGCTACATCCTGCAAGTGCTCACAGTCAACTCATTTTGTTACCTGACTATCCAAATTTTGAAGCTCATAGGAGTTTATTGTGCTCCTTATAATAATAATAATAATTATTATTATTATTATTTGACCACAGAGAAAGAAGAAGTTGAAGACAATGTTGTTTTGAGTATCATTTAAAGAGATGGGGCAGGAAACTTTGATGAAACACATGTAAAAATATAATAGTAATGAAATTGAAACATATGTAAAAAATAATAGTAATAATATAATTAATATTACTACCACTAATAAAGACACCAGGGTCATTGTTAGATTAAAGGTATGTCAGAAGACAGAGCAATGTCAAACTGGAATATAGCCAGTAAGTGGCTGGGAAGACCTAAGGTAGGTGAATGGGATGAAGTAAGAAAGGCAAAAGGATAATTCATAACAGATGCCAAGAATCTCAAATGTTTGAGCTTGGTTGTACTCAACAACAACAACAGAAACCATCGAACACTTTCTGTATTTAAGTGCTATGATGATATTGGTTTATTTTCTTAACTAACATTGGAAAGTTCAGGTAGCACTGAAGACAACGAGAACAAGTAGAAAGTTGCACTGAGAAAAAGAAAAACAGATTTGGGGTAGAACATAGGGAGCTGACTTTGATACATGAGGGAAGGGTCAAATCTGGCTATCACCCAAATAAGGATTACAGTAAATGCAGAAGAGATATAAAGAACTTTACATGTTTATATGTTGATCACAGGAGACCTGGTCATCCAAACACTGGAAAAGACTTGAATTGGGAAATTTAAGTTCTCTGTATCTATCTATCTATCATAAAGATTTATGCCACTACATCTCCATGTTTTATGTTGGTATAATTATAAACACAGTAGTAAATACAATTCAGAATTTCCATTTTTATAATGTAAATGCAAAACTATACTTTTGGTTGTGTATTAAGATGCAGGACAATGCATAATCTACAAGCAATTTCCATAATCTGTTTCCTATTGTCTTGAATATATCTTTGAGACATCTCTTCTCACTGGGAAACATGTATTATGCTACAAAATAAAGTAAGCTAATTAAGTTCATTTGATTAGAGGATAAAGTTGGAGAAAATTTCTTTTTAACATGGTAGAATTTCATTAATTATTCACGTCACCTGTTTTCATGATTTTAGTACAAAATCTACAAAGAAACAATTTAATTTTTTATCACTATCAATACAACTTACCTAGTCTGTAGTTTCAAGTAGAATTAAAATATATTAATTCTAATTCTTAATTACTAATTAGGTAATTCCATCTTTAAAGTAGAAGATGGTGAGTTATCTGATAATATACGTGTGACTAAATGTTTAATCATATATGACTGAATATCCAACAGATCACAATCATAACCCAGCATCTCTATGTAAAAGTGTACAGTGAAATAGGATGACTTAGTTACCTTGTTCATATTTAGTACTCTCACAGTTTTCAATAATATGCATAGGGTAAGCCTAGGAGGAAATTTTATTTTTTATGAGTGGAGGTAAGATAAAATAAGGAGATGACAGGAAAATTGCAGATGATGGGAAAATAATTGGGAGTAACAATGAACATACAGGAAACATTTTGCATGTCCATGCATGATGAACTTTGCTAAGTCTTCAGTTGCAGTTCTGTTCTTGATTTCTTTATGATACTCTAGCTCCAGAATATGATGAAGTAATGAAGCAATCACATTGTGAGGATTATATTGATAAAGAAATAGGTGAAGCCAAGGAGAAGCCTGCATTCTTATCTTATCATAGGCTTTCTGTTGATGGTTTTTAACTTTTTAAACAATCTTAGGAAATACTTTGTGCTTAGCAGAGCATTATCTGTTGCTTGCACTCAAGAAAAGTAAAATTGTTGCACACAGGAAGAGAACTGCTTTTTTCCTCACTAAAGCCAACATTTGCCCCCCCATTAGCATATTTCTGTATTCACAGCAATTTTGTGAATCATGTGTGCAATTTTATTTACTTAGCTTTATCTGAGAGGCTTGTCATCCCTATTTTTGAGCATCTTCCTATGCCTTTATCATTAGCAACACTTCACAATCGACACAAAGACTTCACCCAAGTAGAGACAAACATTTCATCAAAGCAATTTATTTCTTGGCCCAGACTCTTTAAAGGAAGAAAATGTTAGTGTTTGATAGGATGATCGGTGTTATTTTTTCTTGTTTGTGGGTGACTCAGTCACTGACTTCGTGTTAAAATATTAAAAGCTTCACTATTTAGATTACCTAAGTAGATCATATCATCATGGCAGGGTATGTGCAATGACCATTTTGCAGTGGTGAGAGACATAAAGACACAGGATTAATGTCAGAGTGGAAATTTTGCCTATCAGTCTCAAGTAGGGCAAGCAGAGAGGAGCAAGTCAATATTTCTGATATTTTAGTTGTGTGAGATAAAGAATCCAGTAATGAACCCATATCTTAGCTTCGAAATTATCTCAATAAAGAATAATATCTTTCAAAGTTCAATGAATAGCCTTTCTCATTATCCTCTTCTGTCTTGAAACGATATGAGTTCAAAGTTAGCTTTGTAATGAGTCTGCTAGAGCCGACTGAGGAAGCTAAAGCTCTTTTACTTTGGATGGTGAAAGCATCGCTTCCTGAGTCTCTGTCTATGATGATGGACTCCTGCTTTATACTATAGACTTGCTGACCAGGAAAGCAGATTTCTTTCTACTCTCTTTGATTATAAAAGGAAGAAAGGCCAAGGGAACCTAATGAACTCAACATGCTGTTTCCTCTCATTGTAGATCCTCTGTAATAGTCAACTTATGCTAAGAACAGACTGAGAAAAATGTTAAAGATGTTTTTCACTTTGGAATCATTACTTTTATATAAATGCAAGATGATATCATATTCTTTTTTGTTTTCACAAAACAAATTGACAGACTTGATCTTATTTTTTGGCATAATTTTGATTGATTCTTTTTTGACAGCATGCTCATATAATTTGTGCATTGAAAGGTTATGCATGGGTATTGTGCTCGGCACTTTTCTCAATGGGCGCATAATCACATAGTGACACGAGGAGACATATAAACATATCTGTGAAAAAGCTATCAACATAGCAAGTACAAACCCCTCATTGGTGGAAATTGGAGGACACGTACTCAGAGAGAAGTAATCACCAAAGGAATATCAGGTTCTCAGAGCCTTGGTTCAACCAAACCATAAGAAGTTATCTAAATGACATGAACTGATTGGCCTGCTCTTTGATCACCTCCCCCTGAGGGGGGGAGCAGCCTTGCCAGGCCACAGAGGAAGACAATGCAGCCACTCTTGATGAGAACTGATAGACTAGGATCAGAAGCTAGGAGAGGAAGACCTCCCCTATCAGTGGACTTGGGGAGGGGCATGTGTGGAGAAGCAGGAGGGAGGGTAGGATTGGGAGGGGAGGAGGGTAAGGCTTATGGGGAGATACAAAGTGAATAAAGTGTAATTAATAAAAATAAAAATTATAAATAAATAAATAAATAAAAACAAATATTCAAAAAAAATGAGGTTATCTAAATAATATCTTGCCTTCACCGTGGAGGTGATTACAGTCTTACTCTCAGTAAACATGTCTCCTGGCCTGACACATTTAGGAGTATTAACTACAAGTTAAAAGAACAAAATTTTTAAAACTCATGGAAAAATGAAAATGAAAAATCCCCTGTCCAAATCCAGGCTCCTAAAGAATCAACCTCTTCCCTTCTTCCAGAACATGCCATTTGAATGAGTATTGATGTTTTAATTTGATATGTAATGATATACTCTATGCAAAGAAAAGATTACTATTTCAAGTAATTTTATTAATATTACCATTTATCTTTATATTTGAAATCAGTTTCAAATTAATTCATATGAGAATTTAACTAGTAAGTAGGAATCACTGAAGTGTATACTGAACACTATCGATATTATGCATACTTATTTCACAGACCCAATGAACTGTCCATGGTAAGTAAACAGCAGTGACTTTGTCACCATCCTCAGAGAAGGCCATGGTTGTTCAGTTATTACTGAACCAACAAGGCCAATGGTGGCTCTTTTCAGGGAAGCTACACATCAAGGAGATGCACAGACTATTATTCACAAGCAATTGGAAAATCAATGGCATACACCCTTGTATCTCAATATAACCTGGGAGTCTGCATTTAAACTTGTGCTTCAAGAACATGTCCAGTCACCCTCCATCTGCTACCAAACACAAAGAATGTAGGTCTAACTAATTTAAGGGGAGACTGGTCTTCAACAAGAGTTGCTGCTGCTAAAGTGTAGAATCTGCGTGCAAAGACCCAGGCTGCCAAATCAGATTACTTTTATGCTGCTGCTGCTGAGCAGCAAACATGGCTCTCTCTCCTTGACTCTCCTTCCTTAGCTCTCTACTGACTTCTAGCTGCCAGGCTTCCTGCAGCCCATCTGGCCTGTTTTCTCTACACAGCCTGCTTGAGTATTTTCTTTGACTGGGTCTCTGTTAGATGGTAGTTTCTTGGAAATGAGCTGGTCAGAAATAATGGGCTATTGTTAAGCAAATAGCTCAGGTTATTTGCTATATGTATGGAGATCATACATTTTATTTAGTAGGGGTGAAACCTCTTCCTATGGTGTGTCGTCACAGTTCTCAGAAAGGTAAATGAAGACAGTTCTTTCACTACGAAATAAATTTAACCTGTGTCCTCTTAAGTATCATTATTTGAACAAGCCAAGGATGAGGTACCACGGCCAACAAGTATTACTTGTTGTGTTGCTCTTTTCTAGGACAGGGATATACATGTTTCTTGGAGTCATGCTGCTTGTTACGGTGTGTTGTTAAAAAGCTGTTCTTTTCCATTATATGCCTTTACACTTCTGCACTAAGAGTTTTCAGCAAAAAGGAAATATATTGCAGCTTTGAATTCTATCTTCACTTCCATATATTATAGAATGAACAAAGAGAGGGGTTACAAAACATGCCAGTCCAAAAGGAGAAGTATTGAGTAGGAAAAATCAAAAACTTAAACAATTAGATAGCATGGATCATCTACACAAAGATTTGTGTATCACACTTAGAGATATTTGAACCCAAATAAGAGAAACAAATGGAATAGGCAAACTCAAAACATGTAAAAGTGATAAATTATGATTCAATAACAACATTCAATGAAAATATGAGTTAAAGTCTTAGCATATCAGAATGGAAGTTTTATTATCATTCCAGGCCTCATCCTTAATCCTACACTCTATATTTTACAATATGTTACATTTCAGCTCATTTTTAAAAGTGCTGGTCAGAGGCATAAACACTTTAAGTAGAAATGCTGAAAAAAAAAATCATGTGCTTCAAACAGTAATTGAATTGTCAGTAACTATAGCAGAGGGCTGTTTGTTATCACTTGCAAAACTATCTTGAAAAATTCTGGGAGGCCCTTAGTGAAAAGTTGGGCATGTTCCTATTGTAATTTAATATCAAATCACCAAGAGTGTAAGTAACAAGAAATGAAAGCCTTCGAATTCTGTCAAGTGAATTACATACTGGCAAAAAAACTATCACACAGCTGCCTGTGGAACTTGACATCACCATTAAGTTACAGGGCATGCACTGCCTTCAAGATCATGAAAGCCAAGGGGGGTATATTTCTGTGAAATATTCTGGGAAAAGTTCCTAAGACTCCTGCCTCTCTAGGTTTTTGCAGTAATACAGCTGCAGTCTGACCATATGCTTCCTTTCAGTATTTCTGATAACTTCTGGGATTTGGCTTCAGTTTGTCTGTGTTGGAAATACCACTTCCTGGCTGGCAGGAATGCCTGGATATAAGAGGCCACAAGCTGACCTCCTAGCCAAGGCTTATTATAAGCTGAATCAAGTGACCATAATCTATTTTCCAGCCTAAGAGTCAAATGTGATACTTTAAAAATATTTTTATTGCAGTGTTTTTTTTTATCTTTCACAATATTTCTTTAAAAATTTTTAATCACTTTGTATCCCAGTTGTAGCCTCCTCCCTCATCTCCTCCCTGTCCAACCCTCCTTCCCTCTTCTTCCTCTATCCACCTCCCCTAGTCCACTGATAGGGTAAGTCCTCCTCCCCTACTGTCTAATCCTAGCCTATCAGGTTCCATCAGGACTTCCTCTGTGGGCTGGCTAGATCAACCCACCAGGGAGAAGTGATCAAGAATCTGGCAACTGAGCTCATATCAGAGACTGTCTCTTCTTCTCTTACTAGGGAAGCCGCATGGGGACTGAGCTGTCTATGTGCTACATCTGAGCAGGGAGTCTATGTCCTCCCTATGCATGGTCTTCGGTTGATATAACAGTCCCTGCAGTCCCCCCTGGGCCCAGTTTTTTTTTTTTTTTTTACTTTGTTAGTCTCCTTGTGGAGCTCCATTCCCCTCCTGGTCCTTCTAAATCAACCTTCTTCCACAAGGCTCCCTGTGCTCTGACCAAAATTTGGCTGTGAGTCTCTGCATCTGCTTCAATCCGCTGCTGGGTGGAGCCTTTAAGAGGACATCTGTGGTGGGCTACAATCTTGTTCTCCCTCTTTTAATTCTTCTAGAAACACATGTCTATCCTCTTTTTCTTTCTGAATGAGAATTGAGTATCCTCCCTAGGATCCTGCTTATTGTTTAGCTTCTTTAGGTCTGTAGATTTTAGTATGTTTATCCTATATTATATGTCAATATCCATTTATAAGTAAGTATATACCATGTGTGTCTTTTTGTTTCTGGGTTACTTCACTCAAGATTATCTTTTCTAGTTCTTACTATTTGCCTGTAAATTTCATGATTTCCTTGTTTTTATTAGCTGAGTAATATTCCATTGTGTAAAGGTACCACAATTTCTGTATCCATTTTTGTGTTGAGGAACATCTAGGTTGTTCCCAGATTGTGGCTATTACAAATAATGTTGTTATGAACATATTTGAGCAAATGTCCTTGTTGTATGGTTGAGCATCTTTTGGATATATGCCCAGGGGTGCCTTTAGCTGTGTCTTGAGGTAGCACTATTCCCAGTGTTTTGAGAAAGCGCCAGACTAATTTAAAATGGTTGTGGTAGTTTGCATTCCCACCAGGAATGGAGAAAGGGAAACCCTTTCTCCATGTCCTCTCCAGCATGTGTTGTCACTTGAGTTTTTGGTATTAGCCACTCTGATGATTGTGAGATGGAATCTCAGAGTTGTTTTGTTTTGATTAGCATTTCCCTGATGACTAAAGATGTTGAGTATTTCTTTAAGTCTTTTTCTGCCATTCAATATTCTTCTGTTGAGAATTATCTGCTTACTTCTTTACCCCACTTTAAATTGGAGTATTACTTTTGTTGATGCTTAATTTGAGTTCTTTATATATTCTGAATATTAGCTCTCTGCCAGATGTAGGTTTGGTGAAGATCTTTTTTCCTACAGGCTGTTATTGTTTTTCTGTTGACTGTGTCTTTTGCTTTATAGAAACTTTTCATGAGGTCCCATTAACCCATTTATTGATTGTTGATCTTAGAGCCTGAGCTCTTAGTGTTCTGTGCAGGAAGTTGTCTCCAGTGCCAATACATTCAAGGCTCTTCCCTACTTTCTTTAATAACAGATTTAGTGTGTCTGGCTTTATGTTTACGTCTTTAATTCACTCGGACTTCACTCTTGTGAAGGGTGACGAGTATGGATGTATTTGCCTTTTCCTACATGGAGACATCCTGTTAGACCAGCGCCACTTGTTGCACAAGCTGTTTTTTCTCCATTGTATGGTTTTGGATTCTTTGTCAAAAATCAGGTATCCGTAGGTGTGTGGGTTTATTTCTGGGTCTTTGCTTGATGTACCAGTCTATTTCTATGGCAGTATCATGCTGTTTTTATTCTTGTTGCTCTGTCTCTGCCACTCTGTCTCTGTCTCAAAGTTCTTGCATAATATTCATCCCCTACTATCTTACTTTGTTTCTCTCTTATTCTCACCCAAACCATCTTTCCTAATTGAATTTTTAAAAAAATTATTTCTTTTATTTTCTGAGATTCTACCATAATTACATCATTTACCCCTTCCCATTTTTAACTAAACCCTTACCTCTCCAGTATCTTTTTCAAAATCCATAGCCTCCATTTTTCATTATTTGTTGTCACTATATATATATGTATATATATATATATATATGTGTGTGTGTGTGTGTGTGTGTGTAGGTATATTTTTTCTAAATACAAAAACAATAAACATATCAAAGCAAAAGGGTCCAAATCTATGAGGCCTCAAGGCCATACAAAGAACTACAGGTGATTAAATAATGCTAATAACAGGAAGAATATTCTTACCCAGTGAATAACACACCAATTGGTTGTTCAATACAAATGATCAGCATGAAAACATATAAAGAGAAAACATTACCCATTCTAGGGTACTGTTTTTAATTTGGACTTAAAAAGTATAAGCCAAGATCAGCTTGTGTTTACTGAGAGCACAGAATACAGAAGGAGACTACTCAATACAAAGCAAGAACAGAGACAATTGTAAATTACATTGTAGCGTGATCAAGGAAGAGGTAATTATCTAGATAAAATAAAGGGATAATTTTCAAAAGAAGTACTTCAGGAGACTGGTCAGAGCCTGACAGAAAGCTCTATGTCTGTGTGACTGTGAAGGAAAAGGGAAGACCGAAGAGAGAGCTACTCGGCAGCTCTTATACATTCAGCCAGGGTGTCTCATTTTTATGTCAGTTGACCTAGGGTAACATAACCTTCATTCAAAATGATTAACACAGACATTGGAGAGATGGTTCAGGAGTTAAAAGTACTGAGGATCTGGCTTAAATTCTTCACATCCAAATGGTGGCTAAAAACCATAAGTAACTCTAATATCAGGGGACCTGACCCCTGTTTGGGCCTTGGAGAGCACAGGAGGCAGTTGTTGCACAGACATGCATGCAAGTCCCTTAAAACAAGAAATAAACATAAATTAAGCCAACAACTATTGGGAGAAGCAGAATTAGCCTCTCCTAGAGATGAGCCTCCTCAGGGGTTTTTCAGTGTAAAGTGGTCAGCCTTGAAACCTTAGATATACCACCAGTAAATACAGATTCTGTAATTCCTGCTGATATGTATACTTGTGCGTGCATGCACGTACACACACACACACAAACACACACATACCCTTATCAATACTACTACTATTACTAGAATATCATCTTTAGTATGGGAGAGGTTCAAGAGAGAATTTAATAGGTGGGACATAAGGAGGAAAGGGAGGAGAGAAGTGACACCCTCCATTTCAATAAAAAGCATATCACTGGGCTGAGAGACTGGTCCATATCTGCCACTTCAATGCCAGCCGGGTCTACAGAGCTAGTTCCAGGACAGCCAGAACTACACAAAGAAATCTTATCTAGAAAAAACACTATTTGAAAATATATAAAAAATAAAACAAACATAGTCCTTGCTAGTGTTTTGAAATAATATGACAAAAGTATTAATGGGGTTTGGAAAGATGGCTGAGGGGTTAAGAGCACTGGCTGCTTGTCCCGAGGTTCTGAGTTCAATTCCCAACAACCACATGGTGACTCACCAGCATCTATAATGTGGTCTGATGCCCACTTCTGGTATGCAGGTATACGTGTAGATAGGTCACTCATATACCTAAAATAAATAAATAAAATCTTTTTAAATGTACTAAAAAAATCACAAGTAACAATCCTTTGTTTTTCTTTTGTTAACATAGTAGCCTTTATATGCTTAAGATATTTTATATATCTAGAAAGAGTATATAAGAACAAGGAAAATAATATCCTGTTTTTTAAAATATCCTGTTTTATTAAGTGGATTTTATGTATCTATATTAGGAATGCCTTAAAGTACTTAGTTAAAAATTGTTTGTCCTCAGAGTCAAAATCATTATGTATATTTTTATAGTTTTGGTCCTTTTCATTGTTGGTTAAAGATAGAGGTGATAAGTGAATTAAGCTTATATATTTATAATTTTTCTTGTATTAACTTATTTTCTGTTATATGAATTATGTTATTTTTAATGGAGTAGTATGAAGAACCATTCTTCAGTTAATGTTATAAATATCACCTGTATGTTAAAAGACTAATATGTGGAAGGCAAAAATAATTGTGGTGGTCATTGATTATTTGAAGAGTGATGGTGGTAAGGTAATCACGAAGAACAAAATGATGGTAATGTATTTCTGTTGCAATTTTTGTGACTGTAGTAGAGTCACTATTGTAAATGTAGGTAGAGTATATAAGGTCAAAGGAGTCATATGGAATATTTGTGGTAAACAAATTGGAAGGTTGTGGGTCAGTCAACCATTAGTCTAAAAAAAAAGAAAAAGAAAAAAAAAAAAGAATGCTTGTAAGTTGGTGTGTTTGACTGACAAGGTGGAAGGAAGGTTTGGGTAAACCACAGTGCCACAAAGTCATTGCTCCTTAAAAATAAATTGATTTGGTATCACAGAAGAAATAAGGGAGAAAATAAAAATTTGTCTATAACTGGAATTTGCTCATGTTTCCATCCCTTCCTCTCTCCTTTCATAAACATTTCACTGAGAAATAATATAAGCTTTTAAGCAATGCCCATTGTTCAGCATTGTCGGGTAAGTGCTGCCAACGACAGATGATGAGCCATTTAGCTACACATTTTAAAAGGACAAAGACAACCACTTCAGTGACTGTTTTTTTTTTTTTTTGTAACCTGTGCTGATTGATATGCTTGCATAATTTATCAAGAACCTCCAGAAACTCTACGTCACCTGCTCCTCAGATCAGAATGTGACTGTGGCTTTGGGTGGATATTAATCAGCCACAGCACTGCCTGGTCAGAAAGAGCAAGTGTCCTAGCCTGTTACCTCATGAGACCCTGTGGGTACATCCAGCGTAGGTCCACAGGGAACTGCGTGTGTTGGACTGGAATGGCCTCAGGTGAGATGATGAATGTAATGTTCAACCTATGTTTGGAAGCATCCCTTTCTCCCAGGAAACCAAATGTTTGTTCACAAGAGCACCTCTGTTACTATGTTCATTCTTTAGCATTTTATGCTATAGAGGGAAAACAGCATGATAATATGTGGGAGTTAGAATTCCACAGGTAAATTTCAAACTGTAAATTGCACTTGATTTATAATATGGATGCTATTAATGTGTTTACATCAAACATGTACACACGGGTTTTATTCATGATGAGAGGGAGAGTACTGGAAGGCACTGTCTTTGCAACTTCAGAAGCAGAGCTAGGCTATGGTCAGAAGTGCGGTTGCCATCCCAAACCACACAAACATGGAGTTTTAAGAGTAGCTCCCACCCCTGATAAAGTGAAAGCCCAGAGAAGTGTTAACCAATATGCTCAGTTTAGCAGAATTCAAGCTAAAGGAAACCTGAGACAAACCTTGAAGTAAGTACTCTAGGAAAGTCTCTGATGGAGAGAGAGCCATTACTCTGTGAAGCACTGGAGGTGGGAGGTGAGCCAAAGGAAAATTTTGTAATTTTTCCTAAATTTGGACTTGCTCCAACTTAAAATAATTATAGAAGCCCTGGTAGCCAAAAACTAAATATGAACGAAAATGGAAAAGACAAGATGTTTGAAGGAAAGACTACAGGCATCTGGTGTGAAGAAAAAAGTCAATAATATGTTCAGCTGAGATGAAAAATAACTAATTCTAGAATGTTTCAGGCAATTGTTGGCAAGGTATTTCTTCAGGACTATGAGCCTGACAGCAAGTTCTGTTGAACTAAGTTTTTAGTTTGATTACACTTTTGTTCAGCCAACATAATAAACTTCTCTCCTTATGTTATTGTTGAAGATTGTCCTAATATTTAAAAAGACAAAATCTCTTAAAGGTGTATATTGATAAAAAGTGACTTTGAGCCACTTCTCCAGCTACCCCCCCCTTTTTTAAGTGACTTTGGATATTTTACATCAGGTATTTACAATTCATCAACATTTTGAAAAACTTATTTTTTAAATTTAGTTTTATATACATATATATATATATATATATATTACAATTTATTCACTTTGTATTCCTGCTCCAGCCATCTCCTTCCTCTCCTCCCAGGACTATCTGCCCTCCCTCTTCTTCCCCTATGCCTCCCCCTAGTCCCCTGATACAAGAGGACCTCCTCCCTTTTTATCTGACCCTACCTTATCAGGTCTCTTCAGGACTGGCTTTATCTCTGTGGCCTGACAAGGCTGTACCCCTCAGGGGTGGGTAATCCAAGAACCAGCCACTGAGTTCATGCCAGAGACTGGCCCTGAAAAACTCATTTTTAAGTCATTGTGAAATGTCCCTTCTCCACAAACTGTTTTCTAGTTGGATGATCAAGGATATCCTGACTCACGTAGTGAAATTATTTTGTAGCACCTTGAGAACTATTGTTTTTCAGAACCTGTGCTTTTATTCTCAAAGAAAGAATTTAATATATGGTCTTATTTAAAAATTTGATCAAGTAAGATTAGGGACCAAGAAAGTGTTATCTGGAATAACTAGAAAGCTGGATTGCTGAAGTATATTATGAAAGAAAGAAAGAAAGAAAGAAAGAAAGAAAGAAAGAAAGAAAGAAAGAAAGAAAGAAAGAAAGAAATGAAAGAAGGGGCTTTAAAATAGAAGTAATAATCTTTCCTGTTCATCTGCATATTTTAGAGAACTCAGCCATCATGCATTCCCTTTACTAAACCTTTTATCGTGCACAGAATCATTTGCATTCTAGGAAGAAGAGCCAAGAATCAGAGAAGACCTGCAATTTGCTTTCTCTCTCAGGTCCTAAGAAAATATTTCCTCTAAAGCCCAGGAGTTCCTAGCTTCAGGATGAGAATTGTTTCCTATTGTAACTGCCTTAGGTTATGATATTTTTACATATTTGCATACATGGAATTATATATTCAAAATTCCATTGTCTGATTTTTCCCACTTATCCTGATTATATTGCTACTCTATCTAGAAAATCATTGTCAAATGCAATTAGACAAAATTTTATTCTATAATTTATCTTAAAATTCTTACCCTCTCAGTATTCAAACTTGGTCATAAATCATCAAGTTTTATCTAGTGGAAGATACAATTTAATTTTCTTATATAAGAATACCCAATCCTTACAATTCCATCTTTTGATAGATAACCTTCCTCCAAGGAAAGCCCCTATATCTTTGTATGAGATGTCCCTGTATATTTACATCTAGTTATGATTTTTCAATTTTGTAGCACCGATTTACAATTTTATATTTTATACTTTGTAAAAATATTGATAGTATTGGATTTACATTATGTTTTTAATGAGAAGGTAGTAGCCCTTAACTTTGATTTTTAAATGTTAAGGTTATGAGGCCTATGTTGGGTTATGGGATTTTGTATTGGGTTCCAGTATCAGGAATGAATTCTTCTTCCGAGGTAGGCCACAGATCTGATCAGGAAGCAATAATTAC
Organism: Pachyuromys duprasi; assembly: GCA_028658305.1. NCBI lineage: Eukaryota > Metazoa > Chordata > Mammalia > Rodentia > Muridae > Pachyuromys > Pachyuromys duprasi. The sequence goes on from CM053764.1 coordinate 92,020,966, forward strand.
CCCATAACAGATGTGCAGGGACTGCAACAGAGAATACATCTTATTTTGCAGGTTAGTGTTATGGTTCATAATTTAAAAGATTTGTAAGATAACTGTTGCCTCTTTGACCACAGCAGGCTAAATGACACCTTCCTGCACTATGAATGATAGCTGCCAGAGAGTGAGATAGCACAGTTTAGGCTCATTTCACTATATTTTGCAATGACAATATATTGTCTTCAGTAAAAGGGTCTTAACAACTACTTCTGGGGCCAACCAAAAGGAATGGCAAAAGCCTGAATTGATTTGGTTATCTCTAGGGCCAGAAAGCACATTTGTATCTAGTGTTTATGAAAGGTGTTCGTGTATATTCTTTTTTTAAAAGATTTATTTATTATTTATACAATATTCTGCCCACACACCAGATCTTACTATAGATGGTTGTGAGCCACCATGTGGTTGTCTGGGAATTGAACTCAGGACCTTTGGAAGAACAGTGAGTGTTCTTAGCCTCTGAGCCATCTCTCCAGCCCTGTTCTTTTTTGTTTGTTTGTTTTCGTTTTTGTGCCTGTGTCGTGTTTTGGGTTTGAGACAGTATTGACCACATTGAGTAAATCGAGAAAACATTATTTACTTTTTTAAGTTTTGGAGAAGTTTGAATAGAAATTATGTACATATATATATAAATATATATGTATATATACATATACAATGAACAATGTTTTTCTTCAGTTCAATCACTTAGAGTGCTGTTTGAAAGACTTTGCCTACGATTTTAAGATGTTTATTTTTTTATTATACTTATACTTTATGCATCAATGCTCTATGATTAAGTAACATGAATATTTAGAATTTTAACAGATGTATTTAGCCCTTTGTAGGAAGTTTCTTTTTATTACACAGAGTCTCAAGATCAAGTTGTTCATGAGGTTATGTTGGTTCATATGTCAGACCTCCCAAGGTCATGGGCCACACCACCTGTACTGGCATGTCCTATGTATAGATGGTAGTATTTTTTTGTTTTCTATTCTGCCTCATATGGTATATATAAATATATATATTTATATATATTCTTTAGTTATTAGTTAGTTATGTTTAGTTATTCATGCTTTATCTTCTTTATCATCTGTTGTCAATTGTGACTTTAAAATATGTTCCTAGTGACAAGCAAAACTTTTCTTCTTTCTGATTTGTTTAATCTGGCAAGCATCTTTTATTTGTGTATATATTAATTAATTAATTGCAGTTTATTCACTTTGTATCCCAGCTAAGGCCCCCTCCCTCATCCCCTCCATATCCCACCCTCCTTTCCTCTTCTCCTATGCCCCTCCCCCAGTAGAGTGATGGGGAGTTCCTCCTCCTCTTCTATCTGACCCTAGTCTATCATATATTTTATTTTGGTATTTTCTAGTATCTCTCATTCAATCTACTTATTTTTATTCTTACTATCAAAATATATCAAAACTTGCATCAATTACATGTTCTGAAATTTTTGCAGATTGTTATTTTATCCATAAATATTTAATTATACTTTTCTTTACATATTCCTTTTCCCTTCATAAACTTGAAAACATTTGGGATGCAGTTCAAATTCATTTTAGTTTGTTTTTTTTTCCTTCTAATTTGAACACTTTTGGTCAGTTTTATTTCATGTCCTATTAATCTTTCTCCTGATATTGTTGTGTTTTCTGCATTTTTTGTTTATTAATTTTGTTTATTAATTTTTTCTAGGAATTGTGATACTCTGTGCATTGGTTTTGTTTCTGAGTTTTATGCACATTATTGACATGCATATGGCATTAATTTACATAGAAACTGTCCTATTCAGTTTTGATTTTGAACATTTTCCATCATGACTGCAGTTAGACAAGACACATTTGTGTATTCTATAAAATGACACTGAGTCTTAATATTTTGCAATCTCGTTGCTAGGAATCAGTAGTTTTCCAGTTGGGTATGCCTGGTGAGAGTCACATCCAGTCTTCCATCTGTGCATTTCTTTCTGCTCTTTGTTAAGCGAATATAAACGTCTCAAGTGAAGATTTCCAGGTTGATCTCCTTTCCCATTGGCTCTCACTCTTCTTGACCTACATTCTAGTGTCCCTTTACACTGCAGATGCCCAGCCTTTCTCTTCAGTTTAGAAGCTCTAGTGCACTGTGCTTGAGCATTTCCACACATTGTATGATATGACTGGCACTGTTGTAAAACAGAGAAAATGCAGGGATTAAAAATGCTTTTGCTGTTCACATGCCTTTTGTCACCCATGATCTCAAATCATAAAATTATTGTTTCAAATAATTTACTTTTCCACATTTTTATATATTTATTTTATTTGAATACATGTTTGACTTACACTTATTTATATGTACCATGTGTATGCTCTGTGCCTTTGGGTTTCAGAAAAAAGAAAGTGTCAGATTCTCTGGAACTGGAATTACAGACAAATTTTAGCTGTCATATAGGTTTGGAAATAGAGTCTCAAGCCTACATAACAGTAGTCAGTGATCCTAACAACTGAGCCATCTTTTTAGCCCACAATTTGTTCATTTTTATTATGTCAGGGAGAGAAAGTAGATTCAAGATTTTAATACTCTATAGTTCTAGAAACTGAAATCTGGAACATGTTCTTTGATATAATTTAAACATTTATAAGGTGTTTTGTTGTTGTTGTTGCAGATATTGTCCTGTAGCAACTTATCTCACATGTGTAAGATCCTGAGTTTAGCTTTCAATATTGCTAATTTTAACACCAGTAATAGTAAAATTAAGAATATGAACATGCCCTTTACCTGTGTACATTGGTCATCTTTTAGAACAATCATTTCAGATAGCATGTAATTCTGGAGGAGAACAACCTAGAAAAGCTGTGTTTTCAGTCTTGAATGAATGAGTCTATTAATCCACATCAAGCAAGAAAAGTGAATAAAAGGCAAGAGGCAAATAGAAGATGCATGGATACAGCAAAATATCATCAAAATGAAGCCAAAACATCTGGCAAAGAAGTCTGCAGTTGCTCCCAATTGAGAGAGTAAATGAGGTAATTTCATCAAACCAAACACATAGCAGAAATCAGTGTGAGGAAAGCCTGCTGATGTGGCCAGCTGGAGTTCTTGATCAGGAGTCACAGGTTAGGTAGATTGTCCCCTGGATGAGGTTTTTAAATAAAAGAAGAATTGGACCTGTATTTACCACATCATCAAATCTAGTACTGATAACCAAGCAGATATTGCTGGGAATGCTGAGTGAGTCAGCATTGGAGCTCACAACTTGGAGAGAAGAAAAAGGATAGTGTTTACCTTCCAGATTTCCCTTCCCACTGTAGGCTGGTTAGAAAATATAAAGATTGGAGGAAATAGTTCAATATCCAGCTGTTTTCATGTACATGATGTTTACCTGGTTTTTGTTACCATATAATGTACTATAAGTGTTTAATGCTTACTTGCTTCATAACTACTAATCTAAAACTTTATTTTTTAAATGACATGTTATGCTCACACAAATATATATTGTTAAATGTCACAAGCACACGGGTGTACAAATTTAACCTATTGAGTCAATTTAGAGTTCCTTATATAAATATGCTTTCAGATCCTTACATAATTTAGTTTTCATGTGTAGATACTATTCCCCAAGCCAAATGGCCATTATCTTTGGGGGTTTGAACAGACCTGTTCACAAAAGATAATAACATCTGGGCTTGGCGATTATTGACATCATAGAAGCAAGGCATTGGGCAGGTCATGGGACCCTCACCTAAGTATCCAGCCAATCCCTCCCAAACAATTTTTCCTCATTTGTGTGCAACCTCTGGATCTACAGGAGGAGCGATAGTATAACATTTTAGAAGGACTAATGGAGGGAACACCACTGCATAACCATTGGAAAGTTATGACCTTTCCTGGGTGCAGACTTTTAAGAGTAGCTGCTGTATGACCACCTATGCTCCTGCCCATGACCTCTCACTGATTGCTCTGTAAGTAATTCTAATAAGCTCACTGCTTCCCCAGATTAAAAAAAAAAGTTATTTGTGTGTCCTCCTTTCCTTTCCTTCTGTGTTGCCCACCCTCCCTAGTAAAATCCCACTTTCCCCACATTCTGCTTCATAGCACCTGCAAACTTCTATTTCCTCTCTAGGCTTCTATCTCCTCACCGCAACCCAAATGCTCACATTGCTTTAACCTAGATTCTAAAATTATTCCAGGTTAGGTTAACATCTAAAGATTGAAGCTAGTAACCACAGGGCTGACTTTTCATTCATATTTCCTGCTACTGAGCACCTCTGCCACACCAATTCTCTTCCCAACATGGTACCACAAATCACATGTCCATGGGTAAGGGACATCAGTCTCTTTGGCAAAGAGATAGTGGGTAATTAGGTATGGTCCTAGAATATACTCTGCAAAGAATAGAAGAGGAGTTGGTCAAATAATATGAGTGTTGTTCTTCTAGACAGCAGTTAAATTGCACACAGTGTGAACAGTATCAAATACTTTTGCTATTTCAGAGAAAAAACAGAATGTTCTGGGTTCCTTTGCTGTATTAAAATGGAAAGACATTGATGGAGAGGAATTTAGAAGCACGTCACCAAATGCCAGATGCTGTACAAAGCGTATTCATAGACACTTACCATGTTATTTTCACTTTGTTGTTATATCAGATTCTAATCAGCCTGTTTTGGTTTTACATTTTCAAAAGACAGTCACTGTAGCAAGGAAAATCAACAGCACTTTTGAGAATGAATTCACGAGTCATCATTCAAGCCTCTGAGTTGAAACTCTCTTTTTCTTGCAAGTATTTATGAATGTAGAAAAGCAATGTTGTAACAATTCAAAAGAGTGTGAGCACGTTGGCCCATGACAATAAAATGAATGGTCCCAAATAAATTCCATGGTCTTCTCTGTTGCCTTCCCTTTCCAACCTGCTTTCTCTGTTATCCTGAATTGCTTCATGAAACATCCTTGAACATATCCCCTCACCAACTGTTTCAGTTGCAAGTTTACTAATCTTTTCAAAATGATAGTTTGAGGTCTCCATTCTAGCCTTATCCTTATCACACGTAGTCTGATATGACAAGAAAAAAAATATTTCCAAACTTGTTTCCACACTTGCTAGGATCTTGGTTTCATATGGAGGTCATAGAACAATTTATATGGATTGAATTTTTCTTTCCCTATGTGAAACCTGGAGATCAAATTTAGGTCATCAAGGTTGGCAGTAGGTGGCTGAGACTGAGACATCTCTTTGGATTAGTGTCAGTTTCAAATTTAACACTGGTTATGTGTGTTTTCTTATACTACTCTCATTTATAATTAATCTTCCTACTGTTATTTGGAGTTATTAATATATTACTATTTAAAAACATTGAACATTCAGTATAATTACAGAAATAGAGATACAGTATATATGTATTCAATAACTATATCTACAATGTATATATCTATCATCTATCCATCTAGTTATGTATCTATTTAAATATTTATCTATCTATCAACAATCTGTCTATCCATTAGTCAGTCCATCTATTCACCCACCTTTTCTCACTGATAGCCTCTTAAGCCCCTCTCCCAGTCCACTGTTACAGGGGTCCTCCTCCCCTTCCGTCTGACCCTAGCTTATCAGGTCTCATCAAGCCTGGCTGCATTGTCCTCCTCTGTGACCTGGCAAGGTTGTTCTACCCTAGAGGGCTGCGAGTGGTCAAAGAGTCCACCACTGAGTTCATGTCAGAGACAGTCCCTCTTCCCTTTACTAGGGAACCCACTTGTATGAGTAGATGGTCTGCAAGTGTACTAATTTGCATCTTTCTAGTAAAATAAATATGCAGGGCCAGGGGGATGAGTTAAGGGAATAGGAGTGTTTACTTTATAAACATGAAAGTGTGAGTCTAAATACACAGCATCCACATAAAAAGATGGGCATGCCTGAAACCTCAGTATTGGTGAGGGGAGACAGGAAGATACTAGAAGGTTTTTGATCAGACAGCCTGCCAGAATGACAAACTTCCGATTTAGTGAGTGAATCTGCATAAAGATAATAAAGCAAAACAAGGTAAATGAAGACACCCAATGCCCTCCTCCTGCATTCATGGGTGCATATGGGGCTGTCCGCAGGCACACTTACATATATAAGCCCTTCTATATGTGTGCACACCCCCCACACACATAGCCACTAAACACATCTATACTACATATAGTAACAGTACAGTGAAGATGCAAAAGTGATCTGATAGTTTGTGAGTAACACATTACATAGCTAAAGATGTTTCCATGCCACTGATAGGGTATGTCCTCCTCCCCCTCCCTCTGTACCCTAGCCTATCCAGTGTTATCAGGACTACTTGTGCTGCCTTCCACTGTGGCCTAGTACAACTGCACTCCCCCAAGAAGGCTGTGATTGGAGGAGGGGTATGGGAGGAGAAGAGGGAGGAAGAGTAGGATTACCATGCACACATGTGCACACACACACACATACACACGTTCCTGAATATAATCTGTGCAGTCTGTATAATGTCATTTTTATGTATGTGTTCAGGGCTAAGCATTTGGTGTTGGTTAATCAGTTGAAATGTTTTTCTCTTGAAAACATGCTAATATTTCTCCCATTGTCTGCATTCTTTGTAGCCTACAGTACTTAGTGTTAGAGTTGAGGCTTCATGGGCTTTTGTCCAGTTCCTTTAGCTTGTCTATTGCTTTCATCTGGACTGTCATGTTGGTGAGACTTTATGCCTGTAGCCTCTGATATTACAATTGCACCACAAGTTGTACAGCCCGATTCTCTGACTCCTACAGTCTTTCTTCCCTGTCTTCTCTGGGAGTGTTTTAGTAGACCTATCCATTGGGACTGAGTTCCACAATTCTGCATTTTGATTATTTGTGGTTTTCCGTTATGGTCTTTGTCTATAGCAAAGAGAACTTTCCTTGAGGATGGTAAAGACCGTAGTTAGGGACTTAGCATGTTTCATAAATTGTTAGTTTTATGTTCTCCACCAATATCCACAACTTCATTAGCTCTAAGTAGTTATCTGAGTTTTCCGAACAAGGAAGAGTTTCCCTCATGTAGACCAGGTCTTCAGTTCAATTAGCGAGCTAATGATTACTTACAAGGTTTGTTTGCCATTACTTTACCCTTAGGATTATTGTGCTATGTGGTAGCTGATACGGTTCATAAATATCGTAGCCAAGTAGTACTATTGATTGCCCCCCTCCTTTGGAAGCCTGCATAGAGCCTTTCATAGATATTATAGACATATAGACATATAGAAGTCAGTTTCTCAGATGATACAACAATTAGAAATCCTCAATTTGTATCATGCTTTAGTTTTGATTGACCTGAAGATAATCCCTAGGGCTCAATGTAAGTGACTTGAAGATAATAGTTAGAGCTCAATACAGGATCGTTTTAGGAATAAACATCAGGTTGGCATGACATTGATTCTAACTATCTTCTCCATTAGCTCTTATTATCTAAATACAGAATTATAATGGATAACATCAAATTTATATTTTCTGTTATTTAATAGGTATTATAATCCTGGTTTGACATCCAACATTGTTATGATGTCTTCCTTAAAATGTATCCTTACAATTAAAACATAAGTAGATTACACTTAAATAAGATGTATATTATCTACTATAAATAGTTTATGATTTGCATTTTAATTCTATTTCCTAACATATAATACTTCGTAAAGGTACTTTTCTGAATTCTGATCAACATTCATAATCTCTAAAGTTAAAAAAATTTCCAAGAATTGTCTTATTTACTTTGGGGTATGTATATATTTATAAATCATATTAATAATTTTATTGAACATCTGATCTTTCAAGGCTTATCTACTTTAAATAATGTGTCTCATCAATTCACATCTTTGCCAAATGTCAGTGATGCAGAGCTAAGGCTTGTTTTGTTGTTCTGGATTGCTGGTGCCATGGATCTTTAGATATGAAAAGTGCAGAGATCCTACTGTGGCTTTGCTCTGGAAATTCTCACTGGTCTGTGGCAGATTGCTTGGCAGTGATTCAGTCAATGAGTCAGCGGAACAAGTAAAAAGAGGCTCTCTTTTCCCATTTGCTGCAACATGGTCCTGTTGCTCACTAAAGTAATGAGGACTCCCTGATGCCTGAGGTGCCTCAAGCATTAGGTTAGGGAGAAGGCAGAGAGGCTCCAGAAGGGTTCTGACAGTTGTTATAATTTGGAAGTTTGGTTTAAGTGTATTAATATATTTAAAGTTGTTATGTGATTGGTTTTTAAAGTTATAAGAAGGACTATGCTTAATGAAATAAAAATAAAGATGGTGGGTAAGATTTAATGAAGTGAAAAATAATTAATAGAACATTTAGTTGATTTCAATAATTTCAAGTGCTTGAAAACCTCCTTTGTGGGGCTATTAAGTGATATTGAAAAATAAAGCAGAAGAAAAAAGAAAGAAAACAGGGAGCATAAAGTTTTGGAAGTCTGTAGTCAGTTATAAAATGGGACATGGGAAATGACAATAAATGGCTGTGAGTCACTGGTCTACTATAGAGAGCACTGCAAAGAAAGTTCACCTATGTGTGATCGTATCTCCATGACCTGCAGATATTAATGCGGGTGTGCTAACTGGAGTCGTCATAGAGTAGTAATGATAACATTAACACTTTTCACTTTGATGCTATAAGATTGTATGTCTATTTAAATTTCATTTATATTTTCATTACTGCTTGGTATTATATAGCCAGTTGAATTATCACTTCTTATTTATTTTCCTATTTATAGTTTTATAAAAAAGTAATAGCAGAAGCAATTTTGTCCCTTCAACTCCATTATCATATGGTGACAAAGGACTTTCCCCCTCACACACACTTGTAGTTTGGAAGATACGTGGTAACACTGAAAGAATGCTGGGAATTTTGGTAGAAGGTTTAAGAAAGATGATGTATTTTGGAGGCAGGGACAAGTGAGAGAATTTAGGTAACTGGAAAATGTCTTAGAGACAGTACTTTGCTCTGGTATTTCCTACTCTCCTCTCTCTGCTTCAAGTTGCCATGATATAAGAAGGTTTTCCTACCATAGCTTTCCCTTTAGCCTTTCCACAGGCCCAGAAGGAGGATGCAGTGACCCTGGAGCTAAACTCTGAAGTCATGAGATTGGGTGAACCTTTCCCCCATTCAGTAATTGTTACAGTTTTATTAAAGAAAACCAGTGTGAGTTATAAATACATAACCTCAACAATACACTTCTTTTTACCCTTTCTCATCAATCCCTAGATTTATAATCATATTGCACATTTCATAAATATCTCAAAATTTGTATTTCTCAACAGAATCCTTCAGAAATGGATCCTCTGTTAACTTTTACTTCCTTAGTGAATTTGACCTTTCTTACTTTTCCCAGTTATTCAAGCTTCAAGCTTCGAGGTCACCATTCACATGTTTTCTCTCTCCCAGTCCAATTATTTATTTGAACTCCTTAAAAAAGCACTTTGAATATTATTCCTTCATACCCTATTATGACTGTAACAGTTTAAACTATCATCTGTTTTTAATGTAATGATAGCATTTCAATAAGCAACCACTGTAATGTTAGTCTGTCAGATATGCCTGTTCTCAGCCTTCTCCTAACCATTTGTAGATGGATACTCCACAGTTATTCCTCTAGAGCTTTCATGCACATTTATTCATTGTCTTTAAACTCTTCAGAGTGTTTCCTTAACACTATGTACCTCATTTGAAGCTTTACCTCAACTTTGCCTTACATTTTGCTTAGCATGCCCAATGAGACTCTAGCATCTGCTTCCCCTTGCTGATGTTATCCAAACTCTGGCCCAAATATGGAATTTTCTCTGTATCACAGCCTAAAATGTTAAACCTGTTTAGCATCTTTTAGTGTTCGAGTATTTGCTTACACCTCTCTTGTATTTTCTCTTATGAACACATGACTAAACTACCACAAAAAAAGAACACAAAACTCTTCCTAATGGTTGAGGGCAATGCATTTTATCAATAAGATATGTCACTATCAAGATAACACAAACATTACTGGCAAAAATAGAAAGAGAAAATTTATAAGTTGGCCATGAAGAAGGCAAACAAAATTTTGATCAAAGCCCTCCATAGTTCAAGATAGGGTTGGTTATAAATATAAACCTGAATTCTTTATTTGACATGCTCTGTACCTGAAAGATACCTCTTCATGGATCATTTTTCTCATGTCATTCTAGTGCCATCATTATGAATTATAATGGGCCTTCCTAATTACTCAACATATCTTAGTGGAATCTCAATCCAGTTGGTATCATATATTTTCTCTTTGTTTTTTTTTTCCATGCCAGAAAATTGTATTTTAGCAAACTCTGAAAATAACTAGACATTTATAATTTTACTTTATTGGCCTATAGCAATCTGTCTACCTGGAGACTGAAATCTGGCTTTTAAGGTGTCACACCAATCAGTGTAATAGAACATGTGCATTAAGAGGAGAGCTAAAGAGTGGGATGCAAATATGAGGGACAAAGAAAAACAATGGGAGTAATGAGCTAATGACACTGGATGGCATTAACTAAAATATAGGACCCAAGGGAATTACAGAGTTAACCAGGGAAAGAAGAGTGATTTCAGATGTTTCGTTCAATTTTCAAATAAAAGGCTACTTACATTGAGCTAAAACATAATACATTTTTGGAAATTTAACCTCAACCATTAATTTATCAGATTTGTTTCTATATCTCTTATTATAGAATAGTATTATTTTAATGTTTTGTGATTCATATTTCAATTAAAAATATTTGCCATCCCCTGACATTAAGCAGTCTCCCACAGAAGGGAGCAAGAGCAACTTTCAGCCTGAGGAATGCAAAAGCAGTCACACAGCCAGCTGGCCTGCCACTCCATGAGATTCAGTTGTTAGTCCAAGCTCAGACTGCCTTCAGCACACTGAACATAAGTGATGATATACGATGGGGTATCAAATTACAGCAAGAGTATAACAGGGAGCCTCAAGGAATGGTTCTGGACCCAGCCTTAGTTAAAGCTGTCACTAATGGTCTGGAAAAGCAGGTTAGCAGTATGGCAACCTACTATGAGATGTGTTGTAAAATGAGAGGAAAGACAAGAACACACAAATGCATTTGTTTTTCAAGACACTTTTTTGCTTTTTTTTTCCTTTGACAACCTTTTAAAAATAATTTTTATTAATTACAGTTTATTCACGTTGTATCCAGGCTGTGGCTCCCTCTCTTATCCCCTCCCACTCTTACCCTCCCTCCCTCTTCTCCTCTGTACCCCTCCCCAGTCCACTAATAGGGGAAGTTTGCCTCCCCTTCCAGGACCTCCCCTTCCATGTGACCCTAGCCTATCAGGACTCATCAGGACTGGCTTCATCGTCTTTTTCTGTGGCCTGGTAAGGCTGCTCCCCCTCAGGTGGAGGTGATTAAACAACCAGCCACTGGGATCTTGTCATAGACACTTCTAGCTTCAAGAGAGTGGGGGAGATTTTGCAGTTTTGAACTATAGGTAGAGTTATATGGCCATAATGCAACACCATTATCCAGGCTATATTCTGAGTTAATGCCTTACAAATTTTCATCCGTGAACAGGAAAGGAACTGAAATACTTACTTTGAACTCTAGTGAAGAGGATTGTTTCATTGAAAATGATAGGTACAAGAGACCAATTGTTCCAACATATTGATTATTCTTGGAGGGGACAGATAGAATCTACATCTGTAACTCACAAAAACATTGGCATGCCTTAAAAAAACCAAAATGTACGGTAAAAATTTGGGGAAAGTCAATTTCTTTGATTGGGGATTGAAATGAAAGCATTCCGGCACAAGTACTATAACTTTAAGCTAATTTATTTTTAAATTGAAATAAGTATCATTTTAGAGCCATCTACAGAATTTCTCCAGATTTCACAATGGAGGCAGAGAGAAATAAATTTTGTTTTGTTTTGTTTTATTGTACTCCCTGGGGTGTTTCACAAAAGCACAAAGAGAGAGGGAACTTTGTTTTTTAGTCAATGGAAATAAGGAAATGAGGGCTCAGAGGGCAAAATTATTTCACCCAGGTCCTGTATATTACCTGTGGAAAACAAATAAAATTTAGAATCTAGGTCACTGAAACAGAACGTTCTACAGCTTGCACTTAGTCAAAAAGAGATGATCTCCAAATATTCTGCGTGGTTGCGATTTTCTTTGGTTTCCTCATGATTTGTTTGGACATGTAACAAAGTTGACTCCACAAAAGTTGGCAATTTCAAACTGATATTATGAAATGCTATTTGGTACTTTTCAGTTTCTCCGTTTCACTGGCCGCTAGAAATCACCTTCCACTGTACAGTGTATCACACTCGGCCCATGTTGGTTCTATCTCCCCTTCAAAAAGAATGAAAATAGATCCATATTTATATTTATCACCGTGCACAAAGCTAAAGTCCAAGTGGATCAAAGACCTCAACATAAAACCAGACACACTAAACCTTCTAGAAGAAAAAGTGGGAAAGACCCTAGAACTCATTGGCACAGGAGACTTCTTCCTGAATAGAAC
>CM053764.1:92033965-92059242 GCA_028658305.1 Pachyuromys duprasi
CAAGAAAATTGTCCATTTCATTGAGGTTTTCAAATTTTGTGGCATATAGGCTTTGGTAGTAAGACCTAATGATTGTTTGGATTTCCTCAGTGTCTGTAGTTATGTCCCCCTTTTCGTTTCTGATTTTGCTGATGTGGACCGTTTTCAAAGTCGAACAATAACTGGAAACCAAATAAAAGTTTAATATAGTCCCCTTTAACAGTTTATTTTATTCTACTTCCTAAAATAAATAAATATATATACTTAAGTTTCTCTTTGACCCAGAAATTTTTGATTTTTCTATTCTTTTCAGCATGCTAATTCCACAGGTTTATAAGACTTTTTAAAAGTGTAGATTTCATCATTTAATATAGTTACTTACTGGATGGATTTACACCCCTTTTAAGATTTTTTTGTGTGACTACAAGTATACTGCTTGATTTATGCTGTGAGAATTTAGGAGTACAAAGAAGTGACTCCTTGATGCCTATAACTGGTAGAAAAAATTTTAAATGCATTCATAATTTTATTCACCATAGAAAATACACCATGATTTACTTTTTTCAATAAATATGAATTTTGAGAATATCGCTCATAAATTGTGCTAATTGGAAATATGATTATGATAGAAGTGATTTAAACAAACAGGTAAACCTTGTACAGAAATGCAGAAGTGCAGTGAAATAAAAAGTTGTGGTCAGAGAAGGGGCAAATGACAAATTATCAGCCCCCTCTGAAACACTAATGAAATGGCTGCCCACACTGACCAGAGTTCAGGTCATTAAAATCTGTACCAACGTCCACAAATTTATATCAGTCCCTGGAGCATCAGGTGTTCTCTAATGTGCTTGAACTATGCAAAGCATTTTTATATCCCAGTAAAATCAGCCTACAAATATAAAATAGTATACTGACTAGTAACTAAGACAAATGGAAGCAATGTTTAGAAACTAAATATGCGTTGCCAGCATTCACTATAATTCTGAATGACCAAAGCAATAATCAGTTAATCTATAAGTAAATGAAATCAGCCCAAGAATGCATCAGATATAAGAATGTGAATTGGTTAAGACATATTTTAATTCAGTATTTACATGTAAAACCCAAATAGAAATAAATGCCAGAATGATACATAAAACTGTACAATAAAATAGTTTATAATAAGAATTCTTTTAAATTAGTCAAGTATTTAACAAAAAAATTTTAAAAGGACAAAATAAAGAAAAGGGAAGCAGTGATAAGCTACATGTTTGATACACACCTAAAAATGCTCTTGATCTATGCCACTCTATTATCTTTCTATATTATCACTCTAGTATAGTATTTGGTTTTAAAAATATCCAAAGGGATCATGTGTGAATATTTATTATTGTATTAATGTAAAAGTATGTGTATAGTAAAGAGTCCACATATTACCATCACTATTAATTCAATGCAGTTGCAATTAAAATATAACTTTTATTTAGTAACACTAGTAAATCAAAATGGTAAATTTTTAAAGTTCTAGACCAGAGGTTCTCACCTTGAAGGTCAGGACTTCCGGTTTTGTATATCATATATCTTGAATACCAAATATTACATCACAACACATAAGAGTAACAAACTTAACAGTTATGAAGTAGCAATAAAATTACCTCATTGTTAGTGGTCAACACAACCTGAAGAACTGCATTAAAGGATCACAGCATCAGGAAGGTTGAGAACCACAGCTATAGGCAGTGAATAAGCGACCCTTTTCAGACCATCTAATCCTTAGTTTATAGTGACAACTTGATTTACTACTAAAAAGAAAATAATCATGGTAAGCATATTCTAATATGTTAAGGGAGAAATTATTGAATACTGACCTGAGCAAATGTGAAGTATTTCCCTGTCATTTTCAGATGTGTTATTTGTTAATACATTTTGCTAATTAAATAAGGCAATAAGCATACTTATGTGAGGCTTTGTAGAACTTACATTCTTTTATCTGTAGATGCCCTCTCTTGGTGACTTTCAATTTTTTCTTTCTTTCTTTCTTTCTTTGTTTCTTTGTTTGTTTCTTTCTTTCTTTCTTACAATTTATTCACTTTGTATCCCCTCTGAGCCCTCTCCCTTGTCTCCTCCCAGTCCCACCCACCCTCACTCTTCTCCCCCTATGCCCTTTCCCTAGTCCCCTGATAGGGGAGGACCTCCTCCCCTTCTATCTGACCTTAGCTTATCAGTTACTCTGACTGAAACTTTTACATGCATCTGTAGTCTAAAAACGTCCTATGTTTTTGTTGTTATTGTTTTGTTTTTCACACATGATTCAAATTTATTTTGCCAGAGCACACGCTTTAGCTTACATTGTCATTGGCATCTATCTTTCTCAATTATAAAGACCAGAAGCTTTATTTTGAATGGAAGTTGTCAGCATCACTGACTTTGAAATACCACCCAGCTTGCCAAGGAATAGATGTGAATTTTTAAACTTGTCTTACAGTACTGCTAGCAATGATTTCTGCCAAGACTGTGACCAATTAGCAATGTTATTGGAGCCTAATAGCACAGTGATGTTTGCTGTTCAGTGCTGTATGAGTAAGTTCCAGAAGGTCTGTAGCATATTGGGTAGGGTGTCACTGGCCTCTAAAACCACTGGAGGGCGTCCTTCTTCACACATGTTCTGCTCCTGATCTCACTCCTTCATCCCAGCATATATTCACTTACATTGCTTTGTTTTAAAACATGCAGTGATGAGCCATGCCATCTAATTAACAATATTTACATTGAGATATTTGTCCTGCTTTCAGTCTTGATTAGAGAAACTTCTCGTTGTAGTGGGTAGTGGAAAATTCTCAAACTGCAGAGAATGAGACACATTGAGTCCTCAGATGGGACATCTAAATCAGTCTTCCTATCCTCTCCAAGGCTAAGAAAATGCCATGGATAAGAGTACAGACAGAGTATAAAAGCCAGAGGTTGGGGAGGAGGTCTGTGAATGTTGTTATCTGCAGGTGAAATAGCTGGTGCATACATGAACCCACACCAACAAGCTTGGTTGCCATTTAAAAACCTTAACATGAAGGGATTAGGGGCTCCAGATCTATTGGCCATTGATGGTTTCTGGGGAGAAGGAGAGTACTATTTGGGGTGATTGTAATTCATAGTATGTACATCAGGCACAAGTAGATGACCCTACACCCGTGGGCATATGGGCAAGACTAAGTAAGGAGACATCAAGTCAAAAAGGAGATACGATGTAGGGAAGAGGGTTTTAAGAGGAGTAGAAAAGGAAAGAGTAGAGTAGAGTTAACCAAGATACATTGTATACATGTGTCAACCTCTGAAATACTACAATAAAATAAAATACAATAACTTCAACAACAACAGCAACAAAAACCTATTATGTAAATCCAGATGAAGTATCCCACTCTTACAATCCAAGACTTAGGAGTTAGAGGCAAGATCACATCCAGCTACATAGTAAATTCAAGTCCTGTGCAGGCTACAGAAGACTCTGTCACAAAAGAAACAATAAATCCAACAAAAGAGCCACAACAACAAAGCATTTTACATGTTGTTTGAAGATACTGAAAAAATTCAGCAGACTCCTGTCCTGTTCTACTTCCAGTATCCATATCATTTGTCTTTCTAAGTGAGGATTGGTCATCTTACCCTGGGTCCTCTTTCTTGTTTAGCTTCTTTAGGTGTACAGATTTTATTATGTTTATCCTATCTTACAGCTCTAGTATCCACTTATAAGTAAGTATATACCATGTGTGTCTTTCCTCTTCTGGGATACCTCGGTCAGGATGATCTTTTCTAGACCCTACCATTTGCCTACAAATTTCATGATTTCCTTGGTTTTAATTGCTAAGTAGTATTCCATCTTTCAAACGTACCACAGTTTCTGTATCCATCACTTATTCGGTTATAAGATACTGCTTTGGAGTCTGGTTTCTGATCTCAGATTCTGGGCACTTTTGAAGGTTTCCAAATGAGATGCTCTACTTTCAACATTTGCTAAGCAAGCCTGGTGATTCCAAGTTAAATTTTCCATAGGACCGTGAACATAAAATCATCATTTTAACTGCCTGCCAAGTTATTTATATTAGTCATTAACTGTAATACCCACAGATATCAAGGTGCTTTCATCTGCTTTATTAGTTTGGCATCATTCAAATTATATAATATTTGTAAGCCATTTAGATTATGCTGTGCTTAGAAGATCCCCACGTTTCAAAGCAGTTGAAAAAAATCAACTAAATGAGTACTTTAGAAAGCTTTCCAGGGCCATCTATCCCTTGGAATCAAATCTTAGGCTTAGGTAACATGTTGTTACCCACCTAACATGCATGTGCATTATATTATCTACATTCCACAGGTCAGAAACAAGTGCAGGATTTATATAACATTGTGTAGACAGTTGGCTTGCCTTCTACCACCAACTCAATGTATTCTTGTTAGCTTCTACATGATATACCTTCTCCAGACACATCCGTAAATTCCCAAAATTGTTTTTAGTAATTTTTAATGATTTCCCTATCAGATGAGGTACTTTTGCTGTACCATATTCTATGATCCTAAGAATCCTGGAAGAACCTCATCCCTGTGTTGCAGATGAGGACTCCAGCTCAGATCTAAACTACTGACTCAGAAGTACAAATGAAGAAGGTTGTGACGAAAGAAGAGGAAGAGGCAGAGGAGGGAGATTAAGGGGAGAGCAAGGAAGGGCTGGGGTAAGAGAAAGGGGTAAAGAGGAGGAAGAGATTCATCATATTAAGTCTCTGGGATGAGGATGTAAAATAAATGAGAAACAGTATTTGAAGACCATTCTGAAACCTGTACTAGTACCGTTTTTGTCATTTGATGAATGAAAAGGGAAACAGTTGAAATTATTTAAACATCAAGTGCTCACATACAACTGAACAGACAGCACTGCTTTCATTGTAGTTGTACAAAAAAAAAAGAAAAAAAATCACATTAATTTTCTAAGGTTATAGTTCACCTGAGAAATAATTAAAGCAGTAGCTTTGAGAATGACTTCCGCCATAGCTTTTTATGTAGTTCTGATGTCAGTAATTACTTCCTTTTGATCAGGGCCAATGCTTCCCAACATCCGAGGCTGTTCTTTTTATTCCAAAAGGAAGACAATAGCAATTTTATGCTCCTTTCCTGAATCTCTTCAATGCAGTTATATAAAGTACATATTACCTAGAGCAAAGGATTTTCTTTTCTGGTAATATATGATAACAATAATGAATTTTGAAGATGGAACGTGTGCACAAATAATGTGATTCGTGTGTGTGTGTGTAAAGATAGGCAAATACAATTTCATTGGAATAGATTGTTACTATAAATTTTAATCTATGATATTTACTAATTGTAAGTACCTTGAATGGAGTTAGGAATTCATTCTATTGAACACAAAATATGTATCATAATAGCAGGTTTGACAAAAACAATTCAGTTATAATTTTAAATTGTTTTATATTTTGTATTTTGTTACAGAAAAATTTGCCACTTTTCAGAAGGTTATTTAAAGAACTTCAGCTTTCTACTTCAGGATATTAAAATAAAACTTGATATTTAATTTAATTTTATTTTTAAAATTTTGTTTAATATATTTATTTTTATATCAATCACAGGTTAGGTACTTTGAATCCCAGGCGCAGCCCCCCTCCCTCATTCCCTCCCACCCTCCCTCTCCCTCATTTCCCTCCTCCCTGCCCCCTCCAAGTCCACCAACAGGGGAGGACCTCCTCCCCTTCCATCCAACCCCAGCTTATCCTGTCTCCTCAGGGCTGGCTGCAATGTCCTCCCCTGGGATCTAGCCAGTCTGTCACTCCCAGGCTTGTATGGGGGAGGGTCAAAGAGTCAGCCATCAAGTTCATGACTGGAACAGTCCCTGTTTCCCTCACTAGGGTCTTCAGTTCGACACAGAGCTATCATGGGACCCATCTGTGTGGGGGTTCCAGGCCACATCCACACATGGTCCTTGATTGTAGAAACCGTCTCATAAAAGACCCCTGTGCCCTGCTCAGTTTGGTCTTTGTGGAGCTCTTGTTCTCCCCAAGTCTCACCAACCTCCCCCATTTCTATCATTACTTCTTGCCCTCTGCCAAAGGCTTGATCGTGAGTCTTAATATCTGCTCTGATACATCACTACCTTGACCCCCCCCCCAGAGGTCCTCCTTGGCATGCTCCTATCCTGTTGCTTGTTTTCTCCTCCACTCAATGTGCATCCCATTTGTTCATCCAAACGAGCATTGATCATACCAACCTGGGTCCTCTTTCCTGTATATCCTCCCAAGGTGTGTAGATTTCAGCTTGACCTTCCTATCCTGTAGGTCTATATAAGTGAGTATATACCATCCCAAAAGCAGATATTTAATTTTAAACACCACTAAGAGCTTTTAATCTACTTTTAAGCCCTAATAACATCTGTAAATCCCTCACATTCCTTTCATAATTTATTGGTGTGGAAGGGTATTGACAACAGACTTCTAAAGCTGGGTTGATTCTCCAAGTTTCATTGCTAGTGACTTTAAAAATCTTATTTTGTGTTACGTGTATGGCCTGATAAGATGCTTCCCAAATAAATCAACATACACTTAAAATCAACCCTTGTTTTGTAGTGTTTGCTCCTCTTTTTGGTTTGAAAACCTCTCTGGATAGTTGATGTCAGCTTTTCTACAGGGAGCCACTGAACCAGAAAAGATGCTCCTCTCTGCTTTCTTATGCTGACTCTAGCTGGATCCAGCACAGAGGTAGATTCATCTTGGTTGAGGATCCAATTAAAGCCCCTTAAATATCAGAACCGGAGTTTTATTTTAAATATTTCAAAGGAAGTTCATTAGTTGTCACTTCTTTACCTAAAGCTGACTATTATTTTTCTTCATGAACATAATAGCTAAAGTATAATGACATACACCGACACACTGAAACTTGGACTAGTTTTCAAAGTTAACAGAAAAAAATACTATTTAGTAATATTACTTTGGAGCCAGATTTGGTGGTGCGGGCCTTTAGTGCAGGCTTTCAATTATAACACACAGGAGGCAGAGGCATGTGGATATATATGAATTGAGGACATCTACATAGTGATTTCCAGGCCACCCAAGGATTTATAGTGAGTCCCTGTCTAAAAGTGTATTAATACAAATTTATCTACTGGGGAAATACAGTGTTACCTGTCTCCTTGCTTCTGGGATTTGTTGTCTTAGATTGGTACATGCTCCTTATTCTTTTGATTATCATTATATATGGAAGTTTTTATTCATTAATGTATCATAGAAAAAATTAAATTCAAAATTTGTTCAATAGTATATCAGACTGTACTGACAACTAGTTGTCCATATCAGAGTGTATTGATTCTCATATTATGCTATGATGGTCTGATAGTGACTCAAAATATGTCATTTATGGTATCTATGAACTGTTCTTGCTATTATTTTATTTTCTCCTTCAGTAATGCAATTGCATCTGTCATTTACCCATCAAATTACTTGAAGACATGTTAAAAATAGAGCTACATTTATATGCTTTTTCTTGACATGTATGGTAGCTGCTTAACAAAAATGATTGAATTTCTCCTTAAAGAAATGAAAAATTATCAGAAAGAAAATAGAGAGATTCTGAACATACATTTCACCAAAGTGATTATGAACCTGAGGTGGTCTTTTTTTTTACCTTAATATTCTTTTGGTTTTACATTTGAAACAACAGAATTGATTGTACGTTTGCCATATTACTATCTTTAACATCTTTGACAGAAACCTAGTATAGCATTTGCATAGCAATTCTCTGAAAGTATATGACTTTCATTCTCAGTCAGTTGTTTTGACATGCACTTTCATTCTCAGATTAAGATATTGATGATTACTTTTGATGCAATCAGCACTATTTATTTTAAGCTTCAGAAAGTTGACTGTATGTTGCCTAGGTTTTATGACATTTGCCAACAGGGTGTAGTCATGTGACTTATTTCATCCCAGTGAAACCTCAGAAGAAATGTACAGTGTTTCTGGAGCTGCATTAGGACAATGGAGCTTACACCGCCGCCTTTTTATTTTCTTAAATACGTTTCTCTCCCTTTGCCCTTTCCAGCTTTCTAGATTGCAAGGTGATTCCTTACTATTGACCTCCAAATAATTTCCTAAGTCTAAAGTTCAATTTGTACATAGCAGCCAATGTTCAAGACCTGTTTAATGATAAGACAGATGATCAAGGGTATCAAATGATCATAGTAGTTGAGTTTTAGAGCTTTCTTTAATAAGAGGCACCACTAAGTACTATACAAAGGTGTTGATGAATATACTACCAGACATGTAAGAAAAAAAAAAAAAAACAAAGAAGCAATTTGAACATCAATTTGACTTAGGGTTTTCTTAAAGTTAACCTTGATTTGGAGGGTTTGTTTTAATGAATTAACATTTAAAATTACTTAAAAGAATATCCTTAAATAACCCCCACCAAAATCCTCAGAAATACCAGTGAAAACTATTTTACTAAATCTCCCAGTATTGTTTTATATTACTTTGATAGAAGAGTAAATAGGGTGAAGTAAATACTGGAGAAACTTGTGAAGACATAAGGACACCTTATTGTTTTGTTGTTATTGGTACTTTATTTTAGGGAGTAAAGCTGGTATACATTTAAGTAGTAATAGAAAATATCATTGCTCAATTTCCATTTTCTACTTCCAAACACTTTATAAATCTAATGTATTTAATTTGTTAGTATATTTAAAATGTAATCTTTATGGATAATTTAGCCACTTATATAATGCAACTTTGAGATCAAGAAAATGAAATGATAGTTTCGCTTTTCTTTTGTAGAATACGTTGACAAATGTGAGAGTTGTGCTAAGGAATACGACTTTTCCCATAAGTGTACTACAGATAAAGAAGCTTTTAATTATTTTTAATTCTGAGGATTGAACATGGAGCCTTGTAAATAAGAGTAGAAAAATACTCTACACCTGAAATACCTCACTAAATCTAATGAAATTATATAAATCTTTTATTATTTTAGCGGAACTTTCATGTAATTTCAGTAATGAAGTCATCATTTGATCTACCTCACCTTTGTTTTTATAAAAGAAACGATTTTCAGGTAGATTGTTTCATAAATCTATCATGAGCCAATCTACAACCTTAAAATCATTGGAATGATATGAACATGAAGTATGCCCCATTCCATAGTCTGCTGTTCTGTTGCAATATTTAAGCTCTCTAAATATAGTATGACTTGCATACTGTTTTCTGTGATGGGAGAGTGCTTAATTAAGATAACACAACAGGAAATTTAACCCATTTCAAATGTTCTTGACGTTAATATTTCTGAATCCTTGTTCTCTTGCCCTCAGGGTAACAGTTAATATGTGTTACTTATGCACATTATGTCTTCTGTAGGTCACAGCAAATGTAATAGCAAAGTTTGTCAACTTAAGCTAATAGACTAGTTTTCTGGGTTTGGTAACCAGTCCATTTTGGGATTCCTATTCTCTCAGTTGATGGCCCTTCATCACTACAGCAGTGATGTGTCAGTGACCTGGATTTCATCTAACGCTCAGTACTCTTCTATTATGGTATACTTTTCTAACACACAATCTTTGGGGACAATGGAGTGTTCTGCCTGCCTAGGAAGACCATCTGTGTGGCAAAAAATAATGTGCTATAAACATTTGGGAAACTCTCCAGGATGAATTCTAGAGTGGCAAACTTTGTAACCTAGGGAAGTGGACACCTGATACTTAAAGAAACTTTATTAAGCATATGGTTTGTATAATTACTTTATTGTCTTTTTAAGATGGTGGAGCTTTGTAATTTGAATTCTTTATATTTTACAGTTCTAGTAATCAAGGTTGGGGCCTATGCATGCTCTGCCAGTACACTACCAAGGAGACATAACTACTACAAATTATGAGTTTTAATTTTTTATATACTAGAAAAGATTTTTCTAAAAGGAAACTGACCAATAATAATAAAAGGACTCTTGAAATCAGTAATGACTTTTTATCTAATGCTTAAAATGGACACTGTACTGAAAAACTAAAAGAGAGATATCAATTAAGTAGATGGCAGTGACTTCTGCTTGTCATACAACACATTGTATCTGCTTTGAAATAAAACACTCTTCCTGGTGTTGAAGACCACAGAGTCATAACTAGGTAATGCATTTATTTGTTTGCTGATCTCTGCCTAGTTTAAAACTTCCATTAATCTCAAAGTGAGCAGTATTCATATGACCATATGCAAAGAGGCATCACATCCCAACTTCTTTTTGTCAAGGTATGTTCTATTTTAGTGATATCATAAAACAATACATTAATTTTAGTTTTCATTTCTTCTCTCTGTCCACTCCTCCCCCCCCCCTCTCTGAATGTATATATGTATGTTTATGTAATGACAACATGACATGATTCATGTTTATTATGACATTAATAAACAACACATGGTAGTCAATTCTCTACTTCTGCTATGCGGGTTCTATGAACGTAACTCACGCCGTAAAAACTGGTGGTTAGTCCATTCCCCATGAACCATCACTGAAATTGTTCCTCAAGGTTGTAAAGAAGCATTCAGTTCCTAATCTCAACTTTAAAAATGCTTCTTGCATCAATCCTTGTCTCCTATTCCATTATCATGGGAATTATGCTCCCAGTTTTCACAAAACCAACTCTTTCCTCAAATCTTTTTTTAATTTATATTTATTTATTTTTTATTAATTACAATTTATTCACTTTGTATCCTTCCTGAAGCTTCCTCCTCCCTCCCTTTCCAATCCCTCCCTTCCTCTCCCTTCTCCACTCATGCTCTTCCCCAAGTCCACTGATAGGGGAGGTCTTCTTTTCCTTCCTTCTGATTCTAGTCTATTAGGTCTTATCAAGAGCAGCAATATTGTCTTCCTCTGTGGCCTGGTAAAGCTGATACCCCCTCAGAGGGACATGATTAAAGAGTAGGCCAATCAGTTCATGTCAGAGGGAGTCCCTATTCCCTATACCCACTTGGACACTGAACTGCCATGGGCTACATGTCTGCAGAGGTTCTAGGTTATCTCCATGCATGGTCCTTGGTTGAAGTATCAGTCTCAGGAAAGACCCCTGTGTTCAAATTTTTTGGTTCTATTATTCTCCTTGCGGAGCTCCTGTCCTCTCCATATCTTACTATTTCCCACTTCTTTCATAAGAGTCCCTGCATTCTGCCCCAGTGTTGGCCATAAGTCTCAGCATCTGCTTTGATAGTCTGCAGGGCAGAGCCTTTCAGAGGCTCTCTGCGGCAGGCTCCTAACTTGTTCCCTGTTTTCTCCTTTTCCTGATGTCCATACTCTTTGCCCTTCTGGCTGGGGAGTGAGCATTTTAGCCAGAGCCCTCCCTCTTGATTAGTTTCTTTAGACGTACAGATTTTAGTAGGTTTATCCTATATTATAGATCTATACAAGTGAGTATATACCATGTGTTTCTTTCCGCTTCTGGGATAGCTCACTCAGGATGATCCCTTCTAGTTCCCACCATTTATCTGCAAGTCTCATGATTTCCTTGTTTTTCATTGCTGAGTAATATTCCATTGTGTAGATGTACCACAATTTCTGTATCCATTCCTCAGTTGAGGGGCATCTGGGTTGTTTCCAGCTTCTTGCTACTACAAATAAAGGTGCTACAAGCATGGCTGAGCAAATGTCCTTATTGTGTACTTGAGCCTCTTTTGGATATATGCCTAGGAGTGGTCTAGCTGGATCTTGTGGAAGTGCTATTCCTAGTTGTCTGAGAAAGTGTCATATTGATTTCCAGAGTGGTTGTACCAGTTTACATTCCCACCAGCAGTGGAGGAGGGTTCCTCTTTCTCTGCAACCACTCCAGCATGTGTTGTCACTTGAGTTTTGTATGTGAAAGACAAAAGGGTGGAGAAAGAAATTAGGGACACAACACCCTTCACAATAGCCACAAAGGACATAAAGTACCTTCGTGTGACCCTAACCACGAAGTCAAAGACTTGTATGAAAAAAATTTCAAGTCTCTGAACAAAGAATTAGAAAAATATATCAGAAGATGGAAAGATCTCCCATGCTCATGGCTTAGCAGGATTAACATAGTGAAAATGGCCATCTTACCAAAGCAATCTACAGATTCAATTCAATTCCCATCAAATTACCAACACAATTCTTTACAGACCTTGAAAGAAAAATCCTCAACTTCGTATGGAACAACAAGAAACCCAGAATTGCTAAAACAATCTTCAAATCTTAATAAGGAGAATCTGAAGAGGTGTTTAAAATGATGCTCACCTGAAAATGATATTATTGTCCACCCTAATTTATTTTATGGTTATCAGATAAAGCATTCTTACTTGAAACCCATTTTTCTTCATATTTTGAGGATAATTTATCTGTTTGCCAGCCTTCCATTGCTGTTGTGCTAAAGGCAGAAGCTATGCTATCCAGGGACTTCCAAATTCAAAAGAGAGTCCTGTACTGTATCTGTACAGACATTTAATCTAATTAACAAAATAGTAGAGTACTATATATATATAATATTATATATATAATATATATACATATATATATGTGTGTGTGTGTGTGTGTGAGTTTTACAACAAGTTGGATACCATAAGCAAACTAGAGTAGATTTAAAGGAACATGGAAGGATAATACAAAATACAGTATGTCTGTATAAGAATGATCTTAATTCCTACAGAAATTTTTATTTTTGGAATTCTTTCTTACAATGAAAATATCATCTAGGTACAGATGAAAAGCTATAAACATATGTGTATGTGTGTATATGAGTTTGTGTAAGGATATTAATATACATTATAATATATATAGAAGCTTATTAAAGAAATATTAGTTTGCTAAACATTTTAGTATTCCTAGTAAATTAATGTTTAATAAACTACTTTTATTATTAAATAATTATGATGAAAACATTTTCATACATCTTAATGTGTTAATGTTTATTCCATTAAAATTTTAGATAGATTCATGATCTCAGAAATGTTATTTCAAAAAAAAAATCATGAACTACAGAAACATTTCTAAAGTGAAGTCATATTAAATAGTAAATAATATACTGGGATTACTTTCAATGCCAAAATAATCTGTGAAATTACATGTTTCAGTCCAGAAATTTTTATTCATTTTAAAATAATTGTTGAATTCTATTACTGAGTGCATTTAGCCTTTTTTTTTTGTAGGTAACATAGTAAAATGTGCCTGTACAAATGTGAAAGATCAACCTCATATACTATAAAGACACTCAGTAGCTAACACTGTATGAGTTTACTAGAAGAATAATTGGAGAGTGCTGGTTTTGTTTTGTTTTGTTTTGTTTTACTATATCTCTGCTTGATTTCCTGTTGTCAGGTTTCTGTTTATGGTCTTTCTCTGACTTTCTTCAAAAATGGACTATGAGTGGAAGTAAAAGCAAAAATAAGTGCTTTTTGTCCCCAGCCTGTATTTGGTCATGGTTTTTTATCATAACAATAGTAACCATAACTAAGACAACATTTTTATGAACTTACCCATGCTAGTAATAAGTACTAAGATGAACAATTTGTGCTCATTTCACATTGATGTTATATGAGACAGGATTCACCTTTGAATCACAAGGATGAGTTGATCAATGACATTGACTGCCATTATTTACAAGATACATATGAATAAACAGTGTCTCATGTTGGGTTATAATGACCTGCTGAACAGAAGTTTCATGTGTGGTGCCCTTAAGGATATTCATGTTATTTCTCTTCCCTGTTGTTGCATTTTTATGATCATTTTAGTATTTTACCTAAATATGTTTGTTTACTAATCTAGTCTACAATGACCATTCTTATCCATGTTTACAGCATATTTTCAGAGCTATAATGAATTGTGTTATGTAAATCTACATAGGGAATTCTTTATCTGTAAAATGTGTGTTTTCTGGAAAATATACTTTAGAAGTTTGGGCTCAGAAATGTGTAGCAAATAAGACTAGACTCTAACATGATGCAAATGGATAAATAAATAAATGCTAGAAAAAATATTTTTGGAAACCCATTTTATTATCCATATAAACATGGGCATCTACATGACAAGATTTTGTCTTTAGCATATAAATAAAGTTTATCAGGGGGTTACGGAAAGAGCATAGGGGGAGAAGGGGGATGGTGTGGGAACAGAAGGAGTAGAAGGAAGGCTGCAGCGTGGATACAAAGTGAATAAATTGTAATAAATAAATAAATAAACAAATAAATAAAAGCTTAGATCATTAAATCTGATTTTCATCATTAAGATAACAGATTTTTATCTTTAATGCTGAAAATATACTTTATGTTAAAGGAATGCTCAGTAGATACTATCACAATTTATCTAAAAACTTTCTTCATGAAAGCATTGTCAGCAATCATATAAGCAAACTCTGTTACTTTAAGAACATAGGGACTGGATTGAAGTGAATGAAGTTATGTGTTCAATATGTCCATATCAGTGTGACATCCTTAAAAATATGTTTCCCAAGTATCTTTTCTTTCAATTTTTTATTTTTATATTAATTACAGCTTATTCACTTTATAGCTCAGCTGTAGGCCCCTTCTCTCATTCCCTCCCAAACCCACCCTCCATTTCTCATCTCCTCCCTGCCCCTCTCCAAGTTCATTGATAAGAGAGGTCCTCCTCCCCTTCTATCTGTCCCTAGCCTATCAGGTCTCATCAGGACTGACTGCATTATCCTCCTCCATGGGCCTGGGGGGAGGGGGTGATCAAAGAGTCAGCCACTGAGTTCATATCAGAGACAGTCCCTGTTCCCCTTACTAGGAAAACCCCTTGGGAAAATTTACTGTGAATATGAATGTATTCAATAAGAACTTTGTAGTTGCCCACTATTATATTTTACAAGAAGATGATTTCCTAATTGACTGTTTTACACTGATTAGATTCTACAGTCTAGACCCATTGATACTCAAATTGTGATTTGATACCAAAACAGTAAAAAATAAATAAAAATAAAGCAAATAATTTGCAGGGGATCTGTATGCATCGTTATGTATGAGAAACACAGGACTTGCTGAACATGTGACATGATGAAATCTAATGTATGTTTTCGCATTTGTTAGTACATTTATGGTTACAAATTAGTCCACTATTAACGTTGAATACTTTGTTGAAGATACAAGATGAAATATAATGTTGGCTCTCATATTTGTTACTGCATTTATTTTTATAAATTAGTCTACTACAATGATGAATATTCCTCTACACACTTGAGCATTTTTTTACTTCAGTATTTTCTTTCCTATGATGTTTGAATCAAAGTCACCACAATGATAATTTCTTGAACTATAAGAATAAAACCTTTAAAACCCCTTACTATCACCAGTACCTCAATGTAATTAAATGAGAAATTAATAGGTAATGAGTTGATTAAAGAAGTAATTAAGGAAGCAAAACATCAAGGATAATAAGCGATTAGGGAACCTTTAGGAAGGATAGTAATAGTGCATGTTGGCTTATATGTATTGCTTTGTGTTAATGAGGATCATTGGTTTATTAATGACATTTCAACCTAGTGAGTATTGAATGCTTTGAGCAATATCAAAGTGAACGAATCAAAACAAGGAAGCCGAAGAGGTCTTCTAAGACAAGGGTAAATATCTATGATATTCATATTAATTCAAAAGGCTTCTATAATTTATTTAAATGTTACTGATTTCCTAACCATGGGGATTATCCTTATGAGTAGACATTTAACTCTGACTACTGGGTTTATTCTCTAGTTGAAAATACAAGGATGAGTATCCAGTCTTAATTGAATTCCTAAATAACACTAGCATGTTGTAAGGTATCCAGAAACACACGAAGAGGTGAATGGAGTTGGTATGGAAGTAGAGACACCTGTAAACAGGCTGCAACAGAGCTGAATGTGAGACTGGAGAGATTGTAATGGAGAACAATGTTTGTGAAAATTACCTAACTTAGTCCGAGCCTCCCATTGACCATTGGGGAGTAGAAGAAGAAAGTGTTTCTGAATTTGGTAGTCTGGCACAAAATATTGATATAGGCTAGAAAAGAAACCTGGAAGTGCCTGTTGAAATGATTTTTAACAAATTCATTCTTTTGATTGTGGAAAAGCATAAACATTGAAAATAAACAAAACGAACTACAGCTCATATAAAATTTTCTTTCCATTTGTTGAGCCAGGTCTTTATATTACCTTATAAAATATGTCCTTGTGGAGTGTCTGATGGGACAAATAGTCTTATCTCTGTAAATATGTAAATTAATTATCATGGCTCAGGAGGCTAATGCTATGTTAACCTTGACTACACGGAGAATATTTACTTAATTACTTAATTACAGTAATCTAGGAAAGAGATCGCTGTCCAGCTGGCTGTTTCAACTGATACCATGAGTTATTTCAAGTTAATATTATTTCTGCTGTTTTCTAAACATTAATTCTCTCATGTCTCCTTTGGCTTTGCTTCTTCTTTTTAGAGAAACTGAGGCACATGGCTTCCAATGTTCTTCTTCCTTCTAGCCTTGAAGCTCTGCTGATTTATGTTCAATGCAAAGAAAACCAGCACTATATCAGCCCTGCAGTTCTGTGTGCTTTCTTCTCTTTACTGGGGATGGAGAGAATGCATCATGGTGTGGAACATAGAGCAGAATTTTAACACTCTATATATTCTAAAAGTTCCTTGTTTGTCTAGGGAAGATAAGCTCTTTCTAAGAATGGCACATCTGTCCTCACAATGGCAGGAAAGATTGGCCAGAAAAACCTGAAATGGTGATCATATGTGGCTTAGGTTTATCCATTTGGGTGTATAATGCTGTTATTGGTCTATTTTTATCATTTTCATCTGTTTTTTTTTTTTTTGTTTTGTTTTGTTTTCATGGCTGGGTACAAAAGGCAAATACAAATTGATATTATATATTTTTATTTAATGTAATTTATTTATTGTTATATTAATCACAGGTTATGTACTTAGTATCCCAGCTGTAGCCCCCTCCATCATTCCCTCCCACTCTCCCCATCCCTCCCTCATCTCCTCCATGCCCTCTTTCAAGTCCAATGATGGGGGAGGACCTCCTCTCCTTCCATCTGAACTTAGCTTATCATATCTCTTCAGGGCTGGCTGCAATGTCCTCTTCTGGGAAAGAGCTAGGCTGTTCCTCCGGGGGGAGGGGGGGAGGGTCGAAGAGCCAGCCATTGAGTTCATGATAGAAATAGTCCCTGTTCCTCTTACTAGGGTACTCAATTGGATACTGAGCTACCATGGGCCACATCCGAGCAGGGGTTCTAGGTTTTATCCATACATGGTCCTTGGGTGGAGAAACAGTTTCTTAAAAGACCTCTGTTCCCTGATCTATTTGGTCTTTGTGGAACACTTGTTCTGGCCAAGTCTTACTAACTCCCCCTTTTTTTCATTTGATTCCCTGTCCTCTGCCAAAGGCTTGGTTGTGTGCCTTAATATCTGCTTTGATGCATTGCTATGTAGAGTCTTTCAGAAGCCCTCTGTGGTAGGCTCCTGTCCTGCTCCTTGTTTTCTCCTACATTCAATGCCCATCCCATTTGTCTATCTTAGACAGGATTGATCATATCAACCTGGGACCTCCTTCTTGTTTATCTTCCCTAGGTATAGAGTTTTCAGCATGGCCATCCTATCCTGTAGGCCTATATAAGTGAGCATATACCCAAGTGTTTCTTTCTGCTTTGGGGATACCTCACTCAGGATGGTCCTTTCCAGGTCCCACCATTTGAATGCGATTTTCATGATTTCCTCCTTTTTAATTGCTGAGTGGTATTCCATTATGTAAAAGCGCCATAATTTCTGTATCCTTTCCTCAACTGAGGGACATCTGGGTTGTTTCCAGATTCTGGCTATTACAAATAAAGCTGCCACTAACATGGTTGAGCAAAAGTCCTTGTTGTGTACTTGAACATCTTTTGGATATATGCCTAAGAGTGGTATAGCTGGGACTTGAGGAATCACTATTCCTAATTGTCTAAGAAAGCACCAAATTGATTTTCAGAGTGGTTGTACGAGTTTGCATTCCCACCAGCAATGGAGGAGGGTACCACTTTCTCCACAAACTCTCCAGAATTTGTTGTCACTTGAGTTTTTTATCTTAGCCATTCTGGTGGGTGGGAAGAGGGTGGTGAAATCTCAGGGTCCTTTTGATTTGCATCTCCCTGATGGCTAAGGACTTTGAGCATTTCTTTAAGTGTTTTTCTGCCATTTTATAGTCCTCTACAGAGAGTTCTCTGTTTAGCTCTATACCGCATTTTTTTTAAATTGGATTGCTTGATTTGTTGATTTTAAATTCTTGATTTCTTTATATGTACTGGATATTAACACTCTGTCAGATGCAGGATTGGTAAAGATCCTTTCCCAGTCTGTAGGCTGTCATTTTATTTGATGATAGTGTCTTTTGCTTTACAGAAGCTTTTCGGTTTCATGAGGTCCCATTTATTGATTGCTGATCTTAGAGACTGTTGTCTTGGTGTTCTGTGCAAGAAAAGTAGTCTCCTGTGCCAATGCATTCTAGGGTCTTCCCCACTCATTTCTTGTAACCGGTTTAGTGTGTCTGGTGTTATGTTGAGGTCTTTGATCCACTTGGACTTTAGATTTGTGCAGGGTGATAAATATGGATCTATTTTCATTTTTCTGCATAAAGATATCCAGTTGGACCAGCACCATTTGTTGAAGATGCTGTCTTTTTTCCATTGGATGGTTTTGGCTTCTTTATCAAAAATCAAGTATCCATAGGTGTGTAGGTTCATTTCTCGGTCTTCTGTTCGGTTCTATTGATCCACTATTCTGTTTTTATGCCAATACCATGCAGTTTTTATTACTATTGCTCTGTAGTACAGCTTGAGGTCAGGGATGAAGATACTTCCAGATGACCTTTTGTTGTAGAGGATTATTTTGGAGATTCTGGGGTTTTTGTTTCTCCATATGAACGTGATAATTTTTCTTTCAAGGTCTGTAAGAATTGTGGTGGTATTTTGATGGGAATTTCATTGAATCTGTACATTGCTTTTGGCAGAATGGCCATTTTCGCTATGTTAATCCTACCAATCCATGAGCACAGGAGGTCTTTCCATCTTCTGATATCTTCTTCAATTTCTTTCTTCAGAGATTTGAAGTTTTTTTTTTTTAAACAGGTCTTTATCTTGATTGGTTAGAGTCACCCTACGGTACTTTATGTTATTAGTGGCTACTGTGAAGGGTATTGTTTCCCTAATTTCTTTTTCGGCCCTTTTGTCTTTGGTGTGCAGGAGGGCTTCTGATTTTTTTTGAGTTGACTTTTATCCAACCACTTTGCTGAAGGTGTTTATCAGTTGAAGGAGTTCTCTGGTTGAATTTTTGGGGTTACTCATAGATATTATCATATGCTCTGCAAATAGCGACACTTTGAATTCTTCCTTTCAAATTTGTATCCCTTTGATCTCCTTTAGTTGTCTTATTGCTCTAGCTAGGACTTCAAGTACTATGTTGAAGAGATATGGTTACAATGGCCAGACTTGCCTTGTCCCTGATTTCAGTGGGATTGATTTAAGTTTCTCTCCATTGAGTTTGATGTTAGCTATAGGCTTGCTGTATATTGCCTTTACTATGTTTAGGTATGTGCCTTGTATCCCTAACCTCTCCAAGACTTTAAACATGAATGGGTGTTGGATTTTGTCAAATGCTTTTTCGGCATCTAGGGAGATGATCATGTGGTTTTTCTCCTTCAGTCTGTTTATATGGTGGATCACATTGATGGATTTCTGTATATTGAACCACCCTTGCATGCCTGGGATGAAGCCTACTTGGTCATGGTGGATATCTATTATATGTTCTTGGATTCGGTTTGCAAGTATTTTATTGAGTATTTTTGTATCAATGTTCATAAGAGTGATAGGTCTGAAGTTCTCTCTTTTTGTTGGGTCTTTGTGTTGTTTAGGTATCAAGGTGACTGTGGCTTCATAGAAAGAGTTCAGTAATTTTCCTTCTATTTCTATTTTGTGGAATAGTTTATAGAGAATTGGTGTTAGGACTTCTTTGAAGGTCTGGTAGAATTGTGCACTAAAACCATCTGGCCCAGGGCTTTTTTTCGTAGGGAGACTGTTGATGACTGCTTCTATTTCCTTGGGGGATATAGGTCTATTCAATCTTTCTACCTGATCATGGCTTAATTAAGTAGATGGAATCTCTCAAGAAAATTGTCCATTTCATTTAGATTTTCAAATTTTGTGGCCTATAAGCTTTTCTAGTAAGATCTAATGATTGTTTGGATTTCCTCAGTGTCTGCAGTTATGTCCCCTTTTAATTTCTGATTATGCTTATTTGGATAGTTTCTCTCTGCCTTTTTGTTAGTTTGGCTAGGGGCTTCTCTATTTTGTTGATTTTTTTCAAAGAACCAGCTCTTGGTTTCATTGATTCTTTGAATAGTTTTATTTGTTTCTAATTGATTGATTTCAGCCCTGAGTGTGATTATTTCCAGCCATCTGCTCCTCTTGGGTGTATCTGCTTCTTTTTTTCTAGGGCTTTCAGTTGGGCCATTAAGTTGCTTGTATGAGATCTTTCGAATTTCTTCTTGAAGGCACTTAGTGCAATGAACTTTCCTCAGCACTGCCTTCATTGTGTCCCATAAGTTTGGGTACATTGTGCTTTCATTGTCATTGAATTCTAGGAGGTCTTTAATTTCTTTCTTCCCTAACCAAGCTGTCCTTGAGTAGCAAGTTGTTCAGTTTCCATGTATGTGCAGTCTTTTTGCTGTTTCTGTTGTTGTTGAGGTTCAGCTTTAGACCGTGGTGGTCGGATAGGATACAAGGGATTATTTAAAACTTCTTGTATCTGCTGAGGCTTGCTTGGTGACTAACTATGTGGTCTATTTTGGAGAAGGTTTCATGAGGTGTTGAAAAGAAGGTATACTCTTTTGATCTGGGGTGAAAAGTTCTGTAGACATCTATTAGGTCCATTTGATTTAGGGCCTCTGTAAGTGCCCTTGTTTCTCTGTTTTGCTTATGACCGTATGATCTGTCCCTTGGTGAGAGTGGAATGTTGAAATCTCCCACAATTAAGGTGCTTTCAGCTTTAAAAAAGTTTTATTAACAAATGTATGTGGTCTTATATTTGGGGTATAGAGGTCCTGCTGTTGGAATTTTCTTTTGATGAGAAGGAAATATCCCTCCTCATCTTTCCTTATTAACTTTGGTTGAAAGTCTGTTTTATTAAATACTAGGATCGGTACCCCAACTTGTTTTCTGGGTCCATTTGCTTGAAAAATATTTTTCCAGCCCTTTACTCTGAGGTAGTTTTTATCTTTGTTGCATAGGTGTTTCTTGGATGCAGCGGAATATTGGGTCCTTTTTCTGCAACCATTCTGTTATTCTATATCTTTTTATGGGAGAGTTGAGTCCATTGATGTTGATAGACAATAGTGAACAATGGCTGTTAGTTCCTTTTATTGTGGAGTTGGTGGTCTTACTATGATTCATTGTTTTTTTTTTCCCCCTTTTTGTTATCTGTGTCCTATATTTTCTTTGGTGTAGTTGTTTTCATTGGATTGAAGTTTTCTTTCTAGTATCTTCTGTAGGGCTGGGTTGCTGTGTAGGTATTGCTTAAATTTTGTTTTGTCATGGAATATTTTGTTTTCTCCATCTAAGTTGATTGAAAGCTTTGCTGGGTATAGTAGTCTGATTGACTGTGGCTCCTATTTTTTTTTTTGTTTGTTTCCTCTCTATGTATCTTTAATTGTTCCTGTATGTGGACAGTTATATTCTTCTGTATTTCTTTGAGGGCCTTGTTCATTTCCTCTTTTTGTTCCTCTAATAACTGCATAAGCATAGCTTTAACATAATTTTCCTGTGTCTCTACTGAGTTAAAATCTCCATTGCTTTTGAGTGTTTCTGGTGGGGCCATGCGGTCCTGATTTTAGTTGGGTGAGTTCTTAAGCCGACTTTTGGCCATTTGTTTATATACAATCAAGGAGTTGTTTGTGCTTTGAGGCTGAACTTCAGACTGCAACTGCCAATCTCTGGTGTCTAGAGTATTCTTCAAGAAGATCAGGGATTTCCGGTGGTTTGAGAGTGTGTGTTGAGGCCTCAGTTGTACTCTGTTGTGGTTTTTGTGTGCCCAGCTCTGTGCTCTGTGCTAGAAGCTGTGAGCACCACAGGCTGGTCACCACTCTGGTCTGGAGGCTTGGTTCCTCACTCTGTGCCAGAGGCTGAGTATCCCTGTTTGAGATGGTGATTGGGGGCGCTGCTCTGGTCTGGAGGCTCCACACTCCATCCTGGGCTTGCTGCTAAGGGCTCCCCTCTGGTCTGGAGCCTTGGTTCCTCCTTCTGAGCCAGGGACTGTGTACCACATTCTGGGATAGTATCTGAGGGCACCTCAGTCTGGACCTGATACTATGTGTCCTGGTCTGGAATGGCGGCTGGCCCCACCGTGAGAGGCTGCACATTCAGATCAGAGTTAGCAGATGTGTGACTGCTGATGCACCCTGGTCAGGAATCTGGGAACTTCTCAGTCAGGCCTGGAGACTGTGTGTTCCAGTCTGAGATGGTGGCTGGCAGTGCCCAGGGTGGCTACGTTCAGATCAGGGCTCTGTGCAGCTGGTCACCTGGTCACCTGGTCATCAGACGTTTTTCCAGGGATTAACTGGGTGTCCCTAGGACTTTCCCACTTGATTTCTTCATGGTAGGAATTCCACTCACCTGGTAATCACAAATGTTGGTGTTTTAGGTCCCAGAGTTCAGTCTCTTGGTTTCTGTGACAACACTGCTTTCCTACTCCTCAGTGTCCTCCCGGGGCCGCCATCTTGGATCTCCTTGATATTATATTTGAAAATTTATACATTCATATATCCCAAAATGTAGGAACCAGTGGGGATTTAAAACTTAATTGAAAATATCAAATTTTCTTTAAGGTTTTAGGAGATATAATAAATTACGTCTCTACTTTCTTAGAAAAAAAAACGAAAGCTATTTCTTACTCCTTTACAATATTCTTTCCATCTACTCATGATTTAGACACTCCTGTATTCTTTCTCATTTAACTGAACTCTTACCCACGTGTCCTTAAGTTTGCCTTCTACTGAAATATCCTCTTAGGATCACTATTTTCCAACAGATTAAAGCCCCAAACCTTTACACTGCACTGTGATCTGTGATTCACTGTAGATTTCATCTTTGCATTTGATGTTTCCTAACACTTTATTTCCTTTTTTTGTTTAATCAAAACCGAGCCAGGTTATTGAGTACACACACATTCCTATAAAAGATGTTTCTCTTTTTTTGTTTTGTTTTGTTTTGTTGAGGGGATGTGGAAGTCTTTATGTCTGGAAAATTTGACCTTTTTTGCAAGATGAAACTTAATTATCTGATACAGTTAAAAATATCTCATTTAGTTACTTCTTTAGTTTCCTGGACCCATCAGGCTTGTTCCCGTTTCTTTCTGTAATGTTTCTATCATCCAGAGCTGCTGTCAATGTAAGAACCTGTCTCCGCTGCAGAACTATGAATACTTGATGGTTGATACAATATTTTAGTCTTCTTTCTAGTAACACTTTCTGGCATTAAATATTTGTTCTGTGTGTTTTTTCTTGAACAGTGAATATAGCATCTCTTCTCACACAAAATACGAGAGTGTAAAGTATCATATCATATCTATCTATCTATCTATCAAAAAATATCTTCGGATACTAATTTATGACTGAGTGCTCCAAAGTCTCTTACTCTCTGTACATTGTCCAATTGTGGGTCTTTGTGTTAGTTTCCATCTATCACAATAATAAGCTTCTCTGATGAGGACAGAGCAGTGCTTTGCTTTATGGATATAGCAATATGCCACTAGGAGTCATTGTACTGCTTGCTATCATTCTTTAGCAGAATAATAATGGTAAGTTTCCCCCTAGGCCCATAACTTATCTAGTCTCAGGTTCTTGGCCATTTTTTCAATGTCAAATATGAGTCCAGGTGAATGGTGTGGGCTTTAAAGTGTTTGGCTATTCCTATAATATTTGCGCCACTATTGTGCCACTATTGCTCCTCTGTGTAGCCTTTGCTGTCCTGGACTCAACTTGTAGAACAGGGTGGC
The DNA here is from genome assembly GCA_028658305.1 of Pachyuromys duprasi. Classification (NCBI taxonomy): domain Eukaryota; kingdom Metazoa; phylum Chordata; class Mammalia; order Rodentia; family Muridae; genus Pachyuromys; species Pachyuromys duprasi. Next base: position 92,057,971 of record CM053764.1, read on the forward strand.
CCCAAACTTACAGAAACCCACCTACTTCTGCCTCCCAGAGTGTTTGACTATGAGTGTGCCCTACTCTACCCAGCTATGCCTGTATTTCTTGCAGCCAGGTTATTGCTGTGGATGACAGGATTTGTTGATAGGTGATAATGATGATTAATTTTATCCTCTGGCATCCTTAAATGAACTTTCCAGAGGAATAAATTCCATTCAATAAGGGTATACCTTCTAGATGTCCACCAGCTAATTTCTACCCATTCAATTATATAAGTAATTAAATGTTGGCTTCAGAATTAGGGCATTACCTTCAGGATATGCAGAGTAATAACAGCCTTGGAGGTAGCCTATATTATTTTGAATGTTCTATTGGTAGTCTTTGGTCTATGGATCAATAATATGTGGCCCATTCATGGTAGTGAAGGTTTTGGTGGGTGGCATAAATGTCTAGTGGGAGCATTGTCTTTCCCATTTTATGACAAATCCAAGAAAGATGAAACGTGCACATGAGTGGATGGGACTGGAACCAAGCATCCTGAGTGAGGTAAGTCCGACCCCAAATGTTGCATCTTGTTTCTATGTAAATGTTAGCTTTTAAGCATTAGATATGTATGCTTGAAGTCAAGTTATCTAGTAAGTAAACATATATATATATATATATATATATTTATGTGGTTAATATATATGGTTACATATATGCAAGAAATTGGGACCATTGAGTAATTTTATAGCATCATATTTTTTCACAATCAATGATCAATAAAAGTGGGATTCACGATCAAATGGATAAATGGATAAAAACTACTAACATGTCTAGGTTTTTTTTTTTTTAAGTTCTTCCTATCCTCCCATTTTCTGTCTTTTAGGCTGTGTTTTTTTTTATTGTTATTTTTAAATCATCATACACATAGATATTCTCCCATGGTAAATTGTTTACATGCAATCTCTTTTACATATAGGATAGCCATGCGTAATCTTTGTATGGAATATGTGAAACAAAGAAACATTTGTTATTTTTTGCCATAGTTTTATTCTCATTCTCATTTGATTCTCTCCACTTGTTTTCTCTTGGTCTCTAAACAATTTTCTGTTGCGCTTCATTTTTCATGAGGAATTTTTTTTGATCAATTTTTTTCTTTTATTTATTTTTATCTCAATCACAGGTTAGGTACTTTGAATCCCAGGCGTAGCCCCCTCCCCCATTTCCTCCTACCCTCCCACTCCCTCTCTCATCTCCTTCTTCCCCGGCCCCTCCAAGTCCACCAACAGGGGAGGACCTCCTTCCCT